>OZ023243.1:13718830-14929401 GCA_964006365.1 Trididemnum miniatum | reverse complement strand
TACCTGAATTTTTGGCCAATAGTTGTTGTTTCGTGTACCATAACAAATTTTGATTTTTGGGAAAGTTTTTTGAATAGATATTGCCGAATTTCTTTTTCAATTTGATGAGACATGTCTCCGATATACGGTAGTTTTAAAATCGAGAATATGGGTCTTGTTTTGCTTTCAGAGTCTGGCTTTTCTTCGACTTCTGGAGTTTTTACTTTTTCATGCATTTTGTTGAAAAAAATTCGAATTTGCTGATTAAGAAATCCAGTCGGATAGCCGTTTTTCTCTAGCATGGTGGAAATAATTTTGAAATCTTCGTGGATAAGTGAATAGGAATTGCAAATTTTGTAAGCTCTGTGCAAGAGGTTCCTCACTAAATTAATCTTGTATTTCAGAGGCACAAAGCTTTGCCACTTGATGTAAAGTCCGGTATGAGTGGGTTTACGGTACGTTTTTAAGGCTAGTTTTCCATCTTGATTACTAATCCATACATCCAAGAAAGCCAATTGGTTGTTCTTAGTTCATAGGTAAATTGTATGTTAGGGTGAATAGAATTAAGATGTTTGTAAAATTCGGTAATGTGGGCGCGTTTTTCAAAAGTAGCAAAGCACGCGTTTTTCAAAATTATCCACGAAGATTTCAAAATTATTTCCACCATGCTAGAGAAAAACGGCTATCCGACTGGATTTCTTAATCAGCAAATTCGAATTTTTTTCAACAAAATGCATGAAAAAGTAAAAACTCCAGAAGTCGAAGAAAAGCCAGACTCTGAAAGCAAAACAAGACCCATATTCTCGATTTTAAAACTACCGTATATCGGAGACATGTCTCATCAAATTGAAAAAGAAATTCGGCAATATCTATTCAAAAAACTTTCCCAAAAATCAAAATTTGTTATGGTACACGAAACAACAACTATTGGCCAAAAATTCAGGTACAAGGACCGTCAAACACTGCTACACAGCTCAGGAGTAGTGTATAAACTCAATTGCTCATGCGGACAATCATACATTGGACAAACCAAAAGAAATTTGAAGATTAGAATCAATGACCATATGCCAAAAAACTCAACTAAGAATGAAACTGATTTGTCCCAACACTTGAAAAATAACCCAGACCATACGATGAACTTTCATTCCCCCGAAATACTAGCTCACAGCAATAACATCCGAAAACTCCGCATCAAAGAAACTCTACTCATCCAAAATCTTCAACCACAATTAAATATTGATGACTCTTCCAACCCCATCTACCTATTTAACATTTAGCTCACTTCGCACAATATTCGTGTAGGCCTAAATCGCAATTAGTAACGTGTTTAATTTCCATTTATATTCAACGTCTTTTTTTAGTTATGATTTAATTAATCCTACAGTGTTTGTACTTAATAATCCTACTACTAATCTAGTCACTCCAGTTGCACGTAATTGTTTAATTTGCCCCTTTAGTTATATTTTACGTAAATCCCAACTACTTTGTTTATGACGTAATAGTTATGCTGTATTTAAAATAATTTCTTTCTTGTGCTGGTTATTCTAGCCTAGTGCCTATGTAGTTTCACACTGATGATTTCACACTAAGTTTTTACCGAAACGTTTGTGAGTATGATTGCAAATATACTGGCTATAATCTTTCTATGGCATTGGTTTACTTGCCTGTCTATAACGCGCAAAAGGTTTTCATCAACGCATAAAACTGTTCAGTTCCAAAAGACCTGTTCGCACTGTAGATAGGAGTAAATAATAATTTGGTTTGAAACGCTATATGTCTTGTTATTACCATATTGCTTCACGCTACAATAAAACCGAATTGTCTCTTTTGTTCTATATCTAAGACACCCCTTCACTCGAACTGCTGAAGATTTGATCTTAAATGAAAGCCTACCAAAGCAGATACGCGGGCTCTCCAGTTTGCTTTTTCTTACCCAGTCATTCCAAACTGTTTTTCATAGTTGAAATTTAACAAAAGCACTGCTGGACATAAGCCCAAGTTTAAACGGTTTCTCTCAAATACTGCAATTTATATAATCTGATGGAAATTTTCATTTTCATCATGCGCTTTTCTGGCTCATTATTTATATACAATATTTGGGCTTACAATTGCTCCATCTTTTTAGGGAATTCTGCGAAGAATGTGCATCGAAACACTAAATTCTGCAGACAGTTGATGCTATCTAATGCGTCCTGAATAGCACAAAAGGCTTGAATGAAAGCGAACGGAAAAAACAATTGAGACAAATGGTAAAATAAAAACTTCTCAGATGCATAATATGCGAAAACAGACGTTTTAGGGGGAAAACTTTGAACTGATAACTTGTCGAATTTATTCCAAAGAAGTGTGTTGCTGCTTACCGATGATTGTATAACATTTGCGCTAAACATTGTTTGCCCGTCTTTGTTTCCTGTGTTCTATTCTAACGTATGGGTGTCATGTTTTTTTAGCCTATTTTGTTTGGTTAGTTTTTATGCAACATCATGACTGTGGCTGGTTGCTTATTGGCATAATTTTGCTTCAGCGAAATATCTGACTGACATAACGTAAATATAATTAGGCATAGTCGAAACCTTCGTGACACAAGCTCTTGGTTATGGTTGAGAGCTACTGTAATTGCCTTTTAACATCTTGTTAAACTTGATTGCTGCTAACCTTGTTTTTGTGAGCGCACAATAGTTTGCACTTAAAGTGCACAGTAAATTGTTGATAATAACTGAAATTAATTAATTTTATGTATCATAATACTTCATTATTTTGTATCTTTGCAAAAGCATTATTTTGTATTGTCTCTGCGTATGCACTTCATTTTTTATTCTTTGAGTAGCATACTGTAACTGCTCCGTATCTATGATTGTTTATTTATTTACATACATTTGTGAGTTAAAAATGCTTGGGTTTGCATATGGTTGTAACAGATTTCTATTTGTGCTTGCAGGAATTGGTTACTTGCAATTCTCATTTAAATTGAGGTCATAATCGCATAATATTTACATCGTTTGGATCAGTTTTATTTATAATCGCTTCATATGTGAACCTAAACATGTTCAAATAATCAATGCTGTTATTTGTTGAACATTTAATTTGTACCTATTTCTTTTGACAATATAAAGCATTATTGCAATATTTTGTTGTGCATTTCTTGTGAACCCTCCATTACTAAGTGATTATGACGACTGTTGTGATTACGAGTTAAGCAAAAACGCATTCACAAATATTAATCGGAAAACCCAAATCTGAAAATTGGGCTTTTTTCCTTAGCTAAAAGCTTTTGGGACAAAGCGCCCAAATTTTCAGCTTGGGTATTAATTACCCAATTTTCTTGATCTACAAGATTTAAGGTTAAACACCCAAATTAAAAATTTGGGTCGTTATTACCCAAGTTGACAAATTGGGTTTCTCAGCCTTCGAGCCCAAAATTTTCAATTAGGTTTAAAGACCCAAGTTTGTAGTTTGGGTCAAGTTACCCACTGTACTTGGGTTATGGATATTGGGTTAACAAACCCAACTTTGTAAATTGGGTCGTTATTACCCAAGTTGGCAAATTGGGTTTCTCAGCCTTCGAGCCCAAAATGATAACCCAAGTTTTTTGGGTCTATGTTACCCAATTTGATTTACAGTGTACATCCGTAGGGATCACTGGTTCACTAAAGGTCAAATTGGTCAATTATTCTGAAAGATGAATGCACCTATTACCTGTGTGCGGCTGATGAGCGTTATATCCCAAAATAATACCGTCCAGCTCTACACAATGAATTAAATTACTGCAGGCCTATATATATCCCTGTATGAGGTGTTTTATTTTTTACATTGTAGGATTGCTGTAAAACGTCCTAAAACTGAGTTCTTCAATAAATTTTGTATCTTCGCCAATTTCGCTAACTTTCCTTGCTGCTGGCCTGCTGGATAACTGCTACAAGCAATCTAGCCCAAGAACATTTCAACTAAAACTAAAAAATCACTATTGCAGCCTCCAAATTGTAACAGCTAAAACTCGCACTCAGAAACACACATTGACACAAACGGTATTTAATTCATGAAAAATGTTACAATTAGCAGTTTGCAGTCACCAGTAAAGGCAACATGGTAAATTTTTTGATGAAATAGCATTTTAAAACAGTTTGGCAATTAAATCACTTGAAGTAATACACAATTACGTAGGTTACGCAACAGCAAAAAATGTGAATAATTTTGGTTTAATCCCAGATGTAAGGCTACTTTAGGCTTGTGGACGGTTCATTTGCGCAATGAAAAACATTATATGATCTAGACAACAACTTAAAGGAAGTTAATTTCGATAAGTGTTTTAAATGTTTTGACAGATAGCTATAGCCAGTGATCATAGACTATCCCACAGATACATCAGGGGCGGATGCCGAATTTTTTAAGGGAGGCCGGGGGGAGGTTTGGAGTCAAAAAATGCTTATCTTGCTTTTTGTGGGTCCAGAAGTATAAAAATATTGTTGAATTAGAATGTATAACTAAAAATTGGGGGGCTAATTGGGCCCCTACAGCATATCCTTTCCCCGAATCCGCCAATGCCCATTGTCCATTTTTCAAAAGTGGTTTGAAAATGGTGAGCATTTGGAGAATCTCCAACCAAGTAGCATGTTCAAGATCGGTTTTCCGCTTCTACTGCTATGATTCACTCTTGGTAAAATTTTCATCTTGCTTGGCTACTGAATTGTTTGTTGCTGCAGCTTTGCTGCTGAAAACGACTGCGTTGTTACTGTGAGATGATTGGTCAGCATCAGTACTAGATGCCCCTTGGCATTCTTTGGAATTTCTCCATTTCATGCGACGGTTTTGAAACCATATCTTTACCTAAAATTATTGTGCAAACGTGTAATACAAGCACCAGAAGAAGAATAACAAACAGTTAAAATCTTAATTTAAAGGGAGATTTTTTCGTTATAGTACAATGATGGGAAGAACCAGTAACACTATTTTAAAACAAGTAATGATTTGCTATAATCCAGAATGCTGGTGAATTAAACAAAATCAACGAGGACGTAGATAAAGTGACTTTTCAACATTTTCCCCACTGAAATCAACAAATATTTTAATTACAGCTTTGTTCTCGGACGACCGTAATTACCCAATAACAATAAAAACGTGCTTATAATAGCCTTATAGGCAGGCTAGCTTGACTTAAACTGCCCAGCGAAACGTTAAATGTACATAGTTTGACATTGTTCAGCTTGTTTAGTTACTACTGCACTGGAAGAACAGTTTAGATCAGGCTAGCCTACCCAGAAACCTATTGTTGCTAAGTAGACAGATAATTTATCAACCATTCGTTCTTTGAAAAACATACTTGCGAGTCTTTAAGACCCAGCTTGGCAGCTAATTTTTTTCTTTCCGGTTTTCCGATGTATTTTTGCTCCTGAAAAGTTTTCTCCAGAGTTTTTCGTTGTACATCTGAGAAAACTGCTCTTCTCAACATTCCTCTACGAGTCCTTCCTCTAAGAGATGCAGGAAACCAGGAAAGAATGGGAGGCGTTAGTGCAGGAAGAGCTTGTTTTTCTTAAAAAAATTTTTCGCTTGACGCAAAACTATAATTTGACACGCATTAAGATTGAGGGGGTGCGGTTGATCTTGCAATTATTGAACCATTTCAGACATCGGTCTAATAAAAAAGCAAAAACGCGAGCTGGTACTTTTTCGAGACTTTTAAAAAAACCAAAATGCAGTGATGAATCTAATAAAGTTCAAACGGTGTGTGACAATATCGTAAAATACGTAAATTGTGCAATATTGTAAAAGATTCCTTGCCAAACCATCACAAAAGCGGCTTGAAGTTTGATTGGGAAATCTGACTGACGTGATTTTTTACATTTGCACAATTAACTATGTTTTTCAGAAAAACTTCAGTAGCTTGTAATAAGAAGTGAAAATTTTCTAGCTAGTGTCAACGAGTTCATGATTTAGATTTTTTTTTTTCTTCTCTGGTATGATTAAAGCAATTGCTTTCGTGTAACCGTAACGTTTTTTTTTTTATTTACATTGGAAACTTAATTTTACCATATTAAAGGTGACACTTCAGAATCTTTGGCAAAACTTGTATCAAAGGTAGCGATATTGGTAGGTAATGATTATGAATTTGTCATCAATAAAATTCAAAATGGTTAGTGGGTGAAATGAGGACGAAATCTAAAGCTGCTCATGCGGTCAAAAATTGCGTGATTAAGTGTTTGTTTTCCTTACCTAATACTTGTTCAAGTGAATATGGATAAGCTTGTACAGTTCCGGGAATTTGAAATCCGTTGGGAAAATTTTGAAGCGGATATTTCGGAAATCCGTTGTCAAGTTGGGTGTCTAAAAATATCGTTGATCAACTTTTTTATTGCTAGAGTTTGCCTTGCTGCTCAGATTGCTGATTATTGCATATTACTATGAAGAACTTACACGCGTTGTTCAAGACAGAGAGTATTAAGTGACAGATGGCAACATTGGTTTGGTGCAACGCAGCGGAACTCAACGAAACTTAGATCGATCGTTTACGCACAACGCATCAGACAAATCGGGGAGCCCAGTCAAAGGCTATTGGTTGATTTTTGTTTTTGTGCATAGGATGGTGCATTGGTTTTTGTGCATAGGATGTTGAAAGAAGGCTTTTTAATTTGAAAATAGATAATATTACGTGCGATACCCGATTACAGGCTCGTTGTCTTCAATTACGCAAATACAAAGTGCATCCTTCTTTTTTCTATTTTTTCTTTTTCGCATGTTGTGTCAATTCTTATTAAAGTTCAATAGCGTGCTTTGGCTTATACCGTACAAGTTATCGCTTCCAAATGGATTTTAATTTAATTATTCCTTCTGGAATTTAATTTAGTCGACAGAAGGGTTTTTCGTTATCATAAGATGAAAGAATCATAAAAAATTGTGTCAGGTGATAATCATAAAAAAGTTAAAATTCTGCATCGATTCAATTTTCGATGTCATAATTAAAACAAATGAATATGACATCAAAAAATTGATTATGATGCAGAAACTAAAACCAAAAACCTCAGGCCTCAAGCCCACGAATATTGGACATGTGGACAGGGTATATATGGGCCGGTAGCAAAAAAGGGCTGAAGATAACTGGCAGCATTATGCCAACATAAATGGCAAGATTAATATATTTATTCAAAGATATATTAAATAAATATTTGGCATAATTATGAGCTTGAAAAATGGAAAAAACTCTCCTATAAAAATGCTTCAACTGAAGTTTTATTATACTTTAAATTGAAGTTTAAAGAAATGGTATTTGCAAAGGGATGATAAAGATTTTTCTTTTTCCTGCAGTCAAACCGCGGAAAAATGTAAAATTCCAAAGTAATATTTTTCTTTTCTGGTTAATGGTATCAAAAAGTACTCTACGACGGTTAAATTTTAACTGCCTTATTATCAACATATAAGGCTTAAACTTGGATCAAGGCAGTAGTTAAACCAACAGCAACTTCAGCAGAAATTCAAAACATAAGTTACGATGGGAAAATCGTTTTTATTATTATTGTACCTCCTAATAAAATATTATAAATGAAGTAGGTAATTTCTAAAAGGAAGCATTTGTTTTTAATAAGTAATAACGTTGTTTTTCTATAAACTTTACCAGGTATGATCTCAATTCCAAAATGTCATAAATCTTTCTAAATTTCTTTGTTTGTTTTTGCGCGGCCCATCAGCAAATTATTATGAATTGGATACTAGAAGGTCATAATGTGCGTTTTGCTTCCAAAAAGTTGATTTTAAAAGAAATTATTTTAATTAATGAAAAGGCCACCAACGTACACGCTATGGCAAATAGATTACAAAAAATTAATGCACAAGTTTTATATTTTTTAGGATTCAAATGAAGTGATTCCAATAAATGAATGCTAAAACTTTTATGAGCTCTCAAAAACAAGACACACCACTAAAATTTGCAACGTGGTTTATCGGTCGATTGTTCGTCTTCTTAAAACGTGAAACCATGCAATTGCTAATGCGGGAAACGAACTAATTGATACCTTGACCAGGGCTTCAATTTTTAACATACTGTAAAATGTGTCTGAATTGTGGGATTGAAGAGCGGACAGTGAGCTCTGTCCAATCAAACTAACTGAAGTTATTTTCACTGCTTAAGATAGAAAGTTAGACAACGCATTGCGGAGGACTGTAAAGTGAGCTTGCGCTCTTCGAGTCAGTATTCATCCGAACTGTTGGATGCTATCAGCTCCCGTCTTGAATCGAACCCGTCATAAGACAACTGTTAGCCACGACGGGTAAAGCTAAGCAAAGCAAAATCACATTTTACCTGAAGGTATAAGGGGTGGAACTTGAGATAAAATTGCTTGAACTCCAAATTTAAGAAACGGACTTTCTTTGGAGTTTTTATTTTGATGGGAACAAGATGACGAGTCGGATTCAGGTGACTGAGAGTTAGTATTTGAAAAATCTTTTGGACTGGATGAGTCTTTGCAATTTTCATTCTGAATTTCATCAAATATATTTGCCGATGAAGTTGGTAGCGGTTGAGGGATTTCCCCGGACGTTGAAAGGTAATTAAAAGTGGATTCTGGTGACGAAGTTGATTTTGTAAGTCCGGATGAAGGAATGGAATCAAAGTTGGTTTTTGTAGGCGGAGAAGAAATAGTTTGATGATGATTTTCAGAAGTAACTTCAGACGTGTTTTGTCGAGGGAAAATGAAAGGCCATCTCAGAGCACTCGCTAGTTGCAAGTATTGCGGATTACACGGTAACGTTGGCCCACTATGGAATGGATGTCCGCCGGAAAACAAAGATCCGTTAAACCCAGGCATTTGAGAAAATGGCCACGAATGAATGCCATTTAAACCAGTACTTTCACCATTCATTGTTATTTTAATTACGTTTACGGTATCTAAAAAAAGCCCCCAAAATTATCAAATTGAGCGTAATATTTTGAGGCTTAACAAATTTAGGTAATAACTATAACTCATATCATTATAAAATATCGACTAAAGATTCTTAAAACGTTTCTGTTTTTACATCAACAAAACTTGGCGCATTTAGCTTACTTTCAAAAATACGAACAGGTTTATATTCTACTTTTAACTATCAACTGCAATCTCAAGAATTTTTCGGATGAATGAAGTACAACTTACGGTAACTTATTGAACTTAAACTACCAAAGCTACCTACGCCGAAAAAAGATCCTTAAATTTTAAAACCATCTTGGCGGACTTTCATGATCTAATGCTTGTTAGCTAATCATTGAATTTTACTTGCTAGTTAGTTATATCGTTGCCTTTTTACTTTACTTCAAAAGTACGTTAAAATAATTTCATTATTTAATTACTTCTCATCTTTTACTGTTTTGCTTTCAAGCTATCACTATTTCCTATTTTAACAGCTTAAAATACGTTGTCCATGCTCTCATCTCATAGTTAATATGCTCCAGAAGCAAACTGATTACCCACTAAATACTGTCCCACCTTTTTTGAAAAATACAAATTTGAAAGATACGTTTAGCCTAGCAAGTCAATTAGATTATGACAATATTTTCTCTCAATAATCTGGTCGATGTAAAATTCTTTTTTTCCTTTTTTTCGTGTTTTGTTTCATATTTCAATAAATTTAGATTAAAATCTCTCCCAAAACTTTTTGTATTAACCGTATATTTGCTGAATCTACTAATGAATTAGTAGGTAAATAATCAAACTTCAATCAAATTCTTGTTTCAATAGATCGGGTTGAAATCATTAAATAAAAACCCCATAGGCGTATTGATGCAGCGTCTGATGTTTGCCGCTTTTTAATCAGGTTTTTGAAATTTTTATGCTTACTAAAGGTAGATCAAAAATTCGTTCAAAATTCTTTACGCAAAATCGAAAAATGCAATGCCGCAAGTGGTAAGATCGGACTTGCTTTTTTTCCAAGTTTTACTCATTTTTTGCGGAGTGTTTTCCATTTGCATTCCTCTTGCTTTTGCTCCCCTATGTTTTCTGGTTTGCGCCACTACCTAAAAAGGAAAAGGGGTACATCCTGGCCAATATTAGAGGAATGTAGCCAGCGGTTTTTGATTCTAGTGTTTGCATCATAATCAATTTTTTGATGTCATAATTGATTATGATGCAGAAACTAGAACCGAAATCCGCGAGCCTAAAGCTCACGAATATTGGACCTGAGGACAGACTAACTGTGATTTGTCTGTGTCTTAACTCTTATCGAATGACTGCTTTTTGTTGTTTAGCGAATGTTTTTACTTGCTCTCGAGTCAGATATAGCAGCGATGCTTGCTCGTGCTTTCGCTAATTTTTTCTAGCACGTTATAACGTTGAACGTTTTTCCATTGTCTTCAAATATTTTCAGCATCCGTCTTCACGTTTGCTTTAGCAATGCTGAATAAAATATAACTGCCTCTTACCGGTAGGCTACTATATATTTTTTTGCATTGCAGAAACTACCAAGTCAAACTAACTATGTTTAGTGACTGACTTAGTTTTTAGTCTGCGCAAATAAGGGTCTTAGAATGGTCATCCACTAGATTTTGGGGCTTCAAATAAGTATGGTGGTTGACTGTATTTTATATGTCATCTTCATACTTTAAACGTTTGAATTAAGTAACCAAGCAATAAAAGATTAGAGTGAAAAGTTTCCGACCTATGATCGTATTGTTGCTCACGGCTGACAAATTTTAAATGCTTTTAAATTAGGCTAAGTTTAGTAAAGTTTTGTCAGTTTACTGTTATCATTTATCTTAGTATGTAAAGCTTTTTTTGGATTAAATCTCTTTTTGTCTTTTGACGTCAACGTCAGAATGAGTGCGTGTGAATGCGTCAACCACGCACAGCTCACGCATCTACGGAATATGACGTCAAGTTTCTTATCATCGATTTACTTTCTTCAATTGGCTACAAATATTTGTAGTTAATCCTTCTTATACACCAATTAAAATATTATTAATTACTGCTATGAAACAGATTTGATCAAAATTGCAGTATATGAGTGGCGTAGCGAGATATTTCACAAGGGGTAGGGATCATAGACTGCGGAAGCCATTAGAAGATTCTGATATATTTCAGTCACAAGCAACATTTGATCTCTTTTTACTAAAAGGCGAAGTCAAAAGCAGAGGGGCATGGCATAATGCCCTCCCCCTTAACTACATCCCTGCTAAACGTAAAGTGTCTTATCGATTTGTTATGCCGCTGCCGAATGCCAAGTACACAGAGACGACTTAACTTAACCAAACCTTTTTAAGTACCGTATAGGCTACAGTGTGGTAGTGCTTTTTCAGCATCTATAGCTGCTTTATATTGTATTCTAGCCACTTATGCAAGCTGTACTGCGTAGGAGAAACTGATATTGAAATATTTTTTTTTAGAAAGACTATTTCAAACATACGAAAGCATTTATTGCTTGCATTTTTCAATTATATTAAATTTATTTTTTCTTTTCCTGTGTCATTGCCCTTATCAACGCCAAATTACGCCAATTTACCAGAGCAAGAAGCTTTTTGCCTTCATAAACTTCAGTAGCTGCGCTTGCAGTGTTTTTTGGTTTATTTATTTTGTTTCGGTTGAATACACAAATGTACAAAGTAATCTCAGTAAAAATACTTTGGTTTCCGAAGAAAAAAATGCCGAAATATTTTGTGTGAACTAAATGAAAACTTAAATAATTTTAAAATACTGCCGCAAATTTATAAGATTTTGTGGTTACACAATATGTGTTTAAAAATTTAGTTGAAAATGTACCGAAGTTCATTTGTATGTGCTGACAAAATGGCGCATTGCTCTTCAATCAGCGTGTTAGAGAGTGAGAGAGAGAGAGAGTTTATTTTTCTTTGGCGATTACGACACACAAACAAAAATTCGGAAGAAAAATATATTTCAGAAACTTTGTTCTTCCGGTAATAATCAAAGACGGAGGCTAATGCAAAAAATAGTTATAAAAAAAAAAATCTGAAATAGTTAGCCTAGCCTGCTATGCCAGGTAAACAAAATCCCCTAAAAAACGTTTCCTACTATGCAGAAAAATATATAAAAAGCAAACCGTAGTCACCAGTGAGAGGCTGTGAAGGACTAGTAATCTATGTCTGTGATAGACATGGCGCGGTCATCGTGTCTACAATCTCTCACTAAATTTTTTAACATACTTTGTAAACGAAGGTGTTAGGTGCGTGATTACCTAATTTTGAAGCACAAATTTATTGTAAATTAGAACTTTTGAAAGCTTGTACCGGTAACAACAATTTTGGGTTATTTGTGTTGTTATTCGAATTTGCTCAAAAACATTAATTAACCTGTAATTTCTTTGTACAAATTTTCCAACTATCGGTAAATATTTTATTTTATTGCTGCAAAAAGTAATAAAATAACAACATCAAAAATTCAAAATAATAGTATCATTACAAAATGATAGCTTTGCACTGAGTATTTTTTTTATTAACTGCTGATTCCTGCAAGGTGCAGTCAGTAGCGGGATTCTAGTCGTTCGCACCAGTTTTACAGAACTGTCACACGGAATTTTATCAAATTCGCGAACCGGTCAGCTGTTTATGGGCTACTATGGACCAGTACCCAAAGCTGGGCAACCGCTACTTGAAAAGTAGCGCCGCTGCCGCTACCGCTTTTTGACCAAAAAAGCAGCGGCGCTGCCGCTTGCCGCTGGTTGTTTACATAAGCAGCGCCGCTACCGCTGCCGCTAGTGAGTGCAAAACAGCGGGCGCTGCCGCTATTTTGAGGAAAAAAAAGTCAAAAGCACAAAGGCATTTTAATATTGTAGGCCTACTGGTTGCAACTTTGTTGACGGAAGTAGCATAGCAATGCAAGTAATAAAAATTAAAACAAGTGACAAAAAAGCCGACAATCGGTTTCCATTTCATCCAATAAGATATAGGGCGTTTTGGGGAGAAGTTGATTTTGAAATCTGATTGAATGTAAGTAGAAACCGATGGTCAGGTTTTTAGTGAATAACAAAAAACAGGTTGAAAAGAAATAATCAGAACATGTCGAAAATAAAACACAGATTAAAAATATAATAGAAACAAGTTAAAAAACAAAGGCAGGTCGCAACCGGCGTTAAAAAATTAAAACTGCATTGATTGGTTGCATGCTCCTTTTAAAAAAACTTGCATTTCGAAATTCTGGTCCGTTAAACCACTGCGCTTAGGCTTTAGCACGTCTTTTCCCACGGAAAAAAGTCGTTCAATCGCCGCGCTTGACAGAATCGTGGTATTGGAGTCAATGAACATTAAAGAAGTCCCTCAATATTTTGTTTTTAAAAAGTTCCGGCGAAGGTCGTTCACGATGGAATGCAGCTTCATTCAAAAACTCTTCCACCACATGCCTCTCTTTTCCATCATTCTGCTAGAATTTTTTCCTAGGCTACCTCACATATCTCCCGCTGAGAAGTCAATTCTTAGAGACTGAATTTTTTTACCGAGAAATTTGTTTTCGCAATCTCAGTTTAAAAAATTTAAAGTGAGATTGTGAGAAACAAAACTTTTAGTTGCTGTCTTCGAAGGAGTTTAATCAACGCCAGCGGGAGACTATTTGCATTAAATGGGGCGCTGAAGCGCTGCCGCTACTCGGCTAATATAACAGCGACGCTGCCGCTTGTCGCTGGTGGCCGAAAAAAACAGCGGCGCTGCCGCTACCGCTAGCGAAAAAGTAGCGGCGCTAGTAGCGGCGCAGTTGAGTAGCGCCGCTGTGCCCAGCCCTGCCAGTACCACTAGTTGAAACAGAACCGTCTAAAAATATAACTTTTTTAACAGAACTGGATGACAAAAAATTTGAATTTCACCACTGAGTGCAGTTGATATTCAGCAACGCTGTTGCTACGACTTTTTTGTGCGAACCCAATGCTTGATGTAATAAGCAGAAAACTCTTCGTATTTGCTGGTGCTATTCTTCTGCTTTGATTCGGCTTTGCTATTCGACTGGTGCTAGTCGTAATCCAAAAATTGAGAAGTATTGTCTAGCTATCCGCATCAAATTATTCTTAATTACTAAAACAAGAGCCAGTAATATTAAAAACATTGGAATTTGATCCGTATTGGATATTTATCCTTATAAATCACGAGAAAGCGATCAATGCGCAATGCGAGCTCGTTTAGGAGTTGCCAGCCATCTGTCTACCACACCAAGATGGGGAAATACCGCTAAGTGCCTTTCCCAACGACACAACAAGTGAACTTGTCGGCTTGTTTTCTACACTGTCCCGTTAATGCGGAGCGTCAAGCAGGGAAGCAGTGAATACCAATTTTAAGGTCATTGGTTTCACCCGACTAGGAATCAAACCCAAATCTACGGCTTCCGAGGCGGGCGCTCTTACCACACTTGATCAGAGCTGTTTTTCGAAACGTTTCGATTTACTTTTAAACCATTATTGTCAATCTTATTCAAATAGAATTATAATTCATATCAAAACATTTCAAAAAATTTACATGTTCCAATGTTATTGGCTCTTATTTTTGTAATAAAAGCATTCAAAAATTCCACGAATTGTGTCAAAAAGTTAGCGACATGGCCTAGCGGTACCGCGCGCAGGTGACAGATCCTACGTGACGGGTTCGCATCGCGGCTGGAGCCGATCGCGTTTAACATATGTACCGGGTGGCTGCTGACTCGAAGAGCGCAAGCTCACTTCACAGTCTCCCTCAATTACTGTTGAATTTTCAGTTCAATAAAATTTGAAAATAACCTCAGTTATTTATTTATTTGTTCATTCATTCCAAATTATTCTTGTTTTTCTTGTTTCTTCACACTAGAAGCTCATTCTCTAGTCTTTTTTAATATTTTATTGGCTGCAACTGCTTGCAGCTTATGTTTATTATAATGATATGTACGCGATGCGAAGGAAAATCTCGTGGGGCACCAACTAAGCGTAGTATGATCTCAAAGGTGGTTCAATCTCTTAACCAACTCTTCGTGTCTGGAATGTTTCTCTAGCGTCATCTATCGAACGCGAATTGTGCAATAGTGAAGCGTCGTAAAAACCTTAAATCTCTTGTCTTTCAAGAAGCCATAAAAAGCGTTTGTTTACCATCAATTGTGACTGCTTTGTGAAAAAGAGTAACATAACATTCTGAAATCATAGTATAAGCAATGCTATGTGAAGCAAGTGTTTGATTAGTAAAATTAATGAGATATTACTGCATCTTCATTCAAAAAAAGTTTTCACGATCCCCAGATCACAAAAATCAGTCAGTTATGCAATAATCTTTTCATAATTACATGCAGCGCATTCTCGCTCATGTAACAATCATTGGTGCGTTTCATCCAAATATACTTATGATTAAAAACCACTCGCAAAATACTTTTGAAAGTTCACCACATCTGATGTTTAAACAAGTTAATTACTATGTTTGACATTGTTCAATTTGAGAGCAATACTGTACTTCTATTTTGAATCGCAAATGCGTAAAACTTGCAAATGAAAAATTTCCACGGTTGTTTGATTAGTAACTGGGGCCAATTTGCTATTTGTGGATTATACCACACTGAAGTTCTTTAAAATACTGAGACCCTGTTATTATATCATGTACTGGGTAAGACTTCCTTTACTTGGATTTGAACAGAATTTTGCAAAAAGTTAACGCTTACAGAGGTACATTAGAATAGTGCGGTACCAAGACAAATGGAGCTTTCTTTTCAAGTACTCCTTAGGATGATGAATTTGAATTTGCTCTCGTCCATAGAAAAGAAAATCTTTAAGCTGGTAAAACTACTGTAGGCCTACTGCATCCGATTTTGCTGGTAAATAATTCAAATTTTACGTGATTTAAATTTTCCTTCAAATTTTACGTGTTTTTGATCAGTCAGTAAATCAACAAAAGCAGAAATGCATTTTTAATGATATAGACGACTCAAGATTGCTTTGTCATTGCTTCAGTTTTGACATTTTTATCGTGACGTATTTTTTTAAGTGATTTTTATCTAACAATTTTGCGCCTCACACACCTAAAGCAAGATTTGCAATGGGTATGATACAGCGTTTCAAAAACGACTTTGAAAAACAACAATGATAATAACCGCAGACGAAAGTGCAGAAAGTGAGCATTGTTTCGACCTTTCACTTCGCATCAGTGCTGTTGGTGTGACCGACATTTACTCAAGGCAATATATAGCTGAGAAAGATCTTTTCTTGCGCTTTTTGCATTTTTGTAACAATGAAAATGGAGTTTATTTAGACTACGGCAAACTGCCTGCAACATCATAAAACGGTTAGAACCATAGTAGCCTCTAACTAGCAAGTTCTAAAAGTTCTGAGTTCAAACATCATGTGACTCGGGTCTAGGTCTAGTAAAAATTGTAGGTGCTTGTTCAAAAACAAAATTATCTTCAAGTAGTCTCTTGTCATAGCTGCGATTGTGATTTGGTTGTTTATCATTTTATTAAGTAACAAGCTGTGATGATTTTTTTTTTTTTTCGTTTAAAATCAAACTACCCTAAATTTCCATTAACCATTTTCCAAAGTATTTTTCAACTGGTTTTGTATTGTTCAAAGAAATGTACGTTTTTCTTGCCATTACAGCGTTGATCAAACTTGGTATAGCTTTTCAAAACTGCACAAACTGTGACTGTTTGGTTCCCATTAAGCTACTCCTAGTGGTAGAATCAAAAATCTTCATTTTACTCGCAGTATTGCGCCGAAGTGGCGCGGTCCATCTCCGGGACGAAGCGCCTTAGCAACACAAAAACATTGTAGCGGTGGCAAACCGTTGGCGACCTGGTTCAATTTGACCGGCCCGGGAATTGAACCCGAGACCTTTCACACCGATAGCAATGTCTTGAATCGCTGCACCAACCGGCTGATTCTGGTAATTGTAGAATCCCTAAACAAAAACAAAGAGTTCCAGTGTTGATGCCACGATCTTGAAGGCACGTTTTACCAGCACATTCTGATTCTGATGGGATAGTTAGTTTTCCAGTCGTAGTAATAGTGTTTTTTATTTCTGCACCGTCAAAATAAATATAACACAGCAATGTAGGAATTCAGCTACAAACGGACACAGAAAAGGGAAGAAGCAACAAAACGATTAAAGTTGTAACATGCTTGCAAGAATGAAACTTGAACATGAGGGAATTAGCACGCATGGTCGTAACACCCGATTAAACTAAAATAGGGTAAGAAAAGAAAAAAACAAAAACCAAACATATCGATATAAAAAAAGATACTGGAGAGACCACAGCTTCCACACTTCTATGATCTAGTGCAATATGGTAGAAACCACAACAGTGTATGGCATTTCGAAATTACTCACTGTCGTCACAGTGCAACTGACTTAGATTAAAACAGAGAGACGTCCCTCTACCAGAATTGGTTTGTTCAAGAGATTTGGATGAGACTAATTTTCTTGTCATTTCATATTAACCAGTCCTATTCAAAAAAACAAAATTGAAGTAATTAATTATTTATTAATTTATTTTTTCAGCAACTGTCGAAAGCAAAAATTGAAAACGTTTGATTTGATTTCATTAATTTTTGAAAAGACAACATTCAAAAAAGTTCTTGATCCATTTCTTCATTGTTGCATTTTAAGGAAAAAATAGGAAGAATCAAGATGTCTGCTTAGGCTGGACAAAGGAAATCATTTTCACATAAACAGTCTTCATTTTTAGACAAATTTTTGGCAATTTGGAGTAATTTATTACGGTTATTTTCAATAAATTATTCACCATAGTTTGAAATAAAAGGCGCACCAGCAAAATTTTATTTTTTTGCTAGTTTTGCTGAATTTGGCTTTGATAACCGTTGTCAAAAAATAGATGTAAAAATTGACGACATTTTGTGTTGAGGCAGTTGTTACCGGTGCAAAGAGACCAAAGGCAGAGCTATTTTTGAGAACATTAATGTCTTAATACTCAGCCAATAGATAGGCTACTCATATACTATTTATTAATTGTGTTTCCAAATGTTATTAATCAGATTTATCTGCGACTTTGATGTAATATTTTGAGAAATGTGTAAATCCGAAGTTTTCATTCTAATAACTGCTGTCAGTCAGAAACAAAAGTGGAACAAAGGTTTCAGATTGAGTTCGAAATGTAACTATGTTGTGTTAACGCTTGTTAAAATTAAGCAGTTATGAGACTTTGCTTTCAAAATTTAAGTCACAATTTGAATAGAGGAAGTCAGTTCAAACTTTGCATTACCTTAGCCAGTGGCGTACGCTCGGAAAGAGTTTCGTGGGTCAACCCCTCCCCCGCCCCCATTGACGATTGGAAAAGAAATGAAAACCTCTCTTTTTGGAACGATCCGCCTTTTTACAAACTGTACAAAGATCGCCGAAATTGCTATCATGTTTTTCTGTTAGCACAGAAGCAGATTCTTTCGATTTTATATAAATTTAGTCTCCTCAGCTGTGCAACGAACTCTTGACAAGATGTGCAACGAACTTGCAAGAGTGACTCTTGTCAAGAGTTCGTTGCACAGCTGAAGAGACTAAAATGTATTTCTGTGCTATCCAACTTGCTTATACAATTTCGAGAAACTTTCATTGTGATGCAATAATGCCGGTAGTCAAACTTTCCTGGTGCGTTGCGCTTGAACCAATGATTGACTCAAAATGCAAGCCTGTACACAGTCAATGGACACCTATTAAAGTTGGAGGCATCTGGTGATGTCATATGTCATAAAGCGATTGTTCTCAACGGCTATCAATGGCTGGACAAGACAACGTTTCAGCGCAGAAGGTATTCTAGGAAGAAAATGGTGGCAACGCAGGGAGATAGTCCGCTGGCGATGTCATTGTTTTGAGTTGACCGAACCGGCCAGTTGGCGTAGTGGTTAAAGATTTTGCTATCGGCGCGGGAGGTTTTTGGTTCGATTTTTGGGCCGGTCAAATCGGCACAGTGTCGCCAACGGCTCGCCCCCGCTGGGACGTTTTTGTGTTCCTCAGGCGCTAAGTCGTGGAGATGGGCCCAAGTAGTGTACGCTAGGGAGGGGGTCGGGAGTCAACACCCCTCCCCATTGACGATTGCAGAAAGAATGAAACCTTTCTTTTATGAAACGAACCGTTTTTTTTTCGTCCGGAGCTTGCCGAAATTGCTACCGGTATCATGTTTTTTCTGTTCTGTCCAACTTTCTAGTTTCATCTCGAGAAACTTTCATTACGCTGCAATGCAACTATACAGGTAGTCCAACTTTTTGATGTGTTTTGCTTGAACTGCGTTTTTGTCATTGATGCTGCAGTGAAGCCATTGGTAAGTAGGAGTTTCCTTAAATGCGGTGTAGCCTATCTGCGCAGTGCAGTAACTATGGCTGCACACAAAATTATTTTTTATAAAATTAAATCAAATCTTTATTATAATACTCGTTTCATTAAATTCGCTGTGGTACCGAAACGTGATTGCGAGTGGCGGGGCCCGACCCCACGGCTTAGCGCCTGGGCAACGCAGCTCCGAAGAAACGTTGCAGCGGTGGCGAGCTGTTGGCTGCACTGTGCACGCTTTGACCGGCCCGGGAATTGAACCTCGAACCTTCGCATCGATAGCGACATCTGTAACACTTCGCTATAACCGGCCAGTTTGTTGAAAAATTATTGAAATATAAAAACCTAAATTACTACTGCGCTAAGTGTTAAAAATAAGATAAAAATACTGCCTAGGAAGACCAGACCAATGAAATATTGAAAGAGGCCCAGGGGCGGAAAAAAAAGGGGGGGGGACAAAATTGTTTTTACGTATACCGTAACTGTCTCAGGAGCTGTAGTGTTTCGTTACCCTGATACCCAGATTATGTGTTTGAGAGTATCTGATGATATCGACGCTGTGATTTGGGTGAAAAATGTTTAGATAATATCGACGCTGTTTTTGACCTCAATCGCATGATTAGGGATTCCTCCCGCGCGTAACTTACTTTAGTTTAAAAATGTTTCGGTTGGGAGAGCATTTTTTTCTCATGCTCCACTATCTTCAATTTTTAAGACATTTATGGGGAAAACTGTCCCCTTTATAATGAGCGCATATTAAGTGTTACATCAAGGTTTATATGGGTTGTTTATATCAATGTTGGTTCTTGAAAAAATATTTTTTTGGAAGGAAGCAGTTGCCTGTTTTACCCCCCTGGCTACATTCTGTTTGTAACGAAGCAAAAGCTGGCCTGCTTTAGTCAGTTAACCTTCCTATGACCCAAAAATGAGGTCAAGTAAAATCTTTTCAGTAAATTTTTAACCACGGCTTAACAGCTTGAGTGTCTGTGAAACCTTTTCTCTCCTTAAATAAAGCGCAAAGAATCAAGCAAAAGTGTGAATGAAATATCGTGATTGTTTCCATAGTTACGGCATTACGTAGCTTAATCATGGTTAGCTGCAATTGCGCAGTAATTTAGACTGGAAGCATTACAATCCGATGCACTTAAATACCTCTGAACTACTGTAATTGTACTCTCTTTACGTCATCACAACTTGACGTCACTGAAACCCCCCCATTGAAAAATCCTGCGTACGCCACTGACCTCAGCAACTGCTAATATTTTCGTCTTCATATTTACCTTGTCCACATCAGGGTTGCCAGGTTTTGCAGAGTAAAATATACCAAAATGTTCCAAATTATATACCAAATATATACCAAAATATGTTATCACAAATATACCAAATATATATATACCAAAATTTCGAAAAAAAATCATCAGTTTATCTGTAAAAGTGAAAAGTAAGTGTTGCATTTTTGAATGACTTAATTAATTTCTTGCTCAATCTCCCAACAGAAGTATTTTTACACTGAACATAAATCAGTTGTATTTGCTAAATGCAATCAAGCTTTCATTACCAGTAATGCAGATTAAATAGACCAAGGAACCGAATCAAAGTTTCTCAAGCTAAACAAAAAACAATAGTCACAAATACAACAATTTAATTAAAATTAATCAACACTTCACAGTCCACAATTCTCAGGTAACAAAAAGCAAAAAGATGTACTGCACAAAACTCACAGTTTCAAATAAACTAGCCCCCATTACTTAAAATTTATCAACACTTCACAGTCCACAATTCTCGGGTAACAAAAAGCAAAAAGATGTACTGCACAAAACTCACAGTTTCAAATAAACTAGCCCCCATAACTTGAAATTAATCAACACTTCACAGTCCACAATTCTCGGGTAACAAAAAGATGTACTGCACAAAACTCACAGTTTCAAATAAATCTCAAGTAAGGCCTACATATCATACATATGGACGTTAAAGTTTCTCAGCATCTCTTTCTATAATGTGAACACCAAGCCTTAATCCAAATGCCAAACGCTACAACTTAACACTCACAACTATAAACTAGCCAATCCATTCTTCACAATTCACATATAACATATTGCTTCAGAAAAAGAAAATTCTAGACAGAATCTAGAGCTTTTGCCTCATTGGCACATTGTGCAAAAAAAATCGCCACTAGTAGTGTTGCCAATTATGTAAAACTGCATTGCTCAAATCCGTAGAAAGGATTTATTAGGTAATCCGGCAATTAAAGAGCTTTCTAATAATCTTCAACATATCAGTTATATTAAATTTCTGAAATATACCAAACGCAGAAAAACACTACCAAAAGGCATAAAAATATACCAAATTTAAGGACATATACCAAACCATAATTTCACCTAACAAACGGTCCAAAAAATATACCAGATTTGTGAAATCTGGTATACAAATATACCAGTTGGCAACACTGGTCCACATCCCCAGTTATATTGGACTTTGGGCCCGCGGTTCTTGGTTCTAGTTGTTGCATCATAATCAATGTTATGATGTCATATCAAAAAATTTGATTATGATGCAACAACTAGAACCAAGAACCGCGGGCCTGAAGCCCACTATTAGACATGTAGACAGAGTAAATGTAAAGGTTGAAGCTAGATAAAATGGTTAATATTGGTCATGTATAGAAAGGATATAAGTTATGAAAGACTTGCTACACAATAAGAACTGTGTTTACAACTTGCAAGAATGAAATTTCTAAAAGTTGATGTGTTAAGCTGTGATTTTTCAGACTTGGTTCAAGTTTTTTCTCATTCTTAAATCTTCTTCAGGCGACGTTTTTGAGAAGAATTCTAGTTGTAGCTTAGTGCATTACAACATTTTGCGCAGAGAATATTTTACGTTTGGGTGTTAAGAAAAGGCTTTAGTTTTTTTCCTGTAAGTTTATCAACTACAGTATTTACTGAAAATTTAAGTCTAAAAACGAATTTAAGAATTTCATAAATCTGCATAAATAACTTTATTGCAAAGAGTTTTTTGATAATTTTTTTGTTGTGACACTCCTAATTTTGTTAAAAAATGAAAGATTTTTGGATTAAATATTTTTTCAAAATTTTACTGATTGAATTTAAAAGTGGAGTTGGTAAACGGATCTAAATGATATGAAATCAATTAGTTTGAAACTATTTTTGCTGTTTTTTCTTTTACTCTGCGAAATTCGAAAAGGAAGATCAGGAAAAACGGCGACAAAAGCTGGTCTCACTGGTATAACGCAGGTAAGAGAAGATGAGGCTCACACTTTAAATGGCGGAGTGAATAGAATGTCTGCTTCAAACGCTATTGACTCGGATTTCATTGCGCACCTTATATTGATCAGCGTGCTTTCCATTGTGTGGGCAAAATGTCGGAATCTGACTTCGGGTTCGAAAATTCGGATTTGAAAATTCGGAATCCGAGCCCATAGAAAGGAAATGCAGATTTGACCATTTGTCAGCTAAACACTTCTGGTTCGAAGATTCCGCACCTGAGCTTATACAAAGGAGCGTTTTTGCTGCGCCATTTCGCCCGTACAAAGGGAAAGAATCTGATCAATAGGGTGCATTGCTAGTCGGACCAACCCGTGGCTCCAAAACTGGTATTCACTTTTTGCCTGCTTGGATGGTTGCACATTAAAGGAACAGTGTGGAGAACAAGCCGTTTGTTTTATACCTCGCCGACTTGTTCTTCGAGTGGTGGGCAGGTGGCCGGCTACTTGTCAGCGAGCTCGTTATAGCGTTTTGATTGCTTTCTGCCGATAGGAATCAAATATGCAACTACATAAAGTTCAGACAATTCTATTGGTGCAGAAGGTCTGGGATTCGAATCCCGGGTCAGTCAAATTAAACACAGTGTCACCAGAGACGTATTTAAGGGAGGCGTTGTGCTATGCCCCCCCTTTTGATTTTGAATTTTAGTAAAAAAAAAACAAGTGTTATTAAGTGTTTGGAATATACCAAATTTTTGATGACTTTTGCAGTTTATGCCTCCAGCTCCCCTCCTTTTTAAAATTTTTAACTACGTCACTGAGTGTCACCTACTGCTCGCCACCTCCGCGGCGTTTCTTCGGAACTGTGTTGCCCAGGCGCTAAGATGCGGAGATGGACCCCGCCACTTGCAACGCGCTTCGGCGTAATAACGCGAGTATAATGAAGATTTGACTTCGAGTTTTTTTTTATGTCACGTAGCTGCCTGCAGTTTCGAAAAATTAACCTAAGTGAACAAACTGAACAAGCATAAGCTAATTTGTGTTTTGTATTGCGCTTTCAAGTTTCAACTGCACAAAAATGTACAGCGAGCTTTCAAAGTTGAGTCCAACGACCACAAACTCACTTTCAATGAAATAAAGAGCACGAATTTTTCGTTTTTTGCGTAAACCGGCCGGTTAGCTCAGTTGCTAAGCACATCGCTATCGAAGTGGTCTGGGTTCGATTCCCGGATCGGTCTCATCAGACACAGTGTCGCCAACGGCTCGCCACCGCTGCGACGTTTCTGTGTTGCCCTCAAATTAGAGTTCAAAAAGAATTAGCGAGCTCTGCAAACTGAGTCCATTTACTACAAACCTACTTTTAATAAAACAAAAAAACACGAATTCTTGTTCATTTCGTAACACTGTTTCTAGGTTAGCACCAGCAACCACAACTATCGTTCCTCACATGATGAAGTTGCATCAATGGGAATATTCTCAGCAAAACACGCCAATGTTAGCGCCCTCAGATATTTGAAATTTAACCTATTTCACAAACTAGGTGAGCTTACAGTTTTTTGAAAAAGAAAAAACACGGACTGAGGCAGAGTTGTCAATCGGGCTCTGGCTTTTCGGGTCGGGTTCGGGCTTAATAGATTTTGAAAAATTGTTGTGCTTCAGTCGGGCCGGACGCCGAAGCAAAATCAAGATTTTCAGTAAGTGAAAAGGCTTTCGCGATTGCTGGAATAAAGCAAAGCGAAACCTTGTCGTATCGATCAGCCTATGGACGGTGTGACTGCGGATGGGTAGGCTAGCTGATGTGACTGTGGATGGGCGAAACTCATTTTTTTTTTATTGAAATTTTTTCAGAATTTAAAGGGATGTTTTTGATTTTGGGTTTAAATCGGACTGAGACTAGCTAATAAATTAGGAGTCGGGTTCGGGCTTAAAAAATCGAGTGCGGGTCGGGTCGGGCTCAACTTCTACGGCCCGTAGACAAATCTAGACTTAGATCAAGAAGTTTGGTGTTACAAGCGATTCTTATGTTTCTACTTGGCACTTTTCTTTCAGCTTTTTGCATTATTTTGCGATATACAGTATTTTTCTACCTTTGATACATGCTCGCAAAACTCAGGACGCAACTTTTTGAGTGGTCAACCAATAATCTTTTGTTATTTTTCAAGATAATTTTGTCTTTTTTTGACTCTGTTAAAATTTGCGACCACTGACAAGGCTGTATTTATGACCACAAGGTTCAGCATTACAGTGATAAGGGACAAGAATGTCAGCATAGTTAAAAAGACAAAGATCTTCAAAGAAGAATGCAACATTGCTTTCTGTAAAAGCAACTTGTCAATCTAAACTTGAGCTACCATACTTTCTAAACAATGCTTTAGCGAGTAGAAGTAATGTCATCTCATGCGTACTGTGCAGTCCTCTCAGGTCCTTTCAAGCCAGGCCTGTAGCGCAATCTTGTATCCCGGTATCTCACTTGAATGGTGAGGTCGTAGGTGGGAAGGCGCCGGCACAGCGCCCACTATATTGATATACTCCACTCGCTGATTTTTGAAGCGTATTATTTAGTAGAAAATAGCTTAAGTTTATAGTAGATTGATAACGTGTACGCTGAAAACTTTCTTGTAAAACTCAGTAATATTTGTAAGTTTTGGCCTACTTCAGTTCGTCCCACCTAAATTACCGTTGGCTGCGTTTCTGTCAATAGGCCTAAGCACCATAAGGGCTAGGCCTATGTAGTCAGATAATTTTGCTATGCTCGTTCATTTTTTATCTTTTTTAGGATACGACAAAGCAGTTCGGCCAGTTCAAAACAAAACTGACATTCTTCTGGTGTCAATTGACTTCACATATATGCAGGTGAAGTTGACTATAGAAGTTTAGGCCTATCGGTATATAAGTGAAGCAGGGTTTTGTCATGATGTTAACGTGATACGGTAGTTCTGCCAATCGTCAAGCTTTTAAGCAAACATAAAATCATTGCGATATGTTACTTACACTATTCTTATTGCATTGAAG
This sequence comes from Trididemnum miniatum, assembly GCA_964006365.1. Taxonomy (NCBI): domain Eukaryota; kingdom Metazoa; phylum Chordata; class Ascidiacea; order Aplousobranchia; family Didemnidae; genus Trididemnum; species Trididemnum miniatum. Next base: position 14,904,016 of record OZ023243.1, on the reverse strand, counting down.
GGATATTCTATAGATAGACAGTATATTCTGCAAAGAACTAAACATAGTCCATGGACATAACTAGACTATTGCATTAAATTTCTTGTACGAGTAGAGGTGAATATTAACGATAATCAACAAATAAAATTGATTAACAAAACATAGCCCATCAAAAAAAAACTTATAGCTACTGTAGAATGCAAGTTCTCTTTGCATGCTTCGTACAATTTCTCGTTAGCTACGTCTTCACACGTTTGAAGTCACGTTAACGAATGCGTTATGCAGCTTTTAAATTTGAACGAAAAAGAACAAACTTTGACCAGTCTTCTTCGCTTCCGTTTATATTGGAAAGATTTTTTTCTGTCGTGGAATCCTGATGAGTATGATGGAATTACTGATAGTAAGTTAGAACAGTGGCAAAGCTATGAAAAGTCTTTTGATCATGAAATCAAAAATCAAGTCTGCATAATACTCGCAGTATTACGCTGAAGCGTGTAACAAGAGGCGGCAGGGCCGTTGAGAGGGGAGTCCGGGGGTACCTTTGGTACCAAGCCCGTAATTTTGAATGCCGTCCGTAAAAATTTGAGATACAAATTTAAAAGGGCAATTCTATTCTGAAGGCAGACAATGTCACCAACAATCAACAACCGGTGATACTCTCACTCACACCTAGCGTAGGCAACTACCTCTTCCCCCGTCAGTGTCAGAGCCAAAATAGTCTACCAACCAAAAATTCTCATATGTGTTGTTTTGACTCCATAATGCAACCACCTGAGTGTGGTATTTGGAGCACAGCTACTATTGCTTTTGATGAGTTTTTGCTATCTTTGCATACCAGCCCATCTACCACACCTCTTAAATTTATCTACTGTAGTTACAAAGCCATGTAAAAGAAAGCAACAGATAAAAAGATTTGAGCAACTCTGTTTGACTAGTTGTTATGGGTTTTGTAAAGATCACTCCTGAGTTTTGGGTTAAGATTGAGTTGCGGGATAGACAGACTATTAAATATCGGTACGGTGAGCTTTATACAATGCCCAACTCTCAGTGTGGCTTCTCAGCTCTCATGACAAGTTAACGATTATTAATTTGGCCATATAATAATCGTTTAACTGTTAAGATGAAATGATTTTTGACTAGACTGTGAACAGTAAGCATCACCTGGTTTAAGAGTTTTATTGACCTTTTTTGGTTGTTAATCGATTTCGATATAACAAAGTGCCTCTTCTGGCGAATCACCTTTTGTTATCATTGTTGACAGACGATTCTTTTTGTCTTTTTGCGGGGGCCTAAATTTAATTTTGATACCGGGCCCGGGCTTGTCTCTCAATGGCTCTGAGAGGCGGGATCCATTTCTGTAGCTTAGCGCCTGGGCAACACTGCTCCGAAGAAACATCGCAGCGGTGGCGAGTTGTTGGCGACACTGTATTTGATTTGACCGGCCCGGTAATCGAACCGAAGACCTTCCGTGGCGAAAGCGATGTTTTTAACCACTACGCCAACTGGCTGGATATCTTTCGATAATTACTGATATAAAGTGATAAATTATATGCAGGCTCCGGCTTTTTTTCTGTCTTTGGAGAAATTTTTTTTTGAGTATTGAGCCTAGAAATGAAAACTGCTTATGTTGCATTTTCATAGGTCTAGAAGTATTGAAGTGCTAATATTATTGATGGTATGTGTGACTAAAAATTTGAGCTTTCTTAGTCCCCTGGATCCACCTGTGATGTACTTATTTCAAGGCTGCGAACTCGAACTTGAACTCGAAAAAACTCGATCATTTTGCCGAACTCAAACTTGAACAAGCATTTTTCTTAACTCGAATTTGAACTCGAATAAAACTGTTCGAGTTCAAGTTTATTAGAACGATATGTAAATTGTTGAAAAGAAATTGAAGATCACTATGAAATATAGCTTGTTATTCAATTGTGACCACAACACTGACAATTTCGATGGTAGGCCTACTAAACAGTTGAGGTATTGTCTTGAACCAACTGCACGAGCGAAATATTTTTATTTTTTTGATAGCGTGAGCACCGGCGGTGAAAAAGTTGTCTCGATTTTGGATATTCATCTGCCTAAACTCGAACTTGAACTCGGACTTGCTAAAATAGGTTGAACTCGAATAAAATTCGATCGAGTTCGCAGCCTTGCTTTATTTAGCTTTATAAGCTTATTGCGAAATTCAGCTTTTCCAATCTGGTCAGCTTTTCATTATTGCGCCGCTATAGATTCTTCCGTGGTGACTACACTGCTCATGCGTCAAGCTTGTCATAAATACTGGATGTCAAAATCAAATGACTAAACTGGCCTACAATAATGTTGAATTGCAATTTGCAGTAGTTAAATAATAGTCAGCGACATAGCGTATAGCGGTACCGCCTTTAAGTTACGAATCCTCAGTTATTTATTATTACAGTATTTATTTACATTAACACTTTTTTTGAAAATTTAGTATGGTTACCTGCTAACACAATTTGGATGCCTGATATAGTGTGTTATGAGGAAACCGGATCTCGTGACTTTAATCCGCGGATTCCCTTTGTTGTTGTTCATCATGACGGAACAGTGAGATACTTGGAACCAACAGCTTACCAAACTTCTTGTGAAATTAAAATAGCCTACTTTCCTTTTGACGTTCAGGTATAGACTTGGACACATTAATAACAATAATCTAGTTTACTGAGGTAATCAGTTGATTTTATTGTGTCATTATGTTTCTTATACCACTTATACCAGAGGTTCTTAACCGAGGGTAAATTTACCCCATGGGGGGTAAATTTCACTTACCGAGGGGGTAAATTTTCTGAATAAACCCCATGGAGGTAAATTTCACTTACCTAGGGGGTAAATTTTCTGAATTAAATACTAAAGAAAACTTGAATGTTCAGTATTAAAAAAGCAGTAGTGGTACACTGAAGGTAAATTATGCGTTTTTCTTTCGGCAAGGGGTAAACGAGACAGAAAAGGTTAAGAACCCCTGACTTATACCAAACAAGTTTCCGAGAGTACCAAGTAAGTTCACGCACATCACAATATTTTGACGAATTACGTTATCACCGGGGCAGATTTAGGTCCAATTTGCAATGGATTTATTTTTAAGAAAATAAACAGTTTGGTCGAAATTTGTTTTTTGTGTGTGCAGGACCTGAAACTAATTTGAAGCAGATTGGGCTCTGTAATAAGAATTTATAGTCAAGGTGGAAGATAGCTGCATTGATAGCAGAGATGAGGAGGAGTTGGCTTAAATATGGAATAATGGTGCAGTTTACCTTGCCTCTTTATTAAATAATCTAGCATTAAAGCCAAGGGTTGAGTCATTGGTTCACTCATTTCGCAGTCTATCTTTCATGTTTTTGCTGCAGACTTGCACATTAACATTTGCTTCCTGGACTTTCCCGACCAGTAAGCTGGATTTGCGAGCTGATCGATCCATAGAGGTAATCCGTGGAGACATTGATCGATATTTTGTCAACAGTGGAGAGTGGGATCTGGTTTTCATAGACACAGCGAAGATAGTAAGATTCTTCGTGCTTGTTGCGTTGCATTTTGATTTCGAATTTACAAATGTTTCTTTTACGAATATTGAATGCTTTGGTTATTGTTATTTTTACATAAAATATTCAGCATTAAAAAATTGTCTATTCGTGTAGTGAAATCACATTTCATTTTGCAGTGAACATGCAAGAATTTTTGTGTTTTACACCAAGGTGCTCTTTTTTGCAAGTCATTTTGGTATGGTACTTGGAAGAACGTTGCCAGCTTAAAAACAATAATTTATCATTAAAAGAATCAACAAAGAATATTAGTTTTGATGACTAAATAAGTATCATAAAATCGCAGATACAGACTTTTTTAATTGATATTTTCCTTCTGATTTATCGTTGGAGGATGCGGGAGTGAGGGGCGACAGCCTCCCTAAATTTTTTGTTGTAAGCATATCAATGCATTAGTCCTTGCATTATTGTTTCCACTCGCACAAAACTGCAAAAAAGCATGTTTTCAATTCGTTTTCCCCCCAAAATTTTTGGATCTGCTCCTGTACTCTGTGTTAATGACGTATGTTTCAAAAGTCTCAAAGTTATTCCTCCGTATTGACCGACTTCAACTTCGATCGCAATTTGACGAAGGAGGAAGAAGATCTTGCCACGGCCCAGTTTTACGAAATGGACGCCCAGGCTATTGTGGCAGAGACCGTAGATGTCAGAATAAGTGACTGGCACTGGTAGGCTGAGTAGATATGACATTTTATACTTTGATGAGTTACATTGGTGCTTTTAGCAGCTGTAGTAGTAGAATCGAATTGTTGCGTAAGCAGATTTCTATAACAACATTGTTTGACAAGGAATGGATGTGATGAATCAGTAAGGGATCTCCAATTTCTCTGGGATCTCCTATACTTATCAACAAAATCATAAATGATGAACAATTGGATACTAATTTATAAGACTAGAGATTTTAGGAGAATCTTCTATTCAAACGTCACCATAGGAAATAAAGGGAAACAAACAAGTGGAAAAAAATAAAATTTGGAAAAAATGTCAAATAAGGTGATGAAAATAAATTACTACATTTTCATCTTTTTTAATTTTTACCTTATTTGGCATTTTTTCCAAACTTTGCTTTTTTCCACTTGTTTGTTTCCCTTTATTTCCTATGGTGACGTTTGATTAGAACAGTTGTTCCCAACCTGGGGGTAAATTACCCCCGAGGGTTCATATGTGATTCTTTGGCGGGTAATGTGACACCATTGCCAAAAATATATGCCTGAAGGCACGTTTTTTTGCTCTTCACCGATATTTTCACGAAACAGGACACCTGCAGACGTGTAGACCTTTTTTTGCTCTTAACCAATGTTTTCACGAAAACAGAACACCTGCAGACGTGTAGACCTATTTTTTGCACACCTCACCGATTGATATAATTGAGGTAAACTTCAGTAATAAATTGTTGTGGGTAACTGAGGATCGGTCACATCAAAAGTGGGTAATGAAGAAAAAAAGGTTGGGAACCACCGGATTAAAAGATTCTCCTAAAATCTCCAGTCTCATAAACTAGTATCTAATTGTACAATATTGTTTGAAACACAATTTATGGAATTGCTAATTACTTAAATTACAAAAATAAGAGCCAATAATATTTGAAACATTTGAGTATTTTCGAAATTCTGTTTGAATAAGATTGACAATGGTTTATAAATCGAAACGCCTCGAATATATGCAATTGTTTCAAATATTATTGGCTCTTATTTTTGTAATTAAAGACTGTTGTTTGCATTTATTCTCTTAACCTTTTGTTAACTTTTCTTTGAATTGTCATGAAATTATTATGCAATGTTTTTAAAGGGTCAAGATAACAGTGAGAGGAGTTTGGCAAAAATTTCCCCCAAGTAATTCAATTACGGGCGTACGTTCTTGCAGCATAATTTCAACCATTTGTTCAACATTGCACTTCCAGTTCTCTTAATTTCTACATTTACGATGAAGAAATTAGTGGGTTGTGGAATGAGTGTCTTTCTTAAAAATTTTTAGAACGATTATAGGCTGGCCCAGTTCACTCCCTGAAAAACGCAGAAAAAGACCATCATTTGACTGACTTTTTTATTGTATAGTAACCCATTGAAGTTATGATACTGTACTCGATTTTGACTATAGTCGTTTGGCGAAGACACCTAACATTTACAGATTTTTACTCTGATGATTTTCATATACAGGTCAGACGTAAGATATACTCTGAAGTTTCGAAGAAATTCTTCTTTGCATATTCAGGTGATTTGAATAAAATCGATCCCAGTTAATGATTAACCTTGAACCAGCGGGTAATAATTGGTGAAATAAGTAAAAAATTTTAAAAGTAGCCAAAGTTGTAGGCAGCTTTTGCTTCATTTGGCTATTGATTGTCTCCAGCAAAATCAAGGAGAAAGAATCACAGAAGCCAACTTGCTTTTTTAAATCAGTCTACTGTTGCACTTGCTCCAGTTTTTACCAACGCCTCCTACCAGGATAGTATCAAAAAGTGCTCTAATTAAAAAAAATGTTTTATTGCTTTAAGGCGAATGCAATGCATCATAACTTTTGTCTCGTCAACAAATGTCACCATTTCGTTTTTTTCAAACTGTTAGAAAACTCGTTCATCTATTCCAGGGGTGTCCAAACTACGGCCCGCGCTGTCCTTTTTTTTGGCCCGCGGCTAATTCTAAAAATGCAATGTGATATGGCCCGTTAGCCTCTTTACAAAATGGAACCTTGCAAAAATAACATAAGTCGAATATTGTCAATTCAACTATTACGTTTCTTCTTTCGAGCAATTATTACGTTTCTTCTTTTCTCTGTTAATTCTCAATTTTTCCAGTTCGTTGCGCGTTATAAACAGAAAATAAAGAACAATTTTGCTGTCATTATTTTTGAATTGAACAAAATCAGTGATTAGGCTGCCCTAGTGATTAGCTGCTGACTAATGGAAGACCGAAAAAAGAAACGAAAAGTGGATAGCGAGTGCAGAAAGTTTCAGACAAGGTGGGAAATTGAATATTTCTTCACGGAAGTCAGAGGAAAGTGTGTCTGCTTGATCTGCAACGAAACTGTTGCAGTGGTGAAGGAGTATAACGTGAATACGAAGGGAAAACTATGAAAGCTTGTGTTTTCTTTATATTCAGTCAGAAAACGCAGTCCAATCGATGTGCTAACATCAATACACGAGAGAGGAGTCGTATGTGCCTTTTATTTAGCGACTGGCCCGGACTTTGGTGCATTATTCTGAATGTGGCCCTCGGTAAAAAAAGTTTGGACACCCCTGATCTATTCTTTATACAGCTTATATGGCCGAGTGGTAAAGCGTCCACCTTTGGAGCTGTAGACTCGGGTTTGATTTCGAGGCAGATCAAAGCAATGACTTTAAAATTGGTAACCACAGCTTTCTTGCTCTGCTTTCAGCATTGCGGGGACAGTGTGGAGAACAAGCCAGCAAGTTTACTTGTTGTGCCGTTGGAAAGAGCACTTAGCGGGATTCCCCCATCTTGGTGTGGCAGACAGATGGCCGGCAACTCCTACGCGAGCTCGTATAGCGCTTTGTTCGCTTTCTCGCGTCAGGAAAATAATATGCAACTAAATACAAAAACTAAATACATTACAAAAAAAGTTATTGTATTATTTTGGTTACAGAGCATGTTGTTTCCTGCTTTGCTTCTGACGACGATATCCGTTCTTGGATTTTATCTTCCTCCAGAAAGCGGAGAGAGGATAGGACTTCAGATCACCATTTTGCTGACTTTCATGGTGTTTATCCTCACTGTGGGGGACATGTTTCCGGCCTCAACCGGGCCTTATTTGGGGGTTTATTTTGTTTTGTGCATGGCTCTTCTCGGCCTTAACATAATAATGACTGTGTTGGTTTTGCATTTGCATCATATTCCATGCAAACTGATCCTGATTACTGATCCACTGACGGTGAGTTTTGTGAGTACAGCTGTGACTCTAACTGATGCTATCAGTGGTTGAACTGCTGTTTCGCCATCTGCCTTTTTTTTTTGACTGAAACGTAACCATTTCTCGTAGCTTGTTAGAAAAAAGGAAACATGTAATCTGGATCGAACAATTGATCCAACGGCATGGATACTCCTAATATAGCGCACGTTAAACTTTCTTCTTCGCAATCCGCTAAAGCAGTGGTTTTTAACCGGTAGGAAATTTCCTACTGGTAAAACCAGTGGGAAATGTCTTTCCATCCGAATTACTAAACAATTGGCAAATTTCTCCAAAGACAAAAAAATTAGTCACAAAAATGTAATTTTTATTAAAAAACCTAATCTACTGCCCTGAACATTGTTTTGCTACGATTGTCAACTATTAGGCATTTTTATTTCCTTTTCGAAACAGTTACTATAGTAACCCATGAGTCATAAAATAACAAACTGCAGTAGGTCAACAAAAGTACTGGTGGTAATTGCATACCGGTACTGCAAGCAGCCCATTTACATGGAAGCTTAACTGTTAAGTGCGAAAAAAAAAAAAAGATGGTCCACGTGATCGTTGATCAAAAGAATGAATTAACATGATAGAGGGAAAGCGAATGTAGCCAACTGTATAAGTCTGAAAAGAGAAAACACATTGAGCCGTGTGGTCGTTGATTAAAAGACATAATCAACGTGCCTAACAGTTAGCTCCACTTGCTAACGTTTTCTTCTGAGGAGTCTTAGACAAAAAGCTTTAGGGTGACTCTTTTATATTATGCTATGCTAAAATTGGAAAAATATCAATTTATGGGTAAGGTAGTGAAAGATTAGGTAATTGTGCGCAAATATGTAGTGAAAACAGGTTGCATCGACTTGTTGGTGAGCAACAAGCAAACTCAAAAGTCACATTAAAGTCAACAACTCAGCATTTACACTGTTTTTGTTTTGATGTATTTCAATGTAATACAGTAATTGTTGTTTTTTGGGTGTTCTGTTAGTCTTTCAACACCTGTTGGCTGTATAATAAAATGTCTCATGTTAACATTAACTAAAATAGTCGGGTGGGAAATTCGACCTTAACAAAAGTCTATGTTGGGGACAGACCAAAAAAGGTTAAGAGCCGCTTCGCTAAAGTAACTTGAATTATCGAGTGAACCATGTAACACAGTCAACATGCTGCGCATTTAAACATGGTTGTATGCACCCTATTCAAGATGACGTACATGTTGCATGGACTTGCTCACGTTAAGACAGTTATAAACAATATTATTCAAACCGTGTTGCATTTTATAAAAATTAAACTTGAGTTTAACAGAGCAAGCAAGAGTATGATGAAGCATGATTGATGGAAATCTTCGAAAGTTTAATCACAAACAAGAGCCAAAACAAATTGAAACATTCTCCAAAAAAGAGACGTACTGGTTGTCTATCTCAGCGCTATTAAACCAGGGTGCACGGTCCATCCTAGGGTTCACGACAACTGCCTCTGGGGTGCATGAATGAAATAGGGTGCATAGGGGTTCACCGCAAAGATTTTAGATGTACCGATGAAAACATTTTTTTAGGTGAAACTCGCAGGAAAATTTTCGCTAATACATCAGTAAATTGATAAACAGTTGTTGCTATCACACGTATACATGTATATAAATATAACCTGTTGGGGAAAGCTGGGCAAAGCGGTCATGTGGGGCAAAGCGAACACCTCCATGCTATCCCAAAACCAAAAGTCAAGAATTCTATTTTTTTGTGTCTAACAGCTGGAATTAACTGCAAGAGCGTTTGACAAAAATTTTTCAAGAATACACAATTTATGGATACACAATAGAAATCGCGGGTTTCGCAAAGCTTTTTTGGACTTTTAGTAATTTTATCACAAGGGTGCATGAAATATAAAGTATTCTTGCAAAGGTGCATGAGAGAAAAAAGACTAAAGAGCCCTGGTCTATCTCATGAAAATAGAATGTTGAGGAAAAGCCGAACATCTCATTTTTTTAAACGTCTCTTTTTTTGAAAATGTTTCGATTTTCCTTCAACTTTCCAAGGATAAGCGAGTTTAGAAATGTTAGTTATTTTTCAGTTTGTTTCTGTCTCTTATTTGTAATGAGAATGTATGATAAATCTCGATTTGTATAACGTAAAGGGTGAAAGCAAAAGCAACATGAAAATTCTTCCTTGGTGGATTAAACTGGGCTTGTTATTGACTGGCGTTTATCAGGATATGAAAACGTTTGCGATTCCTGCTGTGAAACTGCACGAAAAAACATCAGCAGAGGTAAGTCTTATCGAAAAAAATACCCAATTGTTTTAAGCCACATGCAATTGCAATTTAAGTTTTGTATTAGTGAAGTACATGCGTGATGAGAGATGACAACTTGAGCATCTAACCCGCGAAACCAACTCCGAGTCTCAATACTCCTAGCCCACAATCAATCAATTTTCTTTCAAGCAACATGCTGGCAGCTTACGTTTTTATATGAGTGAATTATATGCAGCGTGGAAGATGACTATTTTGAGCATCGAACCCGCGAAACTAAATCCGGATCCCAATGCATTAACCATTGAACCAACCCCATGTTGTGCGCGCCAATCAATCAACCTCGGCCGTGAATTCAAGCAAAGCATTTTTCGCCATTTAACGCCGTTGCACTGCACCGGCAAAAGCGTCTATTTACTGTTTAACTTAAATACAGTATTGCTGATACGTTAATTGTTGAATACAATTTCTATCAAATTAGTAGCTTTAAGTACCGTAATGGTTTTGTTGATTTAGGGCAGAATGTCTGTAATCAGCAGCATCCTACGAAAATGGAGAAGCAAAAGTCAGTCTCGTCTTGGAGTAAAGAAGAGGGTTTTTCCCACTACAATTTCAAATAATTGTGACATGTTGGCGGAACCGGAAAACGGTTCAAAAACGTTGCCGGGCATTGAAACAGATTCCGAAAACGGGCACATGCATAGGGTGGAACTAATCGATCGTTGCAAGGAAAAAACTGAATATTGCTCAGGTAAATTCGAAATTCAGGAATATACCATATTTTACGGACAAACCTCACTGTCCGTAAACTGCTTTGATTTTTTTTTGTCATACATAAGGCGCACCTATAAGACGCAACGGTATTTGAGAAATACAGTATCAAGCTACCGGTACCGCATAAAGCTCATTAAACAAAAAACTCTATATTTTAATGGTACCATAGAGCGAGACAGCGCTGTTTCTGGCTATTAGCCTTCTTCAGCCGCCCTCACGTAAGAAACCGGTAGGCCAGGAAGGACATTGCTTTTTAGTTATTTTAATGGCAGTAAAGTATAAAGCAATAACGGTACCTGATTTGTAAATTAGGTGCACCGGCTAAGGCGCACAATCAATTTTTGAGAAAAAAAGGGTTTGAGCTGCGCCTCATGGTCCGTAAAATGCGGCACAGTAAGACCATATGATATTGGATATCATCTAAAACTGTAGCTAAAGATAAGTGATTGAAAAAGATTGTTATCGATTGCATTACCGCATTCGAGGGGGTGGTTGTGCCACATGCCTATATTTTCAACATAATGCCTTCGAATGTGCAAAATGTGCTTGTAAGTAAATATATATTTTATCTATTACCCCATCACTGTGCAAACACAGTTTCACCTTCTATAGGCTATTCGCTGTGGGAACATTGTGATCTTTGATTTTAATTGTAAAAGTTACAGTACCTTCTTTTTCTAATACGTACGTCAACTAAAAAAATTAATTTGTACAAGCTACATATAAATTGGCCGGAGAAACAAGTGATAAAAACAACCAAACAGAGACAGAATTTTTCTTTAAAAGTACAAACAAGGCTTTGCTACATTCGAGTTTGGTGGCCATAAGTGTTTAGCAGCTAGCTTATTCACTTTGTATTTTCTCCGAAATCCATGGAATCAAATATTATCAAACAATTTCCTTTTTAGAGTCAAACATTCATGACAAAAAAGTCAATTTACTCAATGGCATCAGCAAAAGCAGGAGTTGGAAGCACAATAAGATCTTACTGCAGGAGATATCAAAAGAATTGACTGGAATGTCAAAAGAGTTGACCTCACTGACCAGTCACTTTAGAACCAGTGCCTGGGCAACGAAAAACAGAAACGCGGAAATTGCAATGGAAGAAAAATGGAAATCCGTGGCTCGCAAAGTTGATTTTCATTGTATGTTTGCCTACATCTCGCTGATGGTGCTCTTTCATGTTGTCATAGCTTTAGTGGTTGCTTTTGGTGCTTGATGATATTCTTCTTCTTTCGGCTTATCCCGATCAGGGGTGTCGTCAGCAGATTACTTTTTTTTAACTTGACCTGTCCCTTGCATCTTTCGCAGTTAAACCAGCTACATTCACTGTCCTCATTTAACCCATCCATAAATATCTTCGCTTAGGTCTGCCTCTACGTGCTTGATGATTGTAAATATCTTCAAATAAGTGGTTGAATGTAACATTGAGATTGTGTCCCTTCTGCTTGACGTTAATCGTCATGTTTACAGTGACTTCGAGGTATTACTGAGAAGATTAGACTTAGAGTGTAGTTACACACTGTAAAAAATTTTGGGTTTTTGCATTGCCCGAATTTGGGTAATTGTGTGAAAAACCCAATTTTTTGGGGGGTTTGGTAAGCAAAAACCCAAAGTCAATTTCTGGGTTTTGTAAAACCCAAAGCACACTATTGGGCATAAACAACTATGTCCCAAGTAATTTGGGTTAAAATTTTTATATCCAAAAACAAATTTTGGGTAACAGTTACCGCAAATATTGATTTGGATAAAGTGGTTGCAAACCCTAAAAAAAGTTTTGGGTGAGTGTTATATCGACTATTACTTTTGAGTTAGCGGAACTTAAACCCAAGTTTTGGGGATAACATTTCCACAAAACATAACTTGGGTAAATTGATTTTATACCCAAAATTATTTTTTTGGGAGAGGTTAAGTGATCATTATTTTGGGCTAGAGGATTTCGAACCCAAAAATTGTTTGGGAGAAATAATTCTTCAAACTGGGTATGGCTTAAAAAAGACAAAAATTTTGAGAAAATGTTTTAGCCTCACTCGAACAGAAAGGTTGAATTGCAGCTTTACAAGTTATATTAATAATCGTAATTTTGTTTCTGATAACTTTCCATTTCGATCAACAGTTAACACGTGCTATTGCTAACAAGAGAAAAAGAAAGAATGCCAAACCAGAAGTATGCGGACCGCGCTTGTTGATGCTAAATGTATTATTTTTGGCCTGCAAACACGCGTAAAATTAGATAACGATAACCTTACCAATCTAACAGGAGGTTGCTTTTTTACGCTATAAATGACAAGATTGTATGATTGAAACAAAAACCGGCGAGAAAAGTTTTAACTATTATTACGTCATAATTGCAAAAGAAACCATTTTTGTTACGAAGAGTAGCAAAACACATATAGTATACCATTAGAGAATGTTAGCCTTCGGGTACTTTACATTATGAAATTTGGCCCTCACGGAGAAAATTTTGGCGCCCTGGTCTAAGGCCGACCAAAAACCTTACATGTTTTATCTAAGTTGATCTGTAAGGTAATCCAGCCATTTAAAAATTTTTTGAGATTTATCTGCGTATTTGGCAGATATTGGAGCTGGGCAGGCCATCTTAAATTTTCATAGCATTTATCTACGAGTATTGGTAAATGTTGCTACATTAGTAAAACGGAAAGCCGGAAGCCATAATAGTATACGACAGGAGTGGGCAACCTTTTTCAGTCACATGGCCGTTTGAGAAATTATATTTCATCGTATGGGCGCAAAAGGAAAACCTTAAAAAAAAAAAACGCTGGTTGTATCTCTAAATCTAAGGCGATGAGTAAAAAAAAAGTCTTGCGGGTGCTTTGTCTTCATCTACTTGGCCTTAACTAAAATTATATATAACCGAGACGTAGTTCTTTCTACCTAAGGAGCACGTAGGCGCGCTCGATCACTCGTTAAGAGATGTATTTATGTATGAAGCTGCATATGTCCGCACCATAACTGTAAAATGGCCGCATGCGGCCGTATGGCCGTCGGTTGCTCACCCTTAGTCAATGATTTAATGCATTGCAAGGCCTTACTACACGCATGCGTTTGAATTTTGTCTATACGTAAATGCTAGTTTTATCAACTAGCATTTGCGTAACGCTTTAGCGTGATAAGACAAAATGCGCCATCTACCTCAAATTCATAATTATAGCTAAATTTTGCAGTATATTTCAACTTGAAATAACACCGATGACAACCCCAATTTCATCAGTCATTTAATAAGGAGTTATTGTCTCTTTTTGCACATTTATACTACAACAATTTTAAGTTAGATACCTGTGTTCAGTCATTTGAGTTTTAAGTTTTACAGTATTAAGATAAACAATTGCACTTTACCATATAAACCAACAACCTAAGCTTTGAACTTGTAGTATACCATCGTTAGTCACCGTAATTTACTAATTTTGCTGACAGACTTTAATAATAATTAAATTTGCATGATGCAATTCATCGTTCTAGCGCAGTGGGTCCCAGTCTTTTTTTCTTCATTACCCACTTATGATGTGACTGGTCCTCAATTATCCACAGCAATTTATTACTGAAGTTTACCTCAGTTTTTTCGATCGATGCGGTGCAAAAAAAAGGTCTCGGCCTACACGTCTGCAGATGTCCTGTTTTCGTGAAAATATCGGTGAAGAGCAAAAAACGTGCCTTTAGGCATTATATTCTAATGGTGGGACTAAAATTCCGTTCCCCACCGGATGCGAACCAGAGGTTTAGACCAGCTTTAGGCTAAGCTAAATTTTAGAGGCGTTTTATGCACGTTTAGCTAAATTTCTTAAACTTTTGCATATCACATACATTTTTATCGTGTTGGTGGTGTCACATTACCCACCGAAGAATCACATTTTACCCCTCGGGGGTAATTTACCCCCAGGTTGGGAACCACTGTTCTAACAGAATAGCATCTTTCAGAAACTAATTAAATTTTACTTTACGCTTCAATAAACTTTACGGTTTAGTGATCAACTCAATCAGAAACGAGCGCACAAATTGATAAAAATTCGAATTAAATGTTGTATCGGTGCAAAAGCTACTCGCCGCAGAAAAATGCTGATTTAAAATCTAAACGTTCCGGCAACGAGTTAGGTAGGCTATGTAGACACAATGATTTTAAAGTCGCCTGCACATTTTTGTGTTCAACTTGCTGAAGTGAGTCATCATAGTAGGCTATAGGCCTACAATACCGGTATCTAGAAATTTGGAAATGTAGCCAAGATTACAGCACCAGTAGTGCGCAGGTCGTTTTATTACTAGTTACTGGACTTTCTGTAAGACCTAGCTACCTAGTCAGATGTCAGTAAGTCACTGGTTGCGCATGCTTCTTTAAGGTCTGCTAATGGCGGGACAGAAAATTGAAACAACTTGTTTTTTGACGAACTTCTAAATTATTTGAATTTGGAAAAGTTTATCAGGAGGCAAAAAAAATTTCCAAGTCTTCCGGTACTAGCACTAACCCTTTTCAGTGATTCTTAAGTCACAGAGTGCACTAGTACAGAAACGGAGGTACGATGGAAATAGAGATTGGAGTGACTAGAGCAGTGGTTCTCAAACTTGTCGGAAGTATCGAACCCAACAGGTGTCATGCAAGCATACATCGAACCCTTAATTATAACCAGGAGCGGATCCAGAAAATTTTAGAGGGGGGATGCAGTTTTGAATTAGGTTGAATGTTAAATGAGTGCAAAGACGTTGGACGTCTAAACCGGAAAAGGGCATAAGCTCTTTGAAACTGTTTCACGTTAGGGGCGTATTCAGAATATTCTTAAGGAGGTGGAGGGTGGCATAAAATTTTTACATTTTTTAAGCGTATTTTTTTTCCGAAAAGTTAATTTGAAGCAAATTGAGGAACAAAAATATGGCTCTAGGGGGGTCCGGGGGTATGCTTCCCCGGAAAGTTTTCAAAAATTTAGACACTGTAATGGCCATTTTAGCGCTTTTTGAACAATTTTTATGGCAAATTCTGTTTAATTTTTTTGCCTCTAACTCTAAGTCCTTCACCAAATATGATACATTTTGTTCGCACATTTTTGATTTATGCGTGCTTAAGACGTAAAGATGATTGTTATCAAATAGGTTTGAAATTATGGAAAAATTGTATTCATCAAAAACAGTGTTGAAAGAGTATGGTGGGGGAATGCATCATTCCACGCAGAGATAGTCATTTACTACAACTGTATGCCTTTTGGCAAAAACTTATTTTGATCTTAGCCGAACCCCTGCTACAGCCTCACCGAACCCCTGGGGTTCGGTCGAACCCAGTTTAAAAACCACTGGACTAGAGTTCCAATTCAGAGTTGTTAAGCTAGGTTTACACAAACTAAAAAGATTGAGCAAAACGGTGAGAAGCTGAGCTTTGTTCTTTTTCAGGCCTAATGTCATGCAACTTGGCTTTGCTGGTTGAGCAAAATGGAGCCAAGTTTCATAGCATTATAAAAGAACAAGCAAAGCTCAGCTCTGCCTAATTGACTATTTTCTGTTCGAGTAAATCCACTATTAGTAGTTGCAAGTTGGACCATTAGAGATTGGAGTCCACAAATTTTTGAAGAAATCTTAAGCTGAGTTGACCTGAGAAAAATGAGTCAATCTAAATAAGCGTCCTTGTAGAAAAAATTCATTGAGAAATGACACTGACTGCCATTTACCAATTCTATGTTAAAGTACCATAATAGGCCTACCCATACCCTGATACTGGTAGGGATCTTGCTTGTCCAAAGTGTTTTCTAGAAATAAGCAATCAACTAGCTTGCCGTGGACATTTATAGATGTACTATTAAAACATAGTAAGTTTTAGAATTAGAGAATGGACCTAACGTCATGTTATGTAGTCGATGCTTCATGCTGTTAATGTGATGCGTCTACAACTACTGTGTCAAATCGACATTGAAGTATCTGATCATCATAACATGTATTTACGTTTGTGAGTGAAACCAAAGTGGACATGTAACAAACCAAGGTAAGTGACTGATAAACTGTGAACATTAAGCCTCTTGTGTTGTAAATGCCGAGGCATTATGTAATGTTTCACATTAATAACTAATTGTATATTATATCCAGTTTTGTTAAGCATCTATGTGACAATGCTAAACATTTAAGCTGTTTTGTGAATCAGCCAAAAATGTGCCATCATATGTTTAATATAATGACAAAACAGCAATTCAAACTTTTCTCGATATGCCATGCACATCAAACGAGTATGGGTTTGTTACCAGTCAAGTACATTGTGATTATTCTACTTCAAACTGCTATAAACAAATTTTTGCTTATCTAATGCGCTATAACCGATAGGCCCGGTATGCAACTCATAGAAAGTGACATGCCATTATGTAGAGAGTGGTTTCTGGGTTTTATGTATAGATATGCGATAAGCAGTAAATACGAAGAACTTGGTGCCAAAAAATATGGTTTGACATGCACTACATTGCTCCCTGCAGCTGTGTGTTAGAAACTTGTTATGATAAGTTGTGTTGGTATTCTACTCTTTCAGTTTTATTGTGTAAAGTTGAAGCAGTGGTTATGACTCAAGGGCAACATGCATGTAAAATAATTTACTGTCGATTATTTTTGTTTCAGCAATCAACCTCTTTGTATCGTGAAAATCAGCACTTTTTTTTTGACAATCACAGGTCGGCATAATTTATTGCTAGTCAAGCTTCTTCATGTTGTTTTCTGTGTCTTCGATAAAAATATTTAAATGAAGTAATATGACGTAAATGAACTTTATTGATTGGAAATTTGAGATGATGTTTAAAATTTGAAAAGGCAATAGACTGGCTGAATTTTTTGCAGCTGCGGTTTCTGTTACTAAAAATCAACCCTCAATTTCTAGTTTTTATCCAATGGTTTTTATTAGGTAAAGAAATTAAAAGTGTAATTTCACATACGCAAGCCTGCTCCAAGCAAATGCTTTATTGCTAAATGATTTTGTGAAGTTTCAAAAATTGATTGTGTTTGGTATAGTTAAACATAAATGCAAACTATTTAGTTGGAATGCAAAGGTGTGAACATCCTAATAACTGCCATGGTAGCCCATGCTAAGATTTTTATGTGCTTAACCCTTGGGATGTCCATTTCAGAATATCGAATCCTACGAAACCGGTTCCTATTTTGAACCGGTTTCATTTTTAGGATTCAGTTTAACTGTGAAGAAAAATTGCGCGTGATAAATATTTTCAGACGTTGTGCATAAACGCATGTGCGTGTTCGGTCTCGTGTGTGGGTGATCATGCTGTGTTCGTCGCCGTAAAAATTTGTGGGAGGCCATGAGTGTAGTATGCACCGCCTGTAGATATACTGGAATCGTATTTTTTCTTGTGTTTCTAAAATTTAAGAGGAGTATGCTCGCTGTTAACTCCATGACTACGCCACTGCGTGTATATTCTTAGCTTTAAAAAAGGGAATTTAAGATTTAAAGGGGGGGAAGGGGCAAAATTGAAGAGAGGCATGCCCGCTGTTAGCTCCATGACTACGCCACTGCGTGTATACATGCTTCCAATTTGACCGATCAGATGGTCGAGTAGTATAAGGCGTCTGCTTCTGGATAGGTAGACTTGGGGTTCGATTCCGAGTCGGGTCAAACCAATGACTTAAAAATTGGTATTCACAGCTTTCCTGTTTGACGTTCAGCATTTAAGGGACAGAGTTGAAAAGGCCGGCAAGTTTACTTGTTGTGCCGTTGGGAATGGCACTTAACGGAATTCCCCCATCTTAGTGTGATAGACAGATGGTCGGCAACTCCTAAGCGAGCTCGTACAGCGCTTCGTCGCTTTCTCGTGATAGGAGGATAAATATGCCAATAATAATAACAATTTATAGCGCTGTAATCCTTGTGCTGGCTGTAAATTCATTATAAATGAAACAAATGGTTGATTTTATTTTGTTTTGCAGTACCGGTAGTCGAGCGGTGGCGTGCTGAACTGATATCGAAATAGCAGTAACGGCCATTGTGTGAATTTGGAATTCGATTGAGAATTCGAGATTATGGATTCGAAAAAAAAAAAGATTCGAAATTATTTTAGAATACTTTACTATTCTGAAATGGACATCACTACTTTACCCCAAGAAAGCTTAAATTAAAAAGCGCTAGAGTCCCTGTTTGTTTGTTATTCAAGACAAACTCTGTGGCATTAGTTTACTTGCCTTTCTATAAGGCGCAAAAGGTTTTCATCAACGCATAAGACTGTATAGTTCCAAAAGACCTGTGCTGTGCACTGTAGATGGGAATAAATAGGCCTAATAATATTTGGTTTAAATGCTCTGTGTCTTGCTATTACCTAATTGCTTCACACTACAATAAAACCGAATTATCCTTTTTATTCTATATCTAAGGCACCCCATCACTCGAACTACTGAAGGTATGACCTTAAATGAAAGCCTACCAAAGCAGCTACGCGGGCTCACCAGCTTGCTTTTTCTTACCTAGTTTTTCAAGCTTTAACTGTTTTTCATAATTGAGTCTTAACAAAAGCACTGCTTGGTATAAGCCCAAGTTTAAAGGGTTTGCAATTTACATAATCTGATGGAAATTTTTATTATGCACTTTTCTGGCTCATTATTTATGTACAATATTTGGGTTTACAATTGCTCATCTTTTTGGGCAATTCTGCGAAGATAATATGCTTCGGAACACTAAATTCTGCAGGCAGTTGATGCTATCTAATGCGTCCTGAATAGCACTAAAGGCTTGAATAAAAGCCAACGGAAAAGACAAGAAAGACAAATGGTAAAATAAAAAACTTCCAAAAGCATAATATGCGAAAACAGACGTTTTAGGGGGCCAATTTTGAATTGTAATAACTTGTCGAATTTTTTCCCAAAAAGTGTGTTGCAGCCTACCGATTGTATAAAATTTGCACTAAATATTGTTTGCGCGTCTTTGTTTATTGCATTCTATTTTAACGTGTGGTTGTCATGTTTTTTTAGCCTATTATGTTTGGTTAGTTTTTATACATTATGACTATGGCTAGTTGCTTATTGACATAATTTTGCTTCATCGGAATTTCTAACTGACATAGCGTAAATATAATTAGGCATAGTTCGAAACCTTCGTGATACAAGTTCTTGGTTATGGTTGAGAGCTATAATTGCCTTTTAACATTTTGTTAAACTTGATCGCTGCTAACTTTGTTTTTGTGAGCGCACTATAGTTATCACTCAAAAGTGCACCGTAAATTGCCGATTATAAGTGAAATTTATTAATTTTATGTATCATCATACTTTGGTTTTGTATCTTCGCAAAATCATTATTTTGTATTGTCTCAGCTTATGCCCTTCATTTTTGGAGTAGCATACTGTAACTGCTCCTTATCTGTGATTGTTTTGTTTTTTTTAGACACATTTGTGAGTTGAAAATCCTTGGGTTAGCATATGGTTGTAACAGATTTCTGTTTGTGCTTGCAGGAATTGGTTACTCGCAATATTCATTTAAATTGAGGTTATAATCGCATATAATTTACATCACTTGGATCAGTTTTTATAATCGATATTTGTTTTTATATTATGTTGTTAAATCAATTCAAATCTTCATGATACTCGCGGTATTACGCCGAAGCGTGTTACGTGTGGCGGTGCCCATTTCCGCGGCTTAGCGCCTAGGCTACGCAGCTCCGAAGGAACGTCGCAGCGGTGGCGAGCCGTTGGTGACACTGCTAATTTGACCGACCCGGGTTTTGAATCCCAGACCTCCCGCACCGATAGCGTGTGCGCTAAGCAACTGAGCTAACGGTTTTATGTTTTTATTATATTTACATGCGAAACCGAAGATGTTTAAATAATATAATCAATGCTGCTATTTGTTGAACATTTAATTTGTACCTATTTCTTGTAACAATATAAAGCATTACTGCAATATTTTGTTGTGCATTTCTTGTGAAGCCTCCATTATCAAGTGATTATAACGACTGTCATGTTTAAAAGTTATACAAAAATACATTAACAAATTTTGATAGGAAAACCCAAATTTGAAAGTTTGGCTTTTTTCCTCAGCTTTTGGTTTTGGGACAAAGCGCCCAAATTTTTAGCTTGGGTGTTAATTACCCAATTTGTTGGTCTACCAGATTTTAGGTTAAACACCCAAATTGAAAGTTTGGGTTTAAAGACCCAAAACTGTAGCTTGGGCAAAATTACCCTCTGCACTTGGGTTATGGATATTGGGTTAACAAACCCAATATTGCAAATTGGGTCGTTATTACCCAAGTTGGCAAATTGGGTTTCTTAGCCTTCGAGCCCAAAGTCATAACCCAAGCATTTTGGGTTTACGCACCCATTTTGATTTACAGTGTAAGTAGGCTATTTGGAGTTGGGACGATCAAAAAAATTTCGAACCAAGAAGTAGGCTGCCGGTGCTCAAGACTTGGAGATGCAGCCGGGGCCAAGAAAAGTAAAAGTATTTGTTTTCAAGTAGCCAAGACCTACTACAAAATTGTTGAAACGTGCTCGCAAGCAATGGTGGAAACCTGACTGCTTGGCGTTAGGGTGTCAGTTTCGGTGTGTTGAAACCCAGGTGTTAGGTTTTAGTTTGATTTCACGGCGGTTAAAAAATAGGTTCCAGTTTCGGTTTCAGTGTTGCTTATGCACAGCTTCGGTTTCTGGGTTTCAGTTTCGGTTTAAGTTTCATCCAAGAAAGTTGTTTTATTGTGAATACGGATTATTTAAATCCTCTACTTCTTGGCGTTTTTGTTTGATTACGATGATAAGTAGCAGCTCAGATGGGCAAGTGAGGAGAGCAATTGCTTCAGAAGTTGTCGACTTGGGTATGGTTCCGAATCCGATGAAATCAAAGACTCAAAAATTAGTATTCACAGCTTCTCTATTCGACGCTCATATTAAAAGAACTGTGCTGGTAAGTATGGTGATGACAATTGTTGATACCCAAAACCTTAGAAAATTTTGAACAAGTTTTAGTTTCAGTTTCGGTTTTGACGTTTCAAAAAAACGGTTTTGATTCAAGTTTAGGTTTTCAAAATTTTGACTAAGTAAGTTTCAGTTTGGGTGTTTAACATTTCCTTTAAAACCAGTTTTTCAGGCTTCGGTTTAGGTTTGGGTTTTCACCCTGGCTCGCAAGTAGCCAAAAAAGTTGCCAGTCATATGCAATAAATACTCCAATTGGCGATTAGTGATCCAATGTGGCAACTCTGTCGAAGTTGCTATACATGAAATCGCAAGAAGATTTATTTGTTACTTTGAACTTGACGATGTAGGCTACCTCACCGACCCGTTGACGCCCACAATGCAAATAAAATGACAATTCAGTTATTACTAGAGCGATTTTTTGATGACCTATAAAATCGAAAAATATGACTTTATGTTTTGAAACATATGACTTTATTTTTAGAACAGCAAGTTTATACTGTTTTCCGTAATTAAAATCTCATATGTAAGTCTAAACATGTATTTTGAACCAGAACATACTCAAAAGAACGAAGAATTCACTTGAAAGTCAGTAGAAAAATTCAAATGTGCATCTTGCTACAAGTAAGATATTCAACTGTTAAATACAATTTTATTATAGAATGCGACGTGTGCATCGGTTCAATTTCAGTTTTCACGAATCATGGATTTTAACATCGAAAATGACCATTCTGCAGATGCTGTTGTAGGCTGGTATGTTAATAACGTGGCATACAATGCTGGAGAAATGTCTGGTCTACTCATCTCCACAATGGTTTTTGCACAATTGTTTTCTAAACTAAGAATAAAAAAATCGCTTTAAATGCTTCGTGAAAGTCGTATGAAAACTTGAAAATTCTCATTGCCCCTCTCAACATAAAATCATCAAGTTTAAAGTCCACAGGAACTGTGTCTACGGTGGTTGAATAATTTGTATTTCATAACAAAAATCAGTGGTCATATTTTATGACCTAAAAAAGAAAATATGATTTTATAACTCCTTAAAGTTAAATAGACCTCGTATCAACGTAGTTTTTTCGCGATTATCGGCTGCATAAGTTTTTGCGCTACCAAAAATACGATGAATTTGATCCTCCCTAGTTCTTTCGCAGCGGAAGAAGTACGAAATGCAAATAACATCCCGCGGTACGCCAGTCTGTTACTCACCTTGGCGTTCTCATGATTAATGTCGCTTGTCTACTTAATACTATTCAGTAATCTCGTACGGTGTTTGTATAATCATTGAACAGCAACATAATCCACGAAAATTGTTTAAATACTTATCAATATTTTTTATATTTGTGGTTCTTTGCAACACTTTTACAAGAGTCGCTACCTGCTGCACTATTGGGTGTAAAATACATCTACCGGTTATTTTGCACCAGACGGGATACGTTTCGACTATTAAATAAAGTCTCTTCAGTGGTGCTTAAAACTTCAAATCCATGAAGTAAATCCATCAACATACAATGCATTCTACCTAGCACCTTTAAAGGTTGCTTCTATATCAAACTCAAGTTTTTGGCCCCAAACAACGATACCCAATGAAAGAAAATATAACCACTAATCCACAACTAAGTTCCCGGTAGCCTAACTAGCCCACATCACTATAAGCCCCTATGGCAACCCACTAATTTGCAGCTGCAGACGCGTTTCGACCTTATTATGGTCTCATCAGTGCAGCATAGCAACCTCCCACCTTCCTAAAAAAAAAAAAAAATTCTAACCTTCAAAAGAACTATACACTCCTAATCTAAGCCTCTCCTCGTTCTGCTCAAGGTAGAACATTTGAAATAAAACCTTCAAGAAAATAATACAGGCTGGATTATGATGTCACAGATTCACTGTAAACAATCGATAAGAATAGAAAAGTCCGGTTGGTTTAAACATTATTTTCCCGGTAATCTGAGAAGGAATATTTTGTTTAAGGTTTGTAACTATACCAGTTACCAAAACCTACAAAAAACCTCTCTGCCCAACCCGTTCGCCCGTGAAAAAGCGGGGGACAAGGCAGGCACTGTGTCTGCGCATGCAGCCCAGAAAACACAGTGAACGTCAGCGCTTATCGGTGGTTTAAACATCAATATCCCGGTACGTTTGTCGAACTGCATGTACAGTTACAGGATCCAGCAAGATGATACAAAGAAGGATATGTAAGTCAAATAGAATTCTTCTTTCCTACACTTCTCCGATAGGCACCCCCAAAGTCAGGCAACAACAAAGCCCAATGTGTCAGGGTAAGAATAGGTCCAACAATTGCTGATGTTGCAGTACAGTCAATCTTCATTAAACGAATTGCTGAATTCAGATAGGCATGTGGACCATGACAAGCACTTGCAAAGCCAGCCAACGTCAGAGGGCGCTTACACGATGCTTTCTCTAAAATTCCTCAGATCCTTGTGGACCGTGACAGGCACTTGCATAGCCAGCCATCGTCAGAGGGCGCTTACACAAAGGAACCTTGGAACAATCCATCTAAAGAAGGGATGAATGTAGCCAGGCGATTGTAGTTGAATGGAGCTACTGTCTTCTTGCGGTCCAAGGTTTTACGCTTCGACCTTTTTACAGCAAGAAATAGGCAGCCCTTTAAACGTCTTACCACAGGAGAATAAGATTATTTTGCACCAGACGGGATACGTTTCGACTATTAAATAAAGTCTCTTCAGTGGTGCTTAAAACTTCAAATCCATGAAGTAAATCCATCAACATACAATGCATTCTACCTAGCACCTTTAAAGGTTGCTTCTATATCAAACTCAAGTTTTTGGCCCCAAACAACGATACCCAATGAAAGAAAATATAACCACTAATCCACAACTAAGTTCCCGGTAGCCTAACTAGCCCACATCACTATAAGCCCCTATGGCAACCCACTAATTTGCAGCTGCAGACGCGTTTCGACCTTATTATGGTCTCATCAGTGCAGCATAGCAACCTCCCACCTTCCTAAAAAAAAAAAAAAATTCTAACCTTCAAAAGAACTATACACTCCTAATCTAAGCCTCTCCTCGTTCTGCTCAAGGTAGAACATTTGAAATAAAACCTTCAAGAAAATAATACAGGCTGGATTATGATGTCACAGATTCACTGTAAACAATCGATAAGAATAGAAAAGTCCGGTTGGTTTAAACATTATTTTCCCGGTAATCTGAGAAGGAATATTTTGTTTAAGGTTTGTAACTATACCAGTTACCAAAACCTACAAAAAACCTCTCTGCCCAACCCGTTCGCCCGTGAAAAAGAGGGGGACAAGGCAGGCACTGTGTCTGCGTGTCTGCGTGAAAAAGAGGGGGACAAGGCAGGCACTGTGTTTGAATAATTTTCCGGTAAAAATTTTGCCCGTGAAAAAGAGGGGGACAAGGCAGGCACGTTGTTTGGGGCCAAAAACTTGAGTTTGATATAGAAGCAACCTTTAAAGGTGCTAGGTAGAATGCATTGTATGTTGATGGATTTACATCTACCGGTATTGTGCAAATCGATTTCATGACTAGTACTGTATAAGAACGCCACGATGATTTTGTACATATTTACAGATACCGGTATGGAATTGGATGATATTTAAAACCAAGGGCGTTAGAAGGTGGGGTTGAGGGGGGCTGAAGCCTCCCCCTAAATCTTTCTCAGCCCCCCATAGAAGTTTTGAGTTCCCCTTCAGCCCCCCTCCCCTTTTAAAAATTATAATTACAGTATATCCTATCGCACTTCAACGATGGCTTATGGCGTCTGTTACGTTGTCAATTCAGATTTGTGTTGTTGCTTTACTATGGTGTAGCGAATCGAACTCTAGTTCACCTATTTATGTTAAACGCGATCGTTTTGTTGTTCTGCGGCAGTTGGTGTAGTAATCAGTGCCACAGGTTTTTCATAAGTTTCGTAATTGCGAAAAGAAAACTAGATCTATTCGGCCAATGCAATCATTCCAGTATAAGTGCTGAGATGTGTAAACGTCAAAATTGCGTGCTAGTTCAAATGTGTAAACATCAATTTATAAGCCGGTTATTCCAGTTATCTACAGTTGAACCTGTTGTTAAATTTGATTTAAAACCGGCATTGGCCAAGTAATGAGATTCAGTATATTTTCTATTGGAAGAAGAAGTTGGTGCAAACCAGAAGTTATTACATTCGTGCAATATATTTACTTTATTCAAGCCAGTCCGCGTTTTACGAGTGTTAGTCTCGCGCTTTGACAGGTGGCGCGATTGAGACGTAACAGCGTCACTTATTATTCGTTTCTTTTCTTCATTGTTCCCATCAAACCAACGCACTAACTTATGCAACTTTGCGACAATAGTGAACAAAATCGCAAAAACTGTCGTTCTTCGTTATGGTATGATTCCAAGGCTTTTGTCGTTCTTAGCGGTGTTTAGTAGATCAATTTGAAGTCCTTTGTCGTACTTTGCGGTGTTTAGTAAGTCCTTTGTCGCTCCTTTGCGGTTTTTAGTAGGATCGCATCCTAGGAGCAGTGGCGCTGCAAGATATTTTAAAAGGGGGGGATGCCATAATTTCTACATCTTTTTCAAGCGTATTTTTTTTCGGCAGAACTAATTTGAAGCTCATTGAGAAACTGGAAAAGCTTTAGAGGGATACGGGGGCATGGTCCCCCGGAAATTTTTTGAAAACTTAGATGCTGCGAATGACTATTTTAGTGCTTTTTGAATAATTTTCCGGTAAAAATTTTGTTTAAATTTTGACCCTAATTCCGAAAGCTGCACCAAATTATTATCCTAAGCGAGCTCATACAGGTACAGCGCATTGATCACTTTTTCGTCATAGAAAGATAAATATGCGACTAAATACGAAAAAATATGATGCATTTGTTAGCACATTTTCGATTATGCGTGCTGGCGTTAGGCTTATCGCTATCGAAGAGGTTTGAAACTACAGAAAAATTGTATGCATCAAAAACATTTTTGAAAATGGCTGGTGGGAGGATGTGCATGGGCGCCCGCAGGGGGCAAGAGGGGGCACTTGCCCAAAAAAATATATGCAGTTTTGTACTGCCTGCCTGAAACAGTACAAAACAGTTTTGCATACTCTGCTGATGATGACAGCTAAATCTATGTTGTCGAAACGTCCAGCTTTGAGATTTACTGCGGTTTTACTTTTCCTCCTTGAGTTATTTTCGTCCCATATTTATTGTATATAGTGATGTAAATCGTTTTTTTGCCTTTGTTTTTTTAAAAAAAAACGTGTTTTTTTACAAAAAAAGCATAGCTCAAAAAACCTTGTTTTTTTTGAAAACGAACATGTTTTTGAAAACAAATTCGAGTCCGATTCTAAACTAAATATGAGTGTTGGCCGCCATGATGTGTATTGATAAGTCTTCTTGTAGTGATGGATAAAATGGAGAGTACAAGGAGCGACCTTTTCGCCCCCTAAATCCATCATGGATTGCATGCTTGTTGTTACCGATTACCAGAAAGGTGTTGCCAGTTTTAATTTCACAATGCAAAGAATAAGAAATAAAAAAGAACAATCGCAATAGATTCCGGTAGATTAAAAAAGATGTGGATAAGCGAAGGTCGATAGTACACATTAATGCACTGTATTTCCCCGTTCATCTAAAGAGTGTCTGTAGTTTTTCCAGTTTTTGTAGAGAAGATAGGCTCCGGCCTAGTTCACATCTGTTGTTTTTGACCTATACCCTAACTCTTCCATAGCCCAAAGCGCAAGCAAGCTAAGTAGGTCAAATAAGGACCTAAACCATAATTTAACCTGATTTAACATTTAATAACACAACGTTGTGGTTGGGCTATATTTTGCGGAAACTCAAAATTTAGTGCGGCAGAACTGTGCGAATCGCAAAATAAGCCCATATGGTAAGCTTTAAGCTAAATACGCACTACTCCACAAACTATAATGAAGCAATAGGCCTATCACTATACGACCTACAGTCATGTTCAATATGTTAACACGATTTGATGCTGCTTGCTAAGCTTGATATTAAAAATTTTTTATAAAGGAATGAATAAAAAAAAACAAGGTAAAAAAAAACAAGTGCAAAAAAACTGTTTTTTTACATCACTAATTGTACAATCCATACATCTCTATAAAATTGCGAATACAGGTCGGCTGTTGATTTACTGGTATGCAAGAAAGTGCTCAACAGGACCGACCTGTTGAGCACTTTCTCGCATACCAGTAATATTGCGAATATGATGATAACTGATGAGGCCTATGCTGGAGCGTATTTAGGGGGGGCATTGTGCCATGCCCCCCCTTTTTGACTCTGCCTTTTAGTAAAAAAGAACAAAATTAATGGTGTCAAGTGACTAAAATATGCCAGACTCTTTTGATGGTTTCCGTAGCTTATGGCCAGGGACGGATCCAGGGGGTAGGATAAGGGGTATGCATTCTCCCACCAACCATTTTCGCAACTGTTTTTGATGTATACAATTTTTCAATATATTTCGAGTCTTTTCGATAGCGATAAGCCTTACGCCTTAAGCACGCGCAATCGAAAATGTGCGGACAAAATGCATCATATTTGGGCGAAGCGCACAGAATTAGGATCAAAAAATTCAAACAAAATTTACGTGAAAGTTATGCAAAAAGCACTGAAACAGCCATTACAGCATGTAAACTTTCGAAATTTTTTCGGGGGAAGAATGCCCCCGGACCGCCTAGAGCTTTTCTTGTTTCTCAATCACCTTCAAATCTGTTCTGCCGAAAAAAAATACGCTGGAAATAAAGTGGAAATTATGGCCCACCCCTTTTAAAATTTTTCGCTACGCCACTGGGCCTATGATACTGCCTTTTCATCTAATGGTGTTGATTACAATCAAATCAAAAAGATTGACCGACACCGTAAAACGTTATCTTGACTAAATAAAATTTGCCCCCCCCCTACGAAAAATTCTGCGGGCGCCCATGTGGATATGCATACCCCTCATCCTACCCCCCTGGATTCACCCCTGGCCATAAGCTACAGAAACTATCAAAAGAGTCTGGCATATTTCAGTCACTCGGCACTATTAGTTTTGTTCTTTCTACTAGAAGGCAGAGTCAACCCCTCCCCCCCCCCCAAAAAAAAAAGCTCCTGCCTAGGAGCTTGTGAACGGACACTAGTGTAGCCAGGATTTTGCAATTGGGGGGGCGGTTGAGAATGACGTCACATTTGACCATACGTTCTATACAGGAGCGTATCCAAAAAGTTTTGGTGGGGAGGATGTAATATTGAATTAGGCTAATGTTAACTAAATACAAAGACGTTTAGACCCGGAAACGAGCGTGAATAAGCCTTTTGAAAATGTTTCATGTCGGGGGCGTATTCAGAATTTTTTCAGGGAAGGGGCACCAATTTTTGTCACTTTTTCATGCGTAGTTTTTTTTCGGCAGAGCTAATTTTAAGCAACTTAAGTACCAAAAACGACTCTAGGGGGGTCCGCGGGCAAGCTTCTCCGGAAAAATTTTGAAAGTTTGCATGCTGCCAGGGCCTACGCTATGGGGGGGCCAGATCCCCAATCGACATGCTTGGCCCCTCAATTTACAAGCTTTCTCTTTTGAAGGCAGCGGCTTTTGTGCTTAATTTCAAATTTTGGCTACCCCTGATAAACGCTTGCCCCTCCTAAGTCGACTGCTCTGGCGCCGGCTCTGCACACTGCAATGGCCATTTTAATGCTTTTTGAACAATTTTTAAGGAAATTTGTCATATTTTTGGTCCCTAACTTCGAGTGCTTCACCAATGATGCATTTTGTTCGCACACATTTGATTATACGTCCTGAAGGCGACTAAGGCATATTGTTATGAAGTAGTTCGAAATTATGGAAAAATTTTATTCATCTAAAACATTGTTAAAAGTGCCTGGCGGGGGAATGCATATTGCATACGCAGCATACCCCACATCCCCCCCTGGATCCGCCCCTGGTTGTGTAATAACAAAAACTGGCCTCCAATTTAAGATAGATGTTTTAAACTAAAAATACCGAAGGCAGTTAAGGCACGATTGTAGTAAGGAAGTCAAAAAAATGCTTTTTGGTGAAACTGGAAAAACGGTATTCAAATGTTAGCAATTTAGTTCTTTTTTGAGCTACAGTAAATACATCGTTCATCATTTTTGCTTGAAACCGTTTAGCCTTTTTTCTACGGAAGATCTGAGGGGCCGAGGGCAGTTGCATGTACAAAAGCGGCACTGCCCTGCTAATAAAATTGCGTCATTGCTTCATTACGCATTACGGCAAAGAACAAGATTCAGGAAACAACGCTACGTAATTCTTGTTATTACGACAATTACAAAACCAGATTATCAATGACAAAGTGTCGAGCACTTCAAACTAAATATCAGAAAAAGAAGTAAGTATGACGTCATTTGAGGCTCAATGGGGAGATTGTAACCCCCCAACCCCCCTACCCCGTGGCTTCGCCACTGTGAACTAATAATAAGTTCATTTAAATGAAGTTAACACGTTTACAAACATTGATCTGGCTACTGTGTGTTATGCTAGCTAGAGGCAAGCTTGAGTTCATCAAGCAGTCTCCGAGTGACTTTTATTGAAGCAAAGAGCATGATACGCAGCGATGGCGGAAGCATTTCTGAAGTGGGGAGGCCCAAAACCAATGACCAGATTTTTATCACCTACAACCAGGGCCGGTAGTGGCCTAGCGAGAAATTTTAAAATACTGTGGGGAGGAGGGGCATAATTTCCACATTTTTTTCAAGCGTTTTTTTTTTCGGCATAACTAATTTTAAGCCTTTTAAGCCAATTACGAAACAAGATAAGCTCTAGGGGGTCAGGGGGACTTCTCCCCCGGGAAATTTTGAAAATTTACAAGCTGTAATGGCTATTTTAGTGCTTTCTAAATAATTTTCAGGCAAACTGTGTTTGAATTTTTTGACCTTAATTCCGAGTGCTTCGCCAAATATGATACATTTTGTTCACATATTTATAATTATGAGCGCTTACGGCGTAAGGCTTATAGCTATTGAAGAGATTCGAAATTATGGAAAAATTGTGTGCATCAAAAACATTTTTGAAAATGGCTGGTAGGAGGATGTATATCCCTTATCCTATTCCTCTGGATTTGCCCCTGGCCATAAGCTACAGAATCAATCAAAAGAATCTGGCATATTTCAGGCACTTGGCACCATTAGTATTGTTCTTTTTATTAAAAGGCAGAGTCAAAAGGGGGGGGGGGGCATGGCACAATGGCTCTGCCCCTAAATACGCTCCTAAGGGCCGAATTTAGACAATGAGAGGCCCTAGGCTATTTGATTACACCGATTGAAAGAGCAAAAAAAAAAGGTATACACGTCCTCAGATGTTCTGTTTTCCACTGAAAGTATCGGTGAAGAGAAAAAAGTCTTCATTGTGCGAGATGAGGCTCCCCATTTTCTCTGAAGCCCTAGGTTTCAGCCTGCTTAGCCTATACCTAAATCCGGTCCTATACCTACAATCCATATTCAGCCTGTCCACATGTGACATATCCAATTTATGTGAGCTTCAGACCCACGGTTCTTGCTTCTAGTTTCTGTTTCCCCATCCCACAAACACAATTTTAAAGAAGATCTCTATGGATTTAAGCTCTTTCCTGGGTTTTCAAGTTTAAAATACATTCATGCAGAGGCAATATTGTAGAAATAAACGCATAAATTAGGGATTCTCCTGGGCCTCCCCTGAAAAAAAAAAAAGTGTGTGTGTGTGGGGGGGGGGGGGCGCTTCCGCCACCTATGCCAAAAGCTTAGAATATCAGTGGTTCTCAATCTTTTCTGAGCCGTGGCCCTTTGCCTGCACCTCTAAAAGATTGTGGCCTCTATAGTGCGTAAGTTTAAAAGTCCCGGTCTGTTACAATTCATTAATGATTTCTACCATCGTGGCTCCCAAGAGAACACTCTGTGCTCTGCTTTAATCCTTTTAGGGGGCCAATGACCATAGTTGAGAACCCCTGGCTCAGATGCTACCAATCGCTGGTCTGCCTGTTATATGTAAGATGCTCAATTTGACATTTACAAGCGGCAAGTTAATTTTTTTGCAATACGAAGATTACACTTTTTCTGTTTCCCCCATTCCATTAACAAAATTTAAAAAAAAACTCTGGAATTAAGCTCTTTCCTGGGTTTCAATTTCGATGGTAGGCCTATTAAGTGTTAAATGCATTCATGCAGAGGTGTTATTGTAGAAATAAACGCGTAGATTAGGCAAACGCGTAAATTTGGCAAATCTTTGCCAAATCCTCAGTGTGTCAGTAAACAACGGTAGCAGTGATAAAGAAAAAAAATTTAACAAGCATTGCAATGTTTATGCCAGAAAGCGTTAATATAGCTTACATAACTTCGTAAAAATGTACTATAAAATTTTGCTATACCAGTAATGAATATTCAATTATTCACATCAAACCCCCCCCCCCGAAATATTTTTCTAGATACGGCCCTGCTCTCGGCCTAGCCTATATATGCATTATGTTGATCATAAAACGTTTTTAGACCCTGAAGAGATAACATCCATGCGATCTCTTCAAAACCTAGGCCAAACCTTTGGTGGCTTGAAAACCTTAATCGGTCAATTCGCAGTCTTCCTTCGGGCTGCTTTTAAACCTCACTTTATTATTGTATTTTGTTGAGCTCGAAAAAAATAAACATTCGGTCTTCTTCTCCTAGATAATTTCAGTCTTTGCACTGAGAAGCGGGAAAGCCAAAAATCCCCTCAACACACGTGAAACATAAAACGACTCAATCGAGGGCTTGTCAAAATATCCCCAGTGACTGATATCACACTATGGTTCCAGTCTAAGTACCAATACGTAAGCCTACCGGGACATGTTTACAGTCATGGGCCGCAGCAGAAGAGGGCTACAGGAGGCCTTCGGGGCTCCCATTGACATCAAGAAACTTCAACAAATGGTGTATTTCATTATTATTTAAATTGCGCTTTTTGCCATTTAAGGGGGTGTCCCAGAAAAAATGAACCACTTTTTGTAAAGTATTTTTTCGGTGATTTAAACTCAAAATTATTAAAATTCTATGCACAGTAATCCAAGTACCGGTTTATTCTTTACACTTTTACATAATATCTACAAAAAGTGGTTGCAAATTATGTGAGTTTTGCCAAATCAACAATGATGTGTCAAAGACGGCAGTGTTCTTCTTGAAAACGGCAGAGTTCTTGCGTCATAGTGACCTGTTAATAATAGTTACTTCTTAACTGTTACTTTTCAATTGGCTTAACTGTTACTAACTGTTAAGGAAATCATCCGTTACTTTTTACCGAACTGCTATTTTTTGCACACCTCTACTACTGACGAACAGATTGATACAATTGCAACCACGGTGCTACTTTCAATTTTTCAATATAATTCCTGCTACAAAATAACTTTTTAATTATGCTGTCAACATTAAACTCCATTCCACTAAATAAATTTCATCTACAACGTTAAAATGCCAGTATATCGACCGCAAACTTTCAAAAATGATTAGCAGTTACCAGACTTGGGCAAAATACTCTCCAAATGTATGTAAATACAAATACAAAATAGACTGACTATAAAGTATTTAAATGCAAACCCAAAATACTTTTCGGCAATACTAGTAGGCCTAAATACAAATACTTTAACAATGCGTTTAAATACATTTTAAAATACCTTAAAAATACTTTTCCGAAAAACGAAAAACATGTGAATCAAAGCGAATTTTGGAAATCCAAAAACACTACAAGATATGGCTTACCGAGAACTATTAAAATTTGGAAAAAGTGAAAATCAACAAAGTTCCATGTACGGAGTTTTTATTTCGGGCGGCAGCTTTGTTCAGCGTTATTTGTTGTTCATTGCGTAGAACAAAATGCATTTAAAATAAATAAATAGAAACATAAAAGGATTTTAAATACAAAATACATCCCAAGTCTGGCAGTTACCAACAACCTCATTGCTACAGCCTACCACCAAGCTGCAACTCGTGTGATTGGACTTGCATTGTGACGTTGCGTCTGGGTTCAATTTTACAATAGGACACTTCTTGCATTTCAATCGTGTGGAAAGAGAAAAAATCACGCTCCGCTCAGTGGCGTGGCCAAGAGGGGGACTGGGGGGGGGACATGTCTCCCCCACTTCGATTTAGGGCCATTTTTCTGAATCGTTTAAATTTAAAGAGATTCTTTAGGGGAGGTAGGGGGGTGAAGTCATACCCAAGCCAGTTTTTTTTCCTTATTCGCATATTTCGCTGTAGAATCTAAAAACTTTATTGCCTCTGACACTTCAAGTCGCCAATTCCTTTCTAGTGGTTCAATGGTTGTAACAAACAGTTCTTCGCTCAAAAAAACTCTACCGGTACGTCGCAACTCTTACAGTCTTACTCGTCGGTTGATAGCAAATAGCAAAACCCATTATCACGTAATATACAATAAAACAGCATGCAACCGGCGGACTGCAAGTGCTACCAGTTTGTTGAATTTTCAGTTCAATATGATTTAAAATTAAATCGTTTTTCGTTTCAAATTATTTGTTTATTCAGTTACTAAATTCGAGCTGTTTGTGTGGTTTGCAAGAGATGGTTTTTCAAAGCTTTTACTTGCTTTTTTCAAAAATTTGACTCTTTTCAGAGTTGAAGCAATTCGCAAAAAAATCTCAGATTGTTGCGTTTTTGTTTCTGCAAGCGATATTGGAAGATAGCCGTAGAACAGAATGAGCGAGCCATATATGATCTTAAACGTTTTAGCTGATAGCTATCACTCCAGTATATTTCACATAATACATCCTAAAATCAGTAAGAGGCTAAGAATGGACTAAAATCAGCCAGCTCGAGAAAGAATCTCATATTGTATCTGCCATGCATGGAAACATTCTCGCAAAAGTATTTACATAACCAGCTGACAAGCTAGCTTAAAATTAAAACGCGTAGTACCGGCATCTGCCATATGAAAATATTCTCACAAAAGTGCAGAGTACCAGTATGTATTTACTGGTCAGCAAGCTACCTCAAAATTAAAACACATTGTATCTGCCACATGAAAACATGCTTAGTTGCTTACAAACAAAAGTATATATCGGTACATAAGCCTGCTAATAATGTCTAGTATCGGCCCCACGGCCCATGCTTTTTCGGGTCATGTCTAGTATGAACCCCCACGCTTTTTCTGTCTGCCAGCCTTAACAGCTAAACCTAAGCTATAACCTGACCCTAAACGAATCCAACCCAAACTGAACCTACCCATAACCAAACCTAATCCTAACCAAACCTGGGGGCTGATATTAGACTGTAGATGCTACCCGAGCCTGCTCAATAGACTAATTATACCGGTATGTATTGACTACTGTAGAAACTTGTCACTGACAGCTGACAACGATAACTTCAGACTTGGCATTTGCTTTTTCTACAATCTGAAGCTGACCATTTTTTAATTGCTCTTCAACAACAGTTGTTGCAGTTTTAATCACTTCTACATCAGGCGATTCTGGCCTACTACACTGTTACATTTTATAATTTGATCAGGTCTACCAGTCTAGCCTATGACCACGAACAGATAAACGATTCAATGAACTACCGAATACCGATAGTCCGGTACCGGAACCGTATTACCCTAAAACACCGGAAACAAAGAAATGGACAATGCAAATGAAAATGATTTTACGTGTATTCGGGGAAGTACTTATTTTTTCTCCCTTTTTTTTCCGGTGAAAGTATTTGAAAATAAAAATATACTATGCGCGGCACGCCTCCACTAAACGACAAACGTTTTGGAAAGACTGCGCTGCAACTACACTGCAAAAAAAACGATAAAAGCGGCAGCGCAAGCGACGCTGCGCTGCGCGGTTGACATCTCTATTGCACACAATCACTAGTTACAAGCAGGATTTGCGAGTCGGAGTCGTGGAAGTCGAGGTTTTTCTTGAGAGTCGGAGTCAGAATCGGA
Source organism: Trididemnum miniatum (assembly GCA_964006365.1). Taxonomy (NCBI): domain Eukaryota; kingdom Metazoa; phylum Chordata; class Ascidiacea; order Aplousobranchia; family Didemnidae; genus Trididemnum; species Trididemnum miniatum. The sequence continues at coordinate 14,868,809 of OZ023243.1, read as the reverse complement.
TTCGAAAAATTATGCTTGCCAGAGTCGAGAGTCGGAGTTAGAGTCGAAAAAATATGCTCAATTCTAACTCCCAATCTTTCGCAGGAATGGAAGGCTTTTTATGCCATGAGCAAATTACCAAAGTATACTGTTGGCCGAAGGAAAAGTAAGTTCGCTAGTGTTTTACAAATCAGTGAGGTGAGCTGGCTTTTCTAACCAGCAAATGTAGTAAACAGTGGTTTTCTTTTTAGCCACGGTTGGTGAGTCGGAGCCGGGAGTAGAGGTTTTTCTTGGGAGTCGGAGTCAAAAAATTATGCTTGCCAGAGTGGAGAGTCGGAGTCGAACAGAAAAAAAAACGGAGTCGGAGTCGAATTAAAAAAATACCTGAGAGTCAGAGTCGTATCAATTTTACTACGACTCGTTAACCCTGGTTACAAGCACACAATCACTAAACATTCAAAATTCAGAAGGGAGTTAGTGTCAGAGATGGTGAAAAAATGACAGCTAGGTCTTTGAGTTGCAACTGTCCTTGCCAAAATATTGCAGTACCGGTAATCACAACTACTTAAGTTCACCGATAGTCTACAACTAAGTTACGTAAGTGTAAAAGTTTTTAGCTGTCATTACGCGAATGTTCGAAGAGAATCACTCTTGAGAGTCCGGTTGTTGTTTTGTTATAGCACTTTATTGAGAAAGTAAGAATAACCGATGTTCTAAATGAAACTATGAAGGAAAATTTCAGACACAGAAAATTAAGGTATGCGATCAGATTCCAAATTAATCCAAATTCCAAAAAACTCCGAGCAGATTTGAGCACACCAAGACTTCAAGGTTTTCTACAACATTATACAGTTAACTTATGCGATAAATACTAAGCTAGGCCTACTAAATAATATAAATCAAATACATACCAATTTGTAGATCATTCGGGATTAACAGAACTTTGGTGTAAAATTAAATCAGAACAAAAAAATCGCTGCCACTCAGACCCGCGACTATATCGAAAAGAAAAAGACAGTGCTTACTTAATTAAAGTGTGCCGAAAAACCTGCGATAGGAAGTTAATTCATCGCAAAGCACAGTAATTAACTTAAAAGTTTCCCGTAGACTTAGGCTACAGTAAAGTATATGCACAAAGTCACAAACACGATTGTTTAAAAGTTTTAAATTCGGTTCGAATCCAGTTGAGAGCAACCACACAAACGCAACGTAATAAACTGGATCCTATAAATAATAAATAAACATGTTTACAGTATTGTCTGGCATTCAACAAAGGATAAAATAAATCTAGAGAAGAGACCAATATAATTAAAAGGTTGAAATTTCTCACAGTAAAAGAAAAATGAAAATTGAAATTACAAATGACAAACTACTGTAATCTGCTAGAAAAACACAGGCCCACCTGCAGAAGTCAAAATGTACGGCACAGGGCCGGCGGAACCACCCTTCGAACCCCCCCGTGACGGGAGCCCAGGCCTGGTCAGGGGCCCCGCCCTGACCACCGCAGCGTTTTTTTTTCTTGGAAATGATTTTAATACGTGTTGCGACGCAACATTAATTTGTTTGTGTACGTGTGTGTAAGAAGGTGCTCACGGAGGGGGGGGAGGGAGGGTTAAAGAATGTTGAACTCCAATTGCGCCGCTCTTGTTTGAAAATAATGTAGGCTGCTGTAGGCAAAATCGCTTGTATGCAAACAATTTTTTGATCTGTTGAATGAACAAAAGCATAGTTTTCTTTTGTCAAAAATACACATTTTGTCAAATATAAGTTATAGCAACAATTTTAACTTCCTATTTCATGCGCCTTGCTTCGAATGAGGTCGTAGGCTAGATGGTAGGTGTTTCAAAGATTGTACATTTACCATGTTTTTTTTCACAAAAGCATTAGGGTTTTTAGGAGTGTGTGACTTCGCAAGCAAAGTGGATCAAAATTAGTTCGTCAAACGGATCGCTAAAAGTTCAGATTTATGACATATTATACCGTTGAGTAATCAAGACCTACTTTAAACTTCAGTTGTTCTTTTAAGTACCGGTTATTGCCAAATGGGTTGACGATTTTTATTTGATACTTTACTCCTGTTTTTTCCCATGTCATATCACACTGTGCTGGGCCGTTTGTCATTAATTTTAGTTTATTGTGACGCTTAATAACGTACAAAAAACTGCTGGTAGTTTAAGTGTTAAAGCGATTTTAACAAGGTTGCCTTGGTGGGGGGCCGGGAGGCTCGGTTCCCCTAGTTCCAAAATAACTGTTTGTAGGGGGGGGCAGGGGGGGCTCTTAAAACCGGCCAAGTCCTTGTGAACACATTTCGTAGAAGGTTTGCAAGAGAGGCCGAGGCGTGAGCATAGCAGTGACTTAATGATTGAACGTGTATTTTGAAATCTTTTTTTCGTTTAACATCAAAACTTGTTTCCCCCAAACAGCTGCATCCTTCCCATTAAGTCGATTAAGACATTGCAAATAAATTGTTATATTTTCTGCATGTTTTTTGAAGCGTGGTGGGAAGTGCCGTATCAAGGCATCTCCGAAGTTCAGCCCCTCCCCCGACATTTGTAGAAGCCCCACAATATTGTTGTATCCTATGAAACTCACAATTAGAGGCAAAAAACTTGAAAGAAAATTTCGTCAAAAGGTTGCTGAAAAAGCACTATAATTGCAATTACATGATGTAAATTGCAATTTAATTTTCAAGATTATTCCGGGGGAGCATGCCCCCGGACCCTCGTGGAGTCATCATTGTTATTTATTCTGCTTCAAACTTGCTCTGATTTTGCCACACATCGAAAGAAACTGCGTGTTCGAAAGTTTGTGGCGCTCCTCCTGAGGAAATTTCTGGATACGTCCCGTCAAATAATGCAGCTAATGAGGAAAGTTAACAACCGAGCCGAAAAAGCGCGAAACTGCCCAAATGCTTGTAGATATCAAAGGGTCCCATCTGGGGCTTTTGGGGGGGAAGGGGCAACAGTCTTCACAAAGCACTGGTGGTGACGTGGACAAAAATAACTAACGCCAGAGGGGGCGTGACTAAATATTTTTGCGTTATACTGGGTCCTCCTAGTTCGAATTTTACCAAGGCACTCCTGGAGTTTAGGTAAAACCTATGCCAGAAGTCTGGTAAACGCTTGCTCTGTGGAAGCAGAAAGTGTTTTTAAGAATTAGAATTTAATATACATGAGTATTCTTAACGCACCAGTTATACACAGGGATTCCATACATACTTATTTCATAGATTTGTCCTTATTTTGAGAGTCTACATTTCAGAAAATATTACTGTCCTTTCATTTTAGAAATGTCCTCAAGTTTTACTTGCGTCCTTACTTTGTCTCGTTGGGACTTCATAAACCAAGTTTGGGTTATTTGTCTTGCCTAATTTTTTCTCTTACCATCAAAGCTTTTTTGTGACATCATAAAAGCAACACAATCTTATTTGGAACACAAAGAAGCAAGGCACAGATGGACATTCAGGCTGTCTAGGTCAGGGGTCGGCAAACTTGTTCGCAAAGCGGACCGGTTTAGACCCACGTCGGAATTTTTTCACGCACCGGCCTCAAAAATAAACATAATTATTCAGCAATTAAATTTTATTTCAGCTCACATTACAATGGTGATTCAATGAGAACCATGAGCTTGTTTTACAACAACCAGACTCTCCCATCTTGGAATGATGGGACTCATCGAATCATCGATACTCGAGACGTGTTCCTTAACGTTTTTTTGATGTAGGTTTCCCGTCATCGACGTCAGACTCTTGACATGGTGCTGTCCTTCTTTCAATAAATCTCAGCAAAGATGTTTTTTTTTACGCATTATTATCAAACTAAAAATATCTAGGCCTACGTTAAAACTGAAATATTTTAGGTTGTAAGTTTCAGTTGGAATAATTTATTCTAATTCTGACTTCAATTTGCTGTAATATTTCTGACGTTATTTTTTTATTTATCTCCCTCGACCTAACACAGCTAACACAACAAAGCCTCAACAATTACAGCTAGTTACATCACACACATAACGTTAGATTTATTGCCCTGGTGTTGTTATGTCATAATAAGCAATAACGCTTAAATAAACACCATTCCAAGCCGATATTAGAAAACAGTTTTAGACACCGAATGAAGTCCTAACGCCCCCAAAGTGTAAAAATTAAGCGATCAAATCTAACAAAACGTCCGAAAGCAATTTAACAAAGCGTCCAAAAGCAGCACAACGTCCAAACGTCTTAAACTCTAAAGTTACAAAAATGTTTTAAAGTATTTACTCTGAGAAAGTACGCGGCCCAATACCGAACCCCCTGGCGGACCGGCACCGGGCCGCGGCCCGGTGTTTGCCGACCACTGGTCTAGGTTAGATGGGAAGGTGTTGTATCTTTAGCTCAATAATGCCCAGGCAGTTTAATTATTTTTCCAGTCGCCCTTCCTTATTTGGGGTTCCAGATCGATGGAATTCTTTCGACCAGTAATTGCTTTAAGTAGGCTTTACACAGAATACAATGCAAGTTACGTAAATAAATTACGTACGAAAATGTATCAAAATACGTTCGTAGATTTCAAACTGGGGTACGTAAATGCAAAATCGGATGCAATCGCATTTTGTGTAAAGACATATCCGTCAGGTTCGTTCATCAAAAATCTTACGAATATGTATGAAATGCAAAATCGGATGAAGATCGCATTCTGTGTAAAACCACCTTTACCTTCGATTTTGCTTGCGAATAAAGGGGGCCCCACGTGAAGTTTTCGGAGGGGGGGAGGGCTCAGTTGGCCTAGTGCCGGCACTGGTACGGCAGTAAGTGCAAGACGCACGACGCAAATTACTTAAAACGAACAAAAGAAATACAAGAAAAAACAAAAAATCATTATGCTAATGTAACAGCACCCTCCAGCAGTCCATTATTTTCACATGAACGATGCAGCAACAATAAAAAAATTTCTTGAATGTCATCGAAAATACTGCAACTTCTGATATGATATTGAATGAGGAACTAAAAGCCCAACCACCCAAAGATCAATTTCAAAAACCCAATTACGCTTTCGACAAGACATAGGCAGCCCAGTTTTGTCTGCAAACTCTCGATGTGATCACAGTGTAGTAAAATCACTCCCACAAACGGTGTGGAATTATTACGTCACTGAACAGTAGAATATTGCCTGAACAGTGTTCAAGGTATAGTCTCTGTTGCGAATTTTTGTTCGACAGACTCGAATGTGAAAATACTGAATATTAATTAGCACTACAAGCTTACTATGACTCGAATAGTTGGAACCCACCTGGGCCCCCCCTTAAAGCATTTTGTAGAACAAGCCAAACAGGATGTAATTGTTAATGGCACAACAGACACTGCCTTGGAGTAAACAGATTTTTGCAGAATAGATTACGGTACCGTCAGAGGTGTAAAAAGTAGTCAGAAACAAGAGTCAAGTAAAAGTATTGTTACTGGCAATAAAATGTAGTGCAAGTAAAGTAGAAAGTACTGAGCGATTGAACTAAGCAAGTGAACGTAGAAAGTAGACAGGTTATAAAACTACTCAAGTACCCAAGTAGAAATTTATGATTAAGAAAAAAATTGTTCCATTTCGTTGGAGCTACATCATAACATACTGTAAAATGTTAGCCTCCCTAAACCAACCATAACTGCCCAACAGCGATCTTCCAATGCTTGGTATTACCATTACGTAGGCCTACGGCACAATCACAAATCGCTCCAAAAACTACCTGGCTGAACACGATTTTGTCTTACTCTTTTATATGAGAAAAATAACTAACTAAAAGAAAGTAACTTACACCTGCATGGATGCAAATCCAGGGGGGATGTATCCCCCCAACAATCCGGCAGCACCCCCCTAATGTTTTTCATGGAAGTGGAAAATTACCCATACGATGTGTAATAAGCCTACCGAACCAAATTACATCCCCCCCAATATGGAAAAATGATCAATTTTGCTTAATCATTCCCCCTCCCCAATATTGAAAAATGGTCAGTTTTGCTAAATTATTTCTCCCTATGCTCAACATAGATTTGCACCCCTGCACATCATTAGCGCAGAAATCACTACCAAGTTATAGTTTGCTAGTTCGTTCTCTTGACTCCGATTGTACCTGTGTGTATCGACAGTCGACTCAAGCCGCATATTCTCGCCACGGTTGGTAGCCTGCATTTTGTTCAACGTTGCGAATCAAAAACATTTAAAAACACTATTAAGCTTACAAAACTACTTTTAACACAAAAAGTAGGGAAGTAGCGTTACTCTATGCTAATATTACTCAAGTGAAAGTAGAAAGTATTCAAAAATAAAACTACTTAAAAAGTAGGGGAAGTGTGGGACCTATGAGCCGGATTTTTTTAAAGAGCAGCCAAACACGAAGTCGTTTAGTCAGCTCTCTAAAAATTAACTATTAAGTACCTTTTGGCCAGCATTATCTTTACGCCAAGTTTGAGTGCATACATAAAAACGAAATAAAAGATAATGCCTTTTTCAAGGACGTGGGTGAAAGGTCCCCAACAATTTTTGGTGGGGACCTTTCACCCACTAATGGTTCATAGGTCCCCAACACCAAAAATTGTTGGGGACCTATGAACCATAGACATGGGACCCATGAACCAGGGTAAATTTGTCTGCTTATTCAGTTATTGCCATGCTAATCTGCATTATACGGGTAACTTTAAGAAGGATTTCTTACACTTACATTAAAAAATCAAAATTGCGCTGCCTTTTAGGCCTATTGCATCTGTTATCGGTTGCATAGGGGACCTATGAACCATGGGTTCAATGCAACTGGCTCAAAGGTCCCCCTCATGAGCAAAATCGCTATAATTTAAAAAAATTTTTCACATACTGTTTATAACCTTTCAAGTTGCGACACCACCTTCTTTACCACCTAAGGCGGTATTAAGAAAAAAATGTCTCAACCTCGTACTCTAAAAAACTACTGCTTAAAATCAAAAGTTCTGCATGCTTAAAACATGTGACCAACCATCTAAAAACCCTTATTTTGCAACCATTTCTACAGCTTTGTTCCAGCCAACCTATAAATACGTCATTAAGTACATAACATCCGGGCGATCATTTATTTCGGTTCAGTAACTTTCTCGAAGCCACGAGAGCGCGGTAAATGAAGTGGTTCATTGGTCCCCGTGGCTCATAGGTCCCACATTTCCCCTACTCGTTAGTGACAAATTCTACTTGAGTAGGCTACTTAAGTAGAGCTACTTTCGTTACTTTACACCTCTGGGTATCGTATATGTTAAAGCATATTTGTACCGGTATTTGTGCAGTGTCTATTTTGCTCTTACCAATAGACTACCGGTGCCAGTTACCATATGTCATGTGTTAGCATTTACAGGGTAGCATACACACTGTCCACGATCAATCTACCTGTCTACTGCCGGCAAAATAGACCCAATGGTGGAACACTAGAAACTATTTTGCCATTAACAGCGATCATGTGTATCCACGCTGTAGGCTGTTGTATAGGATTCTGGATTGATGAACCGGTACTGTTGGCAAAATAGATCTATAAACTATTTTGCTGCGGCAAAATAGTCGTTGCCCTATGTTTTTGCTTTAAAACACTGGACTGTTTAAATTACTGGCAATTCATAATTTTGAGCCTCGAGAAGCCAATAAATTTTGGCAGTGTCTATTTTGCCGTTAACGGCATAATAGTTTTTAGGTCTATTTTGCCGTAGCTACATAACCCCATGTCACACGAATATTACCGGTTCGTCTTATTCTATTCTAATGTTTTCACAAGCCTGTTTGTTAACCCCAGGTCACACAAATCCATGTCGAAACCTGAACCGAAGCGATCCAAACCGAAGCTGCCGAAGTGAAATGAACCAAAGCGGCGACGAGGATCGAACCCAAAATTAAAGCAGCGCTTCCGATTATATGCTACGCTCTATTCACTGAGCTATCGAAAAGTCGTGACAATCTAGCACAAAATGGCGCTTAAAAACCCACGATGTCACTTACGGCGAAATAGACCTAAAAGCTATTTTGCCGTAAACAGCAAAGTAGACACTACCATGAATTTTTAAATATACAGGCTTACCAGTAATTGATTTTGTTGATTGTGGATTAAAATATCGGTATGCACAGTTATTGATATGTTAGCAGACTAGGAGCAAAAAAGGTATTGATATGTTGAGTGTTACCGGTACTAGCAGACTAGGAGCAAAAAAAAGTGGTAAAAATGATGGAAAAAAATTCAAGAGTTATTAACTGCTATAACCCTGTGTAACCCCCCTTGTGACAAAGTAATGGTCTAGACTAGAGTTACCGGTATATATCCCTGGACTAGAGCAAAGCAAAAAGACAAATGTTGCAGAATACAAACTCATAAAAGTGTTGCCAGATTTTTCACCACATGGAAGATTCGCCACAAAGAAGATTCGCCACGCAGCAGTTGAGTCGGGGGGTTGGGGTCGGGGGGGGTTGGGCTCGAGGGGGTTTGGGGTTGGGGTCAGGTCGGTTGTTCAACCCAAACCCCAACCCCCCCGACCCCAACCTATCGCCGTTGTGGGGCGAATCTTCCACATCGGCACTGTTGCAAACGTTTGTCCGACGCTTACGCTCAAATTCTCAGTCACATTCCTATGTAGAGTAAAGTTTATTCGTGCATGCGAAAGAGCCTGGGGCTCATCAAGTCGCTACACTCTATTTAACATAACACATGGCAAAAAAAATCGGTTTTTCAAAGTTGAAAACGTCAAACATAGCAAACAAAAAAATGCACTAATAAATCAAATTACAACATCACGATATGTACAGTATGCAAATGTTACCAACCACTGCCGCAAAATTACGAGAATACAAATGTTGTCAATCATTGTAGCGAAGTTACGTATATGATGGTTACATTAATTCCAATTACAAATACTGTTGTATTAGATGCCTTTTATAAAGTTTTAGAAATTTTTGGCTTGAGAATCTTTTCCATTTTATTGGTATTGATGAGTTGCAGCTGACGTCATCACTTTCCCGCCAAAAGCACTGGACGGCAAAAAAGAACTTTTCTGTTACTCTTTCATGGTGTGGTGTACATTGGTGTGGTAGAAGACCCAGCTCTAACGCTAGGCTGTGAGCGAACCCTTAGTTGAAAATTCTAAAGCAGCATTCTAGAAATGGTTTGGTTGGTCATAAGGAAGTGTCACTTATTGCACATAAAAAATGAATGCTGTTTTCTGGTTTAGGTATAGACAAGCCTAGGCCTGCAGCCTTAACTTGCATGAAGGCTATAAGCAGCACTTTAGTTATGGATAAAAACTGATACTAATGGCATCAAACAAAAAGCACTTTTATGTCAGGCATTAAGCAGATTAGGAATTAGATTTACAAAAAATGTTCTGGTTTATAAACTTAATTTAAAGCTAAGCAGCACAAACTAGCAAAGTAAAATTTATTCTGGGCTTGTTTGAATCAAGCCATGGTTCGGGGTTTGGGCCTAACCCTTACTGATAACTCACTAGCGATCCTTTTCTCATGATATATTTGCCTGTTATAAGATGGGGCTTAATTCAAACAAGCTCCATTTATTCATATTGTCTACTTTTGTTTTTGTAGGCCCATGTTAAACCATTTTCATTTGTTAGTTTCCTATTATTTCGTTGATGGGATTAAAAATTTCTCAAAAACAAGGCCTGGTCTGCCAGTAGTTACAATACCGGTTGGTAATTTGGACTGTGAAATATCCTAGACAAAATAAATGAGCCTAGAAATAAATCAAATATAAATGGAGATGAAAAGATTTACTGATTGGGGGATGAAAAGATTTACCGGTGCTATTACTAACTGCCATGTCATTTCTCCAAATGTGCAGTGAAAATCTTTTAAACTTGGCTAGTTTGTATCGGTATCTTTCACTGTTCAGACTAATGTGATTAGACTAGTTTGAATGGAAAATATGATTTTGTTCCATTTATTTTTTGCATGGTAAGCTAGTTAAAGCTAGCTTGGTCTACTTAAAAAAGTATTGAATTAAAAATATTGTTTTGCTGTTAACAAGTCTGCACAGGTGCTAGCTAATCAAATTATGGTAATCAGTTGTTGTGCAGTTGGTTGTCAAAACCGTCAGGAACCAAACAGTCAAATATCATTTTATCGCTTTCCAGCGGATAAAGAAAGAAGGCAAAAGTGGATTGCTGCAATGAAACGCTCAAACTGGATACCAACAAAATATAGCCGAATTTGCAGTGATCATTTTATTAATAGTGAGTATTTACAAAAGTGTTAGGGCTTGCTCGTTATTAGCAATGAGTATTATAGAATTAAATCTAGCTTTTTAATTATGTTGAAAGTATCCCTAAGTCAAATATTTTCCGAATGGTCTACCGGTATAGGTATATATTATAATTTAGCCAGAGGTGGGCATTCCGCAATTTGAAGCACAACTTTTGCATGTGTAAAAGTTGCGAAGCGCTTTAACAAATTATTTTCAGCCAATGTGCAACTTGCGCTGCGCTTCAAGGAAATAAATCCTGCTTGCACTTTATTGCACTGCAAACTGAAAAAATTTATAATAGTGTGCGTATTATTGCGCTGCAAACTGAAAAGAATTTGGTTGCTTGCGCTTTATTGCGTTGCGCACTGTTGAAAGTTGAAATACTGCATTGCTTTTTGTCGGATTAATTAAAGTGCAATATGCTGGAGTAGGCAGTTTTTTGTGACTGGTTTTAATAGAAAAGCACTTTATTTGTTGAAGCGTATAAAATTTCAGCCAATCGGAAATGTGGTACACTGAAGTCTTTTTTTATTTTTAAAACTGTACCGGTAAGTTTTTAAAGAGATCATTGAGTGTTGAATAAATCGTATTTGTTTGCTGTTGTGCTGAACTTCGCCGCTAATGCAAATTATAATTTACCGCAATGAGATGCTTTTAAGGGCAGGCGACAAGGCAGCAATGCATCTTTTTTTGCTCCTTATATATTTTGAGTTTTCCTCTTTATTGACCACGCAAAACCCTGTTACATTCACTTGCATTGTCGCGTCGTAGCCAACTGGGTGCTGCTAAAAGCACCTATAAAAATAACTCAAGAAAAAAATGCATTGCTTACACATCTTGCTCATTGCGCTTTATTGAATTTTTCATTGCAAAAGTTGCATTGCGCTTTTAGTTTTGTTTAAATCTCATTGCAGAAGTTGCGTTGCGCTTTTACTTTTGTATAAACCTCATTGCGGAAGTTGCGTTGTGCTTTAATGCCAAAAAAATTAATTGAAAAATTGCGTTGCGCTTCAGTCAATTTAATAATTAGGTTGCACTAGTTGCGTTGTGTTTCATGATTTTACAGAACTTTTGCACTTTGTGGCGCTGCGCTTCAACTCATTTAAAGAAAATGCCCACCTCTGAATTTAGCCAATTCAGGGCTCCCAGAGTTCCAGATTTTGCCGGATTTCCGGCATTTTACACTTCAAATCGGCACCTACCGATATCATTCCAAAAAATGTTTTTTCTAAAAGCACCTACCCCCCTCGCGTGCCATCAGCCGGGATTTTTTGCGTTAGGTAGCTACTTCACTTTTCTATCCTATGCATGCGTTTTCCTGCGTAACTTTAGGTTATTGCACTTAAGGCCTACCAACAAGGATGAGCTTATTTTGAAGGTATGAAGGTAGGGCTCATAAAAATGATTGTCGAAATTCAGATTCGATTCGGTTTAAGTGGAAGTGATTAGGCCTAGGTTCGGTTTAAGTACAATAATCGTAGGCGCACGCAGGAGGAAGCACGGTGCCATACCCCCCCCCCCCCTTTTGGCCTTGTAATAAGGTGCGAAAACCTAACTTTCAGTCTATAATTTCTCAAACTAATATTGGTTGCAGCCTCTTTTCACTTATTTTAGCCAAGCTTCTGCTTTTAGACATAAGCTGCAACAATATTTTAGCATTGTCCATTGTGACTGCGCTCACTGCACGCGCTTTTCCAATAAAAAAACGTGCTAGAATGAGTGTTTTTTCCCCGATTGTAGTTTTGTTTTCTTTCTTTACTCCATTTTAGATTAATCGGGTGTTGCGACCATGCCCACTAATTTCCTCATTTTTAAGTTTTATTATTGCTAGGCTTCTAGCATGTTACAACGTTAATTGTTTTGTTGCTTCTTCCCTTTTCTGTATCCGTTTATTGCTGAATTCCGGAATTGCTATGTTCTATTTATTTTGACGGTGCAGAAATATAAGACACTACTACTACTAAAAGAACTCAGCTGATTTGCATGAAACAGAGAAATGGCCTTAAACGAAAGCTAAGGTCAGTTTATGCGTTCCTCTTCCTCTGGCGGTACCACTGCTCAAGTCGAAGTCTTAATTCAAACCCATACTAGAGTTGCTTGCCAACTCTGAGCCACGTAATAAAACAATCATAGGTAGCATTTAGTCATGCCTCGGTCAAATCATTTCGCAATTAATCATGGTGATTATGCTATGAAATACCTCCACAGCATCCAATAATCTGTCACAAGTTTAATAACTTTGAATATTGGTGGCTGTGTAAGACGTAATGTCATTCAAACTGTATTTTTAGAAAAAAGTGATGATGTTCTTTCTCCGGATTATGTTCCATCGGTTTTCAGTTTTGTTAAATCACCAGTAAAAAGATGACTTGAACGTCAAATAGAAAATTACAAAAGAAGAAAAACTTTGATGGAACGAAAGAGATTATCACCCAAAGAAATGCTTGATATTTCAGCTGAAGGGCCATTGAATGAAAGTATCAATGAAGAAGAGAATGATCACAGTACAAACAGTAAATACTGCCAAACAGATTTGACATCTGATGCTATTACTCAAAATTTAAGAGAATGTCAAATATTGAGAAGTGACTTCCACATCTTAAAAAACAACGTGAAGCAATTTGAACTTACATCATTTGTATTAAAGGATGATAAGGTTAAGGTGTTTACTGGGTTGCAAAGCTATGAAATAATGATGACTGTATATTCGGTCATAAAAACTTTATTAAAGGAAAACTCCAGTTTGAATTCATTTCAACAGTTTTTGCTAACTTGCATGAAAATTAAGTTGAATCTCTCTATGCAATTTCTTGCTTATATTTTTGATGTGCATAAGTCAACTGTTTCTCGAATATTTAGTGATGTGATAGATAGTTATGAACGCACATTTGGTACCACTCCTTCTTTTCTGGCCCGATACAGAAATTTTGCGAGCCACTTTGCCACTTATTTTTAGAAGAAACCACAAAAATAGTGCATGTATTATAGATTGCTTTGAGGTTTTTATAGAAAAACCAAGAAATTTAAGAGCACGTGCTCTCACCTATTCAAATTATAAGTCTCACAATACTGTTAAGTACTTAATTGGTATTGCTCCAACAGGTATGATAACGTTTATATCTAAAGGCTGGGGTGGACGAACCAGTGATAAGCATGTCATAGAACAGTGTGGTATAATGGACAACTTAATTCCAGGTGATTCTATTATGGTAGATCGAGGTTTTCCTATTGCTGATACTCTTGCGCTATATGGTGTAACGTTATCAATTCCTCCCTTTACGAGAGGAAAAACGCAGCTCTCACCTTCAGAGGTGGAGAGCGGCCGCAGGTTGTCTGCTCTGCGCATTCATGTAGAGCGTGTGATAGGACTAGTGCGAAAAAATGTGTGATGTTACAATCAACAGTTCCTGTAACTTTTCTCAATTGTTCTGACGAATCTGCATTAACTACTCTGGATAAAATTGTTCGAGTAGCAAGTGCTCTTTGCAATACAGGCCAGCCAATAGTTTCGGCAGAATAACATGTTCGTTTTAATTGTTTTTCGATTTAACCGAAGAGTTGGATTTTCTCGAATAAATACCGCCATGCCAAAACTATTCCGACCCATTTAGTCCTTATCTGCCGTCACCGAAAAACTACTCCCGAATCTGCCTAAGGCTTACAGCTTTGAACGTTCATATCTAGGCCTTACGGTTTCGCTGTTGTTTGTGTTTGCTTTTGTTATCGCTTATGATACTGAAAAAATAAGAGTATGGTTTATGATTGCCTGCATTAATTTAATTTAATAAAACTATTTCTTCGTCCTGAGTGAAAAACCGTCTTTGGTTTGCGCAGTAGCAACAGTTTTTACGCGCTGCGTTTGAAAATATTAATTCTTTGGCAAAAACTTTAACCGTAATAACCAACTAATTCTCTTTAATATAGCAAGAGTGTATTTCCCACTTACTAAAAAAATAGTTAAAGAAAGTGATTTGCTTAAATGCGTGCGTGAGCTTTTAGGATTTCGCTGGAGAGTTTTCTAGATCTTACCCAGGCTCTCTCTTGCAATAGGCCTAAACTCTAAATATAAACTTCCTCGTGCTTATTAATTGTTTAAACCTGGCACCCTGGGTATGTTTACCACTTGGGATAAAAACTTTTGAACCTGTCTTGATTTCATAGCTGGACTTAGCCGCTGCAACAGCTCGGATGGTCGAGTGGTAAAAGCGTCCGTCTGTAGAGCTGTAGACTCTGGTTTGGTTCCCAGTTGGGTCAAACCATGTTAAAATTGGTATTCACAGCTTCCTGCTTCACGCTCTGCATTAAAGAGACAGTGTGAAGCACAAGCCGGCAAGTTTACTTCGTGTGCAGTTGGGAAGGACGCTTGGCGGGATTCCCCATCTTGATGTGGTAGACTGGTGGTCGGCAACTCCCGAAGCGAACTCGTGATAGGAAGATAAATATGCAATAAAACAACATAACCGGTTGAAAGATTTGCTCTTAGGGATTTAAGCATAGCCTAAATTGTCTCTTTTTTGTATTAAAACACGCACTGTCCTACCAGATATCGAACTTAGCGCGAGCGATCTTCGATTGTGAATTCCGGTGCTTTTACTAGTTACAAGCTACGCCCGTCCTGGCAAAATAAAATCAGGACTAAGAAAGCGAAGATTCTAGGAAGACTCATTAGATATGTTAGCCAGACTCATGAGTCAAGATATAATTGATTTTAAATTGCCAGTTGCCATTAAAAACGTCGGCATGGTTCAATTCGTAAAAAAATAGCGGGTAAAACAGATGAGCCATTTTTAAATTCTGCTTTAAGCAATTATGATCAATCAAGCTTTTAAGGGAGACATGCAACTGTACCGCTACTTTTCTGCATTATTTTGAATATCTTCTGAATGGTAAAGCTAACGTAGGGAAGCTGAGAATACCAATTTTTGTCACTGGTTTTACCAAGGGATGTCCAACTTGTGGGCCGCATTGCGGCACATTATCGACTAAACACTTATTATGTGGTTGCAGGCCACTATCGACTCATTAAAAAATTTTTTTAGAGTCTATTCTCAGCTCTCTACAGATATTTACAGTGACAACAGGACGCCTGAAGACGTGCTTTTTACCGATATTTTCAGAGGAAACGGGACGTCTGAGGACGTGAAGACCTTTATTCGCTCTTCACCGATATTTTCAGAGGAAACAGAACGTTTGAGGTTCTGATGGTTTTGCGGCCCACTTAATATTTTAGTATGCAATGCGGCCCATTGAATAAAAAGGTTGTACATCCCTGGTTTAACCCGTCTCGAAATCAAACCCCAATACTCCACTGAAAAGGTAAACCCTCTATTACAGCCAGCGTCGTTTCCACTACAAAAGGTCATTTTCGCTTGAATTGCCCTTCGCGATTGATATTCATCGCATTATTAAATTGAACAGAAAATTCAACGGTAAATGAGGGAGACTGCGAAGTGAGCTTGCGCTCTTCGAGTCAGCAGCCACCCGTTAAATATGTCAAATGCGATCGGCTCCAGCCGCGAATCGAACTCCTCACGTAGGATCTGTCACCTGCGCTTGGTACCGCTAGGCCATGTCGCCGCAATAAGTATCACCAAAAAATAAACGGACAGCTATTCCGCCGCAATGTTCTTATATGTTGAGCTCCAAGCAGGATAGCTGCGAACACTATAGCAGATGATCCGACTGGTAGTTGAACCCAAGCCCTTCGACTGCAAAGCGAACGCTGTATTCTACAGCCCTAGCACGTCATGCACTTAACGATAAATCAGTTTGTTAATGCGAATTAAGTAGGATCAAGTTACAAATGTTATGTTACATATCAAGTTACAAATGTTATTTTTATTTCGAGAATTAATAGCTTTGAACAATATTAGGGGCGTTGTAGCAAAAGCAGCCAAACCAGTATGAATATGATTTTCTGTTATGGGCTGCCGAAGCGTTACCCGGGCCTGGATTGCTGTCAATTCTAGTCTATACAAGGCCCTCTTGGTCTTGAAACATCTAGTCTTTTTCTTTAGTACATCGCAATTTCCGAGACTTAAATTTAAGAAAAAATGAGCCCTTAAAATGCAAAAGCTTTTGAAGACATCCTTTCAATCAATCACCTTTGAATCTCAAGAAAAATATGGCCTCATTCTCGCACGCCCGCTAGCAGTGGTTGAGCCCCAATGGAAGAGATGAACTCAGTGGTGAAATCCAAATTTTTCGCCAGCCGGTTCTATTACAGAAGTTATATATTATCAGACAGTTCTGTTTCAACTAATGGTACAAGTATAAGCAGCAATGCCGACCGGTTCGCTGTTATAACAAAATCCCCTGAGACGGTTCTATAGAACCGGCTGAATCCTACCACTGAATGAACTATGGTTGGTCTGTCCAAACACTTTGTAGATACAGAGCCTACCTACTTTTAAAACCTAAAACTGTTTGCCTTTTCCGTTCCTACTTTTAAAACCTAAAACTGTTTGCCTTTTCCGTTCCTACTTTTAAAACCTAAAACTGTTTGCCTTTTCCGTTCCTACTTTTAAAACCTAAAACTGTTTGCCTTTTCCGTTCCTACTTTTAAAACCTAAAACTGTTTGCCTTTTCCGTTCCTACTTTTAAAACCTAAAACTGTTTGCCTTTTCCGTTCCTACTTTTAAAACCTAAAACTGTTTGCCTTTTCCGTTCCTACTTTTAAAACCTAAAACTGTTTGCCTTTTCCGTCCATGAAAGCTGCTGCGACTTGCGAGTGGCCGTAAATATTTCGCAATTTAGTATTCACATAGTAGTGGTAGGAGTCGTAGGATTTTTTATTTTTAACCATAAAACAACGCCATCATTAACACAAAAAACAGCCTGGTTAAAAATAAGGTAACAGCGACAAAACGTTATACGTTGAACATGCTCAAGATAAAAATATGGAACTAAAGCGTTTAAAAAAAAAATTAGCACGGTCGCTGCACCTAAAATGATCAAGAAAATGGATAAACCAAGCTTAATGATGAAAAAGGTTTTGAAATAATGCTGTTCAATAAAGATATAGGTTCCTGTACACTAGATATCATGACTACTTAGGCTACTACTTTTCAGAGCCTCCATAACTAGCAAATTATTATTCATTGCTCGAGCATCTCAGACTCGGATTTGCCAACTCAGCAAACAACTTTATTAAATTTATCAATAACCTGCTATATTTATTTAATATAAATTTAGCAACAAAACAATATAAATATCAACAACAATACAATTACGGGAAATGGTTGCTTCCAGTAACAAAAGGGCTCAATGATCAAGGTGAGAGCATATATAAATAAATTTCAACAACAATATAAATATTTATATCAATATAAATTCATCAACAAAAATAACCTGCAACACTATGATATAATTTCTTACAATTAAAATTCTTCTTTAGGCCCCAATCTGCCATCACGTAATATGCTCAAATACCACCTATGCGTCTGTATTGATTATTCCGTTTCAAAGTCGTTTTTCTGAGAGAAGCTGACTTTGCTGGTGTCTGTCATACAGCTGTCTCTGTTCAGTTTTTGACTGCGAATGCGATCTCTAATATAAATCATTAACTAAAGTTGATGACGACTTTTAGTTGACGGCTCTTGGTCGTAGCGCTTGTGTGCCATTTTGCCAGCAGCTCAGGAAGTACGCCATGCAAATAAAAAGAATTTAAACGCTGCAATCGCGATGTCACAAAATTTTTGTCTGCAAAAATTTTTTGAATGAAAAGTTCACTGCCAATAAAGCAAACAAAATCACAATAACTCTTCTGAGTAACAAACAATTGCAGTTGCACTTGAAAGTAGTACGAATGTTTTTCGCACAACTGTATACGTCCATTATTGAGACGTAAGTAAAAGTTTTTATCTTCAACAGCTTCCTGGACTGTGCAGTTGGATTTTCAAAACGGGCATTTAATTTCAAAAATCCCCCGGCCACAACAAGAGCACGAAACAAAACCATCTGCAGTTGCACCCAAATAGAAACATGCAGGATGTATATGAAGGCTCGCGTCTTCAACGCTAATGTTACCATGGTTTTCCCGCATAAAATTTTCGTACCTGCTTCTTACGGACTTTTCGTTTGCACATCCAAACCTACAAATAGCGACGTAAATTTTCGTTGCAAAACGCAATACCAATAAAACCATTCTTGAAATAGTGAAGTGCTCGATGAAAGTGATCACAGCCAGTAACAAAAATAACGGAAACTAAAACTTCTATCAATAACAATTGATCAAAGCTTTTTAGCATGTTTCAGTTACCGTATACGCATTGACAAAATAAGAAAAGTAAACACAAACAAGATTGTATCTGCAGAATCGTTAAATCACGGCAACTGGATACAGTGCCGGCGCTAGGACAACTGAGCCCCCTCCGAAACACACGCACCTTTCTACACACACGCACACAAACATATTAATGTTGCATCGTAACACGTATTAAAACCATTTTCCACTAGAAAAAACGCCGCGGTGTTCAGGGCTGGGCCCATGACCAGGCCTGCCCCTCCCCCCCCCGGCCGGGGGGTTCGGTTCCGCCGGCCCTGACTGGACAGCTTGCCTGACTTAAGTTCTTATGTTGGCCATTGTCATATGGTTACAAATTAAATTTTCAATTGCATAGCATGTAAGAAACAAAATCGGCGAGCCCCAGCAAGCGCTATAGCAATCGGCAAGTACGTTAGATTAGCATATCATTGAACAGCAGCATCAAAGCTGCAGAATAAAAATTGTCGGCAAAAATAGAGATTTCAAGTGCGTTACCTGGTAGCAACATTGGAAATAGTGTAAGCTGCAGGATAACATATCCGTTTAAGCAAGCTGATAGAAGGGCGGACAGGATTTGTTGAGACACACGCTTTAAAATTAGATGCAGTCACTCGGCCAATCCGTAATTCTCGCCACAGCTTGCTTTCTGCTTGTTTTTTAGTGTTCTTTTCGATTTCCAATCTCTGAAACAGAGCGAGACTACTAAATATATGCATGCATAGGCTGTAATAAATGCGAGGCAGACGCTCTAACCCAGACATGGGTAAACTACGACCCGCGGGCTAAATCCGGACCGCCGGTTCTTTTACTCTGGCCTCCCAGCACTCACACAAACTTCACTGCCACCGTGAATTGAGCGGAAGACCTTTTCTTTTCTTTAGAGATCGTGGATGGCAGTGATTTTCGAAAAAATAAGCCTCAACGGTGCAAAATTGGATTAAAAAACGAGAAACACGAGGTGAAAACATTTTATTTTGGAGATGATATTCGTACGCGGACCGTAATCTCAAAAAAAGATCTTCACCTTGTTTTCCAATCAGCGTGCGACCCGCGGCTTCAATAGTTTTTCCAAATCTGGTTCTTCGTGTGAAAAGCTTGTCCCCCCCCTGGTATAACCACTACGCCATCGCGCCGCCGGTAAATGTACTGCACTGGTACCAGCACTGTATTTATTTGAAAACGCACTAATATTTAGTTATGCAGTTTTTCTCTCAAAAAATATAATAGGCTACGTTAGCTGTTCTAGCAGTGCACGCTCGCTATTGCCGCTTATATAGCACTGAATTTTTTTCTCGCAGCTATTTCAAAACTGTAACATCCAAACGTAAAGCACTTTAGAAATCGTTTGATATTTGATCAAGAGTTGATATCAACAAAGCTGAGTATTACCGCCGCTATTTTTTTTTTTTTTAGTATAAATAGCGGTTCGCTATTAGCCTAAAGTCAGCGTCTAGGGACTTTGGTACCGTGCCCACTTCTTCTAATTTACGTTGAATGTAAAGCAACCAAAATTCTTTCTCCCGTCGGCCCCAGTCAACAAGACTTAATACATTTTGTCGATACTGGATGAATGTTAATGCAAAAAAAAAAAAATTTATGATTCTATGCGATTTACACCATAAGTGACACAAATTGTCAGTTGAAACATAATAGATAAAGTAGTTGCATTAACGGTTTATTGAGTGTGAAAGCTTACTAATGTAATAAATTTATAATTAAAACAAATTGTCCAGATTTAAACTAAAGTCTATGATATAACTGAATCATTGCCTAAAAGGTGTCAAAAACACACTTCATTTTATTTAAAAGTACTTGAGTAATGGAGTATACAGTGTGTTTTTCATTTTAAATGCATAATTTCCAAATAGTTAAAGTAGAGTTAGCGGCAGACTTATTTGCGCTAAGGCGCTACTATTTTTGATAAATTGTGTTAGCAGCGCTATTCTTTTAAGTAGCGTTACCCAGCTCTGGATATCAAATGCTTTTCCTGTGAGGTAGAGAGAAGAACTTTAATAGTTACGCTAAACGTAAGCACAGAGAAGTGAAACTTCATGCAGGCACGGACTATTATAGTTAAATAAAAAATTGCAAGACTTAGTATACACTTACTTGTTTATCGTTCACTTTGGTATTGTATAACACCTCCTGAGCGCGATGCAAAAGATCCAGATAGTCCAATGTCAAGTTGCTGGGCTGAAACAATTGGGAAAGTGGTGCAGGCAAATCCAACTTTACATGTAGTGGCTGGTAATGATGAGCATACTTTGCAACTCCAGATAACACCACTGAAGAGCCACGAGCAGCATGTAACTAAGCATAAAATTCATCAGCCTTATATATTAAAGCAGTTTTAACTTTCAACTTGTGTGCATTAACATCAACATCTGCAGTGAAAGTTTCTTTCTTCTTGGTTGCTGGGTTTGAAAAGTCAAGGTCACATACACGCCTGAATTGCAATGATGGTTGTAATGCACATTGATGCCAATTCTGCTTCACATCTGTACATGATTTATATTTAAGAATGCTAACAGCACTCTCACAAGCAAACAAAGTTCCAGCTACATGAGAGCAGCATTCTCCAAGCCCGGCCATGCAGGTGCAATGAGCAGCTAAAATGATTCCATCAGCTTTTATAGCAACTCAAGGTTTAAGGCTGGATTTTGACCATTGTTGCGAATGTTTCACCTGCAAATAAAGTACATTAAATGAAGATGTCTCAGCTTACTTCTCGTAATATATCAAAATACTGACGTTATGAAATCAACTTCAAACAATGAGATGTGCACACTGACAAATATCGTTTTCATGAAGCGAATAGAAATAATTTTACATTGGTAGATTGTAAAACTAAATATGGCTACAAAAACTAATTATTTCATGTGCACATAAACTATTGATTTTATGTGTACTACCTGATAAAACATTGGAAATAGTAAAGCTGCAAAAATAACATACTGGTTTCTCAATGTCTGCTTATCTGGGAGAAACAAATGACTGCTCACAATTTATGGATGAAATATATGCATGGCTTTGATAGACTTATAAATTATGTACAGGTGTATCATTTCGGCAGTTGCATCCGCAGAGACTGGTCGTTTTGTTTGCCATATCATTTTTTGCATTCATTGCATCTTAGGCTCGAAACCCAGGAGTGCTTAATAATGCTTTGCAAACATGAGTTTCTATTATATTTTTATTGTTTGATTTCATTTTTAAAGTTTGGGTAGGTTTTTACATTTTGCCTTGGAGTCAGGATTAAATTTTCATTTTAGGCTGTTACATTTATGTAAAAACTACGGTATAAACATATTTTGAGAAGTAGAGTAGGCCTACTTCCACCAAATAAACAGACATCGGCAGATTGGCTGATTTCACTTGTACCTTTTATCACGAAAAAGTGATTGACACCATGCATAGAATGAATCTAAACTTGCCAATTAAAAAAAGCGTATGTTGAATTGCAGTTTACTTCACTGGTTGGACAAGTCAATCAAAATTTTAATCAATATGTTTAAATAGTATGAATATTTTATTACAAATTGCTGAAGCTATTCTGGTATATAATTAAAAAAACATTTCGTCAGAAATTAAGTTAATCTGTTATTGATTTTGAATGAGTACTGATCAGCTTCAAATACCGATTTGGAACTTGACTCGGCATTTCAGCAATTGAAAATACCATGGTGTAGTGTAAATTAAAAAGAAAAAGTAATGCAATATATGCACTAACAAAAATGTATTCAAAAATAAAAAATACTAACATTTTCAAGCCACCTTTTACTTAAGGCTTTATAAAAAAAGCGAAGGTCATATTTTAAAAAGATTTGACTGAAAGGTGCAATACATCAACGTGTTTCAATAAACATAAATAGTTTAAAAACAGTTAATTCGCTAATCTGACACTAAAAACACAGATAAAAACCAACATTTCGGCAGTATCAATTAGCAAATTGCCTGTTTTTAAACTTCTACTGACCGCATCAATGAATATAAAGAAAGTTTTAACTGCTTTGTAGAAGGGAGTTGTCACATAAGTTTTATTTTACACCAATTTTACCAGCACTACCAGTTTAACCCCATCCCCCCCTACTCACATTGGATTTGATGATATAATTACATTTCTTATCAATCCCAACATATACTTTAAAGCATTTTACATTGCTAACCCAACCAGAAATGAAATAGTTGTAAGCCTCTAAACTCTTGTATGCTTTTAACTCTTCTTTTGTATATGCTGAAGTACTGTGTACTAAATAATGGTATATATCTGGATATGTCAGATTTGGAAAGTCAGCAGCATCCAAAATTGGACAAAACTGATTTTCCAAAAGCATATAAGGATCTTGACACATTTCTGTCTGATCTTCATAAATTGACAATATTTTCTGTATGTATCTCTTTTCAGCAATTTCACACAAGCCTGATATACATTTTGACAACTGCATGCTGTAAATATGAAACTCCATTAGTATTATAATTATAGTAAGAAAAGAAGTGTTGCTATAAAAACTAGCATGAAGATTTTATGCAACAACAATTTAATGTTCTCAGATTGAAAAGGCTAATTATTCATGCACCAAGAGGGCTACAGGTAACTACACATTGCACAATAATCATGCATAGTACACAATATACACTTAAACGCTAAAATGGCCAAGTAGATAGAGCGTCTGTTTCTAAAGCAGTAGACTTGGGTTCAATTCCAAGAAGAGTCAAACCAAAGACTTACAAATTGGTCAATATTCACAGCTTCTCTACTTGACACTTCGCATAAAATCATCAGTATCAAAGCTTACCATTCAAGAGTCATCAGTCTGTAGAAAACAGACAAATTACTGGTACACTTACTGAGCTGCTGCAGCAAACACCTTGTCAGCGACGTGGTCTAGCGATACCAAGCGTAGGTGACAGATCCTACGTGACGGGATCGACTTGCGGCTGGAGCCGATTGCAATTGACATATTTAACGGGTGGCTGCTGACTCGAAGAGCGCTAGCTCACTTCGCAGTCTCTCTCAATTATTGTTGAATTTTCTGTTCAATATAATTTGAAAATAACCTCATTAATTTATTATTTATTTATTAAATTGAATTTCTCCATCTTTATGAGGTAACCAGATAACAGGGAGCAAATTGACTCAAAAAGCATAAGGTTACTGGTTCTTAAATATATGTTACTAGAACGAGGTAAACTGGCAAATATAAAACTCTTGCCGGTAACTAGCCTACACTGAAGTTATTTGGTATTTAAGGATTTACCACGCAAAGGTAACAGCAAAAAAATAAAAAAGTTCGTTAAAACCAACTCATCATATCCAGTAGGATATGGTTTCATAAAATCTCTGCAACATTGCAGACTTAACTGACCTTAATTTGCTTAAGCCTAAAGATATCCTCTAACACTCTAAAATTCATTTGTCAAAAACCTAGGCCAATAAAACCAGAGTTTTTTAGACTACTCTGCTGATATCTGCATAATTTTTAAAAATAACCTAGAATAATTTGAATCATTTCCTGCAATGCATATAGTCAGTAACTGCAACAACTCAACTGATCACGAACAAGTTTGTCATTACTAATAGCCTGAACACACAACCAACGCAGCCAAGTACCATCTGCCAGACTGCTGCAAATGAGTTTTCTGCCGTCCAAGCGATTTGGCGGGAAAATTTCGTGACGTCAATGCAACTCATCAATATTGTTCCAAATTTGTACTCCTTCGAAATATATTGATGATTTAAATGAATTGCTTGTGCATGCAGGTAAGTAAAATTTATCAGTGTGCAAATTTCTGGTAAAGTGTTTATGGAGGCTTTTTACAGGTTGAAAATAGTCTTGGAAGATTTGGGGCAATTTGTTTCTTTGATATGAATGAAAAAACTTTGCTAATTCCACTTTGTAAAGATCTTTAATTTTAAGTATGCTTAATCGTTTGTATAAAGAGTTATTTGTCATTGTATAAAGTTTGTATAAAAAGTTAGTTATATTAGTTATATTTAGTTTGTATAAAGAGTAAGTTATATGTCTCACCCGTTGTGTGGCGAATCTTCCATGTGGCGAATCCTCTGGCAACCTCATAAAAGTACCGGTAGGCAGTAGGCTAGCCACTTTGTTCTTGAAAAGGAAGCTTCTATTTCAATGGAAGTTTCCGGTTACTGAAGTTCAAAATTTGTGGTTGCGGAACTGGAAACTTCCCCTACTGTGAGAATTGCACTACGGTAATCAAAAAACGGTTATGCAACTACGATTTTCAAACTTCGGTAATCGTAATTTCCGGTGAAATAGACACTTCCTTTAGATAATGCTCATAATTTTGGGTCTAGTGTAGCAGCTGGAATAAGCCGTCTGCATCTAAAAAAGCCATTTGCGCAAGGCAACAAAAGACGCTGATGGCTTAATTTAGATGAGACCCATAATTTCTTCTTTTTTTACAATTTTACAGCTTAGACTGTTAGAGCTAACAGGGAGCAGTGGTTATCAGATTCTTAGATTGTAAAACTGCTTTGCAGCTGTACAGTTCAGAGTTTATGTCAAAAAATTGTAATTTAGACTTGAGGTTTTGTTAGCCGTGACTAATCTAAAGTTAACGTTGTGTTTAAGATCAAGATGGAATCTCACATCTCTAAAAATGACAAAAACGTTTTGCAAATGATTTTAGATCCCAGTCTGCCATTTGATGGTGATGACGATGGAACTGCAAATGGACAGCTCGGTGTGTATACTGGTATATTTGCAATGTTGTGGATATAGTGGATAAAACATTTCTTTTTGGTAGTGAATGTGCATACCATTGGATGCTTGCATTCGATTGTTAATGACGTTAGCAAAGGATGGGTCAGATTGAAGGTTTTGCTGATGGCATTTTTTGTAAAATTAAGCCTTGATGTTATCACAGATTTTTTACAGAATTTTGGTAAAACATATGGCAGTTCAAAAAGGTGTATATGCTAGTTGCCGATAGACTACTGTGCGGTGTGTTAGACTGTTGATTGTCTACTAATATTCTCACAACTGGACTAATTTTTCAGTTGATTATTATTCAATGTATTCGTACTGGACTACTGCTCTGTGCTTACAGCTTACATATGCAGCAATGCACTCAATGTTGGACTATTTGTAATGAAATATTGTGGTCTACAAGAAGAGTTCCATAACTGCAAAAATTATTAATAATACAGTATTATAATATACTGGTGTATCAGAATATCGGTATACTGGTATGTGAAATATTGCATTACCACTGATAGTGGTGTGTGCAAGAATTTTCATTGGGGGGGGGGGTTGAAACACTAAGCTGGATTTTAACTTCAATGTTGTCACTTATGATGCAGTTGCACAAGGCAGAGATTTATATGGTACCCTGTTTTCGTAAAAGAAGAGCGGAAGCTATATTACAATTTCAGTGTTATAGTATGTCGCCTACACCACAAAAACTCATCGCTGACTATAGTAAACACAAGAAGTGCTTTTTTTCAAAAACTAGAAAATCGGAAAAATTGCAGTTACCATAGAACTGGACAGTGCTGCTTCGGGCTATTAGCCTCCATCAGTCACTCTCAGGCTTATCCTCCGACCCAACACAAGGGACCTTGTTTTGACTTCCCATTAAGCAGGCCAGGTAGGATGATGTTTTGTCTTATTGTTGTACCTTGGCCACTTTGGGAATTTAACTTGCGTGGTTATCTAACATGTTAGGTACCACAAAGGTTAAATTCTTTTGGGGTATACCAATCTGTAGGGGTGTTTGGCTGACCAAGGTCAAGCATTCGGAAGGATGAGTGTACCTTAAGCCTGAGAGTGGCTGATGAGGGCTAATAGCTCCAAACAGCGCTGTCCTGCTCTAAGGTAACCATGGCTGGAGTTGCTCTTGCAACTGTTGGTGATGGAGGATAGTCTATCCTCCGACCCAACGCGTAAACGTTGTTCTGACTTCCCATTCAACAGGCCAGGTAGGACAATGTTTGGTCTTAAAATTGCAGTTGATAGATTTTGCAAAATGACGGCAGAATACACCTCAACGACACAAAAACTCATTGCTAACTATAAAGCACAAAAGTCCACATGCATCGACGAAAACTGAATATTACGAAAAGTTACAGAGTGATAAATTTTGCTCGAAAATTAATACATTTTAGAATGAGAAATTTGATCTTTGGGGAGATTTGGAAAAACGTGACATGACTTGTTCTGGAGTAGGTGTATTTCACGGAATATGTTTAAAAGAGCAAGGCCGTTTAAACGTTCAGCTCCAATCGAGTTTTGCAAACATGTTTTTAAACAACGTAACGTGGAAAATGATCTTTTGCCGGTGAAAGTCGTCACAGAAATTGTTACAAGAATTTTCAAAAGTTTGTAAATGCTTGGAAAATTTTTCAAATTACACTCAATTAAATACTCCAGCGGATCATGTGGCTGCGCATTTTTCTTAGAGCTCTTGTTCACGGACTGTTTGATGCTGATATCCAAACAAAAGAAGGGATCAATAACTAACTTAGTCATTCCTTTACCATACCTTAGTGACCCCATAACTTATTTGCGACCCCATCCAAGTATGACTCGGAGTATTCGACCCACGGTTCAAAAACCCCTGAATTTTCTTCAATTAGTTCATAATATACTAAACCTAAAGCTTTTTAGTATACGTGGTCTAGCGGCACCGTGCACTGGTGACAGATCCTGCATGACGAGTTTGATTCACAGCTGGAGCCGATCGCATTTGACATACCGGGTGGCTGCTGACTCAAAGAGTGCAAGCTCCCTTAGCAGTCTCCCTCAGTTGCTGTTGACTTTTCTTGTCACAATAAATTGAAAATAATCTCATTTATTTAATTATACATATTTATTTTATCTACTACAGTAAGGCCTAGCTGTTGTTCTCACCTTACTAACAGTAATGAACACCGCCCAAGGGCCAACGTTTTTGGTAGTTGCGATTGTGTAAGAGCGGTAAACAATATTGTGACGCAACAATCACACTTCGTAATTGAGCAACGTTTGGACTGTGGGCTTGTGCTGTGATGTTACAACAATCGCAGATGAAGCAAGGACCAAAGCTTTTGTTATTTTACCACAGATTAGCGAATACTGGCTGTAAAGCACAAACGTTGCCAAACCAAATGGGGGGGTTGACTTACCAGTCTACCATTTGTTACCAATTTTGCTGTCTTTTCTCAAAAACATTGTTGACATATGAGAAGTGGCTCCCTCATTAAGTGTTTAATTAGAACGACTAGTTGCATTGGTTGTTGTTTTGTCTGAACCAGTAATGACTTGTCAAAAGCATTGATACTGCTGAGTGATGACTAAATTTTATAGCCATGGTAGTACATGGGAAAAGTGCACTAATCCCCACAAGTGTTAGCCTATGTAGCGACATAGAGTGTCTGATTAATTTTGCTTAAGTGTGATGTATTAATTTATCTGCATTATACTTGCTTTGCGTACCGGTACTGATGTAAGATTTTGCTCTCACGCAGTGCAGATACAACATAAATTGCTAAATCAAAGCATTGTGGTTCCAAATTACTTGAACATGGTTGAATTTTTGTTTGATTCTACAACGGTTTGCTCAATATTTAAGTTACATTGCCGGTACCCTAAAACTACTTTTTGACATTTATCGTGGTGTTGGTAAAATTATCAGGCACAAAAACCGGTGCAATTTTATTGTATCAATTGAAATTCAATCCTTTGGTTTGTTATCTTACACCTGTCAATGAGCATAGGCCCCAGGAGCAGTTGGCTGTAAGTCTGCTGCAAAAGTGTAGAAGTTCAAAGTAACAATCTAATGGTATTATAATCTAGTATTATTGACAGACCCAGACTACGTGTTTGATCAAGACACATTGGAAAAGGTCAAACAGCTGGAAAAAGAAGGAGTAAAATTTGCGGAAGCAAAACAGCTTCATAATGCTTTGAAGAGTTTTGATCAGGCAATTGATCTCTTGCCTGATCGTGGTTCAGCTTACAATAACCGAGCACAAGCAAAACGACTTGCTGGGGATGTTGATGGTAAGAAATAATAACTTTGTCTCTTTTGCTTAGTTCAGTTGTGCTGAAAATAATGAATAGACAATCAGACGCAATCGCCATGAAATTGATTCAGTGACATGGCTTAGCGGTACCGCACGCAGGTGACAGATCCTACGTGACGGGTTCGATTGTGGCTGGAGCCAAATGCATTTGACATGTATAACGGGTGGCTGCTGACTCGAAGAGCGCAAGCTCATTTCGCAGTCTCTCAATTACTGTTACTGTTGATTAATTTAAATAGCAAAGAGTCAGTGGTGGGCAAGTTTCTTTTAAGAAGGAACTAGTTACAGTTACAAGTTACTTTGCAAAAAAGGTAACTTAGTTACAGTTACAAATATAAAAGTAACTAATTACAGTTACTTTTTTGCATGCCGCAAAACCCCCCAAAAATATCAATTCTTAACATGTAGACCTAGAGCTGCATGGTGTGTATTAAAACCAAAATCGTTCATCTTCATATTGAAACCAAACAGAAGAAGGCTACGATTCTGATACGATAAACGCTACAGTAATAACAATTGATTGCCTTTCAAAAACGATAACATTTCAAAGTGATTATATATCACTAAGCCCACAGCGCTTCGGCTTTAAAATGTCTTTTTCAATACTGAAAAGTCGTTCAACTGCAGCACTAGAAGCAGCGGCATGGCGAGAAATTTTAAGAGAGGAGGGCCCACTAATTCGATATTTTTTTCAAGTGTAGTTTTTTTAAGGCAGAACTAATTTGAAGCTGATTGCAAAATAAATAAGACTCTAGGGGGCTCCGGGGCATGCTCTCCCGAAAAAATTTACATGCTGTAATGCTTTTTGAATAATTTTCAGGCAAATTTTGTTTAAATTTTATGACCATGATTGTGAGTGCTTCGCCAAATTAGATCCATTTTGTTCGCACATTTTCGATTATGCGTGCTTAGGCTAAGTCGTAACGCTTATTGCTATCGAAGAGGTTCGAAATTATAAAAAATTGTACTTGGCAAAAATATTTTTGACAATGCCAGGAAAAGGGGATAGGCCTACTTACCCCTAATCCTACCCCCTGGATCCGCCCCTGGCAATAAGCTACAGAAACCATCGAAAGAGTCTGGCATAGCGATACTTCAGTCACTTGGCACCATTAATTTTGTTCTTTTTTACTAAAAGGCAAAGTCAAAAGGGGATTACCCTTTTGACCCCCCTAAATGCGCCCATGACTGGAAGGTAGAGCAGTATCGTAGTGACTGAGAAGTTCCATAAGTTCTTCGTGCATAAAAGCGTTTGCATCAACAATTTGTGAGGGCGAGGCGAAAAGAAACTCCTCTATGCTTTTCGACGTTGCTAGATTTTCGTCGCTTTGATTGTGCGAACAAACAGCCAAAAAACTGTCACTTAAGCAAGTTGAGCTTGCATCACGGTCGTTGTCGGTGTCACTGCTTTAGGGTCACGCAGCCATGCCTAGTCTCTTTGACGGGCATGCTTCAACGATTACCCGTTTTGCTGCGTGTGCCCTTTTCCGTGCTTTGCCAATACTTATTGAACTGATATGAGCGTGTGTTTCCAACGTTATGGAGTGCGGAAATAAAAACGAATTAATTGATTGATACTTGTCGAAGTATCTAGAGTTTTTCAAAGTGGGCAATATCACCCCTTTGGGGCGAAACGGAAGCACCAGGAGGCGAAAAGCAAAGGGGGCGAAAGCGGCGAAGGGGGGCGATAGCTCATGAACCGTGTGAGACTTTGTTTTTGCTCTTCATCGCATTTTCCTTTGCGTATTGGGTAATTCCCATTCATCAGTAGCTCTCGCCCTTGCGAGGTTTATTAGAACTCAAGCTTGTTAGGGCGAAAGGCGATGATGGTATGCAGAGTACCGTGAAGGATCAATGGCACAAAAAAGTTTGAGAACCACTGATCTAGAGCATTGTCGGTTGCCTTGTTTAGTGCATTGATCATTTTTCTTTTCAATTCGGCCTCAGTTTCAGTGGGCTCGTCAAAGAACCAAGCTCATTATTA
This sequence comes from Trididemnum miniatum, assembly GCA_964006365.1. Taxonomy (NCBI): domain Eukaryota; kingdom Metazoa; phylum Chordata; class Ascidiacea; order Aplousobranchia; family Didemnidae; genus Trididemnum; species Trididemnum miniatum. The sequence continues at coordinate 14,838,329 of OZ023243.1, read as the reverse complement.
CGAATGGAGTGAAATTAAATAATTTTTTTCCATTTTTTTAGCGGAAGAAGATGCCCCATAAAAGTAACTGTAACTTTAGAGGTTCTAAAGTGGTAACTAGTTACAAATTCCGTTACTTTTGCAGAAAAGCTTAGTTACAGTTACTAAAAAAGTAACTAGTTACTTTTGTGACCAGTTACTGCCCACCACTGCAAAGAGTGCACGTTTTTTTGCTGTTAGAAGTTACGATTGTATGAAGAGTTGTGACATCAATCAGATGAGTCATGGCTGTGACATGATCTGGTGAAACTGTACGACAGTAATAGTCCTGGTGACTGCTTCAATTCAGCGTCGGAACAATCGCGTTTAATATGTATATCAGATTGTCTAAAGTCCACTTTGCACACTCCATCAAAGCACTGCTGAATTTGCTGCTCAACTGCTGGAAAATAACTGCAGTTAAATATGTGTGACAGCATGTAGGCTTTTAAACAAAAAAAAAAACCTGATGAGAACCTCATGTTTTGTGTGATTTAATAAACATCTGGTTTTTTTACTGAAAAGATTTCATTTAAGCTAAAACAAGTTATGAAAATTTTTAGCTTTTTCATTCATTATAGTCATGTGGGGTATGAGCAATTTTATGAGCAATATTGACAATTTTTTTAAAATTTAAATCCTTACTAAAATTATTTGGATATTTTTCAAAAAACATGTACTTATAAGCCTATCAATTTTGTAGGAGCTTTAGAAGACTTGGACAAAGCGATTTTGTTGAGTAATGATAATAAAAAAGTGGCAGGACTAGCTTACACTCAGCGATCGTTGATAATGAAATTAAAAGGGAACAATGAACAAATGATGAAGGATTTAAACAAGGCAGCTGAATTTGGAAACAAATTTGCTAAGCGGGAAGTAGGTTCAAAATTGTGTATTTAAATACATCAGATTGTTGTTCCAAAAAGTTCTTGGTATGCGGTAGTTTTTGCCAGACATTGGAAATGAGTAGGCCTACTGATCTGTTTTGCCTTTCTCCTACAGTGTATAAAATTTGACTGATCTTCAGCGTTTGGTGGTTATGATGCACTTATTTGATCGCTAGCAATACGCTACAGTGGCCTTTCATCTAGTAAAAACTTGCTTGTAAGTAATAAGAACAACGTTTTCCTTGCTCACCTCATTCTTAAGCAGCAAATCTTGTTGAAACACTGGTCTGTAATTGCCGTGGATGAAACTTAGTGCGACGTTCAGCGTTAAACCTGATTATGTTCAGATTTTCTGGTCATAATGTGCCACAGCGTTTGCGAATGATTATTATGCAACTTTCTTAAAACCAAATCTCTATTATACTCGCGATTTTACTCGGATCTCGGCGGCTTAGTTTCGAACTCCAAATAAACATCACAACGGGGTGAGCTGCTGGCAAGGCTGTGTCTGATTTGATTGGCCTGGTAATCGAACCCCTGACTTCTAGCACCGATAGTAATATCGTTACTAGGGTGCGGTGAAAAAATAAAATTTTTGAATTTTGAAAAGTGGTATTTATACTTGTCCCCAAATATGGAGCAAATAACATTGGAACTAATTTTAGGTTGGTGCACCCTCTAGTGGCCGTGCACATCTGCCAAACAATAAAAATTGCCAATTTGGCCATATCCTGAAAACCAGTTGAGCTAGAAAGCTGGTTTTGGGCTCATAAGATGCAGAACTAGCACTTTCCTATGTGCTCTAAGAAGAAATTTCTTTCTAAACTGACCAGATAAAAAGTTGTAGGCAAAAAATAGCTTTTTTGATGAAAATTATGCATTTGCGCGTATGCAGTACCGGTAGTCCATCTTTGCAGTAGGTAAGCCTTCCAAGAGTTAAAATAATTACCAAGTTAGTTTTAGTTGGTCTAATTTATTACCTGGTGCTAGTAATATTTGCGTGCAGCTACGCATATGTAGAATGTGGATGTAGCATTTGACAAATATTATCCATGCAATACATGTACCGAAATAAAAGTAGACATATGTAAGCACATAACAGTACTGTGCTTAAATGATATGAGTCTAATTCTCACTATGTAGTGCATTACATGATATCTCAAGACATTGAGAAAGCATGAAAACTGATCTACAAACGTTTTTATGTCAGTCAAGCTTATTTATAATCAGCACCCTTATCGGCCCCATGTAGAAAGACCGAAGAGCACCAAGCATTGAGAAAAGGCAAGGCTGATCGTTTTTCTACTGCCATATATTTCAATGGTGGGGGGCAGAAATTCCCCAATATCTCATCGCACAACCCAGGCATGCATTGGTTTAGGGCAGTGGTTCTAAACCTTTCCTTCATGGTAGCCCCCTTGACAGTGACACTAAAAGACCGTGGCCCATTCAGTCTAATGTTAAAAGTCCCCGATCTTGAGATAAAAATGTATTTATTCTTACACTTGTGGCCCCCTTCAGGGGCCGAGGACCAAGGTTGGAAACCCCTGGGTTAGAGTAAGAGCATGATGTTTGGGGAATTCCAGTAAGCTTTTAAAATAAACCATCTATTGTAATATGAAACGGCTTAAAAACGAAGAGCTCTGAAAAGGCTTGCTGATGAATAGTCAGGTTAACAGTAGGGAAGAATAAACAGCACTGCCCGAATTCTGCCGCACATAACACTGTAACAGTTCTGACTTCTGTGCACCAATACTCTAATGGTACCGGTATGCAGTATATGGTAAGCCTATTGCTGCCAGAATTGGAATACCAATCTGCTACAACTTAACTAGGGTACCAGTGCTGGTATAAATCTAGCGATATATACTATTCTGATATACCAATGGCATTCCTTCCGAAAGTTTAGCCTTCGGACATCAGCATTGACAACCTAGGGTTGTAGGTTGGCTATCGTGAGAATTATATTCATATCATTCAAGCACAGTACTGCTTTGTGCTTACATATGTCTACTTTTATTTCGGTACATGTATTGCATGGATAATATTTGTCAAATGCTACATCCACATTCTACATATGCGTAGCTGCACGCAAATATTACTAGCACCAGGTAATAAATTAGACCAACTAAAACTAACTTGGTAATTATTTTAACTCTTGGAAGGCTTACCTACTGCAAAGATGGACTACCGGTACTGCATACGCGCAAATGCATAATTTTCATCAAAAAAGCTGTTTTATGCCTACAACTTTTTATCTGGTCAGTTTAGAAAGAAATTTCTTCTTAGAGCACATAGGAAAGTGCTAGTTCTGCATCTTATTGAGTCCAAAACCAGCTTTCTAGCTCAACTGGTTTTCAGGATATGACCAAATTGGCAATTTTTATCGTTTGGCAGATGTGCACGGCCACTAGAGGGTGCACCAACCTAAAATTAGTTCCAATGTTATTTGCTCCATATTTGGGGACAAGTATAAATACCACTTTTCAAAATTCAAAAATTTTATTTTTTCACCGCACCTTAATCGTTACCACTACTTCAACGCGGTCGCTTTGCCGTATCTGTAGAAATTTTAAGTGACAACGTTCTGTGATGTGAACGACCAGATTTTATCTTCTGCAATTCTTCGCGTGTGCAAAGCTGTACTAATGTGGGAGTCGTTTTTCATGTAGTATTTGCTTGATTTTCAGCTTGTAGCTTCCAATCCTTACGCTGCATTATGCAACCAGATGCTCTCAAAAGTCATTGGAGAGTTGCAGAGGGAAGGAACTCACGACAGTGCTGTTCCATCTAACAAAAGACTGCGAAAATAACCTTACGTCAGTGTCATAATGTAAATAAAATTGTGTTGGATAAATTCTCATTCAAGTTTTAGCATGAAGTGCGTTTGGAGTCTTACAGCTATAAATAATGTTTTGTGCCATTGTTTGAATTTGTAGTCTTATTTATTTCGCTTTTCTTGAGCAATTTGGTTTGTGTATATAATACCTTCGTTGTGGAATATTCTAATTTTAAAATAATCTCCGCCATAATTGTAATTTCTACCTATAAGCATTTACTTAGCCATGAAATGTAGGCTACTGTTTCATACTTTTGAAAAACCTTTCGAGTTAGTTTTTTTCGCTCACAGAGTTAAGAAGTAAAAATAGAAAAATATTGAGATTAAAAAACTCTCGTTTTTGTCATTACGTTTTGATTGAAGTCCACACAATTTATTTCTTTTGTATGACGCCATTGAAAGTTAGATGTTGCACAACTTTTCATAGCAGTTCGACAGATGGTAATCCAAGAATACTATCTAAGTATTGTGTACCTTGTAGTTATTGTCTGCGATATCTGTAGCACGTTTTTGCTTGATGAAAGCTTTTTAATTATGAAAGTTATATTAATAATGGACCACTGCGAATTATCTTTAAGCACGCCTTTACACTCTGGATAACTCTGTGTTTGGTCTTAAAAACATCAAATTATTTCAACGGTATGTTGGAAAGATTTGTTTTATATTGCCCACACCCAAATTTTTAAGACTTTTCGATGCACTCAAAAAGTTATCAAGTTTGAAATTATAATAGTATCCAGCACGGTCTTGCCTAACTAGACATTACAGTGCGATTGGTTTTCTTTTTACTTTGCATTTTATAGTAAAACCACTGTGAGTGTGAGTGCATTGGCTGTATAATCTTAGTTGCTTAGTTTTGCATTGTGGGGTTGGTAGGATTTAAGGACCTCGGAAAGATAAGGAGCCTCGTCACGAACGAAGACCTTTTTTTGAGCTCGAGCATGAAGATTGATTTTGATTTTTTCGTCTTTATCCTCCTATACCACGAGAAAGCGACGGAGGCGCTATGCTTGGGACCAATCCAGACTCGCTTAGAAGTTACCTTTGTTTCCGAGTTTTCCGGTTGAATTATGCTTCTAACTTTTTCAATTTGCTGATTGCTAAATTCCATCAAGCAGAGATAATCATTGTGAAGCATCTTACAGACTAGGTTGGGAGTTGAACCTTTAACCTTTCGATCGTGGTCGTCGTAAAAACGACGCTCCAAACCACTTCGCCACGCTGACAAGACCTTTATATACTTGGAAATGAATCCTATCATTAATCACTGGCGGCAAAAGTGGAATCGAAATAGTAGGGTGTTTCATATTTTCACCATTTTTTGAATTGAAACACGTTCGGGGTCGCATCTCATAGAGTTTTCGACACTGATTACGCCCGTAGTTTTTTCGTTTATGACGTCATTAAAAGGTTTCAGCGTGAGTGTGAAGTTTCGTCATAGTCCATTTTAACTAATTTTGCGTATCTCAAGAACCGCGTACGCTAGAAAGCTGGGAGTGGTGTCAAAATGCGCAGAAGGGTCGATTTCCTATACCTTTGCTAGAGACTGAAACCGCGTATCTGCATCAGAAAAAAAGCTATTTGATAAAACCTAAATTTATGCATTAGTATTATTTTATAGCACAAGAGCATCTTACAAATTACGTTCGGTATTTTGTTATTGGGCAATAACATTCCGTTATAAAATAACAAAAGAATATAAAAGCACCTGATAAAACAATAGGTTGTTAAAATGTTGACGAGGTAGTACAGATTGCGAGGTCTAAGATAATGGGCAGTTGCATTGGTTGCCCCGGTATAGTTCAGATAATGGTAGTAAGCAGAGGCGTAATTAGAGTTGGCGGAGACCTTTGCCCAATGGCGAAGCACCAGCAAGGAGCTATGGTAAAATATAACATACTGCCATGCGTTTTTGGTAGTCAGCAACAAAATGATGTGATCAGTGGCGTTGGAATTAAGAATGATAGAATTATTTTCCTCGAGGTTCTCTGTACTTTTAAAAATGTTATCTCTAGCAGAATTCGGTGTTCCCATGAACAGCAGCACGTAACCTTGCCATAGAATATTTTCGTATTTTTTGGGATCTCCGCTCACATTTGCGTATATCAAAGGTCATGTCCAATCAATCTTCCGATACTCCTTTCGCACCATTGTTACTACTTTTTGCTATCACCACTTTTTGCTCTTCACCCTGGCCACGTAAAGGATTTGACCAGCGCGGTGACCTAACCAGACGAGTGGATACATACCACAAAGGTTACATTTTTTAAGATGTATTTATCCGAAGGGATGAGTGATCCTGGCAAGATCATTCGTTCTGGAAGATGAATGTATCTTACGTGAGGGCAGCTGATGACGGCTAATAGCCCGAAACAGCGCTGTCCCGCTGTACGGTACTTTTTGTTCCTTCAAATTTTGCCACCAAACCTTTCAATTTTGTTTGAGTTCTACTCTAACTGATAATTGGCCAACAGCACACGGAATTGGCCGAGTGGTTAATTGGAGCGTAAGGCTCCGTAACTTGTTTCGCGGGTTCGACGCTGAGCTAGGTCAAGGTAATCTTACATGATGCATATGCTTCACTCAAATAAAAAACCCAAGCTGCAATCACGTGGCTTAACCCTAGAACGCATAACAGGGGTCAAAATGACCCGAACGATGCTGCGCGCAGTGATATCTCAACAGTTATAGTAAATAAACTCCTGAAATTGCTTGACTTTGCAATTTATACCCAAAAATGATGGCAGATTGTTTTTTGGCTAAATACCTTTTTTTCAGAATAAAATTGAATTTTTTTATAAATACCCCAAGAATGCATAACAGGGGTCATTTTGACCCGGTACAAATTAACATTGAAAATACGATGTATTCCGCAGTAAAGTGCTGCCACAAGCAAGGTTGGCAGTACGGTACGTTACGTTCAAAATTTACGTACCCGTACTTCAAAATTTTAACCGTACCGTACTAACGTAACGTACTTCGAATACATTTAACAAGCGTACCGTACCACGTACCGTACCAATGAATGGTACGCTTAAAACGTACCGTACCTTAAAACGTACCGTACCTAAAATTACATACCGTACCGTACCTAAAAATTACGTACCGTACCTACCTACCGCCATTCTTGGATGCACGCCAAATTAGCTAAGTGCTATTGCAATGCCTATAAATAGGTTAAAGTTTGCAATATGCGACCTGATCGGAAATTGAACCCTATACAAGTTTTCCAGCTACAATACGAACGTGGTGTCCTCGAAACTACCAAGTCGCCAGCGATGTTCTACCGTATGAATAGAATAGAACATATCGCATCCTACCTTGACTAGCGCGGTTATCATCAGTCTGGAAAAGCAATGTCCCAGTCACGAACGGATCTAGGGGGGGGGATGCATTCCCCCCACCTGCCAACAATGCTTTGGATAAATAAAAATTTTCCATAATTTCGAACCTCTTCATTACAATAAGCCTTAGTCTTAGTCGCCTTAAGCACGCATAATCAAAACTGTGCGTAGAATACAAAATGCATTGTATTTGGTGAAGCACTCAAAAGTAGGGACCAAAAATATGAACAACCTTTGTCTGAAAATTGTACAAAAAGCGCTAAAATGGCCATTGCAGTATGCAAATTTTTGAAAATTTTCCGGGGGAGCATGTCCCCGGTCCCCCCTAGAGTTGTTTTTGTTACTTAAGTTGCTTAAAATTAACTCTGCGGGAAAAAAAACTACGCTTGAAAAAGTGACGAAATTTGGTGCCCTTCCCTGAAAAAGATTTTGAATACGCCCCTGATACAAAACATTTTCAGAGGGCTTATGTACGGCCGTTTTCGAATCTAAACGTCTTAGTATTTAGTTAACATTCAACTTAATATAAAATCACATCCCCCTCTAAAAAAATTTTTGGACCCGCCCCTGATCCCAGTCACACTGATCGATACAATTCGTGTGGGCGATCGGAACCGCAGCTAGCTCCTACGTTTTGTAAAAGCTGAGTAAACATTGGCCGAATTTTTCTTTTTTTTAATTGCTTTCCAAATACTGTAGGTTACGACAGAAAATAATGCTGCTCGGTGACAGTAGAACGTTATGAACAAGTCCAAACTTGTCCACTGAAATGCGCATTGCGTAAAATTTCTCTTATAAGCGCATTGGTAGTCTACACTCAGCACCCTACCGAGCCCTGTTTCAAGGAAGCCAGGACTACTAAAGGGACGCCAAAAGACCAAAAGAGACTTCTCCAATGACTTACCGGTAGCATCTTTTGTTGTGCTCATGAATCCTCTCTCAATGGAAATTCACGGTGGATGCATACCATGTATAATCGCGACCTGTTATTGTGAATTTGTAATGCCGCATATTAATATTCTAAATGAAAAATACTCTGTTTGTGCTAGGCCCCAGAGGAGTTCTCTGTCCACTGACTGCTGGCCATAACTATTTGTATATAACATAAAAGTTTTGCAAGAGCATTAACCTTTTTTTGTCACAACCTTTTTTTTATAATTACCAATTAATTTTCAGGGACAATCTAATTGTAACATTTAAAAATTGTATAATTGCATGCTTACGTGTTTTAATTCCTGCTTTGTGTTTCAATAACCTCGTCGGTTACTTTTATTTATTTTTTTTACAAGTCCGTGGTTTCAAGATTACCGCCAGGACCAGTGTTGCCAACTTATTATGACAAAAATCCGCTAAATGAGACTTCAAAATCCGCTAAAATCCGCTAAACGTATGGTTGAAATCCGCTAAAAAATCCGCTAACATTTAAATTCACTAAAAGTGCTGAATTTATTCTGTTGGTCACCAAATATTTTAAAACACTCACGACGAAGAGCATACCAGCAAGAATTTTTTTACTCTTGCTGTACAGATAGAAAAAAAAAATTGCAAGAACTTTTAAACGTGAAAAGCATAAACTAATAGGCAATATTGAATCATGATTGAACCAACATACTTGTAGAAACCACTGTAACCATAAACACAACAATTCTCAAGAGTGCATCAACTCTGAAGTCGGTAAACGCCGTTACAATTCTCACAGGTTTAAAAAAGCCTACCAACATTTTCGCAGAAATCCGCTAAAAAATCCGCTGTACGCCAAATGTAAAAATTTTCCGCTAAACAGAAGCAAAATTCGCCAAATCTAGCGGATTTTCCGCCAAGTTGGCAACACTGGCCAGGACTGATGGTGTACTACACCTTATCAATTCTGTATCGCTGTGAATATAATTCATCATTCAGTGTTTTTGTCCCATCGGTTTTTGATCTTCTGTACTTCAGGTGGCAGCGACCTAAATGAGCTTTGCTCCCTTCGCCTTCTCCTATGTGCATATTTCCGAAGCTACAGAGTGTAATGTTACCGTTTACTTATGTTTGTTTTTGGAAATGTTGTACGTCAATAAAATCTTTGTTCTTCTTGTTCACAAAATTTTTCAATACCAAGTTACGTACCGTACCACATGGTACGGTACGTAAGGTACGTTTAGTACGCATATTTATAACACGTACCAACGTACCGTACCCGTACCTTAGCAATAATTACGTACCGTACTAGCGTACCGTACTTTTTGCCGAAAAATGGAGCGTACCGTACCGTACTTGCGTACCGTACCGTACCGTACTGCCATCCCTGGCCACAAGCTTCAAATTTATGTAGAATAGGCCTATTTGTTTATTGGCAGGTTTGTTGCACTTGAATGGCATAGTGGCTAAAGCTTAAAATAATCGTGATATGAACGTTGAAATTATTGTACAGCAAAGATAAGATGCGTTGGAAGAAGACGATAATGAAATGTATGAGTAAAGTGAGAAGAGCGACTTTGATTCTTTAGATGGTGTTGATGATCCGACCTATGTGCCTTCCAATATGACAGACAGACACTCAATGTATTTTTGCAATCAACAATAACCAAAAAATAAACAATTAATACTGTGATAGATACAATTTTTGAAAGCGGATGTTATGAACTCTCATTATTCCGATACCGAAGCACGGATTCAGTCTTTATATCTCACAGACTCTGGTTCAGAAAGTGAGAAGAAAATAAGGATCATTTCCAAGTTCCACCGGCATCACCCGATGGTTTATCTGCTACAACATACCCTTCCTCAACGTCTTCTGACACAAGCACTCGAACTGTAAAAGACGGAAGTTTCTGGAGTTCATCTTCTCATGCAAGATCTAAATGTCACAATGTCATTTATACACAATTGCAAAAAGTTTCATCATTGGAAATCAATGCTCCCAAGGATGCTTTTCAGGTCTTTATCAGTGACAACATCGTTGAAGAGATCGTGTTACCAACTTCATCCTACCACACATGATGATAACGCAAAAAATTCCTGAACTCTACAAAGCCACAAGAGAGGCTATGGTGAGATGTGGATTATCTTTTCAAAGTGCATCGCTCCATCCAACAAACACGTTGCAGAAGAGGAAGCAATGCTCCTTGTACCCTCAAGCGAAGGATAAGAAGGTTGCAAAATATGCTGCTCAAGATGTTGCAGACCAGTGTGCTCAGGGCACAGCGTCGTGACCATCGTATGCAACAAATGCAGTGAATGAATGTCGTACGCATGTCATATAGTAATCTGCTAAACATTATTTTTTCCTTTTTTTTACCCAAGTCTTTATTCTTCTTTTGTTAGTTGTTTCTCTCTTCAAGTTGTTTTTCAATAAAATGCAGCAGATATTGTAGATGTCATGTCATTACACCGGAATGAACAAAAAAATAATAAAAGAAAAGGAATTTGGAAATAAAAATTGCATGCACTAACAATAGGGGTCAAAACGACCCCTGTTATGCGTTGGTGTAAATTTTTTTGTGTATGCGTTCTAGGGTTAAAAAAAACTTGCAGCTTGCCAAATATAGATGACATCATGGACTATTTCATTTCGTAATTAAGTCGTTGAAGCCAGGCATTTTACTCAAAAATTCTGGCTTGCATTCGCTGTAAGACTTGCGTAAACAGTAGTAGTGATTGATTACATTCATGTTAAGAGATAATTTATTCTTTTCCAACTACACACTCTTCACCAAGGACTTTTCAGCATCTTACTACCATTATCTGCAGTGGCGTACGGTGAGCATTTTTTAGAGGTGTGCTCCTCTACAATATTTGCTGCGGCATGCAGCCATTTATTAAACAAATGTGTGAAAGTGCTCGAAAGTTTAATGCAAATACGCGAACCAACATCAAGCACTTTTTCAAGCAGCCTAATTTGCTACTTAATATATTCATTTTGGTGTCGGCTTTTTAGCTTTTGCTATTTCCAATTTTTCGTCGTAATTTCTGCTACAAAACGGCTTTTCAATCATACTGTCAACACTTACTTCCATTCCACTAATTTAACTTACAACTTGAATTTGACCAACAACTTTAAAATGTACAGTATACATTGACCGCCACACTTTCAAAAATCACAAGCAATTACTCGCAACCGCATCCTAATACGATGTAGAATACAATGGAAAAGGTCTGGCTTGCTTGTGTTGAACGATACCTGTTGAACCTGCCCTAAGAGAGAGCCATTGCATCATTCTTCTGCGATGAAGAAAGCAATTTGCTGTGGCGTGATTGAGCATGTATTGTGACGTTGCGTCTGGGTTCAACTTTCAAATAGGACATTTTTTGCATTTATGTCGTGTGGAAAGAGAAAAAGTCACTCTCCGCTACATAATATGATTCAGAATACAATGAAGAAGGTCTGGCTCGCTTGTGTTCAACGTAGTCGTCGTGTGGTTGGGCATCCTCTTCCGACCGTTTAGATGTTGACGGCGTTGATTTTAAGCCAGCGTCGGGTGTCATCATCCAGGACCAACAGACCTTGTATTCCTTTCGGTGCACGATGTAGGGAAAATGTAGAAATCATGTGGTCTGCAGTTTGCTCAGAGGCACCACACTGACAATTCAGTGAAAGAACAGCACCCCATTTGTACATGGATGAATGGAATCGCCCAACGCCAATCCGCAGATGATTCAGTTTTACCCAAGATGTTCTGGGCAAACCCATTCCAAGAGGCTTAGGACTGGCCCTGGGAATAAAAGCATGAAGCCTTGATGCACTTTTCAAGTACTCCATGTTCCATACATAATCCATCCATTGCGCTGTACGAATGTCTGATTCGGTCAGACTATCCAGTAGTTTCTATGCAGCGGGTACAAACGGGCGTCTTGATTTGAGCCTTCCCTGGTGCGCATTTTGTTTCCCGACCAGCTGCTCAGGTAGAATATGATCAGGGTTAAGGGTGGCGTGGTTAGCCAGGGAGAGTGTCGCTCCTCGACGGCGAAGCTCAGCTGGCTGGATGCTTGCGAGGATTAGCAAGTAGTCCGTTGGAGTGGGTCGCAGACATCCAGTGACAATGCGCAAGGCGTCAGTTAAAACACTGTCGATTAGCCGAGTGTGAGCACTACGACACCAAACAGGTGCGCAGTACTCAGCTGTGGAGTAAACCAGGGACAAGGTGGCTGTTCGCAATGTTTTGGCTCCTGCACCCCAACCCGAGCCTGCAAGTCGCCTCAACAGTGTGACGCGAGTGGAAAGTTTCTTGCGCAATGCCTCTAGGTGATGACGAAAAGTGAGCGACCTGTGCAGCTTTACACCAAGGTAGGTTGGAGTTGGACAGTATGGAAATAGTTTGCCGTTGTTGAAGATTTTGAGCTCACGTTTCGCCTCTCGGTTGTTTAAATGAAAGGCCGTCGTCACCGTCTTAGTGTGGCTGAGCTTCAGCCTCCAAGTCTGGAGATGCGCTAAAAGTGTTGTCATGTCTTGGCTTAGAGTGCCCTCCAAAGTCTTCCAGTCTTTCGAGGTATGCATCAATGCCAGGTTGTGGGCATATGCATACTTCTGGGAAATTGTGGAAGGCAGATCGTATGTGTAGATGTTTATCAGGAAGGAGTCTCAGCAGCTTACAGGTGAGGCCACGATGCCAGACAGTATCATAAGCAGCTGTCAGATCGACAAAAACAGCACCGGCCTTCTTCTTGGTCTCAAGTGAGTCCTCGATGTGTTGGGTAAATAGAACAGTTTGGTCTACTGTGGACCTCCCCTGTCGGAACCCAGCTTGCTCCCGAAGAAAAAGCGGGTCGACAATGGGCTCGATACGGGTGTAAATGAGCCTCTCGAGGATCTTGTAGGGGACACAGAGTAAAGAGAAGGGGGGATAGCTCATGAGGTCCTCTACAGGTTTCATTGGTTTGGGGATCGCGACAACCAACGCTCTTCTCCAGATTTTTGGAATTTTGAGGTGGTGCAAACAGGATGAAAGAAAGCCACACAGCCAGGATTTCAGGGCAGCTCCAGCATGGAGCAAAAGCTCAGGGCAGATAGAGTCTGAGCCTGGAGCTTTTCCTGGTTTCAGATGTTTGAGGGCGGCTGCGAATTCTGAGGGAGTAAAGCTTCCACAGACATTCACTGCACTTGTTGTAGAGGCCCTCCAAAGATTAGACACTTCTTGAGACACAAGCCGAGATGACTTGCGATCAATATCCTCGTATTTGCCGTTATTGACCAGTACTGATGCGATGGCATTGGCTGAAACTGCACAATGCCGAGGGGAGCGTCGTGATCTACCAGTTAAGTTGTTTAATATGCTCCATGCTTTACGACTGGAGTGAGAAAAGTCGATGGTTTGGACTGCTTCAGACCATTGGTCCCTGCGTTTTCTGTCAAGCCTGGACAGCAGGGCAGAAGCAGCCCTGCTAGAGTCTGATCCCTCAGGCGATTGCAGGAACATCTGATAGAGGTTCTCACACTCAGCATCCCAACACGGAATGTGGTCGTTTCGTCGACCACGTGGGATATACTTTTTGGCTTCTGTGCTGATGGCATTACAAAAGTCTTGGTATGCCCGGTACACATCAGATGTATCAGGTGGCAACAAGCTCTTAACGAGTTGGTTGGTCAGGGCATTGTAATGGCTCCATTTGGCCTTGCGGAAGTTCCATCGCTTAACAGGCATACTCGGAACTGACAGAGTGAGCTTTGGTGGAACAATGAGCGAAGGTCGATGTTGTGACCTAGGAAACTTCTCTAAAATACGCCTGTCAGGTAAGCGACTATCAGGACCAACACTAACGAACGCCAGGTCCGGGTTGGTGCCAGTGTTCCAGCAGCCTGAGTGGAAAGTGGCCATGTCCTTTGGGTTATGGAGAGGGACAAGACCATTAAGGCTTGCCCAAGCAACTAGGCACTCTCCATCAGCGCTGTTGCTGCTGTAGCCCCAATTCACATGCGGGCAGTTGAAATCACCCGAGTACAGGACAGGGTGTGGAAACACTGGTAGGTCGGTAGTCTGCAATGGTGTAGGTGGAGGTTTGTAAAAGTTGACAATTTTATAGCCATCAACGTCTACGCATAACCATTCAGTCTCTGATGTAAATTGGGACTGATCTACTAGGGTCCATTTTAGTCGCTCATGGACAAATGTAGCAAGGCCGTGTATCCTGTTTAAACAGGACCCAGCTAATGCAAAGCCTGGAATCACAAGCTTGTCGGTAAAAGTACAGTGGGTCTCTTGTAGTAGGATGACGAGTGCCTCAAACTGCACAGCGAGATGGTGAAGGACATTCATCTTGCTTGCAGTGAGGCCTTCAATGTTCAGCTGCAGGATTGCTGGCCTTCGGAACTTGTTGACGATGTGCCCTGAAGCAGAGCAAACATCGCCCCGTCCTAAAAAGGACGTTTACCGGTTAGTAGGCCTTGGCTGAGCATCGGGAAGAGTGGATACCCTTCCGGGTCGGCAGATTTGGTCTGTCATTGTAACTTTGCAAGAGAAAAGCTTTGTACAGACTTAATCGCAGCCCGGGTTACATGGAAGCATCTGCCATCCGGGCCATTGTGTTCAACGATATCTGTTGAATTTACCATACAAGAGAATGTTTGCGTCATCGGTCAGCGTTGAAAAAAAAGCAATTTGTCGTTCATCAAAGCAAAAAAACTCAGATTGCGCTGATATTACAAAGATTAAAGACGAGAAAATCCAAATATTTTAGTTAAATGTAATCAACGTGTGCGCCTGAGATATCGCAGGGTGTGCGCTGAACACCTTGAACCTCTGGAGAATACGCCCCTGATTGTCTGATCTGCACCGCGGCAACTGATTCAACTGCCCCCTATCTTAGACCTCGCAATCTGCACTACGCCGTTAACATTTTAGCAACCTATTGTTTTATCAGGTGCTTTTATATTCTTTTGTTATTTTATAACGGAATGTTACTGCCCAATAACAAAGTACTGTTGGGGAGACTGAGGAAATATGTTACAGTTTTTGGTAAAACGGTCTTTACTGCCGCTCTATTGCGCGTACGAGCTAACTTTCTTTTTTATAGCTTCATGATGGCCTTAGGAAGTAATCAGAAATGGTTGTACGTTTTTATCTCCTTATCTTAGGGGCCTCAAAGATGAATTAACAAAGGGTCTATTGTAACATTTCACCCCACAACAGCGGGGTAAGTTGTTACACCTAATGGGGCACTGTGTTACATTTGTTAAAAGTCATTTAAAAAGTGTAAAACAGTTAAAAAATCTCAAAAAAGTTGAATAACGAAGCAAAACAAGCGTAATCGGTCGCTCCATAAAGTAATTTGAGCTTACAAACGCAATTCATACTTGGCATTGAACACCATCTTTGCAGAAGACTCAAAACGGTGCAAAAAACAATTTACATATCGGACGTCTCGCACAAGTAATTGCTATTAGGCTTACATTCAGCATGTGACCACTTTAAGCATTTACACTCTAACTTTATTAAAAACCAAATGGGGCAAGATGTTACACTGTGTAACATTTTACCCCTTCATAAAATATGGACTTGAATGAAATTTTTCATAATTACGTTGTCCTTCAAATGAGAAAAGCTGGATAGGCTCTTAAACGACAATAATTTCACTTATCAAAAAACTATAAGTCTTACCCTTAACCTCAATTCCCTGCTAAGGTATTACGTTTTTTAAAAATATTGTAAAACTTACTTTTACAGCTTAAAATAATTTTTTTCCAATATTTTTTGCTAAATCAAACCCACAAGTATTGCATTTTTTTGTTGGAACCCTTTGTCCAGTTGGTTATAAGAAAACTTAAATCTAGCTGTTTATATGCAGCATTTAAAAAATTAAAGGGACTGTAACAACTTACCCCTGTAACATATCTCCCCAGTCTCCCCTACGTAATTTGCAAGATGAAGCTCTTGTGCTATAAAATAATACTAATACTATAACCAAAGTCTCGTCAGCCTTGCTACGCACAGCCAATCCAGGCTAAACTCATTCCAGACTGTAAAGACTTTTTTGCATTGCTCTACCTGGACATATCGACTTCACCTCTTTTCTAGGTTGTGCCCTATTTTTGGCAGGCGACTGGCCCCAAACAACGATACCCAATGAAAGAACCTATAACCACTAACCCACAACTAAGTTACCGGTAGCCTAACTAGTCCTCATAACTAGAAGCCCCCATGGCAACCCACTCATTTGCAGCTGCAGACGCGTTTCGACCTTATTATGGTCTCATCAGTGCAGCATAGCAACCTACCACCTTCCTGAAAAAAAAAAAAATTCTAACCTTCAAAAGAACTACACACTCCAAATCTAAGCCTCTACTCGTTCTGCTCAAGGTAGAACATTTGAAATAAAACCTTCAAGAAAATAATACAGGCTGGATTATGATGTCACAAATTTCCTGTAAACAATCGATAAGAATAGAAATGACCGGTTGGTTTAAACACTATTTTCCCGGTAATCTGAGAAGGAATTTTTTGTTTACGGTTTGTAACTATACCAGTTACCAACACCTTCAAAAAACCTCTCTGCCCAACCCGTTCGCCCGTGAAAAAGCGGGGGACAAGGCAGGCACTGTGTCTGCGCATGCAGCGCAGAAAACACAGTGAACGTCAGCGCTTATCGGTGGTTTAAACATCAATATTCCGGTACGTTTGTCGAACCGCATGTACAGTTACAGGATCCAGCAAGATGATACAAAGAAGGATATGTAAGTCAAATAGAATTCTTCTTTCCTACACTTCTCCGATAGGCACCCCCAAAGTCAGCCAACAACAAAGCTCAAAGTGTCAGGGTAAGAATAGGTCCAACAATAAGAGTACAGTCTTTTAATGGAATGGAAAATGGTACTCCCCCATTAGCCTTGCTACGCACAGCCAATCCAGGCTAAACTCATTCCAGACTGTAAAAAAGAGACTTTACAGTCTGGAATGAGTTTAGCCTGGATTGGCTGTGCGTAGCAAGGCTGACGAGACTTTGGTTATAGTCGAAACATTAATTTGTCCCTTGCAAATACTAATACTGTAATGCATAAATTTAGATTTTACCAAATAACTTTTTTCTGATGCAGATACGCGGTTTCAGTCTCTAGCAAAGGTATAGGAAATCGATCCTTCTGCGCATTTTGACACCACTCCCAGCTTTCTAGCGTATGCGGTTCTTGAGATACGCAAAATTAGTTAAAATGGACTATGACGAAACTTCACACACACGCTGAAACTTCTTAATGACGTCATAAATGAAAAAACTATGGGCATGATTAGTGTCGAAAACT
Organism: Trididemnum miniatum; assembly: GCA_964006365.1. Taxonomy (NCBI): domain Eukaryota; kingdom Metazoa; phylum Chordata; class Ascidiacea; order Aplousobranchia; family Didemnidae; genus Trididemnum; species Trididemnum miniatum. The sequence goes on along the minus strand of OZ023243.1, from coordinate 14,821,031 downwards.
CTATGAGATGCGACCCCGAACGTGTTTCAATTCAAAAAATGGTGAAAAAATGGAACATCCTACTAAATAGCCTACTCTTGAGGGCCTTTCATTGTCTAAATCCGACCCTTACTGTAGGCCTATTAATTTTTTGATTTCGTATGCACGCGAATTCTGGATACAGAACTTCTATAGAGATTACTTGACACAATTTTCTCCGTATATCAGTAACCTGTGATGTCTTTGATTCCGGAAAAAATGTGGGTAGGTACCGGATTTCAAGACGCCTTAGCGGCAGTACAAGGACAAAAAGTGACAAATGTTTTGACCGATATTTTACAAACAAAAAAAGTTTTCAAGTGTTTTGAACTACGTAAATGAAATAACTGAGGTCATTTTAAAACTTTGAATTGAAAATTTAACATAAATTGGGGAAGACTGCGAAGTGAGCTTGTGCTCGAGTCAGCATTTTTTTTCTAAAAGTTGCTCAAACTTATTTCAGGTTGCGGTTTGTGAATTCGATTAGGGAACCTTTTGGAGTCTTGATTAATGCTATTTTTAAACAACCAAATGACAAGTGCATGTTAAGCTAATCAATCAGTCTTGAAGTTTTTATCCACGCAGTCCGGATCAGACTCGTTGCCAATTTAAGTATTGCAGATATGCCAACATTGGCTACATGTATTTTTGTCACTACACACGATAATAGTTTTTAAAATCAAGGTACGGGTAACCAACCATTTTGCCAAAAGAAAAACTGACTTGTAAAAGGAAATTAAAACTGTCTTTGATTCTTTCCAAATTCGACAAATTGTTGGATTCTAATTTCCAAAATACCTAAGACAAGACGCAGAAGAGAACTAAAGCGGGCTTCACACCGAAGTCGTTGCCGTCAACGTCGGCGTTTCATAGCCGTCTACGCTTCCGTGCCGTTTAACGTCGCACGCAATACGCTTACGTGAGCGTTTACACCGATTTCAAACGTAGCGCAGGCTGACTTACTTGTAGTGGTATAGTAGTTGTAGGACCGGTAGTAGTTTATTTTATTCAACGACTAGAAAAACACCAAACAAAAACAAGAACAATAGCAGAAAAACAGGTTACAGCGACAAAACGATATACGTTGAAACGTGCAGGAATTAAAAAAATTGACACAACTAAAAAAACAATAGGCCTTTTTCACGTAATCAGTAATGACCAAAAATAAATGTAATTTAACGTTTAAATAAGGTACCAGTAGTGGTAAAAAAAAAGTAATAATAATCAACTTTCATCAGTAAATTCTTGGATTATTCTAGTGACCTAGTCAGTTGAATACACAGCAAAACTTATATATACAGATTAAAGAAATGTTTGATACAACGTAGGATTGTTAAAAATGGATGCTGGAAAACCAAGAAATTTGAAACGCTCATCGATTAGGAGATGTCTGGAGAAACTAAAATCTGCAACAACAAAAACTAACAGCAGATATCTGTATTTACCCTTTAATGCAATTAAATGTAGGTACTATACTTAATATAATATGGTATGCACTTCTATCACATATCCAATGAATTCATAAATTACTATAATGGTAGGCTCAGACATGCACGTTTTATGAATTACTATAATGGTAGGCCAGATTTTTATTTGAACTAGCCTGTATGTGCAGAGCACAACAAATAATTTGGCTCAACCCCCTAATCATTGCAGTCAGGTACAAGTATCCTACAGTATCAGTACATAGTATATAGGTATATTAGACACCAAGTATTTTTTTGCTCACAAACTTACCGCTCTCTTTTAATTCATTGCCAATAGCAATCCAAGCTTGGTCTATAATGTTTCTACTCTTGAAATCTTTTATTTTTACATTATACAAGCAGGGATGTTGCTTAACTTGCTCAATTAAAATCTCATTAAATGCCGTGCTTATTGCCTAATCTGTTTAACACAAATATGTAAAATTGTGCTGTGTAGGACGCACACATCAGCACATAAACAGTGAAGAAACATTATGGTACCAGTAGATCACGTGGTGAACAGTGTTCCCTGGAAGGAGCAAAAATGAGATATTTGAGCAGGTTTTGGGAAAATTTCATAAAGATAGAAAAACAAAATAAACATTGGGCAAATCATATTGAATGTAGGCTACCTGAAAACTTTTGTGTGCAAACAATTGCTTATTCATTTTTTTTTTAAACCAGTTTCAAAGCAAATTTTGGGCGAAAATGGTAAAATAGGCTAGCAAAAACGTTTGGGCAAATTACCAGTACTGGTATTGTAAACATTTTGTTTGGGCTAGACTAGAGAACACTGCAAGTGAGTGCAATAGATAAAAGAATAAGCCTATGAAAATTATAAGGTCAAAGTTAGAGTTAGGTTTAGCTTTATGGTTAAGGTTAGGGCCCAACCTACCGGTACCCCCTAACCCTTATTTTAAACCATACCGGTAACCATGCATGCAATGATTTCACTGGCAACCATTGTAGCCTACTCTACTCACTCAGTCACATTGCACAGCCATGGAGTTGCACCAGTTGACCAGCTAGTATGGGCTACTACTGGTACTATGTACCAGTGAAAGAAAACTGTATGCGTAGGCTATCACCAATAACACACTGGCTGGTAGGCAAGGCTGCCACTCGTAGGGATTTTTCCCTACAGTAGGGATTTTTAGCCTTGCGTAGGGAGTAGGGCATCCCTACGGGATTTTTGGTCAAAAGTAGGGATTTGTAGGGATTTTCACAGTCTTTTAAAATTACGATAAAGTTTGAACAAAGTAGGCCAATCAAAAATATTTCAAGACTCATTAAGAGCAATCCCGGATTCCCACCGATTTCTTCAGTTCGTGTTTCTCATTCTTAACGACCTCAAGTGGCAGTGGCAAAGTGAAGTGCGACTGTGATGTCACTCATCTGATGTGTAAATTAGTCTACTTAGCACTTTAGCAGTAGTACTAATGTAGAGCAGTAAGCTGGTAAGTCGTTGGTTGTTCAATGGCGCTCACTTATCGCCGATGACAGTGTTCGAAGCGAGTTGGAGTCGAAACCGATGGAAGAGTTTTGGAAATTCATAAGTGAGATGGATGCATATAAAACCCTTGGATTGTTTGTACTGCAAATAACTGCATTGCCTCAAGGTACAGCTGAAGTTGAGAGACTTTTTTCCAAAATAGATTTGAATAAAACCAAACTTCGAAATGCACTTGCAATACAAACCCTTGAAGCTATTGTCAAAGTGTCACACAGATTCCCAGCAAATTTTGAAGTTGACCAAAGGTTGGTACGTTTGCACGGAAATGCTCGAGCAAATTACATGAGCAAATACTCATCCAATGATCGTGAAAATGTTGAAGAATTGGAGAGCTACGAGATTTAGATGTAGTGAAATTGCTCAAAAACAGATAAACTTTAATATACCTGGTAATCTGTAACTGCTCAAGTCAAACAGTACCTGATTTAGCTTACGTTGTGTTCAGCTAGAGAAAGCCTTGTATTGTGATTAATGCTCAGTTAAATTCGGTGGGCTACTGATGTTCACTATATTTTTGCAAGTTCTTAGTTAAATTGCTCACACTATCATTTATGGAAAGAGCTTAGTTGAAATGTTCATGTGTAGTCTGCTTGAGTGGTCTTTATAATTGGGCATATTATTTTTGAGAATTGTTCAGTCAAAATGTGAGTCAATGAGTATAAAGCATTACGGTATACCCAATTCTTAGCAATATTAAGCTAATATGCTGAGTACATTTGTAGTATCTAAGTGATGTAATTTGAAGCATTGCAGTGCATTTTTGTATAAACAACTCAGCCAGCTGTGAACATTTTTAGTACCCGTATAGATACTGTATCAGTAATAGCTCAGTCCTAGCTATTATGGTGTAATTCTTAAACTCAAGCCATGTTTAGACGCCAAAGTATTCACTATTCATCATAGGCGTTAACAAAGTGATATGGTATTGTAAGTGCTAAATTCAAATGTTAGTACTGTAAAAAGTTCATGTCGTGTACAAGTTTTTAATTGCTACATTACGTAAAGTGCTCAGTTAAAATAATAACACTTAAACTTGTACTCTTTTAGTTATACAATTGTGGCAACGTGCTTACTGCTCATCTAACGTTGTATTCTGGTTTCTTTTAGATACATTTGCATAATAGAACTAGTCTATATAGGCCCACGCATTTAACCAAAGCAGTAAAGCATTTGTGGTCTAGTGTAATCAGCTATGTGCTTGGATAAACAGTGAAAGACGTTAAGGTAGGTAGACGTTGACAATGTAGCTATTTGATTATTTTACATCACATAAAAAATGTCGTTAAAAAATATGAATTTAAGATATCATCTTATCGAGGTGGTCATCAGCAAATATAGCAAGGATATTATTGCCTTTTCATATGTACCGTATTTGTAATTGAGGATCGTTACCCATAGGCGTAGGAATTTGTAGGGATTTTTTAGCCTCAGATGTAGGGATAAAGTACTACTTTTGAGTGGCAGCACTGCTGGTAGGCTTTTTAGGCTTCACCAATAACACACTGGCTGGTAGGCTTTTTAGGCTACCGGTATGTGATACTACTCTGGAATGGTAGGACCAGGGCTGGGGAGCCGGAGCTGGAGCCGGAGCTCGGAGCCCCGGAGCCAAGCATTTTTCTCGGAGCCGGAGTCGGAGCCGGAGCCGTAATTTGGATTTGTCGTGGAGCCGGAGCCGGAGCTGGAGCCATAAATGAAACAATTAGCTCCGGCTCCGAATGGTTGAAAATCTTGACCAAACCGAGCCTTCAATTTTTGGCACAAAAAGACCACTTAGTTTGTTGATTCTATAACCAATTGTTTTTTGTCTTGTAGCGTAGTGTTTAGACAAACAAGTTCGCATCATTTGCAAATTTTGGCACGTTTGAGATGGTATAAGCAAATCTTTGCCGACCATAATTTGTGGAGCCGGAGCCGGAGCCGCACTTAAAAAATATTCAGCTCCGGAGCCGGAGCTGGAGCCACAGATGTAACGCTTGAGAGCTCCGGAGCTGGAGCCGGAGCCAGACATTTTCTGCAATGGCTCCCCAGCCCTGGGTAGGACAGACTGGCAAAGGCACATACTGATAGGCCTTTTATTTTATGGCCTACCCAGCTATAGACTATACCGCTCAGTAATCATAGCCTACAGCATCGTAGAGTTACCGGTACTACAATTCACCCATGAAATGTACAGTAGTATCCTACAATACTATAGTCTACTAGGCTATGGTTACTGAATACCGGTAACTACCGTAGCCTACCAATGCTTCGTTTGTTGCTTAGCACGCATTTTGAGCAAAATTGCAATCCTCAAAACCTTAAAAAGTTGCCAATATGAAGCAATTATGCCACAAGTACACTGGTACTGCAATTCGCCCACTCACATAGCTCAAAATCAGTTCTCTTTCCTTCCGTCAATACGTTGAGATAAAAGATATTTATCAAGAAAATCACTTACGTCCCGACAAGAAAATCACTTACGTCCGGAAAAACCAAGAAAATCACTTACGTCCCGTCACCGCGAGTCCACATTTTTTCGGTGTGATAGCCCAACGTAGTCGTAACGACCGACGCAACGGTAACGGCTTCGGTGTGAAGCCCGCTTAAAGGTCAGGCAGTTACAATTCGTCCCGCAAAAAGCTGTATTAATCAAATAAGGCAATGGCGATATCGACAGTAAAAGTTAGAATACCAAAATTTGCTAAATTATTTAGCCAAAATTCAACACAAAACTCACGGCCCCAAGCGGAGCAAAAACTCATCAAAGCATATCTACTGTAGTCAACTACAGTCTATTGCTTCGCAATTCAAAAACAGAATAGGCTAATACTCAACAAATTCAAGCACTTATAGCATTGTGTGAAAATTTTTTTATCAGTTTATGCAACTTCACATTCGCAAACTAAAGCTGGACTAAGCCAAACTAATTAGCTCAGCTAATTTCTACACTGAGCCTACAACGAAAGCGATCTGCAAATACAAATTTGCCAGTTCTCAACAGTCAGTTGGAGAGCTTCTTAACGAAAGATCGAGCGTTGTTCACTGTCTGTTCGAACGAGGCTTTCGACTTCGAGTGCTGTCGACTCTGAATAAACGTAAAAAGGCATCAAAATATTGCGAATATAGCTTTGGGCCTATCGGTACTAGGCTAATAGGTCTTCTGACAATAAGACAATCTGCTGACTTTAAACACTCGGTTTGGTTAAGAAACGCGTCTACGCCCATTCACTGGGAATGCACCCCTCATCAGTGTGCGAACAGAGTCAGGGGCGTGCCCGGAAATTTCAAAGGTAGGGGGGCGCAATTTAAAGCCAAGCAACCAGAGCCGGATATAGTGAAAAGAAAAAAAAGGGCATCACGCCCGCGGATGTCCAATTTTCCGCCCAAAGACAAGTGAGAAGCAAAAACAAGGTTATCACGCCCTCAGATTGTCCTTTACACGAATACCGGTATCACCTTTACTTTGCACATTTGTCTCCCCTTGGTTGCGCCCCTGAGAGTGGCAAAAAGTTGTCATTATTTTTGAAATCAGGGCTGGGGAATGGGAGCTTGGAGCCTTAATTTGCATTTGCTGTGAAGCTGGAGCCACAAACACAAAAAAACATGAACTTCAGCTCCGAAAGGTTGCTATACCATGGATACAACCTCGCGTGCCATTCGTTCATAGGTGGTTAAAATTTCGCTCATCGTCAATAACGAAGCTTCTTTTTTATTGACTGGTTATGTCGTCAAAATGCGTTTTAAAATTAACGGATTAAATTAACTTCCATTACACTGCCCGTTAACTTATGTCGAAAAGAGTTGACAATGATAAGAAGATCAATGAAACGTAACCTTCTTTGTAAAGAGATCAACGCTATTACTTCCTACTCTTCAATTGGAAATCTAAGCATCTTTACAAACATTTTGGAGTGTCACATAGGCATATAGCCTACTCAGTGCAGGGGGTCACAGGCTTACCACGTTGATCCGCTGTGAAGACGCAGTGTACCCCCCGCAATTTCAGTGTTACTCGAAACATGATAAATAATAGCTCTATGCCAGTGGTTCTCAACTGTTACGGTTTATGCTCCCCTTCTTGAGCCTCTCAACAAGGGAACCCCTAGCTCAAAAATAAAATTTTGGTCGGTATTTCATTGTAGCTTTTTTTGTATTTAGTTGCATATTTATCCTCTTATCACGAGAAAGCGATCAATGCGCTATACGAGCTCGCTTAGGAGTTGCCAGCCATCTGTCTACCCCACCAAGATGGGGAAATCCCGCTAAGTGCCTTTCCCTACGGCACAACAAGTAAACTTGCGGGCTTGTTCTCCACACTGTCTCTTTAATGCTGAGCGACAAGCAGGGAAGCTGTGAATATCAATTTAAAAGTCATTGGTTTAACCCGACTTGGATCAAACCCAAGTCTACAGCTCAGAAGGCGGACGCTCTTAACACTCGACCATCTGAGCTGTTAACTAGCCGTCCGCTGACCTCAAGTGGTTCATTAGCAGTAATAAATCTTGTGCTTGTGACTTTCGGTGGAAAACTCCTCCTCTGTACAACCGCTACTCTGCGCTACTGTAAAGTATAATACTATCATAAAATGTACTTGTCTTCGTCACTGACGGTGCAAATAACGAAGGCCAATGAGTCCAAAATAGCAGCATGAAACTACTGTAGTAGTAGTAGTTTTATTGTTCAGCCATGGAATTTTAAATAACACGAACAGAGAAAAGAGAGGGGCTAAACAATATAACTACTGTAATTGTTGATCACAACAATCTAGTTTAACGACCTCGATGTTATTAGCTTACATATTTTTGTTGAGTGCGTTCGTAACTTGGAAACGGCGTAAGTAAAAACCGTCGCAACCCGAGGACCGCCTGTACGTGGAATACTCTATCTCAGTATCACGAAGTTTCAGCTCCGCATTGAACTGCAGAAAATGAATATTTCGTTTTGCTAGTTGATGCCATTTAGTGATGAATAGAAGGTAAGATCTTACGAAAAGCGTGGTTACGTCAAAATAATATCTCTTTAACTTACCGTGTATTTTCAGTTAATATATCATATGTTGCTTCCGACACTTTGGGATATTGAGGTTGCAATATGCTTTTATCATAAGACACACGAGGCATGGCTGATTTTGTTCTAAAAATTAAAGAATGTAATTAATAATAAACTTTCTGTGCAAATAATTTAAACCGAAAAGATCAGGAAGTTTCGGGATTTGGAGTTTTTTATCAAATGGTTTAACACAGTCAGTTCATGTGCACAGCCTATAATTTTTACAACCTTATATGCAGTGAAGTTATTATTTAGTTAAGACAACATTTTTTTACACACCTTTATATGATGAAGCAATTAACCCTATTCTGCCTGGGCTTTTTCGAAGCGTCAGAAGACTAAGGGGAGACCCGTTGTGTCCTCTCCTTTTGAACACAAATAACTTCGCACGCAGACGCGCCAAAACAAGGCTGAACGTGCAGGAAAGTAGATAATTTTATTGTTATTTTGCCTGTTCACTTTTTATGACAGAAACTAATTAATTCATGCGCTAATTGCGCTTTATCAAAACCCACCATTTCGACGTTTTTGCCTTTAAAGTAAACACGAAAAGGAAAAGTTAAAGGCCCTACTGGTTCGCCCAAAGGTATTTAAAGACGACCTTACCTTCTTTTGGAGTAATGTTGACGAAAGAGTTCTGGTCGAGATGGGGTTACTGGTGTTAGACAACTGCAGAGTATAATAAAGTTTAGTTAGGCTTACGCTACAAATGCACACATATTTAAATTTATAAATTATTTCCAACACTTGTTACAAAAGTAAGGGAAAAACAAAAAAAATATTTGTTTTTACAAGCTGTTTACAGTTTTTTTTTTGCGCACCTCCAACACCTTAGAAAATTCTCTTGGCGTAGGTTTAGAGTCAGCCAGTCATAGGCTTTTTATGAGGAGGTTTTGTCGACAGCTGCAGGTTGCATGCCCCATTTCACGATGAGGCAAGAAATGAAACAAGGAGAACCTTTGACTATGCTAACACTCCATGTTAAGACATTCCTCAAACTGCAATTTAAAAATCTAACCCTCTGAATCAGCTCCCTTTTGCAAAAAAAAGTTTTACAAAATTTTAATGTGTAGGCGATGCCTGATCCACCTCAAGCCTAGGCGAGACAGTAATTTTTTAATAATGTTTTAGAAAATTTGGCTATTTGAATACTTTTCAAACTATACCTAACTTAATTTAATTTCGCAAGCAACCTCAATAAGACCAATACAAAAATTTTTCTCCAAATGGCAGGGATTTTGGTTAAATAATAATTTTTAAAAAATTACGATTAGGTGGCGGTGTAAACTCCAGATTGAGGCTGGGTTTATTTTTTTGCGGTAAAAATTCGGAAAGATATTCGAAGTTGTTCAAAAAATTTCGGATATTTGAAAATTTTTTGCGGCAAGATTTATGAACGAACAATTCTACAAGTTTACTAAATCAAATGTTAATAATTAAGCTGCTGCATGTCATAAAAACACAAAACTAGTTTTGAAAACGAAACTTTAATCAAGTTCAGTTTTTTTCCTTGACTGTTCTTCTCGTTCCATGTTGTGTTGAATTTTTAATACTGAATGTCACTTTTTTTTGTATTTTAGTCGCATATTTATCCTCCTATCACGAGAAAGCGATCAATGCGCTATACGAGATTGCTTAGGAGTTGCCGGCCATCTGTCTATCACACCAGGATGGGGTAATACCGCTAAGTGCCTTTCTTAACGGCATAACAAGTCAACTTGCCGGCTTGTTCTTCACACTGTCCCTTTAATGCTGAGCGTCAAACGGGGAAGTTGGTGAATACCAATGTTAAAGTCATCGGTTTGACCCGACTCGGAATCAAACCCAAATCTACAGCTCCCGAGGCGGACGCTCTTACCACTCGGCCATCTGAGCTGTTAAAATTCGATGACCTCAATTTCTACCAATAATTCGATGACCTCAACTGAAGGAACCGATTTTATACGAAAATGATCTTTTTAAAATTACTTTCTTCCGAAGACGCAATAATTACCCCCATTTTCCAAAAATCTATTTTAGCCCAATATTTCACAACTTCACTCAAAATATCACAAGCAATAAATTGTTTCAAGTTGTCATTAAAGTCTCGAGGGAGTCCAAATCACGAAGCCCATGCGCGATATCGCAGTAGCCACATACGTTCGAAACGTCTGGACACAATTCCCAAATATGGTAAAACGCAAAAATGGTTTTTCCTTGCTGACAAGTGAGAATGTTGCAGTAAGCACGCATGTTGCAAACGACTCCATCAGAACGTTACAGTGGCAACGGTTTAGTTGCGAAAAGAAGCTCGCAAAATTTTAGTTAAGTTAATGAGCATGGAGCCGCCACATGCCCGTGCAATGGACGTGCTATAAGCAAAAGTTTTTCGGACACTTTGTCCGAAATGGCTCCAAATATTTCGGTCATTGAGCAAAAAATTCGGACAATGTCCGAAAAAACAACAACACAGGATTGAGGTACCGGTATCTCTCATACTGGATCTAGCAGCAAGCACGACGGCTCATGGAGTTGGCCAAGAGATTAGTGCATTGGACTCCAGAGCTATTTCATGGGTTCGACGCCCAACTACGTCATCTTTCATCAAGCCTCGGAATGCAAATTTACTACAATAAAAAACTTAAGCTACGATTGCACGAGGCGCAAAAAAATTAATCCTATGAAAAATCAAATCTTCATTATACTCGCGGTAGTACGCCGAAGCGTGTAACGAGTGGCGGGGCCCATCTCCGCGACTTAGCGCCTGAGCTACACAGCTCCGAAGAAACGTCTCAGCGATGGCGAGACGTTGGCGACACTGTGCCGATTTGATCGACCCGGGATTTGAACCCCTGACCTTCCGCACCGATTGCGTGTTCGCTAAGCAACTAAGTTTGGGATATATCAGTAATCTTGCACCTACTGCCGTCTCTTCTGTTCACAAACACACAGCTTGAAATACATGGCCTTGACCTCATGGTAATTTAAGACTGACAGGCCGGTTAGCTCAGTTGCTGAGCGCACGCTATCGGCGCGGGAGACCAGGGGTTCAAATCTTGAGCCCGTCAAATCGGCAAAGTGTCGTCGACGGCTTCGAAGCTGTGCTGCCCAGGCGCTAAGCCGCGGAGATGGCCCACGTTACTCGTTACATGCTTTGGCGTAATAACGCAAGTACAATGAAGATTTGATTTGATTCTTTTTAAGCCGAATGGACTTTTAACAGCAAAAGCAGCTTGTCAAGATACACAGAACTTTCTACCGCAAATCCTACTCACTGATCCATTTTCCATGACACTGCAGGATCAACCAGTCCGGACGCAGTTGCTCTGGTGTTATATCCTCTGCGAACAGGAACAGGCATATTGATGATATAGCGCAGAGTATCAGTGTTATAATATGGGGCTAAGCTGTTCCATGTGAACGGTTTGTAGGGGGCTCTAAAAACAGAAGACACACAATTAAACCACCAACAAGCTTGTTGTGAATCTAATCCAGAGCGCCGCTGACTTTGGTGAAAATTGTAGCCAACATGAATTGTCGGATTAAGCGCCTACACAACTTAACATAAATTAAGGACAAGGCAATTTCTAACCAATGCAAGCATATTGCATGGTTGTATAGTACTACGCCAAGCAGGATGCAGTACTGTTGCTGCCTGTTTTTTGTCTTTACAACCGCACTGGGCTGCAATAATATAAGAATTATATTTGATCTCCGAAGTTATGAAAAGCAAAAAAATCTCACACTCTGTAACATCATCATTTCTTACATTTTAGGGCGAGTTGCAAGATTAGCTTTAGCCATTTTTTTCATCTTCACTTCAATTTTATTGCATTCTTTTTGCAAAAATACCAAATTTGAACTCTGTGCATAAAACTGACGAGGTCGAACAGGAGCGGAACGAGTCATCCTGTTAAGAAAGATAGTTTAAAACTTTATTAAGTTGATAATGGTAGCCAACCCATACACATGTACCTGTTTCGCACTACATGCAGTTCACTTGAAATAGGTTCGGGCTCCAGAGAATCAACATCCGGACTCATTCGAGCGCCCTTTGATGATGTCGCAGTGGTGGGCTTTTTCATGGCGGAACCTGTTTAATAAATCGAAGTTCATCAGCAGTTTGTTGGGTGCATTAAGTCAAAACTCGTGGTTAAGTGGGTTTTACGTTTGTGGGTAAATCATCCCAAGAAAAATTTAACACTACCTCCGAAAAAGATAAACACTGAGGTGCAGAAGAATTGAGGAACTTATCAAATCTATGAGCGTTTTACATTGAATGATAATGTCATCAAGGTGAAGAAGTTGAAATAAAACGTCTACGAATCTGGCTCCAAGATATTACTTATGTTCGACTTATACTCCAGCTTGGATCTGGTCCTTTTTTCTTCCGTTCTACTGTATTCTTGACTTCCCATAAAACAATCTACTCCCCAGCCCTGCATATAACCATCTAGCATTCAGGCTGTGCACAACTGTACCGTCTGTCCGTATGCACAAGCAGAATTTGAAATTTTATTATAACCGGTTTCTGAAAAGGTTTATTTTAGATAGGCCTACTGCTTTTTTAAATACCGCATGTTTGGTTTATTTAATAATTCGCAAAGCACCACTGTATGTAACTCTACAATTACCAGTTATTTGAACCTTCTTTTGTTGCTTTGTATCTTTTTTTGGTGCAGGGCGGCGGCCAGTAAGCATTGAGGAGGGTTTGTCTGTTCGCAAAACTGGTGTTGGATGTTCGGAAGCTGTCTGGTCTTTCGAGACGTCTTCTACTGCTGATGAAAGTTTGTCCAAAATTTCAGGCTGCTGGACTGAAGTTCGTTCCTGAATAGTCAGGCAGAGTTACGTGAGACTAGGTGCGTTTACCGATACGCGACATGCGACAGTGCGACTACCATTACAAACTGCACTGGCCTACGACTACCTGTGATTAAGGCGATATAAAATTTGCTAGCCTGCGTCAAGCAAGCTGATTGTTAAAATTGTATCGGTACAAGTCGTAGATTTCGCGTGGTTTTTGTCGCGCTGTCGCACCAAAGTTCAACGTCAAACTGAAATAAACAAAAAAATTAGGTAATCGCGTTGTCGCCTGTCGCGTATCGATAAACACAATTTAAGAGTTATTTTTAGAGCTACGAACAGAAAAATTGACAATGAAATGAAGATTACAGAGTGAGATCACATCCTCATCAGCTCAGCTGCCACCCTATATAACTGCCAAGTACGACCAGCTCCAGCTGTGAATCGAGCTAGCCATGTTTGTTGTGGTCACTCAGTCTTACCAATTTCCAACAACCAAAAATGATTATGCCAACGGTAGAGAATTGATAATTTAGAATTTGTTATTTCAAATTAGGAAATCAAAGACTCGCCCGCTCTGGCAATGTTTCCGTACGGCGTCCAAAAGCTTCGTTGAAATGATAAAAGATCTACGAAGTTCAATCGCAAAGTTAGGTAACTGGGACGGTATCTCCGTTTGGTTCAACTCCAGCATTGACCCAATGATTGAAAACAGTTTACCCCGAATCGAACAGAAAGTCAAAGGCCATCGAATTGACAAAAATAGACAGTTTCATGGCCAGAGTCGATCGCATTTTTATATATTTCGGGTGGCCGCTGACTCAAAGAGCGCAAGCTCATTTCGCAGTCTTCCTAAATTTGTTGAAATTTCTGTTCAATATAACCTGAAATTAACCTTAGTTTAGATTTTAACTTGAATTACAAGGAGTTGTCTTATCAAATCTTAGAGCATCTAAGCCTATCAAGATTTTGAATAACTTTTGGTTGCGACGTTTCTTGACTGTCGTTGAAATAGATAGAGCATAAGAGTCGTTGAAATTTTGATTTGTGAAATATAGCTGGCTAAATCTGGATGCAATGTTAGTTTACAAGTTCGATTCGAAGACTTCACGTCCTTTCACGGCTTCCTTATACAGTAGCCTACTATTAAGGATTATTTCGCTTAAATTAATTTTGATATTTGTTCGTCATGATCGTTGAATCCTCGTGAAATAACTTGGAAATAAAATATCTATTGATCCATCAAAATAGTGTATTCGAGTTAGCAAACAATACTTTTTACAAAACTATAAGGTTCATTCCTGTTACTTTGCAGTTAGATATTATTTCTGTGTTTCCTTTTAAAATTTTGAGCCCGCTTTACAGCTCAGAAAAATTAACTTACAAGCTAGTTTTGAAAATTGCAAAGAATCTGACTTTTAGGAATTCAGTCGAGATTCGATCGCAATATTGAATAGAATGTGAAACTATATTCGTGTTGGCATGACAGAACTAAATATTGAATTGAATTTTTTACAGTATATATTTGGTTCTTCCTGGCGAGAACGTCTTCCAGGCAAGAACCACTTAACTTATCGTGCGAACTCAAGTGAAGAATCTACGCCAAAATTCTTCAATCCTCTCCGAAAACTTGCATCACACTTGTCTTAGGTTTTACCAATTTTATTGCAGTTGTAACATTACGTAACTCGGTAATTTATGGGGTGTTCAAAAATGGTCACTGTCACACGTTCATCAAACAACGGTGAAGACGCTGATCCCCTTACGAGATATTTCTAAAATTGCACCTGTAGGGCCTGTGGAAACTTCAGAACGTACTTAATGTGTGAGTTGTTGTTTTTATTATTGCCTTTTTATGCTGTTAACCTGTGCACTAATCAGGCAGAAAATTTGAACGTTATGTGTTGTGAATTGCAAATATTTGTTGCTTTTACGTGTGTGTTATGAAGTGAACAATTAGTGATTTGCAACGCTGATATTGTTTTTATTATTGCTAGTCTGTTTTTATTGATGTGCAAGAATAGGCTGCGGCCATTTTGAATGTGATTTATTGTGAAATGTGTTAATGAAAAGAATTATCAATTTCTTTACATTGGGGGCCGCTATGGTAAAATCATAAATGGCCTTATGTTCTGTTGGCGCTTTAATCACACGTATTCTAGAGTCTCTTAATTTCTAAAGCAAACTGCTGGAGATACTTCGATAGACACCTTTTATATATTTGGTATTGTTCTAAATTACACTGTCTTTGTTTGGCAATTGTTTTGTTTGTGAAGTATGGTGCATGACAGTAGTACAAAATCATTCTTAAAATGCTCCTAATTACTGGTGTCTGAAATCGCATTGTGTTAGGACTATTTTTTTTGAAGTGCAGTTAATTGGTCTTTTGTGTGACGTTTGAAGCCCCAGACTCTTTTTCCTGTTAATAATTGCTTTGACGACGAAATGAGACAGTATAAAGACCTCGACCACATTATTTCGGCATTCCAAAAAGATAATTTTGCTGCTCCGTGTACAGGCGAAGTTGTCTTGTGTTGGTATTGATTGAGCTTGGGTAAAACGTTATTTTACGATCTGATCCAAAAACAAGTTGGTGTATCTTAGTTCAGGGCCCAGCGTCTTCACCGTTGTTTGATGAACGTGTGACAGTGACCATTTTTGAACCCCCCATAAATTACCGAGTTACGTAATGCTACAACTGCAATAAAATTGGTAAAACCTAAGACAAGTGTGATACAAGTTTTTGGAGAGGATTGAAGAATTTTGGCGTAGATTCTTCATTTGAGTTCGCACGATAAGTTAAGTGGTTCTTGCCTGGAAGACGTTCTCGCGAGGAAGAACCATAATTATCGTAAAATAACGTTTTACCCAAGCTCAATCAATACCAACACAAGACAACTTCGCCTGTACACGGAGCAGCAAAACTATCTTTCTGGAATGCCGAAATAATGTGGTCGAGGTCTTTATACTGTCTCATTTCGTCGTCAAAGCAATTATTAACAGGAAAAAGAGTCTGGGGCTTCAAACGTCACACAAAAGGCCAATTAACTGCACTTCAAAAGGAATAGTCCTAACACAATGCGATTTCAGACACCAGTAATTAGGAGCATTTTAAGAATGATTTTGTACTACTGTCATGCACCATACTTCACAAACAAAACAATTGCCAAACAAAGACAGTGTAATTTAGAACAATACCAAATATATAAAAGGTGTCTATCGAAGTATCTCCAGCAGTTTGCTTTAGAAATTAAGAGACTCTAGAATACGTGTGATTAAAGCGCCAACAGAACATAAGGCCATTTATGATTTTACCAATATTCGTGTTGGCATGACTAGTTTCAATATTGTCAACCGCTGGACGAACTTGCAAATCTATTGTTAGAAACTTTATCATCTTCTGCTAGAGCGCTAAAATTTACTCATCATAACAAAAACCTACTCACAGATTTTTCCAAGTTTGTGTCTTCTTTTGAGACAACGTTATCTTCTGTTCTCGGAGTGACTGTCCGCGACGAAGCTATAAAGCGAGCAACAGTTAGCTTACTGTGTTTCTATCCCAGATTTAAAAGCCACTTCTTTCAATTTGTAACAGTTTCATCGAGAAAACGTCGAGCCTTATTGATACTGTATTGTCGAAACTGCGGTGGCTCTTATTACACAAAAAAGCGATCTCAGCACGCTATCAAAACATAACTTTTTGTAAAATAAGCGCTATATAAACAAAATGGGAATTCATAATCCAACCCTTTCTACTTTGAAAAGAAATTGACGGATTTTAGCTCCTTCATATTTCAACATAAGCTTTACAGTTTAAGTTACACAACATCGCGTATGTTTTGAAAATCACTTCCTAATGGTTATTTAAATGGTCGATTTTATTTTCAGCTACCTAAACCTATAAGCAAAAACCGACCGGGTGCAGGAGGTCTGGGGTTCAAATTTTGGGTCGGTCAAACCGGACATCGCGTCGCCAACAGCCTACTCGTGACAGTTTTACGGAATTTTGAAATTTTGCACAAATTTCACCAACACCAACGTAAAACTCCGCTGTCCGCCAAATACAAAAGCTTTCCGCTTCGTAGAAGCAAAATCCACCAAATTTAGCTAACATTCCGCAAAATTGGCAACACTGGTTGTTGCATCTTTCAACAGCAAATGTTTCACTAGAAAAGCAGATTTTCAACCGGTATTAAATTCAAATGAATCAGACTTGAAATAAAACAACTACTAAGCAGGAGTGGGTTCTTTTCATATGCATAAGCCTATAACTGCAACGGTGTCACTTTTGACCGGAATAAAAATGAAGAATACTAAAGTTAACTAAGAAGCGGCAGGCCTGGCTTGCACTTTTACAATAGGAAATAAATTTTCAGATTCTAGTCCAGAATTTAAAAACGTTTAGTTAAGTAAAATAAGCCTATTCCATTACATGCAGCTGCCGAAAGACCCAGACACAATTATGGCCTTCCTCAGCTTCCAAAACTTTTTAACGCGGTCGCCAACATAAAACCGACGCTCTGATCAAGCTGCGCTTTCATGCCGACAACTACGACGTTAATGTAGGCTAGAGTTTTACTGGCGCCCAAAGCTGATTTATACTTCTACTTTTTGATAGAAAGTGCGAACTATCTTCTTGACGGAATAACATAGCAAATTAGGCGAAAGCGAGTTGTAGGCCTACTTCCATGCCACGCGAACGTTTCCTCCACTAGTCCATGACGCAAGATAATTTTATCTCGAGCAGAGTTTAAACCACATTCATCGCTAGAACAACTCTTAAAACATGGGCCTATACTCTGGTACCTTGGGGTACCCTTAGGGCTAGACTGACTGGAATAATCGCAAAAGACATAAAGCGTAGTCCAATCATTGCTCAGAATCTAGCAGACAAGTTACGGAGAAAATTTTAAGAATTTTAACGAGAAACACATTGAATCATTTGAGTTTTTTCGAATCATTTTACCTTGATTTGTTACAGTTAAGTTACCTGAACGCGAGGAGCTGCTTAAACTTGATCTTTTTTCATCTGGAAGCGCATGATCATCCGGAGTTTCTGACATGCTCTTTCCGTTTAAACTTCTTCACTCAGAATACGACTTGTTCGATATGCCCTCGGCAATTAATCACTTAATTAAATATCCACCCTTTAAAACGATACTATACACTGTATCCAATTATGTGTAGAACAAGAGTTTTCCATTGTAATCGGATATCGCGGAACGTGTTACAAGTCGAAAAACCTAGCTTTGCTTTTCCAAATGTGTTTCTGTTTAAACGACCACATTTAGAAGCATATTTTAATGGCACAACGGTAAAATAGGCAAAGCAAAAGCTCAGTGGTACGTATATTCAATGCATTGATAAAAGAGCACTGCAAAAAAGAGCGAAATATAGAAAATGTGTAGCAAAAAATACGAAAACACGCCAAAGCTCGAAACTTACAGGTCACGATAAAAATTACGTTTGTCGTGAGAGAATCAATCACTTTTTTGATCAAAATCAATGCTTCGAATGAATTACTAGCACGGTTTAGGTGAAAATCATTCAAATTAGCAATATGACAGGTGGCTGGCGACTGGTAACACAATCTTGAATTTTCATCTCCATGTTTTGCATATAAACTCACTTGTTTTAACTGATATTACATGTTTTTTTTTGCAAATTAAACATTCACACTTCCACATCCTCACGTTTACCGCAAAATACGTCTTACCAAAGGCGAGAAATTGAGCGCTAAAGCACCCGTAATATGCACTAATTAACACATACTTCTCCACGCACATAATAGCAAACTTTTTTTAACACCAAATACTAGTTGCTTCTGTGCCGAAATTGCAATTGGCATAATTTCGGTGACTTGCTATTGACGACTCAACAGAATGGTATTTGATGCAGAGAAAATAATTTCGACTTTGGAAAAAGTTTACGGTTGCGGTAATGGATCGACTTCATATGGTAAAAATGTAGGCAAAAGTCGACTACGTCATGTGTGGCCAGTCGTTTCCATGACGTCATATAAAACTCTTTTCCAAAGATGAAGCAGTAAATTTAAGAGTTTAACCGATAAATTGGGAACAGCAACTCGTATTTAGATTGCTTGGAACATGTGGTACAGGCACAAATGCAAGAATAAAATGAAATTAATAAAACGTTCTGAAAATGCCATTTTCAATAGTTGGGTGACACCCCTTTTGATATGCCTCGACCGATCAACCCGCATCAGCCATCGGCGTTATATGTTTGGGTGAAAAATTAAATTTTGAAAAGCATCTCACCGTCTACGTGGAGATGGTGGTTGAGAAAAAGTCGTTAAAATTGTAAGAGCAACTGACCACATGGCGTCTGTCATTGAAGCTTACGCTGTGCATTCTCCGCAAACAAAATTACAAAGAGTGCAGTTTGTACAGAAAATCAGCTACACAATAAAATACAGAATGGCAAAGCAATGCAGACAAACTAAGGCACTTGTAAATTGATAATTTCATCAAGGGGATACTTTAATACTGTACAATTGCAAACGGGTTTAGTGGTTTACTTTAACTCGTATTTGACTGAAACAAAGTGAAATACTGTGTTAGATAGGGCACTAAAGGGCAGTCCATTATGAACGATGGCATAAGATATGCATAGAATTATATATGTACACAATGATTTAATTTCATTTTAACACCAGTCACTGCATGACCATATCTACAGGACGGATTTTTCCAGTTGCATGTTTCCGTACCCATAACTCCCGATCCTTGTCTGGGTCCGTTTTTTTGATGTATTCGTTCAGTTTGTTGCAAGTCTAAAGAGCACAAATTTATTCCTTTTACAATTATTGAACATTGAAGCAAGCTACTTTCTGCTGTAAACTTCAATTTTTTAGATTGTGGAGAAAGCAAATAGCAAAAATATAAGTTCGGACGCCAAACCACACTAAAACTATTGTTTGTAAAACTACACTGCTATCTACGACGCCATTCGAACTCAATTTTACCGCTGTTATTACCGGAACCTAACCCTAGCTTGTAAAAATATGTGCAATTCTGACGACAAGAATGAACTACCTTAAAAAAACATAAAGGTGTTGAATTAGTTAGGCCTAAAGACCTGCCAAATAAACGCTGTAAAAGAAATTCTAAAACTTGCCGTGCGTTTTCTGTCGTTTAAAGGTGTGTTTAGTTTGTTTACTGTCTACACAAAATACGATGCGATTTTTCGTACGTAAAGTGACTACTGACTAGGCCAGGGGTGGGGAACCGGCAAAGCTTAGCGGGCCACATTGACCGCATATTTTCAGAGGGTCACATTTACTTTTAAGTTGTAAATTTCGCCTTAAAAATACAAAATTTTACTTCACAAATTTACTAATCATTCAAGGTGAGTTATTTTTTACCATAAAATCAGAGACTTTTGCGCGATTTTTATGTCACACATATAGCATGTAATTGAATATGAAGCTGTGAAGCAGTTTTTAATTAATGTTCTCTATTCTAGCGGTGTGTCGTACACTCAACAAAGTTCTGACGCGGGCCACATTCAAAACTTAAGCGGGTCGCAGGTTCCCCACTCTTGGACTAGGCTATGAAACAGTTGAGGTTATGACGCACAGCTAAGTCACTTTTCACGGCATTCTAGAAAACGATCGTAAGGTGCTTTGCAAAACAACCGACAAAAAGCAAAATCGTTTGGGCTCTTGGCTCCATTGCTTTATCAACCCTATAGACGTGACCTTACCTCATGAGTATTGGTGCTAGAACCATATAACAGTTTGGAATACTGCGATAAAAGTGCTTTGACGTTGTCAATTCTCGCTGTTTCGTGCCGTTCAAGAATCAGTGTAGAAGTGACCATTTCTTCAAACCACTGGTCACGTTGCTTGTTGTATAGATCAACGATATGTGTGAGATCCTCAGCTGGGTTAACACATAGTACCATATAAGATTGAAATAATAATTAACTGAGGTTTTGTTACATTGAATGCAAAACTCAAAGTAATTGAGGTGGTCTGCGAAATGAGCTTACGCTCTTTGAATCAGCAGCCACCAGGTAAATGTAAACGGCGATCGGCTTCAGTCGCGAATCCAACCTGCGTGCGGTACGGCTAGGCGGCGTCGGTGACATAAATAGGCTAGCAGATTATGCTTCATACGTTGGGTCGACGCCAATCACTTCCTCAATCATCTGAACATGCTTTTTGTATTCGGCTACATTTTTACCTAGGATATCCTTTCAGGCTTTAGCCTACTTGTTGGCATTGGGTTAGACTGGAACACCTAAAGCAGGGGTGTGCAACATGCGGCCCGCGGGCCACTACCCGGCCCGTCAAACCATTTCGTGCGGCCCTCATCAACACTTTCATTTTTCCTTATCACAGCATAGAATCATAATCCGACAGTTGATCATAGACTTTAATGGCACTCTAATTATTAGAATGACGGTTTGCACTCCGTGTATTTTTTGGACATCTGCCGACGTGAAAATCTCTTCTTTTCCTCTTCGCTTGATTTTGGGCGGAAAATTGGACATCCGCGGACGTGAAGACCTTCAAAGAAACCCAAGAGCGTGCCCAGGAATTTGAAAAAAAAGGGGGAGGGCGCAATCTAAAACCCTCCATTTTCCGCCCAAAGTTAAGAGCAAAAAAAAAGGTCAGCACGTCCGCAAATGTCCATTTTCCGCCCAAAGTCAAGCAGGGTTGCCACAGAAATCGCAAAATTTAATTCCAGGACTTTTTTAAGTCATTTTTCAGGACTTTTTAAAGGGAAGTCCCTTCTTTCGCCTCTTGCAAGTCACTGGGTAAGTGGTTTCACTATTCTGTCCCGGCGAAGCACGGATAAAACTTTCTAATACTGTCCAGGATTTAAAACAAAATTCAAGGACTTTCCAGGACAGCAAAAAAAACAGGACTTTTCCAGGATGTGGCAACCCTGTCAAGTGAAGAGCAAAACAAAAAAGAGTCAACAGGTCCGCTGAGGTCCAATTTTCACGCCCTCAGATTGTCCTTTATACGCACATCACTTCCGCATCACGAAAGTTTTGTGTATTTGTCTGCGGGGGGAGCCGCGGCCCCTCCCTGAATACGCCCCTAAAACCTGTGCTCCTTTTGCGAGGTGAAAACATGATAACCCTACCACAACCTCTGTCAAAGCTGATGTTAACAAACTAAGCAAAAACATTTAATTCTAAAAGTCCCGCTAAAATGTTACACCAACAGTATTTTACATTGTGAGAAATTTTTAGCTCGTTGCGTAAATGGAAAAACTTAATTTTTGGTGTGGTCCAGCTGGATTTCTAAGTTGTTTGTATGGCCCACCGACAAAAAATGTTGCACACCCCTGACCTAAAGGCTTGATCATCCTAAAAGTAAATGTTAGAGCACGCCCCTAAGGTGTGACAGTGTAGTGCCTAATTCGGAAATCAAACTCAAAAGTTAAAACTTGCTAAACTGTATTTAATTGAGCAATAAAGCTGCGATGATTGCCAATTAGAGTATTGCATTGAAGGATTTGCATTATAGATAGTGTAATACGTACCATGCTTGGTAGATTTTTTTCTGGCTTTTTGTACGTCGTCCTTCGTCTAAAAACAAAAAACTTTGATGAAATAACCGTAAAAGCACATTAACATGATACAGTACGATAACCGAAGTCCTTAACGCAACGATACTAACTGCAATCACAGACTTCAACATAATTCTCTATTTGTCCGCAAAGTATCGATATCGGAGTGAAATAGAGAAAAGGGAACTTTTGAAGTCTTACTTCAAATGAATAGTTTATCGCTACAATAAGCCAAGCTTTCGCAAACGCGTTTACAGCTTACTAATAAGGAATAGAAAGATCATACTGCACACCAGTGGTTTTCAACCTTGCTAGTAGAGAAGAACCCCAATGAAACATTCCAGAGACTCGAGGAACCTCTTTGCATTAATTTAACTTACCAATTTATTTGAACCCAGCTCTAAATTGTATACTGGCGGAAGCTGTGGACCGTACTCTTAGCGGAACCCTAGGGTTACGCGTAACCCCGGTTGAAAAATGCTGTTATATAATGCAAGAAGTGCTATTACGAGCTGGTTCGCTGACTCTTTTTCCATCATGCCACATTCTTCAGCGCAATTATTTGACTTACAATGATGCATCAAAGCGAATAATAATACATGAAATAACAGGTCTACACACAACATGAAAACGGAGAGAACATAATGGATTTACAACTTGTTTAAGCTGGTACAAAATCACTATGTTGCACGCTAGAAACCATGCCAGGTTTCACCTCTTCAACCGCTTATAAGAACGTCTGCGAGAAATATTTCACACAAATTATGAATCGGCTAAGTTCTTTAGCATCTGAACAGGTTCAGTACGTAGCATTGCTTGAGGCCATGCAGCTGTTTGTCAGCGCTAGCTCAGTTATACACACTTCTACTATCATATGCGGCAACTCTGTGAAAACTAATCTATTTAATAACAAAACGCTCACATTTTAATCTCGTGCATCTTTTCTTATAACTGCTTGGAGCAGATTCCTCTCATCTCGACTTTCCACACTTTTAATATAAGCTAGATGAAAACTATAAGGTGATATTATGGTAGGCCTTAGAAAACTTACTAAACAAAGGCTTTACAGCGTTTATTTAGTAAGTCTTTTAAGGCCAACCATAATACTTCTTAATATGTTCGTTCAATTTTTCATATAATAAACTTACACCGGCTACCCATACTTCAATAGATGAAAACTGTTACTCCAAAATTTAGTTTCACCACTTAACAAAGTTAACATGCTAGCTTAAACTCAATGCAAAAAAATGCAAGCCAGTCGATTCTAATGCCTATATGAGTTTTTTAACGAATAAGAGGAGCACAAGACAACAGTGAGTGGCAAGTTGAATTAGAAGTAGCTATTGTAGTGGTCAAGAAACAATTTGGAGCATCATTATCATAATGAATACGACTACAAAACCTCTGCTATTTTCCTAGAGGCTCAGTTAAAAGGATAAGTTGCTCATTTATCTCTGAGCGCGGATTTTTTTTGAACTAGTAGCAAACAGTGCAAACTGCAGAAACCAAATGCATATGGAAAACAACGGCAACTACTAAATGAGTATGGAATTTGTCTTTTGCATAACATCTTCATCACGTGTCGTGACAAGATGGTATTTTACAGAAATGAAATCAAAACAAAAAGCAGTCTAAGCTTTCTTGATAACGTTAAACTATCTTAAAAATAGTTTTCAAAGAAACAATTAAACACTATGAACACTCTCATCACACGTTGAAAGATCACATAATGTATACTATCGCATAGAGGCGAGGCAGGGAGGCATAGATCATGAGCATGCAGGCTGAAACCTATCGACTTGCATATTTTGCTCTGACGTTATTCTTGAGCAATCCAAACTGACAGGCAATTGGCTGCTACGCAAATTTTCATTTACTAGATCTACTTTTCTGCTGAGTTAACTTTACCTTGCAACAAACTATGACTGAAGTACATATCTTAATCTCAAAAAGCGATATTTACATAATTTCTGCTCAAAAGCTACTGCACTTCCAACGCCTAAATCTGGCACAACCAGTCTTATTATTTACAAGTGTAATAAAGAGATTATAGTCTGTATATCAGTAATCATTTTACAAACGCTTCGTTTAAAGCTTACACCATCATCATTGTAAAACAACAGCTCTAGGCACTAGGTTCAAACCTGATGATGCAGCACCGACGATGGTATGAGTTTTACCGAAACGTTTGTGAAATGATTGCTAGTATACTACCTATACATAATCTTTTTATTAAGGTTGAGTTCCAAAGCTCATCTTAATGCTCCTAATTACACATAATTAGAACAGCGTAGTAGTTAGTCATTTGATTCTGGTTTTTTCAGGCCTACTTCAATTAACAGTAGTGCAGTAAGTTTAAAAATGGTTCTCAAACATTTTAATGTAAAGTGTATTTAGACTTCACGATTCAAAGGTTCAATCAGCAAATGGTGACACAATTTGTTCAATGTTCATGCGTTGAAAGTAGATAGTTTTCATACTTGTTTCATGTCAATTGTGATAGCACCTGATTTCGTAATCCTTTAAAAGAACATAAAACTAGGCCAGCCGAAATGTGCATCTATATTTCTAATACGCATACAAAGTCAACTACGAACACATATTAGACAGTTCACATAATTGGATGTCTAAATATAACTAGCTCTTGGATGTACGTAAGTCAGACGAACAGATGGTATTTCTACGTAGAGTTACCGGCATTTTTACGTAACTACCTTGGAATGTGCTTTAAAAGAAGTTAGTTTGCATAGAAACAAGGCTCGATATCTAGATATCTAATAGCACTCGCAGCTCAGATGGCCGAGTGGCAAGAGCGTCCGCTTTTGGGGCTGCAGACACCAATTTGATTTCGAGTCGAGACAAACCAATGACTTCAAAATTGATATTCACAGGTTCCTGTTTGACGACAAGCATTAAAGGGACAGACAGTGTGAAGAACAAGCCGGCAAGTTGACTTGTTGTGTCGTTGGGAAAAGCACTAAGCGGGATTACCCCATTTTGGTGTGGTAGACAGATGGTCAGTAACTCCTACGCGAGCTCGCTTTAGCGCTTTCATCGCTTTCTCGTGATAGGAGGATAAATACGCAACTAATACAAATACTAACGTGTTTTGGAGAATTTATTTTCATCTCAAGATCTTTATTTCGTTCAACTAGGGTTTGTTTCGCTCTTTCAGCAGCTTGACATCTGGCAAAAAACAGAATAAGAATGTTAATGCTCAATCGTTTGAATTCTACAAGACACAACCCCAAGCACAGACTAAAATTTTGAATAGTTTAATCACAACAATTGTGGTGGTTTTGTACATATGACCCTCAAATTCAAGGACTAGACTTGACGATAGAATATTCAGACTGAACTGTTAGTCTGTTACGATGATACACTAGGTTAGAGCCCAAACCTTTCAAACTATACAGGACGAGAAATGATGAAGAACATGCCAAGCAATGATCGTATCAACCCCATTCACTGGCAGCCGAAGTGAATCAGCAAAACCGAATTAAAAACGTTGGTACAAAACTGAATCAACTATAACCAAAGTCTCGTCAGCCTTGCTACGCACAGCCAATCCAGGCTAAACTCATTCCAGACTGTAAAGACTCTGACGTAGCAAGGCTGACGAGACTTTGGTTATAGTCGAAACATTAATTTGTCCCTTGCAAAAACTGAATCAGTTTAACAAAGTTCTCATCGGCATAGAAGGTTCCTCAATGTTTAGGAAATGTCACGGATAAACAGCTTGACTATACTTTGGCGATAACCATCGCTTGTTATTTAAAGAAACAACGGTATAAAAGTTAAATATCTTTCTTATGCATCATAAAAGCAGGGAAGATTTTCAATTACTAATTTTCTACCAAGCATTCCTGGCTACTTTGTATAATTCCATGTTAGGTTACTCAGAAATACCATTTCTACATTTTGAGGCGAAGAATTTAAATTCAAGTCGAATTTAATTATGTACAGCCAAAGGACTGCCATTTCACAATACTGTACCTTTGCATAGCATACACTTATAAGGTATGCCACAGCAAATCGAGTACGCTGAAGTACGAAGTAGATTTTTAGTATTTTACCTGCAGTCTAAAACGCAGCGTCACGCTACCGGAGAAAGATACATGAAGAATTTGTACCTGACAACAACTTGTTTCCTTAAATCTGATATTGAAGCTTCTAGTTTCTTTAACTCTTTTTTTTCTTTGTCGCGTTGTACCAGAAGCCGCTGGCAAACGTCGTTACGCAACTAAAGTCGTTGAGAAAAAAAATAAAGAATTAACGCACAACCTCAAAGCTATTTGTCGTCCAATAACCAAAACAAACAAACCTACAAAAAGAAACTAGTTAACTACCTTGTTGGCGAATTCTTGGTGAATTTTTGATTCTTTTAGGGTCGCTGCTTTTACTTGCTGTAGTGTTTCCCCAAGAGTCCTATAAAAATTAAGTAGCTTGGTAACAAATTCGGGACATTATGCAACGCAAACTATTGAACAGCATAAAACACAGCAAAAATGCATGAATTGTTCAGAGATTAGGTGTGCTGTTGAATACGACCGCGCAAAATTGAAAATGAAGGGTCTACAATAGCAACCAATTCTTCAACAGAACCATGAAACTTTTTCTGAACATTTCAAGTTACAGACAAGGTTTTGAAATGGAAAGAAACACTGGCCTACATTATTACAATGCAAAAACGTATTGAAAATCTAGACCATGTGACCAAACCATTTCCTGTTCATATCTAAAGCAGTATATGCAATAGCATGGTTCTTCATATTACAAAATATCGCTTACGGCCAAATAAAAACAAGATTAACCTTATAGTTTTGAAAGTTATGGTACAAGCGTAAAAGTAACTGGGATTTCGCAAAGTTTCTTACAGCAAAGCAACTAATTTCTTTTCCAACGTCAAGTTTAAATCAAAAATTTGAAAATTTTCGAATATGCTGTAATTTACTATTTTTTGAAATTTTTAAAGGTATTTTATGAAGATTTACGTTTATCTACAGAACTTTTAACGTCTGCCTGCGCATTCCAACAACTTAATATTACTTAACATAGTCAAGATTTCAAAGTACGAAATAAACATAATGATTGTTTAAAATCATGATAACAAAATATCCACAAAACTACTATTCACTTTTGATATCTATTGAAGCTACTTATTTAAGCTAGTCTAATCAGAACGTTAAAATTCACATTTAAAATTGCTCCGAACAAAAGTTAGAGACAAAA
The DNA here is from genome assembly GCA_964006365.1 of Trididemnum miniatum. NCBI lineage: Eukaryota > Metazoa > Chordata > Ascidiacea > Aplousobranchia > Didemnidae > Trididemnum > Trididemnum miniatum. The sequence continues at coordinate 14,793,444 of OZ023243.1, read as the reverse complement.
AGGACATAAAAATATCACGGACAATAGAGTGGTAGCGAAGAAAAAAAAAAAACGATTGGCAGCCAGAACAAGGGATCTCAACCTTGGCCCCTCAGAGGGGCCACAGAGCGTTCTCAGGGGGGGCCACGAGAGCAGGTCTCATTAATGAATTATAACGCGTGTTAATTCACTAAAACGTCTTTTAGCCTCTCAATGGGCTACGGTCTTGGGAGTCACAGTCAAGGGGGCCATGACTCAAGAAAGGACGAAAATCACCGAGCCAGCATCAGCCTCATACAGATTGATTTTCAAAGTTAAAGCTTTACATACATTTTTTTTGCCTTCATAAATAACGCTATAATATTTTCAAAAATAACACTATCACCAGCTCTTACCCTTCTTCCTGGGCAGCGTGCACACTGTTGGCCAAAGTGGCAAGGCTTTTGGCGTACTGAATTTCAATGGCTTCCCTGGAAAAAATACAAATTACGAAGAGAGTGAAATCACAACGTACTGTGTACTTAATAGAATTCTGTTTTATAACATAAACCGATGTAGCTGCAGCTGATGTGCGTATAACCTACTTTTGCTTAAGAATTTCAGTGGTAGTGAAATACACATCTCCTTTGTCGAGATTAGGGATTGCATCGCTTTGAGTACAGGCATCAAGTATTACAGACACAACTTTAACAGTTCGCTAGACACACAAGAGTGGCAGGAACTATTTTGAATCCCTTTTGAGAAGCTCCTCTTCTAGGAAAGTTACCATAGAGAGGGTAAAAATTTCACGGAGGTGAAAAACCAATGTAAGAATTATTTTGAAGCTTGAAGATTCACCAATACTGAACATAATTGCTGCAAGAGAGAAAATGTGAAAAGAATTAAAGGGCTTAGTGATAGTCATAGGTCAAGAACAACGTTAAGACCAGGCTGAAAGAAAAAAAAATCCGAAACGACCTTGGCATTTCTCTGCCAACAGTAGAATTAGCATAGCTACACTTCACCACTGTACAGAATGCGCGGCTGTGGCTTTCACAGGTGAGAGCAGTAAGGTTGAAGTCATAAGATTGATGGTGCCGGTCCCTGGTTTGAGGCCTGACCTGAGCTTTACTGGTTGTGTTGCAACCAACTGCTTAATGTGTACTTCTAAATTAATCCAAGATGTTTGAATGCCGACTTACAAACATGACCGGACAGTGGCTTAAGTTGACTAGACGATAGAGACATAAAAATTTTTTGCCTAATTGTTCCGGTGATATTATTAAAATCACTACCACTAAATTATTTGAGCATGACATTAAAACTTTGATATTTATACTTTCCTTCACGGTCAGGGCAAACAAAACTTACGCATAAAAGTGATATTCTAATAAGATGGCTCATTCGCTAGGCTAAAAATTACCATGTGAACAAAGATGAAAAACAGTATAGGATAAAAAACACGACACGACTTTACAGTTTAGTACATTGGGTACCACACAGCGGGTCAGCGCTGTTTTGGGTTATTAGCCCTCATCAGCCGCACTTAGGTAGAAGAAGGACGACGTCGTTCTACAGTTTAGTATGCTCTTAACTAACCTGGCTTTGAACAAATCTGATACTTCTTTACACATCTGCTTTCCTTTTAAAATCTTCTGATAAAGAATTGAAAACCCGCTTTGAAATCCGTGATTATCTACTTTGTCTTTCTAAAACAAGAATAGCAACGTTAGATTAAGCGACAGCACCCTTCTGTAGCTGAAACAATATGAGTCGCAAAGGGGGCAATACTTAGGGGCTAGTATGGTTAACCCTGGATGCAAATATGATAATGGTTTTTCAAACATAAAAGCACGCCCTACAACTTAGATTAGAATAACTTTTGAACTGAGTAAGGCAAATGAAATGGCTTCAACATTTCAATCCTGCTTTCCCAGTTAGATCCTAGGTAACGTAAGTGTAACACCATTACAACCTTATAGTCAACTGTGATGATTGCCGAGGTGATTTCACTGTTAAACGATAATTGCATAAGAATAACTCATTTTTACGAGCTAGCCTTGATGCTAATTGATAATCTGGAGAGCTGAACATCTTATTAACGTCCTAATAGCTATGACTGGACATGGGATTTAGCTTCGGTCACCCGTTAACATCGCTCTCACGCTAACCATTCCACAAAGCCACCCTTCACATTTCTTCGATCCTGAGCCAGTACTTCTGACATAACTACCAACTCGTAACAACTAAAAACGTATTCATTAAACCAAACTACACGCAAACTCTTGGTGTTTCCGCTATGTTAGTGGAGTGAATATACGAAAACACAGGTAGGAAATTAGTGGAATGTGTTTGCGAAATGAAAGTCTAATGCTTTGTCGAAAGTAACATCACGAAAACTTTCAAAAAATAACCAAGTAATCAAGCAGAGAAATTACCATATAAGGAAATATATATCGCACGCACCTCAAGAGCAATAAACATTAGCCATTTGCAGAAGTTACAAATTCACTGTAGGAAGCAGTTCATTTATTTATCATGATATTAGGTAATTAAAAGTAGTTAAATCAAAACACTCAATAAGGCTTTCAGCAACCGCTCAATTCGCTGAATAAGCATGATGCTTATCAACTACAGAAAAAGAAGCTTGCAGCAATATAGCTGCATGCTTAAAAGTTTGATACAAAGCCTCAATAGCAAACACAAGTTCGAATTTTTGGTAAAACTCACCCAAAAGTAATCGCAGTAGCTAAATTTTCCTGGGTGTAATAAGCTCTGTTCCTTCGCTTCTTTCTCATCAGGAAAAGAAATCCCGTTGAGCTAAAAGTAATTACAGCTTGTGATGCTGGGAATGACCTTTAGCTATATATTTATGCAAAAAACAAGTAAACAAGCTTGATGACCATGTGAAAGAAAAACAATGAATAATTGGACATAACTGTTTGCTTATTGCATCAGCATCAAAGCTAAAGCCTCTAATGCATTGGTTTTTAACCTTTCCAGTGGAGCGGAATCCCAATGAAAGATTCCAAAGACTCGAGGAACTCCTGTGCGTTAGTTTAACTTACTAACTTACGTGAACCCAGCTCTAAATTGTAAACTTACGGAACCTCTGGACTGTACTGGCAGAATCTCAGGGTTTCGCGAAACTTCGGTTGAAAACCACTGCTCTGAAGGTATAAAACCGAAGTTTTGCGAAAGAAAAACAGAATAAACAAAATTTCGTGCCAATGAGCTAAGAAAAATTTTTAAGAATACCAATACTATTAGTCATTACAACCAAATGACAACTTCAACTCTTCACTTCTTTATAAACAAAAAATATGCAGCAGAACAAAACAGAACAGAGTTTATTTTTTATTGCACATTTTCGAAAAAAAAAAATGCACATCCAACTAACACAAGTAATAAATTATCAATTTAGTAACAGGTAGCCGCGAAGGGACCAAGTGGTCTTCGAGTCAAGCAGCATCCTTTAGTTACAGTAGATAAACCAGCTTATGACGGTAAGTACTTCACTATTAAACATGCACGAAAATTCCATTAACCTGTGAGTTATGGGCAAGCAAACGTCAAAGTGAATACAACTTATCCATGTAATGCGTAATGTTTTTAATAGGATGTTCTTGTAGGCGAATTTAAATTTGCTGTAAGATAGTTCCTTAATGTCGTAAGGGATATTATTCTAAATCTTTGCACCGACAAACTTATATGATTTTTGAGTTTTAGAAGTTAAAAAGCGTGGTAGTAGTAAGTTGTGTTTAGAGGAATTTTGAGTAGAATAGTGATGAGAATCCGAGAAGTTAGCGAAATAATTACAAAAGCAGTGGGGAAGTTTGTTGTGGGCGTACTGGTATTTAGCGATTTCAAATTTACATAAATCATCTAATTTTAGTATTTGCAATTGATAGTACCATGGACTAACTCTTTCCCTAGGGTGAGCTTTAGCGAGAATTTGTACAACTTTATTTTGAAGTTTTCTGAGTTTGGTTAAGTAGGTTTGGTATGTAGAAGCCCAGATCGGCAGTCCATAAAGTAATTGTGATTGTACTAATGCATAATATAAAGTTAGCAGAGAATTTAATGGTAGATAATATCTTAATTTAACAATTATACCCACGGATCGACATAATTTTGATTCAAGGTGAGTAATATGCGATTGAAAAGTTTCTCGTTGATTAAAATACCCAGATATTTAGCGACTTCCGTAGTTTTGATCGCAACATTATCAAGATTAAGCTCGAGGGAAGATGGTTTGCGAGAAGGAGATACATTTAATGCGACGGTTTTACTGAGGTGCAGAGCTAAGCTGTTTGATAACATCCACTTGGAGATACTCTTTAACTCAGACTCAGCCAAACTTTCTAATTTAAGTGTGACGACTCGGCAATTAACAGAGCAGTGTCGTCAGCAAAAAGTCTAGGTGTCGTTTGCAGCGAAACTGGAAGGTCGTTAATGTATTATAAAAATAAAAGAGGACCCAATATGGAACCTTGCGGGACACCATAGTTAATATGTTCAGGCATTGAACTGGTATTATTTATGACTACATACTGTCTTCTGTCATGTAAGTATGAATGAAATAGCTTATTGGTTATTCTGCGAATGCCATAGTACTCCAGCTTTTTTTGTGGCAGACGGAGTCAAATGCTTTTTTAATGTCAAGAAAAATGAGAGCAGAGACGCGTTTTTTTTCAATATTTTGATAACATTCTATTAATAGATCTAAAATTGGATGAATAGTGAAGTCTTCATGTCGGAAACCAAACTGAGAGGCTATAATCAAATTATTACGTTCCAGGAAAGACACCAATCTTACCAGAATAACCTTTTCAAAGATTTTAGAGAGAAACGAGAGAAGTGAGATTGGGCGATAATTTTGAAGATCACTAGAAGGACTAGACTTGTAAAAGAGGATAACTTTTGCCATTTTTAATTGGTTAGAAAAAACGCCTAGCGATATGCAATGATTTAATATCATAGACAGAGGATAAGCAATAACGTGAGCAGCAGTTTTTAGCAAAAATGGAGAAATTTCATCATAACCACAAGCTTCATTAAAATGAAGATTATTTATTATTCTGATAATTTCCTTTGGGGATGTTGGATAAAGATACACAGAAGGATTAGAAGATATATTGGAAAATCAGTGTCATTAGCAATAAGGCTAGCAGCCAATAGTTTTCCAACGTTAGCAAAGTGAGTGTTAAATCTTTCTGCTTTGATTTTGGGATCAGAGATATTCGTGTCATCCATTAACCTTACTAGTGTCAGGGAGAGATGATTTTGATTTATTTGGTAGTATAGTACGCAAAATATCCCAGGTTTTTTAGGACTATTTTTTAATTCATCAATTTTACAATGACAATAAACACGTTTTGACAGGTTTTTAACTCTGGTCAGTGTGTTTGTATATTGTTTATATAAAAATTTCTCAGCTGAAGATCCATTCACGTAATGAGTTTTGTGCATTTTTCGTTTTCGCTTCATAGATATAAGAATCTCCTTGGTGATCCAAAGCTTACGCTGAAGACGCTTGTTTTCTGGTAAGCTTTTTTAGAGGTGCGTGTATATCAATTACTGGAGTGAATATGGAGTGAAAAGTGTTAAATAATTCCTTCAAGTAAATTTCATTGGTAACCGCATTTGTTTGAAAAAGATTAGCAAGTCGATCTTCTAAATCTTGGTTAAAAAAATTAGCTGCAAATGTAGCTAAAGATCTTTTCAAGACTGGTTTATTCTGATGACTTGGGCTGACTTTGTTAGATATACTTAGCATGACTGGAAAGTGATCTGTAATATGATATTTAACAACAAAAGGAGCAAGGGAATAACGGTCTTCATTAGTTAAAATATGATCCTAAGTGGTAGAAGATGTATCAGTTACTCTGGTGGGTTTATTGATGATCGAAGCTACTGAGTTAGAATTTAGCATATCGATGTAATCGACTGCAGATGTGGAACTAGAGCAAGAAGTAGTATTGATATTAATGTCACCGAGTATGAAGTAGTACGCTTAGGAATGATTTAAATCCGAAATAATGCCATTTAGAAAATCAGTGAAATCTTGAGAATTTGAAGTGGGATGTCGGTAAATAATGCCAATTACATCGTCGTCGTTTGGCGGGGCATCTCTTCCAAGACAGATGGGAGGACCAAAGCCGAGGGTTTATCCTTTTACCACCCTGGCCACCAAACTGCTTGGGTCAGATGCTGACTGTAAGGGACTTCAGCCAGCATCTTGTTTCCTCATCCAAAACCATTAGACCAAACATACCTCGAGGTGCTCGATGTATGGGACACTGTGAGATGATGTGATCTGCGGTTTGTTCACTGGCACCACACTCACAATTCGCTAGAGGAGCGAGACCCCATTTGTACATGGACGAACAGAAACGTCCAACACCAAAACACAGACGGTTGAGCTTGACCCAGGCTGCCCTCGGCAGACCCATACCCAAGGGTCTGGAGCTAGCCTTGGGAATGAAAGCGTGGAGTGACAATGCGTTGGCAGAGTACTCCAAGTCCCATTTCGTGTTCGTCCACTCGGCTGCACGGACGTCCATCTCAGAAAGACTGTCTAGTAATTTCCGAGCAGCAGGTACAAATGAGCGTCTAGATTTCAATCTCTCCCTACATATGTCCTGTGCCTCAGGAAACTGGCCATGTAAGATGTGGTCAGGGTCCAGGGAGCTGCGGTTGGCTAGGGAGAGTGTCGCTCCTTGGCGGCGAACCTCAGCTGGCTGGATGCCTGAAAGAACCGGAAGGTAGACCGATGGAGTGGGACGCAGGCACCCAGTGACAATGCGCAAGGCGTCATTTATTACACTGTCGATAAGCCGTATGTGCACGCTGCGGCACCACACTGGTGCGCAGTACTCGGCAGTCGAGTAGACCAGAGACAGGGCAGCTGTGCGTACTGTCTTAGCGCTAGCACCCCAACCCGTTCCGGCAAGTCGCCTCAACAGTGAGACGCGAGCACATAACTTCTTGTGCAATGCTTCCAGGTGAGGACGATATGTGAACGATCTGTCCAGTTTGACCCCAAGATAAGTGGGAACTGGACAGAAAGGTAAGGTCTTACCGATGTTACACACCTTAAGCTCACGCTTAGCCTCTCGATTGTGGAGGTGGAAGGCCGCCGTCACCGTTTTAGTGTGGCTAAGCTTCTATCGCCAGGTATGGAGATATTCCGAGAGTGTAGTCATGTCCTGGCTTAGAGTCCTTTCCAACTCCTTCCATTCTCCGGATGTTTAAAGTATCGCCAGGTCGTCGGCATAGGCGAACTTCTTGGGGGTTATGGAGGGCATATCATATGTATAGATGTTGAAAAGGAGAGGGGCCAGGACCGATCCCTGGGGGACGCCATTCCTCAGGCGTCGTAACCTGCTAGGCTTGCTGTCGCCAGTTGTAAGGGCGAAGCTTCTGTTGCGGATCAGCTCCATAATCATACGAACCATGTGCTTGTCCGGCAGAAGCCGCAACAGCTTGCAGGTGAGGCCACGGTGCCAGACAGTATCATAGGCAGCTGTCAGGTCAATAAAGACAGCACCGGCCTTCTTTTTCGCTTCGAATGCATTCTCAATGCTTTGCGTGAGCAAAGTGACTTGATCCACGGTGGATCTTCCGCGTCGAAAACCCGCCTGTTCCCGTGGGAGCAGAGGGTCAATAAGAGGTTCGACGCGGGCGTAGATAAGTCGCTCGAGAATCTTGTAGGAACACAGAGCAAGGAAATCGGACGATAGCTCCTTGGGTCCCCTACCGGTTTCGTAGGCTTTGGGACTGCTACTACTAGCGCTCTTCTCCAGATCTTAGGAATTTTGAGGTGGTGCAGGCAGGAAGATAGGAAGCCACGTAGCCAAGATTTTAAGCCGGCTCCAGCATGGATTATTAGCTCTGAACAAATGGAATCAGGTCCAAGAGCTTTGCCTGGTTTTAAATGTTGGAGGGCAGCAGCGAACTCCCGATGGGAGAAACTCTCGGAGACATTCGCAGGATGTAATGGCTCAGCCCTCCAAAGGTCAGACACTTCCTGTAAAACGAGCCGAGATGAGCGTCGATGAGCCAATTACATATGAAGCGTTTGAATGTGGACACTTAATTCGAATCCAAAGATGTTCACAGGCAAAAAACTGGTGATCAAACGTAATAATTTCATAACGAAGAACATCAGAAATGAAAACTTTTACTCCACCAGCATTTGTCGGAGAATTCACATTCAAAAACTTGTAACCAGGTATTGGAAGATTGAGCAAAGTGTTACGCAGCTAGTGCTCCTACGAAAAATCGATTCGGTTTTCAGTGATATAAAGTGAAACTAGAACACTAGCAAAGCACCTTTCAAAACCTACATGGCCTATAACATTAATAAATCTACAGTGAATCAGTTAAATTATGAATCATTTTAGTAAATCATATTTTGCGAAAAATCACAAAATGAACGAATGAGAGCGAAAACACCAAAAAAGAGGTTAATGTGTCAAATTTCAACTATCACAAAAAAAAAATTAAATCCTGATTACACGCGCGGTATTACGCCGAACGAAGCGTGTGACGAGTGGCACGGCCCATCTCCGCAGCTTAGCGCCTGGGCAACACAGCTTAGAAGAAACGTCACATCGGTGGCGAGCCACTGGCAACATTGTGCCGATTTGATCGGACCGGGATCTATCCCCAGCACTGATAGCGTGTGCTTAGTAACTGAGCTAACCGGCAGGTTGACTATTTTCCACATAATTTGTCAAACTATAACCTTCACATTGTGATTATTAACTGCTGGAGAACTAAACTACCAGACCTGAAACCTGCTTTTCATAAAAAACATCGTGGTTGAAAGAATCTTAATGACAAAACTACACCTTGTTTCATATTTTACAGTGAAACAGAAAAATGTAATTAAATTCATGAGCATGATTATTTTCATTTAAACATCATAAACAGGATCATTTACGCTCGTGCAACAATTTAGGCTTTAGAACATGCAGTAAATCAAGGTGATTAACTTTTAGTTTTGGCCATTTATGTCAAGACGACCGGAAAGCTACACAATTACAGAGGTTAAACCAAGTAACAATATAAATCATTTACGGACAAACTCATTCATACGTGAAACAAGAACTTTGACGTCACGCTGTCGATTACGTACGAACAAAATAAGCTTGGCTCAAACTAACCAAACAAAAATCCTGATTTAAACGTCGAGAAACTACGAATTAGTAAAACCATAAGGCAAACAAAAACTCCTTACAGAAAATTTACGGAATATGGAACATTGGAAAAATCACCCAACAACTGAAACTCATTGTTTTTTGGTTACTAAATTCGAATATTCCAAACAATAAACATGCAGGCACTGCAAAGCGGTAAATTAAACGCTTATTATTACAATCTGGCTCAAAATAACAGCTTGCAATGCTATTCGTCCAAAAGAAGCTCAATGGTCTTGCACAAGCAGCACTACTTTTTGGCGGTGTGCGTCAAGTAATGAAATTACGCACCCCCAAATCCAAATCTGCCGTTCACTGATATTTTTTGTCAGCGGAGATTAGGTATTACACGCCCAAACCTTGAGAGGTTGGGAATCAAAATGCATAGCTGCGATACAATCAAGGCCTCGATAATAGTCAAAGTCCGTTTTTCAGAAAAAAAAAGCAATACAAAGCCAGAACACTCTAAGACAGTTTAAAGCCTAATTTCAAACTAGTGTACCACCAGAAATAATTAGAGTCGTATATTACAGAGATATTAAATTAATTATGATACTCTAATGCATAATTTGATACGCGAACAAACCAGGCCGATGCACCTCGCCTAAAAACAACACTGCAAGTAACTTTCCCTACTTACTATTCTTGTCTGCGGAGTGAGCGGAACATTACGTGGCTCAGGTGATGATTGCGCTGGTCTCATTTTGATTGACGATCTGGATGCGACAGGAGACGGAGATGATTTGGGTGTGGTCGGCAGGGATTTGATTGATTTTTGCTTACCATCTTGCACAGACAAAGGAGTACTAGGCTGCAATGCAAATGAATAATAACAACATCAAGTTGTGATGTAGAAATGGGAGTTTAAATAGGCTACAAATTGTGACTAAAGTAGAATGAGTGCAAAACCTTTACACGCAAAACTTGATACACAGCAAAGACAATTGAAATAACGAAGAATAAAAAGATACCAGCCAAGTCAAATCTGCGCTTATAATTACCAAGGTGTCAAATTACGATAAAAATAACTCCATTACAGGACGCATAACCTCATAATACAACACCGCAAGTACCAGTTTAGTATTTTCAACTATTATCCAAGCAACCGACCTCTACTCTTACCTACAAAACACAGTTTAAAATACCTGCTTAAGCCAGCCCAACGGGTAATCACAACTTGGGAAATAGTTGTCAAGTAACCTTACCATTACCACGCGCACAATCACACGTTACACAATTTGACAGTTGCCAAAACTCCCTTACCCAACCGACTATACCACTACCAATTTTCAATTTTTGCTCTCAAAGCCTCGGGTCTAGAAACGCAGATTATGCTGACAAACGTAAGTAGTATAAAACTAGCACTTGGGTTAGTCAATTACGTACAACCACGTAAGAGATGCATCTATGCAATTTCGAAAAGTGCCATTTAATCGAAACAAGCGCCGTTAGAACCACACAAAACTTACTGAATGGCGTCCAAGTAGGTATGTACAATTCAGAATATGAAATCCTACGGAAACGGTACCTATTTTGAACCGGTTCCGTTTTTAGGATTCGGTTTAATTATGAAGAAAAATTGCGCGTGATGTTTTCAGACGTAGCGAATAAACGCAAGTGCGCGCTCGGCCTCGTGTGTGTGTGTGATCATGCGGTGTTCGTCGGAGGCAGCAAAAAATTTGTGGGAGGCCATAAGTGAAGTATGCACCGCTTGTATGTATACTGCAGCCGTATTTTTTTCATGTGTTTCAGAAATTTAAGAGAGGCATGCCCGATGATAGCTCCATGACTATGCCACTGCGTGCATATATGCTTCGAACTTATAATGCTGTAATCCTTGTGCTGGCTATAAATTCAATAAAAATGAAACAAATGGGTGATTTTTATTGTTTAGCAGTAGCCGAGCGGACGCGTGCTGAACTGATATAAAATAGCACTGACGACCATTTTATAGATTTATGATTCGGTTAAAGCTTTGAAATTCTGGATTCACAAAAAAAGATTCGCAATCATTCTAGAATACGAGATTATTCTGAAATAGACATCCCAAAGTCCAACACAAGTAACGAACCTGTGAAACGGTTTGTAAAGGTTGGGCAGTTTCAGGCAAGGACAAATGCAAACTGTTTCCGTTCACTGAAAAATAAACCAGTATTACTGGTCAATTTTGCTATGCTCTTAATCACAAAATTTTAGAACAAAAACGTCATCTACAAGTCATACAATAAAACAGGGGTGTGCAACCCACGGCCCGCGGGCCACAATCCGGCCCTCCAGGCCAGTCAATGTGGCCCTCGACGATGGCAGGACAAAAAAGTTTTTTTTTTTAAATCAATTTATTTAGCTATTTGTACCGTCTATAATACACGGGTTGTGTTTAGCATTTTATAATTTTATACATATTTGACGGTGACTGGCCCTCGACGTTGTTAAAATTTTCGAAAGTGGCCCCCCAGTGAAAAGGGTTGCACACCCCTGCAATAAAACAATACAAGACGAAATAGCTATTAAAAAGAAATGTAAACCAGGTCTAGCTAAGCTTTAGTTTTTTTAATGACTACTTCAAAGGCACATACAGAGAGCAGTCAAATAGAAGTATTTCTAAATTAAATACTAAAAAATGAGACTAACTATCCATAGCACGATCAAATTTCAAAGCGATATTGTTACATACAATAGCAGCCATTGAAACTATAATCTCTTCGCTAAAGTTGGCGTGCAGAGGTAGAAAACTAAATTATAGTTAACGGCACAGATACGATATGGCATAAGCAGAATAAAATATAAACTACAATAGTTTAGACATGTAGCCTAACCTAAAAGCAGCGAAACACAGCAAAATATAGATACCTAATATTCACAAACACACAGAGCCCAGTATCTATTAGTGCCTGGTCATCACCGGCAACCAGATATATTGCACCGAACGGTTTATGAAGTGCTGCCATAATATGCCGTCGTATCGTTACAAGCATAAATACTCATACAGTTTAAAGCAGATCAAAAAATCTTCCAAAATTATAACTTTTTTCATAAATTCGCATTTCTTTCGAGAAAATGGTTTATTCACATAAAGGGTCTGTAGCGCTACTGATTGAAATTTTATGTTGGTGAAACTTAAGGTTATTTTGCAGTCCCCAGATTATCAGGCGGTCAACGTATATATTAATAACTCACACAATTAGCCAATCCACAAGCACAATTTTAGCGGGCTTTTGGCCCACGATTCTGGCCCGCGATTCTTGGTTCTAGTTTCTGCACCATAAACAATTTTTTGATGTCATAATCACTTTTCTTAACTATTTAGACATCAAAATGTTGATTATGATGCAGAAACTAGAGCCAAGAACCGTGGGTCAAAAGCCCACTAAAATCGGAAAAGCGGATAGGGTAAATATTGGAACACAACAAACTTTTTGTCATTAAAAGTTACCATTGCAGAACACGTAATATTTCGACGGAAAAAAAGAAAAAGCTAGTTATTGCATCACCAATAACTGACGGGTCAGTGATATTATCGCTTCCTCTCCAAAACATTAAATCAATTTACGCGATCAGTGATAGTCGTTACATAATTGTGTGATTTCCTAATAGAGCTCGTCATTTCACATCGCTTGCGCTGTGGAAAACAGCAATGTTGCACACAACTTCCTTAACAATTTCCTATTTTCTCTTTAAACAATGCACAAAATGTTGGTTTCATATAACCTCAATAGATGACATCATTATTGCAAACCAACTTACGGTTATTTACTGATGATGCGGCAGAATTTTCAACGGATTTTGAAACAACACGGTCTTCTGATGAGTCGCTAACACTGGGAATGCTCCATGACGTTACTGCAAATAAGATTGTATAAATTATCGATATGCACCGGTACCAGCAGTAATTCAAGTTTCACGCAGACACTGTCATTTGGGGTCCATAGATACACAAAAAAATTTAAAAAGTCAAAACAGAATAATTTGTCCAACATAAGGCTTTGAAGTTGCGATAACGTTAACTGGCTGAAAATTTAATTGTATCTATTTGACATCTGTTGGTCTTACGTTACAACCTAACTAAACTTAATAAAAAAGTTCAAAAGCTAGTAGAGTACTGGCGATCTGTAAATTATTTTTGGGCAACCATAAGATCGCTAAGAATTCACGAAGCAGAAATCATCATCGCAAACCAGCTATCCTACAACGTCACAACAAAGCAAGAACCTAGAGTGGTAGATGAACTACAATTATGAGATCATGATCTTCATAAAAGCAGCAAGTTAAACCACCATACCATGCTGCCCACAATAAATCATGTTAAATAATGCACACCACAAACATATTTATTCCAGTTCTCTAGCAACATAAAACTTGCATAAACTTTGTATCTATTAAACTCACTCCTTCATAAGTCAAACTGAAAATCACTAGAAACAGAAGAATTTATAAACTAATCCGTTGTTACGTAAAAAAATGAAAAATAAGATCTAAGTTTCATAAAAAATACACTCCTGCAGCTTCTACAGAATTTATCCTGTTTTAATATTTACCGTTATACGTTTAGAAAGGCGTACCGTTTGTTTTTATATTCACATAATATAATTCTCCAGTTTCACTAGTAACTTCTTTCCAATCTTCTGAAGAATTAGATGCAACATCAGTCTCCTAAACCGTAAAAACCAAAAACTTTACAAACAGTAATATCAGCGCTAGCAATGCACACCTACCAGTATATTACCAAATGCAACTCATGCAATCACTGTTGATTATACACAAGATGAAAAATTCAGGAAAATTTTTGAGCAACTTTTCCTCGATTTTGCAAAGTTGTGAGCTAAAAAACTACACCACCGGCGCAGCCAGGGGAGGGGATTAAGGGGACCAGCATCCCCCTTTTTTCAAGTTCAACATTAAAAAAGTTAATAAACTAGCCTATAGCATTCCCGTTTAAAATATTTCCAGTCCGAGCATGATCAATTTGCTAGAAATGCAGAGGGAGGTGAATAATTTGTTTAATGATCAGTTTAATTATAATTTTCGTACAAAAACACAGGTTGTTATAAGAATAATGCCGCTGTGTCGATAACTTGTCAAATTGTATTGCCATTGTGTTGAACTGAGTGCCCCCAATACTTCAGACAACCGAACGCAACATATTATCAATAGCTGTTACATTCTTTCTACTTCAAGAGCGCATCAGCGCCCTGCCCCTGAAAGCGTGCCATCAAGCCATCTACCGAGCTTACTCCTCATTTGGAGTTGCACACTCGCAGAAAAGTAACAAGAAAGAAAGTGGGCGATTTTACTTCCAGTATTAATCAAGGTGCAGTGGCTCGCAATAACAATTCCAGTTTTGCAGAGGCAAAAAACTTCTGAATTACGGTCTGACTGTGGCGCACCAACGGAATCATATCACTCATTCTTCAATATAAACTAACAGGCCTGGCTGAAACCTTCTTAGTAGCGGTAGGTTAATTCAACGAAAAAAAATTGTCCCCCCCCTTTTTTTTTATTTCTGGCTGCGCCAATGAACTACACTTATTACATATATATACTGAAAAAAACTATGAATAAAACTTATTCTGTTAAAAACTAAATTACAAGGTAAAAACATGTTCTCAGGCAATAAATTTTGGGATAAATTGTTTGTTCAAAGTTAAACAACTACACCCTTACCACCACCGATACCTCAATTATGTACACTAATAGTCAATAACCTCAATTTTCTCAACATAAGAGGCAGGAAACCATCCTCTGACTCCATTCACTTCTCCTTCCCACCATCCAGCATCTCCAGAAAACAAAACTTTGATTACTTCACCAACTTCAAATGTCAATGTTTTAATCTGCAATTAAGTGCAAAAATAATTGAAATTACCAATCATTGCTCTCACACCATTTTCATTTCATCATTGCTTTTACATGCTTTACATTGACAGCTCATCAGTCTTAAACCATCCCAGCTACTGCAAAAAGAGGGAAAACACAAAGCTAAGATTTTTATTAGTGCAAATTGTGAGCTGATCTAAACAGTGTTCACAAAAGTATTTCAACAATAAGTAAGCAAGATATACCGGTACTCATTACTCAAAGTATCGCAATTTAGCTGGAAACTTCATTTAAATCATACAAATTCACAAAGTAGCCATTTTTACTGGCAGATGACATTTGTTGCTTCGGTTGTGTTATTACTTTGTCATGCTAACATACAACCAGGGAGAGAGTGACAAAGTTAGACAATAACGAAAGCATCCAAAAATACAGGCCTGTTAAATTAGCCTCTGCCTTCAAAAGCACTTATTGCACACTACTAACTATTCAAGTTGATTATAAAAATCCAAAAGCAAAACTACTTCAAATACAAAGAGGTATTGTTAAATATATACCTTTTCTCCACCAACACCATTGTATGCATACAATGCTTTGCAATTTCCTTCCGACATCACGACTAATTAACCAACCTAACAGCCTAGGAAAATAGCTAAAAAGCAACAATATTGTCTGTTGATGTACTAACATAGTTTTAGTCTTTCAAACCATGTGTAGCAGTTAGCAATCTCCTACACTGAACTTTTTTTATTTCAAACCTCTGCCTAAGAACAAATGGCTGCTAGTTCCTTTTTTTTATGAGTGATTAACTGATTAATAATAAAAGCTTTTGATTGGAAAGTCAAAATCATTAGCTTGCAAAATAGGTTTAGGTTGGCATTCTACGTTTAAAGTACAAAATAACACAATATATGCTGTATGACTGCTTTACAATTATCGACGAAAGTGTAAAGTGAGCTGTCAGTACCGGTATAGAGTAGCACTTGTGACATCATAACTTAACAACATCAATGGCTAATACGAAACATTGCAACAATTATCTAACCAGTAATCCAATCTATGCACTTTGTTTCGTTTATGCACAAAATGTAGACAACCAACTTAAAATTATGAACACAAAAATTAGGACTCTTCGTTTTTAAGGCACCTTATATGTTATTGTTACAATGGATGGTTTGCATGAAAGTAAGGGGAGGAAATTCCCCAATACATTAAATGCGTAACCCAGACATGCATTGGGTTAGAGTACTGATTTACAGCAAGTCTGCATTGCGCATGACGTTTTGGGGTTTCAACAATAAAAAAATCAATGTATCATTGAACTACTGATACTGCAGCATGTATAACAAATCAAACACACTGCTACAGACCAAATAAAAATCAAAACATAGATACCCCGTCCATATGTTCAGTTCAAGAGGTTACAAAAGCTCACAAGCTTTCTCTGTTCTGCATCACCATTACCAGAGGTGTAAAAAGTACCAGTAGTAAGAAACAGTATTCAAGTAAAAGTATTGTTACTGACAAGCAAATGTAGTGCAAGTCGAGTGAAAAGTATGGTACTAAACGATTTTATTATGCAAGTCTAAGTGCAAAGTAAACAGGTTTTAAAACTACTCAAGTACCCAAATAGAATTTTTTTTTCAAACCTATTTTTTTCCTTGAAGAAACACTTTAAACATGGGGTGAGAGTGAAATAAAACTTTTGATGAAAAAAGGTCACCCTAATGTATCGAGTCTGTCCACTGCCCAAGTGTCCTTGCCAGTGTCAGCAGCCGACACAGCGCCCATGCTCATTTCTCACTAGGGTTTGAAGGATTGTAGCCTATCAGTAATTTTGTGGGCAGTGTCTAGAGCACCAACCTGGTTTCCCTAACCAATTGGCTGCTGCACCGGCAGCTAGGAAATAATTCAGGACATACTGGTACCAATATACATCTTTGTCAGCACTACACTATATCGGTACAGTAATGGTATATGATCAGATAATTAGATTTATGATTAGTCCAGCCCTATGCTAGTCTACCATACTTTTTTCGAGACTCATATAAATTAAGCCGTCACATATTACAATGAATGGTTTACTTAAGTACCGGTATTGACAGGAATTCTCCCAAAACGTCATGCCCAATGCATAGATGCAATGTGTGTCTCCGTTACCTAATGACATACCGGTACCATATTCACTGTTCACAGGTTCAGGTAGGCCTATTGGGGTATTCCCAGCCAACGCCTTAAAGTGAACCATCCATTGTAAGATAAGGCGGCTTGAAAATGATTAGCCCCCCTTTTTTTTTTGATCTAGTCTACTGGTACTAATACTCTGGCATATTTGAGAGTCTGATGCTGATTGCTATTTATTGCCATCATTCCGCAAAACCCATTATCTCCATTTTTAAACTTTTTGAGAAAATCAAGTTTTAGTTTTCAGGTTTTTTTAACAACGTTCCTGATTGTGGATTTTTTAATTTTTGGTTTGACAAAAGTGCTTGATCATAAAAGTTTAATGTCAATACAAGAATAGCCGCTCTGCACTTTCGACGTTACATGAATTTAGTCTCTTCAGCTGTGCAACAAACTCTTGACAAGAGTCACTCTTCCACCCTCAGCTATTGCTTCAATCTAAAACTGTTTGTTCGATTGTTTAATCTAAAACTGTTTCTTTGTTGATTACACCGCATGGTTTGGTTGCCATCTCATCGCACTGTAGCATTAAAGTGCCTACTACAAGGAGCTCAATTTGGAACCACGAAGCATTGCACAACCTGATTTGAAGTCGAAGATCAAGTCAATGTTGGTTGACTATGTTGTAAGGTAACTATCTATGCTGGCATAATCCAACTCTTATGACTTCATAATGAACATCAGCTTACAGAGTTCGATAAACATCGTATGGTTTGGTTGCCATCTCATCGCACTGTAGCATTAAAGTGCCTACTACAAGGAGCTCAATTTGGAACCACGAAGCAATGCACAACCTGATTTGATGTCGAAGATCAAGTCAGCGTTGGGTGACTACGCTGTATGGTAACTATCTATGCTGGCATAATCCAACTCTTTTGACTCCACAATGAACATCAGCTTACGGAGTCCGATAAATAGCTGTGCTGTTGTTAGGCTAACCATTCATGGCTAGCATCGTGTTGGTTATTATGGTATACTGATGAGAGCTAATAAGCTTGAAGCGCGTCTATTCCTATAAGAACAAGTGTTGGCTGGTTAGTCTGGTAGAATAGTGATCAGATGGATTAATTACCGTATTAGGCAGTTTTCCATCTGAAAAAACAGTTCTAGATTAAGGCAATAGCTGAGGGTGGAAGAGTGACTCTTGTCAAGAATTTATTGCACAGCTGAAGAGACTAAATTAATGTGTATAATTTTAATCAACAAATGTATAAGGCAGTGTCTATTTTGCTGTTAACGGCATAATAGCTTTTAGGTCTATTTTGCCGCAGATACATAACCCCATGTCACACAAATATTTCATCTTATTCTATTCTACTGTCTTCGCAAACCTGATTAACCCCAGGTCACATGAATCCAAATCAAAGCCATGATGAGAATCGAACCCAAAACTAGTGCAGCACTTCCCATTATACGCTGCGCTCTATCCATAGAGCTATCAAGAAGTAGTGGCAATCTAGCTCAAAATGGCGCTTGAAAACCCACGACATCACTTACGCAAAATAGAACTAATAGCTATTTTGCTGTTAACGGCAAAATAGACACTACCAATGTATAAACAGCGAATGAGTTTTGTGTTCAATTTTTGTTTAAACTCACATTAAACTGTTAAACCATACTTAATTAGCTATTACGTCACTATTATTATTGTTTCATATTGCTACGCACAATTTTTTCACTCGTGAAATGAAAATTTTTGAGACAAGCATTAAACTTTGTTTATGATGCAATAACAGATTAGGTAGTGTCTATTTTGACGTTAACGACAAATTAGCTTTTAGGTCTATTTTGCCGTAAGTGACGTCGTGGGTTTTTAACCGCCATTTTGTGCTCCATTGCCACTTCTAGATAGCTCAGTGGATAGAGCGCAGCATAAAGGTAAGTGCTGCACTAATTTTGGGTTCGATTCTCGTAGCGGCTTCAGTTTGTTTCGCTTCAGTGGCTTCGGTTTGGATCGCTTCAATTCGAATTTGTGTGAGCTGGGGTTAACAATCGAGTTCGTGAAGACCGTAGCATAGAATAAGATGTAATATTTGTGAGACATGGGGTTACCTAGCTGCGGCAAAATAGACCTAAAAGCTATTATGCCGTTAACGGTAAAATAGACACTGCCAACAGAATAACTATTACAAGTCAGCAAGTGGAGTTAACAGGTTTTGCCATTTACTTTTTTAATATTTTTTGACAACTTTTGGTACAGAAATGGAGTTAATATACTGCATAATGAGTTTCGCCACCATAGATACTGGATAACGAAATCGGTTAGGAGTACAAACTCGATATTTGCACACAAGAAGAACATTGGTGTAACCATTGAAAAAATGCAAGATAACAAAATTTCAAAATTTTGGAGTTAATGGGCTTTGCCAAATGATGGCAGTTTGAGTACGGTATACCAGTAGAAGCTGGATAGCTACTGCCAACTGGTACCGGTACATATGACATGAATACATATTAAGAAGCGTCTATTTCACCAAAAATTCCGGTTACCGAAGTTTGAAAATCATGGTTTGCAGAATCGAAAACATCCCCTAGCGCTTCCCCTACTGTGAGAGTCACACTACAGGAACTGAAAACGCTTACACAACTACGATTTTTTCAAAAAAAGCGTCTGCAAACAGTCTACTAAATTCACTGGGGTCAAATTATGGAATGAACTACCCAATGAAATCAAATTATCAAAAAATTTGGCACAATTTAAAAAGACATTAAAGCAATACCTTCTAAATAGTTACTAAATTATTGCACCTCTTCTATAAGTGAATTTTTTTAACCCATAGCCCTCTAGCACTCTCGAGTCCCTCAGTTTTACCACCTTAATCAACTTTGAACCTTTAACCGTATTACGCCTGTAAGCCGCTCCAATAGTATTAATGTTTTTCCTTCTTTCACTTCCATGTTGAATTGTAATTTTGTATATTTATACGTTTGTTTGTTTTTTTTTGATTCCTTTGCACAGAGTTTGTGAATTGATAGTTCCTCTTGTAAGTTCCAGGTGGAGCTATCAAGTAAAAGCCACCCTTGGGCTTCTCACTAACTCTGTGGCGTCGCATTTTATTTTATTTTTGACTGTCGTATTTGTTATGATTGACGCCGAATAAAAATACAATACAATACAATACAATTTTTCAAACTTCGGTAACCGGAATTTTCGGTGAAATAACACTTCCTACATACCGTATTAGCCTATAGCCTACCAGTAGATTTTTAGCTTCATCAAAAAAATTTAACGAGTTTTTCTGTTGTTTGGCAAGACTCGAAACTGACATAGTCACAGTAATCTACAGGTACCAGTACTCTCAAATACAAAGCAAATGCTTATCGGTACAAGGGTACTGGATAGGCTTAATATGTCCACCTAGACACAATCTCAAGAGCTTTTTCTAATCACGCTAGTCCAGACTACAAGTTAAAGGCTGTCAGCTACCGGTATGTAGCAATAATTACCGGTAGTAATTACAGAATTACTCCCTACGATGTACGATACTGTGTAGAAGGTGTGTTTCTTTCTGCTTCACATTGATTTCATAATTTTTCGACACTAGGCTACATTTCATTACACATATCAAGGATACAGCTTTGAGTTTAACTACGCACCAGTACTTCACACGTTACACTCTTTGCCATTTCAATTTGTGAATCGTGATTCTCTGTCTTGCGTACAATTTATACTTTCCACAGTTCAACGCAGTACATAATTTCGCTTGGTCCTGAGCTATGTTCTGAGACCACCGTCTGTCATTCTGGCAGAATAAACGAGAGCAGGATTGCCAGATTTTTTAGTGGTTTATGGCCCAAATCCTGTGAAAAGTAGCAAATTGCCATAAAAAGTAACCCAAATAATTTTTTGACGAAACAGTTAAGCACACGTGCTCCACTTACAAATATATCTGAAACAAAAAGAGAAGTTAATTACATCAATCTTTAGCTTATGGGCTGACTGATTTAACTGCAAGGAAGCGAAAGCATTCACAATCAGTGCAAATTTGAAATCTATCATCTACTACGTGTGCACATTGATCAAAAGAATACGAACCGGTAATGTACCACTATTTGTCAAATTCCACAGTGGTAAAGTACCAGAATGTACAATCGCAATAACATAGCGTTCACTTTGGGATTTGTGGTAACGTTATGGATTCAGGAAATGGTATTTTTTCTACACCTCTGCATGTTTTAGTGTTAGAGGATTATCATCAGAGGTGGGCACGGTACTTTTTAAAGTACCGGCGGTACCGGTACTCGGTACTTTGTAAAAAAAGTACCGGCGGTACCGAAACTTGGTACTTTTAGAGACTGTGACTAATTTAGGGGCTGTGATCAAACCATTCGTCTCAATGAATTACAGCCATGAGCTCTGTATTATTTTACATGCATTATTACCCGGTTTAGGGAGAGCAGAGCACGGGCGTTTTCTTGAGAATCGCGTATCATCCTACGTCTCGGATCAAAGTTTTCGTCTCAGTCAATAACAGCCTTCAGCTCTGTGTTATTTTACCATTTTTACGTATATTATTACCCGGTTTAGGGAGAGCAGAGCGCGAGGGTTTTAATGCAAATCGCGTACCATCCTACGGCTCGCATCAAAGTTTTCGTCTCAATCAACAACCGCCATCAGCTCTGTGTAATTTTACAAATTTGATTACCCGGTTTAGGGAGAGCAGAGCACGGGCGTTTTCATGTAAATCGCGTACCATCCTTCGGCTCTTATCAAACTATTCGTCTCAATCAATAACAGCCAATAGGTCTGTGTTATTTTAGATATACCGTATTATTACCCGGTTTAGGGAGAGCAGAGCAAGAGCGTTTTCAGGTGAATCGCGTACCATCCTACGGCTCGCATCAAACTACTTGTCTCAATCAATAACAGCCATGAGCTCTGTGCTATTTACATACATTATTACCCGGTAAAGGGATAGCAGAGCACGAGCGTTTTCATGTAAATCGCGTATCATCCTACGTCTCGGATCAAGCTAATTCGTCTCAATCAATAACATCCATTGAGTTCCGCGTTATTTTACATACATTATTTACCCGGTTTAAGGAGAGCATAGCACGGGCGTTTTCATAAAATTCGCGCACCATCCTACGGCTCGTATTAAACTATTCGTCTCACTCAATAACAGTCATGAGCTTAGTGTTATTTTACAAATATGGTTACCCGGTTTAGGGAGAGCAGAGCATGGGAGTTTTCATGTAAATCGCGTACCATCCTACGGCTTGTATCAAACTCTTCGTCTGCGTGAATAATGGCCATGAGCTTTGTATTATTTTGCATGTGTTATTACCCGGTTTAGGAAAGGGAGGGCACGGGCGCTTTCGTGTAAATCGCGTAGGCCTACCATCCTACGGCTCGTATCAAACTGCAAGGCATTACAAAACTGTAAGTATGCACTACATGCATGGATGATGATGACAGCTGATTTTATGTTGTCGAAACGTCCAGTTTTGAAAATTACTGTGGCTTTTTTTCTTTTTTAAGCTATTTTTGTCCCTTATTTATTATATTCAGCTAATTAGTTGGTTCGTTTGCATTGTAAATTTTTATTGTTAGTTGTAGTTGAGTTATTGTCAAATGTGCATTTTGTTTTCCATAAAATATTATCAATTGCATTTATAGTGATTTGTAAACAAAATTTTGATTGACATAAACTTGCAAGAATTCTGTCATGATTTGCCAGTAAGTGCAGCGTTGCAATTTTATCATTCGTGTTTGTGAATTGCTATTTTCATTTTAGGAAAAGAGAACTATATGAGCATCAACAAATCAATAACCTCACATGCTCTGTTCATATCTCTCAAAATAGTTCACTTCGCTCCTGGATAGGAGCTCAAACTACATCCGGTAGTGAGCTCATCGTTGATGAGTGGGATTAATGAGGGTACCTTATCACAGCTCCCTGCACGTCACCCTTGGGCAAGGTGTAGTACAGGCACGTCCCCCTGAGCAAGAGTTACGCGCTAGAAACGGTTAATATTGAATCTACGTTAATTAACGGTTAAAGGGCTGTTGTAATGTACATACATTTTTTTTGCGTATTTTATAGTTTTTGATTTACGTTGTGCCACCATGCACAGTTATTCTTAATTTTTGCGTGCTTCAACGTTTTGCGTTTTTGTTGCATATTCCTTTTTCTGTGCCATTTTATTTTGATGCGTTATTGTGATTAGTTATTGATGGCGGTCAGAAATAAAAGTTGATTGATTGAATTCTGGTGGAAAAGCTCTCGTGTAGCAGCCATGTAACTGAAGCGCCAATCAAACGAAGTTTCGGTTATATTTAGGGCTCGCTAAGTCAATAAAGTCAAAATTTTTCAGGACCTTGTTACATGATCAAATGCGTACTAACGTTCGTTTCAGGTGTTCAGGAGTCTGTTTTGGTAGATTTTATATGTCAAAATATAGTCAAAATTTTGCATAAAGTCAAAATTTGTCATAATCGTCTTTATCAAAAACTTCCTTACAAAAACGAACAAATTTATATTTTTTAAATATTTTTTTGAATTTTTGAGCTGCTATTAAAATTTTATGCGCAGTTTTATTTGATTTTAAACTTTTGAAATAGTTGCCATATTTGCACTATCGTCACAATAATGCGTGCGGTAATGGAGAAGGAAATAGCACTTATTATGCATGAAACGTCATAGTTGATGCATAAATACATAATTGTTGGACAATTAATCTAATCCTATAAAACCCTTGCGCTCTTTACACGTGGTCTTTTAAATTGTAGCTTGCAAAGCAAAGAATGCCAAAACAAGCCAAATCTTCTATAGCGAAAGTTAGGCAAACTTGCCAGGAATATCCGGATGAGTATTCGGAAACTCCTGCCAGCGACTTGCGGTGCCACCTTTGCGACGTGTTAGTCAAATGCGACAAAAAGTTTTTTGTGGAAAGCCACCGAAAAAGTAGGCAACACCAAGGAAAATTGGAGACGAAGAGCAAATCTCAAAGTAAGCAAACCTTTTTACATTTCGATCAAGTAAACTTCAAGGAACAGGTTGTTTCTTCATTCTTAGCCGCAGATATCCCACTTCATAAACTGAACCATCCTTCTTTAAAGTCTCTGTTTGCTAGAATGGGAAAAGTATTGCCTTCGGAGACTGCAGCCCGGGCATGTGTTGCTAAATTGGCATCCCAAAAAGAGGAACAAATTCAAGAATTACTTCGTGACAAAAAAATTGTTTTGATTATGGATGAAGCAGAGGTTGCTAAACAAAAGTATATTAGTGTGCTTGTGGGCAGCTTAGATGCTCCAGATCAGACATTCCTCGTTAATTGCCATCCACTTGACAGCGGTCGCAATGTTAATAGCAGTATTATTCTGCACACTGTGGATGACATATTGCGACAAGTTGAAATAAAACGCGAGAATTTTTCATTGTTCTTGACTGATGCTGCTCGGTAGGCCTACATGTTTTCGGCTGGAAAGACATTAAAGGAATTATACCCTTCTTTGATGCATGTCACCTGCGTTGCGCACTTACTACATAACTGTGCAATGCGTGTGCGTGCTCATTTTAAAAATATTGATGAAGTAATAGCAACGATCAAGGCAGCTCATCTCATCTTTTTAAACCCGCTTATCCTTGGGGGGTCGCGGGGGCAGCGTCTGGAGTTGGACCTTCCAAGCATCTCGGTCTTGTGCCACAAGTGGCAAATGCTTTGGTGGGATTCCAAGGCAAGACCAACCAAGATCTTTAACGTAATCCCGCCCACGGGTTCTGGGACGGCCTAAAGGCCTTCGACTACTTGGTGTTGAATACAGCAGTTGTTTGGCTGTTCTATTCTGGGTCATTTGTGTCACATGTCCATACCAACGAAGCTGCGATCTTTCCAGCCGGAGAAGCAGTGATTCGATGTTTAGGGATTCACGAATATCTGCACTTTTAACTTTATCCAGCAAGGTCAAACCGCTGATTCTTCGTAAGAATCTCATTTCAGCTGCTTGCACTCGAGATCTCACTCTTTCATTCATGATCCAGCACTCATGACCATATGTCAGAATAGGAACATAGACTGATCTGAAAATAGAAAGTTTTGCTTTGATGCAAAGCTCCCGTTTTAGCACAACCGATCAGTGGAGCTGGCGCATTACTGCACTTGCTTTTCCGATGCGGATATCCAGTTCACTATTCTGTCTGCGATCGCTTGTGAATGAAACCCCGAGATACTTGAATTTCTCCGATTGTTTCAGCGATACTCCATCAACATGGACAGAGCACTGTGCTGGTTTTCTGGACAGGCACTTGGTTTCTGTTTTTGTGGTACTGATTTTCATTCCGGCAGCACAGCAAGCATTCGAAAACCTGTCAAGAGCTTGTTGGAGACCATTTTGGGTAGAGTCCAGTAGCACAAAATCATCCGCAAATAACAGACGTTGTACTGCGCAATTACCGATCTTTACTCCACCACATGACGCACTGTTCTTCACTATTCTATCCATATAAATAAGGAACAGAATAGGCGAAAGAGAACAGCCTTGTCGTAGTCCCACACTTACTCTGAAATGTTTTGTTTTTTTGCTGTTCACTCGAACACAGACCTCAGAGTGCACGTACAGCGACTTAATGGCAGTTAGTAACTGGCCATCTACGTCATACTGCAACAGCACCGCTCAAAGCTTGTCTCTAGGAATGCCATCATATGCTTTTTCAAGGTCAACAAAACATGCGTTTACCTTTTTTGCATATTCCCACGATTTCTCAAAGACTTGCTGAAGAGTAAAGATCTGGTCCATTGTGCTTCGGCCAGGACGAAAGCCACATTGTGCATCCGTTAGTTTAGGCTCGATTATTTCACGGCATTTCTTTTCAAGGCACTTAGCATAGACTTTACCAGGGACACTGATGAAAGAAATGCCTCTATAATTGTTGCATTTCTTCTTATCTCCTTTCTTGTGGATAAGTATTTCCACACTGGTTTGCCATTGCTTTGGTGCTTGACCAGCCTTGCAGGCCACCTGACAAACACGAGTAAGCCAACGCACGCCGTAACCGTTCATTGCCTTCAACATTTCAGATCGGATATCATCCTCACCAGGTGCTTTTCCAATCTCCTCCTGACCCTGTAATTACAAGATGGGCAACTTGGCTTAGAGCTGCCTTGTACTATAGTGAGAACCTTCCAGCTGTTCGTACCATTGTCAACAATTGGACAAGTGCAGGCCTCTTGGTCAGCAGAGCAAAAGACGCTATCAATGTGGAAGGTTTGGTGTCGGACTTGGTTCAAATAAATCAATACCGGACTCTAGCAGCCAACGTAGAGTTCTTAGAAGGAAGTGCCTGCACAACAACCAAAGCATACGGACTGCTGAAGAATATGCAATTCGATGATGATCCTTTCGCAATTAAAGACTACATTAACAAACGACTATCCAACTCCGATTTAGAAACAATAATAAACTGTACCAACTTGACAATTGACCCAACAAGCTACGCACTATTGCAAAAAGCCCAGCCAACCTCTGCTGCTGTTGAAAGGTCGTTTTCTATGCTCAATAAATTACTGCGAAAAGACAGAAATTTTGATGTTAAGAACGTAAAAAAATATATGATGCTGTATTACAATAAAACGTCCTTGTAATTATACTGCGTGGCTTTCGTTAAAAAAATCATAGACATACTGTTAGTGTACAGTACAGTTGCGATAGCAACGCAATTTTTGTATTACACACTAATTGATACCGGTACACACAATGGCTCGTTATCCTAGGTTTTACCGTCATGCGTCGCTTTGTTGCATTAGCTTCAACACTGAGTAATTGAGAAAATGTTCGAAGTAGGCTACCTTTTTTTTAAAAAACTTATGTAAATTGCAGATTATAAAACATATTTAATTAATAAGGTGCAACAAAATATAAATAATACGCGGAAGCGGTTAAGTCAAAATTTTACTAAAATAAAGTCAAAAATATATTTTTTTAGGTCAAAAAAAAACGGCCCTAGTTATATTAAATATTTACCTGAACTGCATTTAGGAAAAATATGCTTTCTCGAAAAGGGAACGGGGCACTAGTGTTCTGATGTTACTGAAGAGGTAGCTATAAAACACAAACGTCTGAGGACCATTGGTGTAATCCGTTTGAACCCGCACATGCAATTGGCCGAGCGGTTGGTGCATTGGGCTGCGGAGCTGGCTTCGCGGGATCGATGCTCAGCTAGGTCATCTCCATGATGCACATACTTCACTCCACTACAAAATTCCTACGCTGTAATTGGGTGGCTTGAAATAACAAAAAAAAAAAATCCGTTTGAATCAGAAAGGTGTTTGGGAGAGCAAAAAAAAAAGATCAACACGTCCTCAGGTGTCCTATTTTTCATTAAAAATCAGCGATGAGCAAAAAAAGTCTTCGGCTTGTTTCACAGTAGGAGTTTGTATTTCTGTAAGTGCCCGCGGACCGCATAAGCGGGCCGCCCTGGTTCAAAATATAGATTGCCCAGAAATGGTGTAGAAGATAGATGCTGGGCGGAATTACAATGCTCATATAGCTGAGTGGATAGAGCTTATGCTTCTGGATCGGTAGACTCATAATTCGATTCGGAGTCGGGTGAAATCAATGACAAAATATAATCTCTTTTTCACAGCTTCCATGCTTGACGCTCAGTTGTAAAGGAGCAGCTTACAAAACAAGTCGGTAATTTTACTTTTTGTCTTGGCTTCGATTAAAGGTTAATCGACAAAACTAAAGCATGTCTAAACTAGATGGCAGCTGCAAGCACCCGCTTATGGCTTCCCGATCAAGCTTACTAGGGACCCAAACGTCTATGGGAACAGCAGAGCGACTTCGCTTTTACAACTTAAAAAAACAACAAATCCCTGCAAAGTATAGGTGGGCATTATCACACATGAAGTAAGTTTAATTTCCTGCAGCCTCTGCTCCATAAACTTAATAATATTGTAACGACTTTTTACATTTCTGTAATACAGTCATCGAAATCTCAATAAAACTATTATCCTTAAATTTCTTCACGTGTACAGTGATGATGCTGCACAAAAAATCAAATCTTCATTATACTCGCCATATTACGCCCAAGCGTGTAACGAGTGGCGGAGCCCACCTACGCGGCGCAGCGCTTGGGCTACACAACTCCGAACAAACGTCGCAACGGTGGCGAGCCGTTGGCGACACTGTGACGATTTGGCTGACCACGCAATTGAACCTCACACCTCCCGCACCAATAGGGTGGGCTTAGCAACTGAGCTAATCGGCCGGCACAATGCTACACAAGTCTGCAGCAAAATCATCTTGTTTCTCTGACATTTCCAACAAGCTGGCAAATCTTGCAGTAAATTCAAACAATAAACGCCATGATTCTTGAAGGATTTGTGCAGCTGCAAGGACGACTGCATTCACACAAAACGAAATTAAATCATCGAGCTTGTGCTCGTTTCTAAGGGCCAAGAAATCGCGGCATAAAATGGGATGTATTATTTTGATATATCAAAAAATGAAGTTACAAAGCAAAAATTACGAGATTTTAAAGAAACAGAATTTACGAAAAAAGATCTACATTTACTTGCCATTAACATGTTTTTTATTCAGAAACTCATTAACAACAATTTATTCAAGAACTTTTTGAAAAGGATGGCATACACCGCATTAAAGCAGTTTGAATAAATATGTTTGACTTTTTCGTCTTTCTGCCGCTCTCAACTAGAGCTTATTTTAAGGGTAGGGCTTACATTAAAATCATCCTCAAAAATCACGCTAGGTTTTATTTTGCGGGTAGGTCTTATTATCGGGGAAACACGGCAATTACAACCAATTTCGCGAAACCACAAGCTTGATAATCTGATAGCGGATTATGCTAGCTATTACTCTAACAAACTCTTCGCCCCAATGCGAACACAGTTGCAATGCGAGGAATCCACAAAGCTAAGTCATGAGTCCAATGCACCAACCACTTGGCCAATTCCCATGTGCCCCTTATTGCTGATTAAAACGTCACTTTAACCACAAACTCATACGGCTCACTCACGAATGAAAAAGTTTCAAGCCAAAATAGCTCAAAAACATGTTTCCCTACTGCCCTCTAACGGATTACATAACTTTGCTTGATTTTCATGAGGTTTCCTGAAATTTCACGTTTTTTACGTTTGACTCCAAGTCAGGCGCTCTGGAGTAACCCTTCATTATATTGATATTTTACCCACATTGAGATAATAATTCTCCGATAATTTGAAGGTCCTAGCTGTTGTCATTTAACAGTTATGAGCTTGTGAACATTTTCTTATTATTGACTTTTGACCCCAAACCACTTGACTGCCACCCCCGCAAGTTGTGAGACCCAAGTTTACGTCGAGGTTTATCATCCCTGAACATTTCAAGCCTCTAGCATCAGCGGTTCAAATGCCCTAGACTGCGCAAGAATGGCAACATTTATCGGTTTTTTGACCTTTGATCCCGAGTCACGTGACATAGAGCGTTCATGGTTGGTACACTGCAAGGACATATCAAGACACACCAATCCTATCAAATTCAAGTTCTTATGTGTTTTGAATGAATAGTTATACGCCAAACGACATATTTGCGTATTTGACCATTGACCCCAAGTGACGTCACGCAAAACTAATCATTGCTGGTGTTTGTGTACTCTCGTTGAGATGCATCTGCTACGTAAACTTGAAGGTCCTACCAGTTGCCATTCACAAGTTATTAGCGTTTGATCAAACTATTTGTCAATTCACTTGATTGACGTTTGACCTTTGACCTGTTGACCGCCACCCCCCAAAAGCTGTTAGGCACAAGATCACATGGAGGTCTATCATCCCTGGAATTTCAAGTATCTAGCATCAGTGGTTCAAAAACCTTCAAATGCACAAAAAACTGCTGAGGTTCGTTGATTTGACCTTTGACCCTAAGTGACGTCACGAACAGGTCATTGTTGTGCATATTTTTGTTCCCCACATTGATATGCATATACTGTGAAAATTTGAAGGTCCTACCTGTAGTCATTCAAAAGTTATTAGGTTTTGGTAAATTTGGTTTTTTGACCTTTGACCTTTAACCTGACGACCGCCACCCCCCAAAAGTTGTTAGGCACAAGTTCCCAATAAGATCTACCATCCCTGAACATTTCAAGTCTCTAGCATCAGCGGTTCAAAAACCTTAGGCTGCGCAAGATTGGCAACACTTCCCAATTTTTTTGACCTTTGACCCCGAGTCACATGACATAGAACGTTTATAGTTGGTACACTGCAAGGACATATCAAGACACACCAACCCTATTAATTTCAAGTTCCTATGTGTTTTCCATCAATAGTTATTTGCCAAACGACATATTTGCGTATTTGACCTTTGACCCCAAGTGACGTCACGCAAAACCAATCACTGTTGGTGCTTTTGTACCCTCGTTGAGATGCATCTGCTCCGTAAATTTGAAGGTCCTACCTGTTGCCATTCACAAGTTATTAGCGTTTGATCAGATTTTTGATCATTATATTTGATTGACGTTTGACCTTTAACCTTATGACCGCCACCTCCCAAAAGCTGTTAGGCACAAGTTCACATGGAGGTCTATCATCCCTGACAATTTCAAGTGTCTAGCATCAGCGGTTCAAAAGCCTTAGGCTGCACAAAAATCTGTTAAGATTCGTTGATTTGACCTTTGACCCTAAGTGACGTCACGAACAGGTCATTGTTATGCATATAATTATTCCCCACATTGATATGCATATACTGTGAAAATTTGAAGGTCCTACCTGTAGTCATTCAAAAGATATTAGGTTTTGGTAAATTTGGTTTTTTGACCTTTGACCTTTAACCTGACGACCGCCAACCCCCAAAAGCTGTTAGGCACAAGTTCCCAATAAGATCTACCATCCCTGAAAATTTCAAGTCTCTAGCATCAGCGGTTCAAAAGCCTTAGGCTGCACAAAATTTGGTGTTGAAAAAAAAAAAAAAAAAAAAAAAAACAATTTTTCGGAAACAAAGTATTTTTTATCTAGAAAGTGGGGGCTGTCGGGGAAAGTTAGGGCGACCAAGGTGTAGACCTAGGTGGGACACACATTTGAACTCTAGGTCACTTTTGAATTGGAACAGTAGTTTAGCAGCTAGAGCTGCTGGAAGTGTCAAAAAGTGCACAAATGGCCAAACAAAAACAACATGGCTTCCCTTTTCGGGAAGCCATAATAATAGAAAATGAAATTACTGAACGTATGACTTAGCTTACAAGAAGGTGGCTATGCTCGAGCTCAACTGAACTGATCTCGGTTAGTGTGGTGAAAAAACCATGATTCTTGCTTTCACGCAATTGCACGATGTGAGTCTGATCCTGATACATACAGTACTCGTGCGTGAAACATTGGTCATTGTCTGAACTTTTAAATCAAGCCAATTTTGTGACAGCATTTAATGACTCTTGTGAATACTTTGTGGGGGTTATACGGAGCCTCTGTTGAAGAGCGCTGATCCAACACAACACAATCTCCAACGTGAAAGGTTGAGATGATAAATGTATAAGCACACTGCTGCATGCAAACTAAAAATTTTGTTTCTTGACTGCCACAATTTCGAACTGGAACTAGAAAGGATTCAAACGAATGTTTTATGATCGGGAAACTCGTGGTAAATCCCGTTTGGAAGTTGCATGAAAGTTTGGAAATATTTACTTGCAGCTGCATCCTGCTTGACGTGAATAAGACTTAAGTGAAATATTAAGTTGTTTGTTTTTGTGGCGTCATGACTAGTTTTTTATTATTTTTGTAATGCAATAATATAAAATTCTCTTGGTAACACTGGAAGGTTGAGGTTAGGCTACGTATAGACGGATGCAGACGAAGTTGGAATATTAGTTTTCCGCTTAGGATACGCTTGTATAATACAGCAATGTCAAGTAACCATCAGATTGGTGAGAGGAGGGGATATATCCCACTGAGCCTCTTGGGGAATCCGGGAGAGTAAGAGGGGTCAAGACACCTCTGATTTGTTGTTATGCATACTATTACATTTGTACTTTGATGATTTTAAGTAAGGCTGCGGACTCGGTCAATTTTTTTTATCGAGTTTAAGTTCAACTTATTTTACGAGTTCGAGTTCGAATTTCATTTTTGCGAGTCAACTTCGAGTTAAAATTCAGTGAAAATTTATCAAGTTCTTTCGAGTTTAGAAAATAAGCGAATATCTTGCCATGGCACAAGTCGTTTTTGAGTAAAAACAAGCGATTATTGAGTAAAATATTTTTGAGTTCGAATTCAAGTTGTCTGCCCAGAATATTTACGAGTTCGAGTTTTCAACTCAGATTTTTTTTGAAATAGAGTTAAAGTTCGAGTTCGGCAAAAAGATTGAGTTCGAGTTCGCAACCCTGGTTCTAAAACGCACGAAACTGCAAAAACAAGCACTTACTCTATTCTCAACTTCTACCTCCCCCTAAAAACTCTAGTTCCGCCCCTGAACGTCATCATTTTGAGAATCATTGTCGTGGTTGCTGTAAGAGAGTTATACCGTGATAAAAAGCCGAGTATTGTGACAACTTATCACACATTTATTTAACACATCGTCGTTTCTCACTTTCTTTTCATTT
The DNA here is from genome assembly GCA_964006365.1 of Trididemnum miniatum. NCBI lineage: Eukaryota > Metazoa > Chordata > Ascidiacea > Aplousobranchia > Didemnidae > Trididemnum > Trididemnum miniatum. Next base: position 14,760,758 of record OZ023243.1, on the reverse strand, counting down.
GCTGCACGACGGCAATCCAAATAACTATTCCGCGACGTGTGAGCTTTCTCCTCGCAAATCGACAGAGTAGCGCAAGTAAGAACCTACGTCTGCTTCCCATTCTCAACAGTAGGCCTATATTCAACTTGACAAGTTCCCTGAAACAAATGGAGATCAATATTTCAAGAAATTATTTGATCTAAAACATAGTTAGACGATTAAATATGTAGAACACATTCACACAACTGGCACAGATGTTAATTGGAGAATTCCAATGTTTCTTTCACTTGAAGGAAACAAATCAAATAATAATCAAATCTTCATTATACTCTCGCTATTACGTCGAGGTGTGTAGCGAGTAGCGGGATCCATTTCCGCGGTTTAGCGCCTGGACGACACAACTCCGAAGAAACATGGCAGCGGTGGCGAGCCGTCCGCGACATTGTGTCGATTTAACCGACCCGGGAGTCGAACTCGAGACCTTACGCCACATATAACTTGCAGGGGGTGTGGTCCCCTAAATACACTCATGATTATAATTTATTAACTTAAATAAACAGTCGAACATTGGCACAAGCGTGCAACGTCATTTGCTGATTGTTTCGTAATAATGGAAATAAATTAACAATTACAAACTTACACGGTTCGCCACGTCACAATCCACCACAGTTCTATTGTAGAAATCAAAGATTCCATTATACCTTGCCAGCATCTTGCGGCATCTGCAAAGTATTAAAACAAAAATTAATCAAATATTATTCACCGCGAACAATTACAAAAATTACAAATCTAAATAATAATAATTAAATTATACAAATGACTGATATACACAGCCTATCACCAGCAAACTCATAATATGCAGGTAGGCATGGTCGGGTTATTCATGAAACTAACAAGCTGAAACTATAGACCTACGAAACACGTAAAATAAAAATACTGCTTGTGGAGAAACCTAAACAGCTTAAAACTTTCCAACACATTACCAAAATTTACACGAGAATAAAAGAATTATCGTAAGCTATTTTTTATTGTTTGTTGAAATCTCCCTCCGCATTTCGCGATTACATGTCTGGATTTTTTGCATTTTGGCGAAAAAGATTGAACAACGAAAAAACAACTTACTGTACTTTAGTTTATATTTTACAGACGCGAACTAATATCTCTGTTTCGCCATCTTCCATAGAACGATTACATTTATTTTAGAAGAGAGTTTAACCCGGCTTTAAGTGAGATACACAATTTTAAAAACTTCTACAAGTGCTTTTTTGTCACCCCCCTTGCAGGGGAGGATTAACAGTAAGTGGGGTCCTGGGTTCAGAGGCAAATTAAATGGGCGGAGCGGTCTGAAGCCCAGAGCCCTTCAAAATTTGAGCGTGCTGAAGCCACTGAATTGCATAGTGTGTTATCGCACGTAGGTGATGTCGTAAGTACTATAAGTAGTAACCTATAACGTATGGGACGTATCGATGTTTTTGCCGTTTCCAAACGCAATGTCAAAGAATAGATGTTAATTCAGTGAAAATAATGTCAGTTGCGTGTCAGACTCGCAGCACTGACGTAGTCGGAGGAAGGCACCGAAGCTATGAGCAAAATAGGTGAGGTTTGAAATTTCAAAATAGGTGGGGTTGGAAATTTCACTTTGCCATTGAGTGTCCGAGTCATGGTGAATCGTTAGCGTATGAGCATACTCCCCCGTAAAAAACTGCAACACTGCCCTTTGTGTTCTCAATCTTCATGTTTAAAAAGTAATAGTCGGTTAGTTAAAGTCAGAAAGTCCAACCGAACCTGAACCGCGAACCGGTAAAAACCGCTTTTTTTCGGTGAACCCAAACCGAACCTGAACCGTTTAAATTTGAGATCATTGAACCTGAACCGAACCGAACCTTTAAATTTTGGTGCAACTAAACCCGAACCGAACCTGAACCCAAATTTTTGAAAAATCTTGAATCTGAACCGGAGCTGAACCTTTAAAAATTAAATTTCTTGAACCGGAACCGGAGCGATATTTTAAACGGTTCGACTCCCTGGTTAAAGTTGTTACTCGAAACTGTGGTTGCTACGCTAACAAATTTGTTTTCACATTTTACTTGCGGAAATTAGCAAATTGACGAAACAAATCAACTTCATTCAAAATATCCCTGCGTCTGAATGCACGCGATGCTTGCTTTTTTGGCATAGAGCAAAGCGTCAATTTGAAGTTGAAATAGAGCACTTATTTGAAGCTTGAGTGCTGTAGCTTGTCAACAATCACAGGAAATTATAAATCAAAGCATCTATAAACTTAAACTGACACCAAGTAATTTACTCCTATGGCTATGCAGGGCCGTCGAGAGAAAATCCAGTCCCTGATGCAGAGATATGATGCGGCCCCCCTCGGTACCAAAATTTGACTCTCTAAAAAAGAAAAGGTCTTGACATCGCGCAGACGTAGGCAGTGTGAGAAGTAGAAAATTTTTACTGGGGGGATGTTTTTGTCCACAATTTTGCCTGAATTCTGAACCCAAATAACAATACTAATCTTGCGAAAATGGTATTTATTGTTTATGGGGTGACGCAGGGGCGTAGCAAGAAATTTTAAAAGGAGGGGGAAGCACAATTTCACCATTTTTTTTAAACGTATTTTTTTTAGCAGAGCTAATTGAAGCAGATTAAAATCAAAAAATTTGGGGGATCCCGGGGTATGCTCCTTCAGGAAATTTTTGAAATATTGCATGCTGTAATGGCTATTTTAGTGCTTTTTCAACATTTTTCTGGCAAGCTTTGTTTAAATTTTTTAACCCTAAATCTGAGTACTTCACTGCATTTTGTTCGCACTGCATTTTGTTCGCACATTTTCAATTGTGCGTGTCTAAGACGTAAGGCTCATTGTGATCAAAGAGGTTTGAAATTATGCAAAATTTGTATTTATCGAAAACATAGTTGAAAAAAGTTGGTGAGGTGAATGCATACCCCTTATCCCACCCACCCCCCTAGATCGCCCCCTAGCCGTAACCTACAAAAGCCATCAAAAGAGTGTGGCGTATTTCAGTCACTTGGCATCATTTGTTCTTTTTTACTAAAAGGTAAAGTCAAAAGAGGAGGGGCCATGGCAAATGTTCCCCCCCCCAAATACGCTTCTGGGGTGATGTCATTGGTCAATGACCAAATTAAAACAGTGGTGGAGGGCGTACTGCGTGTTTGCATACTACCAGCACGATGAACAAAAATTATCAACGGTAGAATTTCGAAAACTTTATAAGCTTGGTTTTAGGCAGGTTTTTGGTTTTCAATGAAGCAAGGGGTTTAAAGGAAGAGCAGTAAGCTACCCCAGCGGGGTTCGGGGCAGAGCCCCAGAAGGTATAGGCTAGCATTTTCTTAATTTATACTCTCAACTTCAAATATGATATGAAAAAAGTTGGAGAACCGCTGCTTTAACATAGTCTTAGTGCTTTCGCTAACGCTTATAAAAAACTGCTGGCGTGTTGTAATGTTGATGAAAAATAAACTGTTCTGTAATAGGCGCACTGAAAAGGTTGTTCTTGATTAGTATGCGAAGGAAACTATAATGGTTAAAAGATATGCTGGAAGTATCGCCGCAGTCCGTACCCACAAGCAACACATATAAAAAACATTTAACTTCTTGCGGTATTTACGGCTGGGGGAGACGTTTTTGCATCCCCTCCCCAGGACAAATTTTCTTTTTTTCTGGGGGAACGACTATTTTTACTGGGGGAGACATGTTCCCCCCATCTCCCCCTACTTCGCACACTAAACGTAGGTTCTAACATAGCGAAGACGAAATTTCTCCAGCATTTCTTCCCGTGTGTTCCTAAAAAAAATTTATAAGAGCGGGGCCCCTCAAAACATGACGGGCCTCGGTACTTTGTACCCCCCTGCTCCCCTCTCACCAGCCCTGTAGCTATGACCGGCGAGGTGCAGTGGTTGAGGTTACAAACTCAAAGCGCGAAATTTGAATTTGAAACAACCGGAAACATCAAAGATTTCGGAAATGTACAAAAGAGACAATCCCACTGAAGATATAAAAAAACAACTACCCTTCAAACTGGGGTGAGATGGCGTTGGAGAGGGGCTACTACATAGAAAGTCGAGGGTTTGATGCTGTTCTAGGTTTTCAACGTCGTTTGATTACTATTGGATTTTTAGGAGCAACCAACGCTCGGCGATGGTAATTGAATAAACCAAAAAATTCTATGGAACCATTCTGAAATATGCAATAATGAAACTTTCATTTCAATCAGTTTGCAAGTTTCGCATCAGTGCAAAACTAAAGGATTGGCATTTTTGCAACAAAGTTTGTAGCAGTACGTCGACAGCAGGAGCGGATCCACAAAATTTTAGTGGGGGGATGCAATTTTGAAGTAGGTTAAATGTTATATAATACAAAGACGCTAGACGTTTAGACCCGGAAAAAGGCGTAAATAAGCCCTTTGAAAATGTTTCATGTCAGGGGAGCATTCCGAAATTTCTTTTAGGGAGGTGGCACCAAAATTTGACATTTTTTCAAACGTACTTTTTTCCGGCAGAATTAATTGGAAGCAAATTGAGGAACAAAAACTTTTTAGGGGGTCCTGGGACATGCTCCCCCGAAACGTGTTTAAAAATTTACTAACTGCATTAGCAATTTCAGTGCATTTTAAACAATTTTCAGGCAAATTTTGTTTAACTTTTCTGACCCAATTTCTGAGTGCTTTAAGGTAAAGCGAGAGGCATAAAAGGATTTTCAGAGCAGGCCAACGTAGCTGGATATGATTGGCTACAAGCATTCAGAAATCGCCACCCTCACCTTTCTACTCGTAAACCAGAAAACTTTTCTTTGAGTCGACCTATGAATTTGAATGAGGTTGTTGTGAAAACAACATTTTGATGAATCTTTCAAAGTTATGTCTGATAATAACATGACTGGGCACCGTGTATGGAATACAGTTGAGACTGGTTTACAAGATGTCTTTGAATCTTGCGATGTTATTGGATCCAGTCAGAGTCGCGCATTTAACTTTACTGGTCTGGAAAAGCGAACAAATCACAACATTTGTGCTTCCGGAGGAACCGCTCCACACATGATCATATTTAAGGGGAAGCGAGACCACTTGCAGAAGCAAGCGGCATTACGAGATTTTGTCCCCGTGTTCGAGTCCGGATGGATGAAGGACTCGCTGATGACAGAGTGGGGTCGTAACTTCCTTTGCTGTTTGCAGCAAAGGGCGCATTGGATGAAAAGGACCTGGTTCTTTTCGATGGACATACAACCCACTTATTAAATCTTGAGTTTATCGCTGAAATGCGAAAGAATGATGTCATTTTGGGGTGCTTCCCACCTCACAATCCCATTATTTACAGCCGCTTGATAACAACGTGTTTTCGTCGTTGAAGAAACACTGGAATCGTCTAACAGAGGAGATGAGCCACAATAGACTATCATGCATTTTGTTCGCACATTTTCAATCACGCCTGCTTCAACCGTAAAAGGCTTATTGCTATCAAGAAAGTTTGAAATTATGGAAAAACTGTATTCATCAAAAAACACTTTCGAAAATGGCTGGTGGAGGGGTCTATCCCTTACATTCGCCCTGGTAGACAATGTAGCGAGGGCTCATGGCTCCGGTGCATTCCCCCGACTACGTCACTGCTGGGAGTCTGGCACGCAACTAACATCATTTCCACTGAATTAGCATCTATTCTTTGACATTGCGTTTGGAAACGGCAAAAAATCGATACGTCCCATACGTTATAGGTTTTACTACTTGCAACGTCATCTACATACGATAACGCACTATACCATTCAGTAACTGAGATTCTTACGTTAATGAAGATTGTGTTTAATGTATCGGGTCAGCAGCTAATCACATTATAAGGTAACTTAATTGGTACAAATGCTCAGGGCTTCATCCTCCCCTCCCCTTAATCTGCCGCTGCCCCGCTGCATGCAGTGCACTCGGTGCTTCGCCTCAGTCCTGACCCAATTTTCTTTTCTACGGTGAAACAAGCAAAGTGCGGTTTAAGTGCGAGTTACCAAAAGCAACCGTGAGGAGAAACGCGGTTATCACAAATATAACAAGACGCAACAAGTAAAAATCAAATCTTCATGATACTCACAGCAGTACGTCGAAGCGTGTAACTGCAACGAGTGGAGGGATCCATCTGCGCAGCATAGCGCCTTTGCAACACAGCTACGAAGAAACGTCGCAACGAACCGGGATCGATTATCACCCTGTCCACATATACACTTTTAGGGAGATTTAAGCCCGCGGTTCTGGGCTCTAGTTTTCACATCGTAATCAATTTCTTGATGTCAATTTCTTTTTTACCTTTTTTACACAATCCCCCTTTTTGGAAAATTTGAGACCAAATTGCCTCCACAGAGCATTGATGTCATTAGGTGAAAAACAAAACAATGCCTTCACGTCCGCAGAGCTCCCATTTTTCCACTAAAATCAGATGAAGAACAAGAAAAAATCTGCACGTCCGCAGAGCTCCCATTTTTCCACTAAAATCAGATGAAGAACAAGAAAAGGTCTGCACGTCCACAAAGCTCCCATTTTTCACTAAAATCAGACGCCTTCACGTTCGCAGAGCTTTTTTCGGAAGATCAATTTTATCTAGCGACTTTTAAAAATTTTTGTCGTGTTTTAAAAACAGAAAAAGGAAGAGGCCAGGACGGAGTCCACGTCTCTCCCCTCTTCTACCCCACAAAAAAATAACAGATTTGCACGATTTACAAAAATGGGCGTGAGCAGAAGTGGAGGGGACTAGTTTCACCCATTCCCCCCTCTTGGCGCCGCCACTGGTCTACACCATGGTTCTTTAACGGGAGCAACTTCGGCCTCCAGAAGGGCGATTGTAACAATTGTTGAAATTGGGAATCGATTTCAGTATTGCCAACAACATTATGTAGCCCAATGATCTTCCGAAAAAAGCCCTGCGTACGTGAAGGCGTCTGATTTTAGTGGAAAAATGGGAGCTCTGCGGACGTGCAGACCTTTTCTTGTTCTTCATCTGATTTTAGTGGAAAAATGGGAGCTTTGTGGACGTGCAGACCTTTTCTTGTTCTTCATCTGATTTTAGTGGAAAAATGGGAGCTCTGCGGACGTGCAGATCTTTTCTTGTTCTTCATCTGATTTTAGTGGAAAAATGGGAGCTCTGCGGACGTGAAGGCATTGTTTTGTTTTTCACCTAATTACATCAATGCTCTGTGGAGGCAATTTGGTCTCAAATTTTCCAAAAAGGGGGATTGTGTAAAAAAGGTAAAAAAGAAATTGACATCAAGAAATTGATTACGATGTGAAAACTAGAGCCCAGAACCGCGGGCTTAAATCTCCCTAAAAGTGTATATGTGGACAGGGTGATAATCGATCCCGGTTCGTTGCGACGTTTCTTCGTAGCTGTGTTGCTAAGGCGCTATGCTGCGCAGATGGATCCCTCCACTCGTTGCAGTTACACGCTTCGACGTACTGCTGCGAGTATCATGAAGATTTGATTTTTACTTGTTGCGTCTTGTTATATTTGTCATAACCGCGTTTCTTGGGGTGCATATCATCAGCTTCCAAGTAGCGCACCCTGGTAACTGGGAGCATGCTTTTCCAGGCGAATGATGATTGATACAGAACGCTTTCAGGGTGGTACAAGGATGGACCCTCAGCCCCGGCAGCAATTGAGAAAGTCAACGACGATTTTCAAGAAATTTGCATACACAGATGACTTGGCGATCCTTCAGTCCACAGGAGACTGGCAAGTACTAGAAGGGACTCTTACCGAGGAAATGAAAACACTCTCCTTGTACCTCCCGAAATGGAAGCTGAAGCTCAGCGTAAACAAAACGGTGACGGAAGCTTTCCACCTCTACAACAGGGAAGCACGACGTGAGCTAACAATCAAAGCCGAAGGACGTGCCCTACCTTTTTCCACCACACCAACTTACCTCGGTGTAAAGTTGGATAGGGCTCTCACGTTTCGCCAACACCTTCAGTCACTGCGCAAAAAACTAACAACTCGCGTTGGGCTTTTGAGACGATTAGCAGGGTCGAGCTGGGGTGCTGGTGCCATTACTCTGCGCACAGCCACCCTGGCTTTGGTTCATTCCACTGCTGAATACTGTGCATTCGTCTGGTGTCGCAGCGCCCACACTCGTCTCGTCGATAGGCCAATTAACGACACTTTACGCCTAGTGACCGGATGCTTACGACCAACACCTACTGATGACTTGTATGCCCCTGCAGGCATCCAGCCATCCCAGCTTCGACGCAAGAGAACCACGCTATCCTATGCTCGCCGTGCGCAAGACCCAAAGCACATGCTTCATGAGAGGCTCTTGTCCCCTCCTTACGGAGGGCATCGGCAGCTCAAATCCAGACTCCCTTTTGTTCCTGCTGCACTAGATTTGCTAAACGACCCCGATGCTTTGAGCACTAGCGCGGCAGATAGTTGGGCGGATCACAAATGGAACACGGAGTGGCAGAAATGCGCCTCGCGACTCCATGGTTTGATTGCCGACGTTGGTTCTCTGTCATCGGGAATGCATTTCCCCAGACCCGCTTGGGTCAGGCTTAATCGCCTCCGAACCGGCGTTGGCCTATTCCGCTCAACAAGGCATAAATGGGGTATGGCTCCCTCACCGGCATGCGAGTGTAAAGCGGGTGATCAGACTGCAGTCCACCTAATAATATCTTGCCCTATTTATCGCTATCCAAATGGGGCTGGTGGTCTTGCATCGGATGACATGACGCTGAAGGATTGGCTTGTAAACACATGCCCAGCTGTATGAATTGGGTTTCTCAAGAAAAGATCGAGCCCATACGAAGAAGACCGCGTTTTTCTTCACGGTTGCTTGTGATGACCCACACTTAAACCGCACTCAGCTCGATTCACCGTAGAAAAGAAAATTGGGTCAGGACTGAGGCGAAGCACCGAGTGCACTGCATGCAGCGGGGCTGTGGCAGATTAAGGGGAGGGGAGGATGAAGCCCTGGGCATTTGTACCAATTAAGTTACCTTATAATGTGATTAGCTGCTGACCCGATACATTAAACACAATCTTCATTAACGTAAGAATCCCAGTTACTGAATGGTATAGTGCGTTATCGCATGTAGATGACGTTGCAAGTAGTAACCCGTAATGTATGGGGCGTATCGATTTTTTTACCGTTTCCAAACGCTATGTCAAAGAATAGATGTTAATTCAGTGGAAATAATGTTAGTTGCGTGCCGGACTCCCAACAGTGACGTAGTCGGGGGAACGCACCGGAACCATGAGCCTTCGCTAAATTGTCCACCAGAGGGGGATGTAAGGGATAGACCCCTCCACAAAAAAAAACTACGCCAAAATTTTCGAAAGTGTTTTTTGATGAATACAGTTTTTCCATAATTTCAAACTTTCTTAATAGCAATAAGCCTTTTACGGCTGAAGCAGGCGTGATCGAAAATGTGCGAACAAAATGCATGGTAGCCTATTGTGGCTCATCTCCTCTGTTAGACGATTCCAGTGTTTCTTCAACGACAAAAACACGTTGTTATCAAGCGGCTGTAAATAATGGGATTGTGAGGTGGGAAGCACCCCAAAATGACATCATTCTTTCGCATTTCAGCGATAAACTCAAGATTTAATCAGTGGGTTGTGTGTCCATCGAAAAGAACCAGGTCCTTTTCATCCAATGCGCCCTTTGCTGCAAACAGCAAAGGAAGTTACGACCCCACTCTGTCATCTTCGAGTCCTTGATCCATCCGGACTTGAACACGCGGACAAGGTCTCGTAATGCCGTTTGCTTCTGCAAGTGGTCTCGCTTCCCCTTAAATATGATCATGTGTGGAGCGGTTCCTCATTAGGCTACATAATGATCATTAGGCTGCATAATTTTGTTGGCAATACTAAAATCACCCCCTAAAAAGTAAAATCGACCCCCAGTTTCAACAATTGTTACAATCGCCCTTCCGAAGGCCGAAAAGAACCATGGTGTAGACCAGTGGCGGCGCCAAGGGGGGAAATGGGTGGAACTAGTCCCCTCCACTTCTGCTCAGGCCCATTTTTGTAAATAGTGCAAATCTGTTATTTTTTTTGTGGGGTAGAGGAGGGGAGAGACATGAACTCCGTCCTGGCCTCTTCCTTTTTTTGTTTTTAAATCACGACAAAAATTTTTAAAAGTCGCTATATGCAGTGTCCAGGGAACCCAGAAGCACATAATTTGACCACAAGATACTACTTTTTGACCGATACGCTTTTCATATTCTGCCAGTGCGATTGTTTTTTAACATTTTCAGGATTTTTTAATTTTCGTTTTCTTTCATTACCGTGATACCGTGGTGATACTGCAATAATGCACCAATATGTTTCACTAAATTTGGTCAAAACCGGCCGTTAGCTCAGTTGCTAAAACACGGGCTATCGGTGCAGGAGGTCTGGGGTTCGATTCCCTACCGGTCAAATCAAATCGGCACGTTTCTTCGGAGCTGTGGAGTCCAGGCGCTTAGTCGCGGATATGGGCCCTGACACTCGTAACACGCTTCGGCGTACTAACGCGAGTATCATGAAGATTTGATTTTGATTTAAATGTAGTCTATTTACAGGTTAGACACTGTACTACAGAACCGGGCTACTATATAGGCATGATAACCGAAGGCAAAAAGGGCAAAGGCAGAAACGTAGCCAGGGGGGCAAAAGGGGCAATTGCCCCCCCCCCCGAAATATTTTCAGATACGACCAGCCTACAAACAAAGATACTAATGCTATTACGTAAGTCTACAAACAACGCACGCAGAGGCGGATTAAAACCACTCGAGGGTATTCGCGTGTTCTTTTTCGACAAAAAAAACTAGTAAAAGTTTTTCGACAAAAAAAAACTTTTTCGACAAAAAAAAACTTGTTTTTCTTGTAAAAGCCCTAAATATCAGTGCGGCAGGGGGCTCTGCCCCCAGACTCCTTTAGTCTCATGTGACTAGGGGCTTCGCTCTCACACCCCCGGTTATTGCCCCCCTTGCCTAATTCTGAGTGCGCCGCTGGACAAGCCTATGAAGTTTTGCCCCCTTCCCAAAATTTTGAGCTGGCTACGCCACTGGGCAAAAGCAATGTCAACTTCTGAACAATTATGCTTGTAGTATCCTATTTTTACGTCATAATTCAGTACCCATTTTGACGAAAAATCCTCCTGAATATACGCCAGAATGCACTAAATTAATTCTAAAATTTCAAAACTTTCTGGGTGAGGCTCCCCTGACCTTTTTGAAAGAGTTTAACTTCTTACTAGTTTTCTTCGCTTGGTTATTCCCCGCCCCCCACTTATTTCGGGCTGGCGCCGCCCCTGGTGTAGATCAATAAAAAAAAAGTCTTCACGTCCACAGAGTCCTGTTTTTTCTTAGAAACAAGCAAATAAGCACATTCACGTTTTCTAAGACATTGCACTTGAAAATAAGCACAAATCTTCCAGCTGTTAAAAGAAGAGGAAGGACCAAACAAAAAGTGGCAAAGGGCCGCATGTTGCCACCCTCTGCCTTAGACCAACAAAGTTTCCATTTGCATCGAAGGTGGAGCAATTCTTCTGCTGATCGCGAACGTCGAGATTGGAATCTTCGCTGAGATTTTTATGAAACAAGGAACCAACTTGGAACGATGATAAAATGTGTTAATGAGTGGAACCGCTCAGATGGCCGAGTGGTATAGAGCGTCCGTCTCTTGAGAAGTAGACTCCGGTATGATTCCGAGTCGGGTCAAGCCAATGACTTTAAAATTGGTATTCACAGCTTCCCTGCTTGACGCTTAGCATTAAAGGAACAGTGTGGAGAACAAGCCGGCAAGTTTACTAGTTGTGGCGGCAAGTTTACTAGTTGTGGCGTTGGGAAAAGGCACTTAGCGGGATTTCCCATCTTGGTGTGATAGACAGGTGGCTGGCAACTCATAAGCGAGCTTGAATAGCGCTTCGATCGGTTTCTCGTGATAGGGGAATAAAATTCTACTAAATAATATAAACCAGAAGTTTTCTGGGGTGTAGAAGTGAAAAGTCGTTCTCGGGCAGTTTCAAAGTACCGGATCTGACGTTTAAATACGAACAGGCCTCAGTAAAATTTCGGGGCGTCTTCAGCCTCCTGCATTGGTCAGTGGAGTAACTACCTCAATCACAAGTGGCGAAGTTTAAAATTTTTACGATCTGTCAAATTGTAGCCTACGACGGCTGTATTACTTGTAGTAATTGCGTGTTTATCCTCCTATCACGAGAAAGCGATCAATGCGCTACAACGAGCTCGCTTAGGAGTTGCCGGCCACCTGTCTATCACGCCAAGATGGGGGAATCCCGCGAAGTGCCTTTTCCAACAGCACAACAAGTAAACTTGTCGGCTTGTTCTACGCACTGTCCTTTGATGCTGAACATCAAGCAGGGAAGCTGCGAATACCTGTTTTAAAGTCATTGGTTTGACACGACTCGGAAGCAAACCCGAGTCAGTAGCTCCAGAGGCGGACGCTTTAGCCCAGTGGTCGGCAGCCTTTTTTTAACGCGGCCCAGATCACTCTTTCAATAGCTGTTGAAGGCCCACTACATTTAAAACCATGACTACAAAACGAATGCATAGTACAACACGACTACAAAATGAAAAAACGGTGCGTTCTTTTAAAAGCAGAGAAAATGCAAAGCGCGTGTTTTTTTTTTCTACTCACCTTTTTGCTAAAAAAGATGGCTAATACTCACCTTTTTGCTAAAAAAGATGGCTAACCAGGTAGCCTATGGATTCTTCATTGACTTTTGATCACAGTTAGGGAAAGTGACCCGCAGTGTCTCTGCAAAAGTCATGATTCCTGATAAAGATCATTTCAATTAGGCAACCTGGCAAAACTAAACCGTCAAATTTTTAAATATCGATACTCCATTATAAAAGTAAAAATAGCTGAAATTTTTCCTGTATTATGCCAGAAGAGTACAACATATATATTCGAAATTGTTCTTTCATTGTAGTAACTTAGACATTAATTTCATAGTTTTGATTTTTTTGCTCATTTTGAAATTAAGTGACAGGCTAGATCTCATGATGAATGCTTTTAATTATTTTAGCTTGAACTTTTGTGCTTGTTAAACCAATGTACTGGAGACTTGGAGCGCACAGTAACGGTATGTATGGTAATTTTTCATATTGGTATTGACATAATCGGTATTTACCGGCAGTTAGGCATTAAAAATATCATAAACTGAATGATGATACCCAGGGGCAAAGCCAGGGGCGGGCAAAGGGCGCAATTCCCCCCCCTAAATATTTTCAGTTACCACTAGCCTACAAACAAAAATACTAATGCTGTAACTTAAATCTACTAACAACACAAGCAGGGGCGGATTAAAACCACTGGGGGGATAGGCTACCCGTGTGTCCTTTTTCGACAAAAAAAACTACCATAAAATGAGTGTTTTTTTGTAAAAACCCTAAAAATTCGTGGCTGCTGGGGGCTCTGCCCCCAGACCCTCTTAGTCTCCTGCGACTGGGAGCTTCGCTCCCACACCCCCCGTTGCCGAATCCTGTGTGCACAACTCGACAAGCCAGTAAAGTTTTGCTCCCCCCAAAAAAATTTGGGGCTGGCTACGCCACTGATGACACTTTTTGCTATTGTTGTAGATTAGGAACATTTAGGAATTAGGATTATTTTTTCCAAAATTTAGGAACGGATCGAAATAGGAACAAAGGCTTTAGGTTTGGAATGGAACTAGGAACAAAATTCTTTGTTCCGGAGAACTCTGTTGTGCGGGCTGACATTTTATACTTGAAGTAATATAACGTCAAATAATTAACAAGGTTTGTTATGCTACAGGATTTTTTCCGTTTTTGCTCATTTTAGTTGGGTCGCAGCTACTATAAACACCGCAATAAATCGTAAAAGTCAAATGCTTTCAAATTCTGCAAAAACAGCTGGGAGTTATAATTACAGTACAATATAAAAGTAGGTAAGCGATTTCCGTTTCCGGATTCGGTTTGTTTTAGGCGTTGAAGGTTCTTTTGGCACCATTAACAACGCATGAAATAATTGATCGCGGAAGGTCGTGGGCCAAGGGTTTTCAGTGTTTCCAATTTTCCATTTTGAAATTCGGGGAAACGATAACAGTCATCACAAACAGGAAACTGTTTAAGCTCTACAACAGAGGTTGGAACCCAGCGACCCGCTTGGTTTTGAATGTGGTCCGCGTCAAAATTTTGCTAAGTGTATAACACCCCTGGTAGAGTGGAAAACATTAATTTTTCTTAAAAACTGATTCACATTCAATTACATGCTATATCTGTGGCATAAAAACCGCGCAAAAATCTCTGATTTCATGATAAAAAATAATTCACCATGAAGGTTTGATAAATTTGTGACGTAAAGACGTTTACTCGAGTTGAGGAATGTATGGGGGTATGCCATCCCCCCGGAAAACAACATCATTCCCCATAAAACATTTCAGCGTAAACCATTCCCCTCTAAATAATGACCAAGCCTCCTTTACGTCTGCGTGAAAAACTTGCACCTTCCCCCATAAGTATTTTTACAACTCAGGCACTGCATGAAGATATATGTTTTTAAAGCAAAATTTAAAAATTATACGTAAATGTGGCTGAAAATATTGTGCAATTGATGTGACCCGCTCAGCTTGCCAATTACAACCCTTGCACCACAACCACGAGATTAACAAAGATAGAAAGGAATATGACCATCAGAAGCAATTAATTATTAAACTTTAAATATGAAAACAAACACTAACATCGTGCGGTGGAACTTGTTAAGAATTACCGGTTAAGAAACAACATGCTAGAAAGCAATTATTACATCAGGTAGTTTAAATCAACAGAGAGGGTTCCAATGAGGGTGAAGTAAAATATTTGCTGTTTGGTTTTCGCGCCTATTCGTTCTGTTGCTAGTTCGTCCTAGGCCATTTTGTCCTCTTGCCAATTTGTTTATTTGCCCTGGAATTGGTCCAACTCGCCCGTCAACAGACTCTGCCAAGTGGATAGCGCCTTTGCCTCTGGAGTATGGGAATCCGGTTCGAATCTTCTACCGGTCTAGCCAAACCAACCACATTACATGGTCGCGTTTTTCGCTTCTAGAGCGCTCGACCCTGTTGCGTGCATGACCCCGGTTCGATTCGTGGGTGGGTACAAGCCAGTGCATGGTCGTGCGGAGAGCGTTTGCTTCTGCAGCGCAGGACTCTGCCATGTGGACAGCAATTTGTTGCCTTTATTATTGGACTACGGTTCGATGCTTAGACGGGTTAAACTCTGACGTTACTACGGTGTGGATAACATCCGCATGTTAATGGTTGAGTTTTGGATTCGATTCCGCGACGGGGAGGTCATAAGACAAATTCTAACCGATCTGTCCACGGCGTGGATAAAGCATTAGTTTTATGATCGATGGCCCCGGGTTAGATTCTTAGACGAGTTTAACCTTAACCCACTATAGTCGATCTGGACGTGTGGATAATCGTTCTTTTCTGGAATAGTAGATTACTAATTCGATTCATTGACTGGTTAAACAACCGATTGAATGGCACGTCCGCTTCTATGGAACGAAAGAGTTCAGGGATGGAACAAGAAATTTCAGGGGTCCAAGATTCGAAAAAATGTTCATTACATTTGCACGCTTACAAGTATCGAGATACCGATTCATTGCTATGTAAACTTTAAGAAAGTAGGAGCTTGGGTTAAGGTTGAGTCCCTGGATCGGACAATTAACGCGCAAAAAGCGAGCGACTCATTCGCAAAAAACAAACGTGTATTTCCAGGCGTACGCAACTGCATACCGGTAGCTCATTCTAACTAAGCTCCCCAAAAATATATGGACCCCCCTGATCAAATGGCGCTGGATTCGTAAATGTGTCAACTACTCTGCTCAGTGATTCTCAATCTTATTTTGTTCCTTTTATAAATTGAAGAAGTTTACGCACCGCCAACATTTTCAACACATGACGTATGTAATATTAGCCAAGTATCACTTCAAATAACAACAAGTTCAAAACAAAATACAAACGTGACAAATAAGCTATATAATTCTGATCAGACAGACCGAACAGTTTATTTTGTCGATAATAATTAATCCAATAGATAAAGCAACTCCGACGGAAGACTGCGAAGGGACCATTTATACGGTAATTTCGAGCAGTCAAGCAGCCACCCTGGAATTTGTCAATGTTTGACACGTTAATTCGAAATTACGAGCTAAAAAAATTGATAATTGACAATACAAAAATAGAAAAAAAAGACAAGCATAAGCGAAGCTTAATGGTAACTTTCGAGCAGTAGATTTTTGTAATTGATCTTGAACTTTCTGAAAGTTTGTTGTTTTAAATCAGTAGTTACAGAGTTTCAAATTTTTGATCCTTGATATTTAAAAGAATTTTGACACCGGGAGATTGAGACTTTAGAGATATAAAGATTTTGCTTAGTTTTAGATCTAGTGCAGCGTTCATGTACGGTAGAAAGCGGGACGAATAGGCAATTAAGATGTGAGGGAAGGGTTTGTTTAGAAAACTGGTGCATAATTTCGGCCATTTCATAATTAAATAGGTCAGCGAGTTTGAGAACACCATATTTTTTGTAACGCGGAGTAACGGAATTTTTACGACTTGCATTGGATATTATTTTGATAGCTTTATTCTGCAATCGTTGTAGTTTTTGAATATATGTTGGGTATGTGCTGCCCCAAATTGGAAGACCAAATGAGAGGTGAGGGTGAATAAGGGCATAATAAAGAAGAAGAGCGGAGGAAGGAAAGAGATGACGGAGTTTGGTCTATATGCCAACTGATCGAGCAATTCTACCTTCAATGTTACGAATATGAGCTTTGAATATAAGTTTATTATCAATCGTCACGTGTGCTGCAGACTCGAGTTCGATTCCTGGGTCGGTTAAGTATGAGGCAATGCTGCCAGTGGTTGACTTATCACAGGAATATTTTGATGCGGATTGGTAAACATTAAACCCGTGACACGCAGCAGCAAAATACAAAAGAATTTACGAGCAATTCTATTTTTTGTTTGGCTTTTGTTTTCGTGAAATTTCTACAACAATAATAATAAATCAAGCAACTAACATAATTACACGATATGTACAATATAATGAGCAACTTTTTTGTTCTTGAGAAAACCTTGAAAACTTTTAAATTTTTTTTTAATCAGACTAGACTCAATAACTCCGAAATGACGTGAGCAATTTGTAAATCGCAAAAACTGAAAAAAGATTAAATTTTCCTCCCACCAATTCAAACAAATAAGCTTCACGAAATTAATAGAAATTTTTTTCCAGCAGTTTGTCTCAACCGGTCGGTTGTAACAAACTGCTCTCAGTTGCTAAGCGCACGTTATCAATGCGGGAGGTCTGGGGTTCGATTCCCGGACCGGTCAAATCGACACAGTGTCGCCAACGGCTCGCCTTCGTGCGACGTTTTTTCGGAGCTGTGTTGCCAAGACGCTCTGTACCGCGGAGATGAGCCCGCCACTCGTTACAAGCTTCGGCGTATTACCGCGAGTGTAATAAAGATTTGATTTTGATTTGGTTATTAACAATATTTAAAACAACACGTAATGGTGAACAAATTTTTTTTGCTTTTATGGTTTCTTGTTTCGTTTGTAGTTCACGTTGTGAACAGAGAATTGCATTCAAAAATCATTGCACCGATCGGAGTTGCAGCAGTACCAGCATCGACCACCCTGCAACACAAACAGATTAAGTTCGAACAATTATGAAGAGTTTTGTTTTGTAAGCACATTTGATTGTACACTGTAACGCTGACGAAATTCATTGAACTGTATTAACAGCATCTTGAAGTGAACATAAACTGGCGATCAGTTATTTCACAATAAACATTTCATAATAAAAAATCATTTATGACTACTTTGAGACAGAGTGACGCGGCATCGAACCAGCAACCTTATTCATTCAATTACGATCCACATGATTATCATAAATAATTAATTGTTAAATCACTCAAAGTAAGGTTTTGGATTGAAACGCAACTATAACGTCACAGAGATACAGATTCGAGTCATTTCATCAAAATATCTAATTGTAAATTTTTGATCTGATTTTTGGAATGTTTTGTTTAAAATTTAGACTCTGAGGCAGTAAAAACTCCCCGAATTTGTTCGATGCAATGCTTGAGAAATCAACTTACTTGCAATACATGCAATAGAACATGATCTGTTCGAGGTTTAAAATTATAGGGGCAATTATGAACAAAAAATCGATCGAGCCAGTCAGTGGCGTAGCAACGCAATTATTCCCCTTGGAGTTTTGCGCGAAACGCTGCCCTTAACACGTTGTAAAAAGTTGCAAAGGTTGGAATAGGCCTAGAAGTGTTGCGTTCTCCCGGCATTTATGCAAATTTACTTGGATTTTTTTCTCGTTCTTCCGGTAACTTTACAATAACCTCAACCAAATCTAGTCAGGTTTTTTATGTGCTGACGTTTCGTTGGAACTGACGACCTACATCATCAGAACGATAAAGCGCTACGAGTTTTTAAATTTTTGTTCTTGCTCATAAACTGCTGTGTAGTGTTATAACTCGTAGCGCTTTATCGTTCTGATGATGTTGGTCGTCAGCAGGGCCGAAACTAGGCAATGCGCCCCCCCCCCCGAAATCATCTTTCGGGGCCCCCTAAAAAATTTTTCTTGGATGGTGATGCCAAGCTAGGGGAGTCTGGGGGCATGCCCCCCGAGAAAATTTTGCGGAATTTCACCTTAATTTGGGGGCTTTTTGTGCGTTTTGAGCCGTTAAAATTCCTCAATTTTAACAAGGTTTAGTAGTCTGTTTAACTAGGTCCCTTCCAAACTCACTAAAATAATGCTGCAAGCAAACTCTACTCTAACATTTCGCTACCTATGCGTTTCGCTACCTACCAAATAAGTCCTTTTAGAATGTTTCATGTCAGGGGCGTATTCAGAACTTTTTTCACGGAGAGGACACCAAATTTCGTCACTTTTTCAAGCGCAATTTTTTCAAGGCAGAGTTATTTTAAGCAACTTAAGTAACAAAAACGACTTTGGGGGCATGCTCCCACGAAAATTTTTTGAAAATTTACATACTGTAATGGTCATTTTAGCGCTTTTCGAACAATTTTCAGGCAAAGTTTGTTCATATTTTTGGCCCCTAACTTTGAGTGCTTCATCAAATATGATGCATTTTGTAAGCACAGTTTCGATTATGCGTGCTTAAGGCGACTAAGGTTTATTGTTATGAACAGGAGTGCAAATCTATGTTGGGCATTGGAAAAATGATTGAGCAAAATTGACCATTTTTAGATATTGGGGGGATGATTTAGCTAAATTGACACGTCTGCAGATGTCCAATTTTTTGCCCACTATGAAGTGAAGTCCAAAAAAAAGGTCATAACGTTCCCAGATGCCAATTTTTTTGCCCAAAATGAAGTGAAGGCCAAAAAAAGGTCATCATTTGCGCTGATGCCCAGTTTTGGGACATGAAAATATTGGGGGGGATGCTGCCGGATTATTGGGGGGGATACATATCTTCATGGATTTGCACCCATGGTTATGAAAGGTTCGAAATTATAGAAAAGCTTTATTTATCCACAGCATTGTTGAAAATGGCTGGTGGGGGATGCATCCCCCACATCCCCCCCTGGATCCGCCCCTGGCCCTTGGTATGCTACTAAACGTTAATTTGCTAGTTTTGCGACTGCCATTTTTCAACAAATTTGCAGGGGCCTCCAAGGCCTAAAGCATAAATATGGTAAGGGGGCCCCATATCGCGCGAGTTAAGACAAAAAATATATTGAATCTTAGAATAGGCTTACTTAAGGCACCTTTATCATACGTTCATTAAACAGTACTACGTACTGACTATTTACGGGGCCCCCTTTTTGTGCGCCCCCCCGGTTGGGGGGGTTCGGGGGGCGCTAGTTTTGGCACTGGTCGTCAGTACCAACGAAACGTCAACAAATAAAAAACCTGATTAGATTTTGTTGAGATTATTGTAAAGTTACCGGAAGAACGAGAAAAAGCGTTGTAAAAGTTAACAAGACTTAAAGGTTTTTTATTCTGAAACCTATCGGGCTCTGATTTAGTAGTAGTACGTTTTATTGTCGGCCCATAAAAAACAAAATATACTGGTAATACACAATAACCATAAAAAAAGCGCGACGAGGAGGAGCGAAAGACCATGAGGTCGTCAAAATAAGACAACGCGATCGCCGAGTCTACTTCTCCTCAATATTTAACCACCTCAGCTCTCATGTTATGAATTAATACTTTTGGCCCAGTGGCCATATCGTTTTGAGAATAGTAAATAATTATTATCATCTGTTTTATTTTCATGTGAAAGTGTTTCATTATATGCTGACTTCTTTCAATAATCATTTGTTACTGTTTTGCTCGAAGGACACTTCTTCCGTCTTAACTTGAGAAAGCGATTTATTGTGACTGCTAACCTCTTCTGTTTCTTTGGGACTTTGGGAGAGGCAGTTTTTCAAAATTACTCCTTTCTTTTTTAGTTCTTCTTCTCTAGCTTTCTTTTTCTTTTTAAAAAAGCTCTACTTTTTATTACTCTCTTTATAGGCAACAATATAATTTAAAAAATTTGCAACTTAAACCATGTTCTGGAATCTCCAACGCAATAGTTAAAAACTTGAAATTATTCAAAAGCAAACTGATGAACTAAACTCTGATGATAACTAACGATAAACTGACTAAACTCTAAACAAAACTGATCTAAACTACTGCAACTGAAAAGTTGCAACCGACATTCCATTATGACTTCAACAGCATGCGTAGGCTTATCATTATAGGCTATACTGTCACAGATTGCACAGTCATATAGCGGGTCTCAATCAAAAAAGTTGCCAACTAATTAGCAGTGATGTAGTCCTCGAGGATGTCCTTGGTCTCGAGGACAGGTTTGGAAAGTCCTTGGTCTTGATCGTGTTGTCTTCGGCTTCGGCAGGCCTTGGGTTTTACGCTGTCCCCGGCTCGAGGACTCTATCCATGCAACTTGTTTTCACCAAAACGCAAGCAGTTAATCTAAAACAGTGATTCTTAAACTGGGTTCGAACGAACCT
The DNA here is from genome assembly GCA_964006365.1 of Trididemnum miniatum. Lineage (NCBI taxonomy): Eukaryota > Metazoa > Chordata > Ascidiacea > Aplousobranchia > Didemnidae > Trididemnum > Trididemnum miniatum. The sequence goes on along the minus strand of OZ023243.1, from coordinate 14,739,778 downwards.
CTGTGGTTCGGTGAGGCTGTAGCAGAGGCTCGGCCAAGATCAGAATAAGTTTACACAAATACACAGTTTACAGAAATACACAAAAAGGCATAAAGTTGTAGTAAATTAGTATTTCTGCTTGGAATTCATGTTTTGACAGTTTTGTTTCATTGATTGTAAGGGATACGATAGTAAGGTTTCATTGTAAGGGATACATCCCCCCACCAGCCATTTTCAACGTTATTTTTGATGAATACAATTTTTCCATAGTTTGATCTCTTTAATAACAATAACTCTTACGCCTTAAGCGCACATAAATCGAAAATGCGCGAACAAAATGGATCATATACTTGGTAAAGGAATCAGAGTTTGGAGCAAAAAACTTTAACGAAGTTTTCCGTAAAGATTGTTCAAAAAGCACTTGGCCTAAAATGGCCATTAGAGCATTTATATTTTCAAAAATTTTCCGGGGGAGCATGCCTTCGGACCTCCCCGGAGCCATATTTTTGTTCCTTAATTTGCTTCAAATTAACTCTGCCGGAAAAAATGCACGCTTAAAAATGTAAAAATTTGGTGCTACCCCAGCAAAAACTTCTGAGTAGGCTTCGCCTCTGACATGAAACAATTTGAAAGGCTTACTTACGTCCTTTTCTGGGTCTAAGCTTCTAACGTCTTAATACTTAGTATTCAACCTTCAAAATTACAGTAGATACCTGTCGCGAAATAGGAAATGGTATTACTTCGCTGACAGGACGATTGATAAGAATTGTGTGACAAACCGTAGGAATTAATGCGTTCTTAGATCTGACCTCACAAAAAAAAAAAGCAAGACCTGATTCACCAAACGAATATAATAATCGACCCAACTTAACTCACTTAGCTACGGTACTCACCGTACTCTTTTTCAATATACACAAGCACTACTGCTCACTTCAGTAACACGATACAACAAGGGCTATACCCTTCAGCATACAACAAAATTGCTTACTCTACGCATACTAAATCTACACTTGAATAATTACACTCGAAAATTCATGCCTTTTATTCTCTAAATTCAAACTCGAGAATGTTCTACAGCATTCTCAAAAAGAAACAAAAGAGAGAAATCACATGACATGCAAAACTCACTCCAAACCACGGTAAACACGATTGTGACGTCAAGAGAAAACACATGACATGCAAAAATTTACGCTAAACCGCAGTAAACACAATTGTGACGTCACAAGCACAAATTTTAACTCAGTGAAATTACGTAACGGAGAGATCTTTCCAGAATACTCACGAGAGAAATTACGTCAGTAGAAATTATGACGTCATAATGCAACCTTACGAAACAATCCCACAAATAAAACTTCGGAAAACAACGCATCGGTCCAAAACCTACTACAGTATACAAAGCATTTAAAACAAAACCATAAAAAAACAATTATATCGTTACTCTCCCCCCTTGTTAAGAATATTATCCAACGGAAAATATAATACTCACGCAAAAAAACGATATCACTTATTTACATAATTACTTCACACAACAAATTTCAAACACGGCACAAATTAACAATTTTCAGAATCAACCACTAAGCGGCTTAAATAGTCCCCTACAAAATTGTCTTTGCCAGGAATGTCTCCACGGTATAGTCGTACCCCTGTAGTGCCAATGCCCATCGCATAATTCGATCGTTTCGAAACTTGGCATCCTTTAGAAAACTGAGGAGTTGATTGTCAGTCTGTAAAACAAATGGCTTACCGGCCAGATGCAGACGAAATTTCGATACTCCCCACACAATGGCCAAACACTCCTTCTCGATGGTGGAATACTTCCTCTCAGCAGATGTCAGCTTCTTGCTTCCGTACGCGATTGGAAAAAATCTTCCTTCGTGTTTCTGCATAAACGCAGCCCCAAGTCCACAGTTCGACGCATCGGCACGCAAAATAAAAGTCTTGTTGTGATCTGGCAGACGCAAAATGGGCCTACGCACCAGGCTATCGCGTAGAGTCACAAATGCCTTTTCTTGAGCATCTTCCCATCTCACACTTTCCGGCAGTCCCTTTCTTGTCAAGTCACTTAGTGGCGCTGCAATTGCCGCGAATGATGGTATGTGGTCGCGGTAATAGTTGGCAAGACCCAAGAACGATCAAACCTCCTTTTTTGTTGTGGGTCTCTTCGCACTGCGTATCTTTTCCAAGTTCTCCTCGTTGATGGAAATGCTATTTTCTCCGATGGAATGTCCCAAAAACTCGACAGATTTCGAGCCAAATACGCACTTAGTAGGTCGAATAACTAAGCCTGCTTGTCTTAGTTTTTCCAAAAGTTTATCAAGCACCTGCAGATGAGTAGTCCAGTGCTTTGTATAGACATACAGATCGTCTATATAGCACTCGACATTGTCCATGTCTTGAAGTAGCTTTCTCGTGCCACGAATCAACGTTGCTCCAGAGTTCTTCATTCCAAACGACATACGCAGGAACTCTTAACAGCCATCCGGGGTCACGAACGCGGTCTTGTGTATATCCTCTTCAGCGACCGGTATTTGCCAGTATCCTTTACTCAGATCTATTGTCGAATAATATTCACACTTTCCTAACTTCCCAAACAAGTCCTCAACCGTAGTCATTGGCGCTGGATCTGCGACCGTAACAAGGTTGAGCTTTCGATTGTCGACGCACATCCTGTTAAAACCATCTTTCTTCTTGACAACAACCAGCAGAGAAGCACAGCGCCAGCTTGATTTCCTCACGATTCCGGTATCCATCATGTTCTTTATCTCCTCCCGAATCTCACCTCTCTTGGCACAAGGCAAAGAATAAGGCTTGCACCTAATCGTCAGTAAGATCAATCTTATGCTCAATCACGCTGGCCTTTCCTGGGATTCCCGTAGAGATTTCCTCATGCCTGCTTAGAACTTTAATAATTTCGTTCTGCTGTTCACCATTTAACTCTGCCCCAACGCACACATCTTGGATGCTTTCCTTCGATTGGAACATCACCAGCCCCAGCAAGTCCTCCTCATTAACACTGACCTCCTCAGCAACATCCCTCTTTACTCCCACCAAATTTGTCCCTACTTGCCCAACTGCAGCCGACTGAGGACGGCCCCCCTTGACGGCCTGGACACCACCGCAGCCCACCTGGGTTTCCCCCCGAGGCTCCCTGGGATATCCCTCCGCCCAGGCGTTGCAGTCTCTTCAACCCTCTTCTCATAGGAGACCACATATCCCTTCCTGGTCTCAGTTCCTTCCAATTGTTTTAACTTCTGCAAGGTGGGGTCTTCCTCCTACATCTTGATGAGATCTCTCTTGTTAATCGACATCTCATCCGTCACTTCTTTCATCTTAAGTGGTTTGGGGTCCTTGCCACTCCGTGCATGCGCTTTTGTAGCCACCAAAGTCCGTATAACTTCGTATAAGTTGCGCGGACAGGAATGGAGCAGAGACAATGGGGCAAAAAATGTGTCCAAAAAGACAATCGCCTGCCTATCTTTTATAATGCAAAAACGTTTGAAAGTGTTAGAAAAAAGGTCAGAACTTTAGTTACGTTCGTTCGATTTTGAAAATTTCAACTGCATCGTAAAGCTCCTGATTTTAGCTATCGTTTAAAACAAATTTCAAGAAAATTGATGGTGTTTTAAGCACTCTAAATGGTTAATAATTTGGACATACTTAGTAATTTTTGAAGCAATTTTTACGTTAGCAGCATTTCTTGCTGTTTTAAATGCATAAATATAGCACAGATTTGCAAAAAGTAAAAGTTATTGTTTGATTTAAACTAGGTTCAATTACAAAAATTTGAACTTCAATATGAAAGTCGCCTAGCTATTGATCGTAGTTTTCCAAGCCTTCAAAGATTTGTTGCAAGAAAATGATTGCGTAAATTGTTTTAAACCTCGTGTAAAAGTAGGTTTCATTATTCGTGCGTAGAACTAGGTTTTGCAACCATGGTAGATTCACCAGATTGGAGTGAGGTTGTTAACTTCTATCATGATTCACCCTTGGACCATGTGTAAAACGAGCCTCTGGTTAATTTTATTCTGGCCCACAATATTTGATTTTAAAAGCCCGAGGTTTGAAATTCAAGAAGCTGCGGCCGTGAAACGACGTAGACCTATGTTAATGGATATGAAACAGTAAAATCGAAAAGTAAAATAGATACCGGTATATTTTTCCCGCTTAAATTTTGCTTATTGAATTTTTCGTTTAACAAATGGTTCAAAGCCCGAGGGTGAAGCACGACAGAAGTTAACAACCACACTACCAACCTACCACGGTTGTAAAAATTTAATTCTATATAGTGAAGCCTTATTTTACATGAGGTTTAAAACAATTTGTGCAATCATTTTCTAGCGAAAAAGTTTTAAGGGTTTGAAAAACCACGACCAATAGCTACGCTAATTTCATAGTGAAGTTTAAATTTTTGTGATTGAACCTATTTAATTTGAATCAGATTAACTCTTTGCAAATCTGCCCTATATTTATGTTTTAAAATGACAAGAAATGCTACTAGTCAAAAAACCGCTACAAAAATTTTTATCTCTGTTTAAATTATTTACAATGTAGAGTGCTTAAAACACAACCAATTTTCTTGAAATTTGTTTTAAACGATAGCGTAAGTCAAGAGCTTCATGATGCAGTTAAAATTTTTTAAATTCAACAAGCATAACCGAAGTTATGACCTTTTTTGTAACACTTTCAAGCGTTTTTACATTACGAAAGATAGGCAGGCGATTGTCTTTTTGGACACATTTTTGCTCCATTGTCGCTTAACAATTTAACAATGTAACGAATGATTCGCTCAACTTATACGTGAGTTATACGGACTTTGGTAGCCACCGCCGTCACCACTCCCCATTTTGGATTTGGATCATCTGATCTTCTAGCTCCAGGCACGTTCCCAATGATTAAGTCAAAGAGGGGGTCCTGCAAGCACAAGGCTTCAACAGTTCCAACGTAGAGTGGTAAGTCCACTTCCACTTTAGTCATGGGAGCTCGCTTAATCGTGCGATCCATAGTCATGATATGTCCCATCTCTCCGGTAAAATCCGCTTCATCCACCAACTCTCTTCTAATAATTACTCCACTGCATCCAGTGTCTCGCAACACCTCCACTTTCTCATCTCCGACCTTGCCCGACAACACTGGTAAGTTATCTTTAATATCCGCCATATATTTAATATCCGACAACACTGGTAAGTTATCTTTAATATCCGCCATTAAGCACCTTGATCTTTTCTCCAGACTTCAGTTCTAGCGTCTCCATCCCCAATCCGGCTTCTTTTTAGTCACTTCTTCGTGGCACTTGCATCGCGCATGCTACTCGTTGAGCTGGGGTCGGATTCCCCCGGGACCACGCCCCCTCCCCCGCTCTGGATCCACGTTGAGAGCGCTGTAATGCTGTTTTGTACTCATGAGCTTTATGTCCCATTGTCCCACATTTGAAGCAATAAGCCCGGCGGCCATGACCAAACGGCTTATTCCGTGACGTTGATGCTTTGCTTGGGCACTCCACTGCTCTATGGCCTCTGCCATCACACACACAACACCTCATTGCGTCTTTATGAGTTCTAGGTAAACTGGTCTTCACATCCTGCTTTGTCACCGGCGCTTTCGTGGACAACTTCCTCCCGTGGGCATTTAGGTACTGCTCCGCCAGCTTTGCCAACTCCTCCAAATCCTTGGGACTCCTCTCCTTCAAGAACACCGACACATCCTTAGGACAGGAGTTTGTAAACTGCTCCCTCAACATCAATTCCGACACCCCCTTAAAAGTTTTGTCCCCACCGGCTAGTTCGACCCATTTATCGAAGTAGTCAGCGATTCTTACAATGAACTGACTAGGAGATTCTTTTCGCTCCGGCTTAGCTCCTTGGAATCTTTCACGGTAACCCTGTTCCGTGAAGTCATACCTCTGTAGAAGAGCCTTCTGTAGCTTCTCATAATCCCTTGCTTGTTCGTTTGACAATCCGGAGTAGACATCCAATGCTCGGCCACAAAGTAATGGGCTTAGGCGAGCAGCCCAGTCAGATCGATCTCTCAAACCTAACTTGTGTATAGTTGCGGCATATAAGTAACACGTTAAAACTAAACACTTTATTTTCATTGAAATAAGAATGCGGTTTTGATGAGCAAAAATTACTGCAGCGTATATCACTTTTGCAGCTTAAAAATAAAAATTAAAATACAATACACATTTTATGAGTGAAACTGGCATAGCTAACAACCATTTTCCATTCAAATAATATTACACGTTCGCTGACGTAACAAATTTGACAGTTCATTATGGGCCCCTTTGGCAATGTCGATTTAAAGCATGTGAGCACTAGCAGCATGCGCTCTTCTATCAAGGGCTCGCAAGTACCGGTAGTCCAATTATCCAGATTTGTCTGCATTGGAAGGCCACATCTTCAATGCAAGGAAATTCACAAAATAATAGACCCAACATCACATTTCTAACTCAAGGTCTTGATTATAGAGGTTTTCCTTTGTTAACTAAAAAAGTACACGAGTCTTTGACACTAACTGGTATCGAGAAGAACTGCTAAAGGTGTACATAGTAAAGTAAAACATGAAATTTCTGAAATAAACAAATCAATATGAATTCACAGTATGGAGAGCTGTTGTTACGATAAAGTTTCAAGCCTTCTTTTAAAAGAATGTCAATCTTCATTTTCGTGCAAGGCTTGCCACAGGAAATCAGTTCATAGCAAAACTATCGTAGTTGCAGAATACGTGGACAAAAATGATGAATTGCCTTCACAGGTTTGATGTCATAACTTCTACGAGCATGTGTTGATGTACAATTGCATTTGTCTCTCATACAACATATATATAAACTCCTATCCTCTGACAACCTGTGAACAAACATTAAAATACTGCATGAAAATTTATCAAGTTGCAACTACACATATAAAACCTGAAATAGAAATTAAAAAAATATACTTCTTACATATAATATAAAGGCTAGATGCAAAACCAGTCACTGCAAATACTGCATTTACCAGCTAAACTTTGCACTGTTGTATTACTTCTTTTAAAACAATAATTAAGATATTCAGCCAATAACTAAAATGAAACTTTTTTGCCTCGTCAACACAGACTGTTCAATAAAAATTAACGAAACCACAAAAACTTACATAGCCAAATGCAAGAGAACCAACTGTTCATATTATTACGTAAGTACAGCTTTTCTATACTTATTACAAGCATAGGTGGCGGAACCGAGGGGGCCTGGGGGGCACTGGCCCTCCCACTTTTTTCAGGTAGGGCCCTGATTTACGCATTTATTTCTACAGCATTGCCTCTGCATGAATGTATTTTAAACTTGATAGACCTACCATCGAAATTAAAACCCGTGAAAGAGCTTAAATCCAGAGATGTCTTCTTTAAAATTTTGTTTGTGAGGTGGGGGAACAGAAATTAGAAGCAAGAACCGCGGGTCTGAAGCCTACATAAATTGGACATACCACATGTGGACAAGCTAAATATGGGTTGTAGGCATAGGGCCGGATTTACGTTTAGGCTAAGCAGGCTGAAACCTAGGGTATCGGAGAAAATGGGGGGCCTCATCACGAATAATGAAGACCTTTTTCTTTTCTCTTCACCGATACTTTCAGTGGAAAACAGAACATCTGAGGACGTGAATACCTTTTTTTTCCTCTTCACTATACTGATATTTTCAGCGAAAACAGAACATCTGAGGACGTGAAGACCTTTTTTGCTCTTCCAATCAGTGTGATCAAATAGCTTAGGGTCTCTCATTGTCTAAATCCGGCCCTCATGAGCGTATTTAGGGGCGGGGCTATTGTGCCATGCCCCTCCTCTTTTTCAGTTTCAGTTTTGGTTTGGTTTCACGGCTGTTGAAAAATCGCTTCCAGTTTCGGTTTCAGTTTTACTTACGCGCAGCTTCGGTTTCTGGGTTTCAGTTAAGTTTCATCCAAGAAAGTTATTTTACTGTGAATACGTATTATTTAAATCCTCTACTTCTTGGCGTTTTTGTTTCATTACGATGATAAGTAGCAGCTCAGATGGCCGAGTGAGGAGAACAATTGCTTCGGAAGTCGTCAACTTGAGTATAATTCCAAGTTCGGTAAAACCAAAGACTCAAAAATTAGTATTAACAGCTTCTCCATTTGACGCTCAGCATTAAAGGAACTGTACTGGTAATGATGGTGATGATAATTTTAAACACCCAAAACCTTAGAAAATTTTTAACAGGTTTTAGTTTCAGTTTCGGTTTTGACGTTTCAAGAAAAAACGGTTTTGGTTCAAGTTTAGGTTTTCAAAATTTTGGCTAAGTAGGTGTCAGTATCAGTTTGGGTTTCCAAAATTTCCTTTAAAACCGGGTTTTCAGGTTTAGGTTTATGTTTGAGTTTCCACCCTTGGTGCCAAGTGACTGAAATATGCCAGACTCTTTTGATGGTTTCTGTAGCTAATGGCCAAGGGCGGATCCAGAGGGGTAGGATGAAGGATATGCATGCTCCCACCAGCCATTTTCAAAAATGTTTTTGATGCATACAATTTTTCTAAAATTTTCAACTTCTTCGATAGCTATAAGCCTTACGCCTTTAAGCACGCATAATTAAAAATGTGCGAACAAAACGCATCATATTTGGCGAAGCACTTAGAATTAGGGTCAAAAAATTTAAACAAAATTTGCCTGAAAATTACTGAAAAAGCACAAAAATTGCCATTGCAGTGTGTAAATTTTCGAAATTTTTCCGGGGGAGCATGCCCCCGGACCCCCCTAGAACATTTCTTGTTTCTTAATCAGCTTCAAATTAGTTTTGCCGAAAAAAATGCGCAGGAAAAAATGTGAAAATTATGCCCATCCCCTTTTAAAATTTCTCGCTAAGCCACTGCCGGCCGTGGTTGTTAGGTGAAGGAAATCTGGTCATTGGTTTTGGGCTTCTCCACTTTAGAAATGCTTCCGCCATCGCTGATTACAAGCGTACGTAATTATAATACTGAAATGCAACAACTCAGACTGTTGGCTAAAACAAAAAGTACATTGCAAAATGATTGCGATATATGAAAGTGTCCATGTTAGTATTAACATTCTGCTCTTGTACAATAACATATCTAGGCAAGCAAACTGGCCTAAACCTTCATACTATTAGCTCAAGGTGGTAACAACAGCTATTGACTTGTTGACCTGAGGTTTACTTTACAGTGGAATGTGGCTTACACTAATCTCAACCTTCCAAATCTCAGCATTGCGCCCTATCCCAACACGCCACAGCACTTCACAATCTAATCGTATCTAGTTGCATACTGGTGTATAACTGTTAAGTGCACTAATCTAATGGCAAAATAGACGTAACAGCTATTTTTCTGTCAACTGCATAGCAGACACATTAAGATACAACACAATGGTGCTAAGTAATTAGTCAAAGTACACTAATGTGTGGAAAAAAATAACATATCATCAAAATAGAATAAAATAGAATAATCAAAATAGAATAATTAATTTGCAAATTAACAGCACAAAGTAGCAAAATAAGAGAATAAAGGCAACTGTACAATAAAAATCATTCAAAAAGTAAGAGATGCAACAGAACAGAGGTTAAAGTTTTTTAAAGGCTTCCTAAATATAGCAATATTGGGCGCAGAAACTAAAACATGAGGTAAAGTATTCCAAACTTTAGTAATACGTGTGAAGAAGAAATTACGAAATTGCTCAGCATTGGCACAAAATTTGAATTTAACTGTAAAGTTATGAGAACGAAAGTTGTGCTTTCTATCACAGTATTCAAAATAATCATCAAAGTGCCAATCAGAAAGATTGTAATCAATTTTAAACATTTTTCGGGTTAGGGTTTGGGCTAGGTAATTAAATTTTGATATGACGAATAGCTAACGGCAAAATAGGCCTTATTGCTATCTTGCCATTAACGGCACAGCAGATATTGTACTACCACAAATTTAATTAACCCATGCAAGAAACATCTAGGTCTATCCTATTCCTATCTGTAACTTTTTTCTGTCAGCGACTAGAACAGTTATGGCACAATGACTTTACATGAACCAGTACGGTATGATAGCCTACTAGCGTATATAAATCTTGTAACGGTGCGCTGTGATCTGACTCCAATAAAAAAGCACAAGTCTTTCTTGAGTTTAATATTATTCAATTATATATGACTTTATTTAAGTACAATGACCTTATTCAAATAGAATAGTTATTTTCAGAAATTACAATATCTCAGATATAATCACAGAGTCACATGCTAAACTTTGGGTACATCACAACGATAGCCACCTCATTAACTCGGCTCTCAGTTTAAGACTGACGGGCGATTTGGCGAAGCATTACCAGTCAGCAACGGTGAGAAGTATATCAGATAGGAAGTTTTGATTTTGTCACGAAAACATGAATATAGCGAGGGAAATATACGCTGTGCTTTCGCAATCACTACAATTTCAATAGGGATGTACCGGATAGCAGATTTTCCGGACACCGGATATCCGGTATCCGGCCGGATAACCGGTACGTCACTATCCGGCCGGATATCCGGCTGGATATCGGATAGTAGCACTGAGCCAAAATTAATATTTTGATGTTTTTTGTACTCGCTATCGTCTTGCTCGACTAGCAAGCCATGAAACTACAGTAATTGCGCGTGATCATGTGACACACAGGAAACTTTCAGGAGTATTGCCTCATTAAAAATGGACTTTATTACTCAATCCAAGTTGGCCGAATCGGCAACGTGGTTGAGCGGCAGGAGCTCAGTTGATATAATGACCATCTTACTGATCGCGTTTGATGCAACCCCGATCCACGACACTACGTTTGTGTAGCAACACGTTTTCAACGCTGGGCTTTATTTTTTGGTAAAGAATTGTGTTAAAAATGCGGATTTTGGTCAAGAATGTGCTGAAAATTGGACGCCAAGTCAGTTGGCCGCCATAGACGTATATTCGGCGGGAGCAGGAGCAGCGCTTCCTCGGGTCTAATACCGAAGGGGGCGGCATATATCTGGACTCCGGGATTTTTTCATTATTATATCAGAAGTTGACTGAATGCACATTGCACAGTAGTTACAACAGTTCCAAAATGGAACAGCGCAAAATTTCAGCATTGTTTTGACAAAATTTTGCGCTTATGCTATGTATGAAGCGAGAAGAAAACTCTATCAAACATGTGACCAGCGTCAGTGACGTGATTTTACGAGTAAAGCAATCGAGTTAACAATCGCCATATATTGTGTTGATTTTTGCGCTTGTGAGCATTGAGCAATAATTCGTGATACCCATCGAAAAGCAAGCTTCAAAAAAGATCAAATCTTCATTACACTCGCGGTATTACGCCGAAGCATGTAACGAGTGGCGGAGCCCATCTCTGCGCCTGTGCAGCACAATTTCGAATCCCGAAAAAAAAAAAAAAAAACAACGTCGCAACAGTGTCGAGCCTCCCGCGCCGATAGCGATATCTTTGATCACTACGCTAAGCGGTTGGTATAAAGCAAGTTTAAATTTGAATTTTCGCATGTTTTGCGCCATCATCACAGATACTAAAAAACGCATAGTTTCATTTGTAGTTACTTTACAACAAAATTACTGCAAAAAATCGATCCAGCGGTAAATCTGTAATAATGGGTAGATTACAGCAAACTTTAATACAAACAGCCGATTGATGAACTAAGGACGTTGAATTAAACATTTCAACTTAGCCTACACAACGTTACAAAACCGCACAACATTCAAAAGCAGAAACACATCCATTACAATGCTAACGGTACCTTAAAACGTCGTTTTTTGATCGTAGAAAACAAAGTTTCTATAAAAATATTCTCTCCCTGCTGCTTGCCTGCGAGAAAGCATTGACGCCATGGCCGCTGCTCATTGCATTTTTTTTCATTTTGGACAAAGGACGAACATGCTAGTTATAGGACAGAAGACAGGCTTTTAGATTTGCATGGTCTTGCGGTGTCCAACCGGATACTTTTTTGAGGTATCCGGTCGGACACCGGATACCTCAAAAAGCGCCGGATACCGGATATGTATCCGGTGTACGGCACATCCCTAAATTTCAATCTGAAGCTGTTGTTCTTAAATCTTAGCAGGTAATCATTTGTACCAGTGTACTTGTCAGGCAAATAATTTTAAATCATATACCCGTACCAATCATATCTAATTATGTTGTTTCTTTGTTGAATATAACTAGACTAAGCCAAGCTTGTTACGACAGAAAAATAACCAATTATTTGACGGCGTCTAACCTACTAACTTACCTGGCTTAGCTTACAACTGTCAACTTAAAATCGCTAAATTGAAACTATTTTGTTGGCAACCTAGACTAGCAGACTAGGTGGCAACGTTGCTTCTTGTTTGCATTACCGGCATACAGGCCTAGGCCTACTGAACTTTTGTGTCTAAGTTTTAAAATACTGGTGCTGAATCAACAGTTTAATATAGGCTGGTCATTTTTATCTGCCAAATTGACACCGTTATTCCGTTTAAAACCACTCCAAAAAAAGGTTTAGTATATACAAATCTTTTGACTGTGCTCTGCAAGGTTTGCAGGGCTAACCACCGCTTTCCATTGCGATTGCGAAGTTTACCACGTCAGCTTCACGTGACTTTTCACGTATATTTATAGCAGAGTTGTCCGGAACCAATAATTTTGTTCCTAAATCCATTCCAAACCTAAAGCTATTGTTCCTATTCTGATCCGTTCTTAAATTTTACACAAAAGCAATTCCTATTTCTTAAATGTTCCTAATCTACAACAACAGCAAAAGGTGAAATGATTTTTATCAGGAATCATGATTTCTGCAGAGACACTGCGAGTCACTATCCGTAACTGTGATCCCAAAATTTCGAGGGGGGGCAAAACTTCATAAGCTGGTCCAGTGGCGCACCCAGGATTCGGCAAGGGGGGGGGGGCACAACCAGGGGTCTGGGGGCTCTGCCCCCTGCCGCCACGGATTTTGAGGATTTTCACAAGAAAAACGCTTATTTCAGCGTGTTTTTTTCTGTCGAAGAAGGACACACGTGTACCCCCGAGTGGTCTTAATCTGCCCCTGCTTGCGTTGTTAGTAGACTGACGTTGTAGCATTAGTATTTGTTTGTAGGTTAAGGTAACTGAAAATGTTTCGGAGGGGAGGGCAATTGCCCCCTTTGCCCCCCGCCTGGCTGCGCCCCTGACTATGTTCAAAAGTCAATGAAGAATCCATACCTAGTTGACCAACTTTTTAGCAAAACGATGAAAATTGAAACAAACAATCGAGGCAAGAGTTCTGTAACATGACAGTCAACTGGAATTCCTGTTCCTGTAAGTCACAAAAAAGTTCCTTTCCGGCTCCTGTTCCTAAAAAATCTATGTATTCCTGCCGAAACAAATTCCTATTCCTGTCCATGGACAACTCTGATTTATAGCAATCTGGGAGGCCTGCAGTCGATTTCGAACCAGAGGTGTTGCCAATTATTAAAAAAAAAATCCGTTTTGCTCCGCAAGAAAAAACAATTCAAAATAAATTTTGAAAAAAATGATTGGGGGTGCTGCAGCACCGCAGCACATATTGATGAGTTGCACTGACGTCACGTAATTTTCCCACCAAAAGCACTGGACGGCAAAAAGAGTTTTTCTGCTACTCTTTCATAGCGTACGCTGCATCCGCTTAATCAAAAATGGGCATGATCTTGATCTTCAAGATCACGTTGCTTTGGTGATCTGATCTTGATCTTCAAAATCACGTATTTCAAGTGATCTTGATCTTCAAGATCAAGATCACCATCTGCTGTAAACATTTCTATTAATCCTCAAACGGTAATCACATTTTCATTCGCATAAAGTCGTTTGGGATCAAATTTGACCCCAATTGGTTTTTCTGTGATAATGACGGTAAATGGACAAAACCACAAAAGTAGTGGTTGGGAAAGACAAAGCCGCTATGCGAGCCCATTTTCGTTATTGGGCAAACGTCGAGCAATGAAGCTCAGGTTGACAAACATCAGTCACTTTCGATGGTGTCAAGTTTGACCCCAATTGACTTTTAGGTAGGTGCTGCAGAAATATCATATACTGTAATACAGTATTATGATAAAAAACATAAAATCAGAGAATATTTGATATAACAAACGTTGGAACAGATTGATTCAGGAATTCTTAAAGCGATTTGGCGTAAATTTTACGACTAACATAAGTTAAAAGTGGTTTCTGTTTTTTCGGGGTCAGATTTGACCCCAATTAACTTTTAAGTATGTGCTGCAGAAATATCATACAATATCATGAAGAATCGTAAAATCAGAGAACACTTGATGTGAAAAACCTTGAAACAGCTAGATTTTACCCGAATAACCGCTAAGGGCTGTATAGGCACTGAGCTGTTATATTTTTGCCTAGGTTATGCGTTCCAGCCAGTGATGGGCACGATAAACTTTTCTGTACTAAAGCGACAACAATAATCGATAATTTGAAAAAGCCCTGGGCGATACCGATAATCGATAAATCTCAATTTCTTAAAGCGATATCGGTAATCGATAAGTTGTCGTCGATGAATTTTTCCGATAATCGTTGCGGTAAATTTTCAATGTGTTTGACGAAGTTTTTTTTGCAAGTCAATCGCAAAAATGTTTTTCTAGATTTTTCAAGAAAAGAGAGCGGTTCACGGATTCTGCCGTGGCATTAAACAAAACAAAGAGAGATTTTTTAAAAATTGCAACAAGACCGTGTATTTTTTCCATACTATCGCCAATTTACTAACTTTGAAGTTTGAACACTGCGTGCATAAAGAATCGTTTATCGCAATAATTTATCGGCGATAACAAAATATATTACAAAAGCGATATTGGTAATCGATAAATCTAAACTATTTTGAGCGATAACAATAATCGATAATAAATTATCGCCGATAAATTATCGCGATAAATGCCCATCTCTGGTTGCAGCATAGTAAAATTGTGGAAAAGGATGGAAAAATGTTATTCATATTAATAGAACTTCAATTATGTTTTATGATAACCTCAAAATGTCGTAATGTGCTACTAATTATAGTTGTTTGTCAGGAACAAGTTGCACTCAAAGAATAAAATAATCAGTAACAAATTTAATCTTTCGTATAAAAACTACTGAAAGGTAAAACTCTCAATTCTCATGATGTGCTTTTTTGCTGCCTCAAACGTTGGATCAAGCTATGTAATTAAATTAGTTATTGTTAACTTCTATACCAATTTCTATTTAGTACACTGCATAATAAGTGATCTTGATCTTAAGATCACGATCTTGATCTTGATTTTCAAGATCACCTCGTTTCGGTGATCTGATTTTGATCTTCAAGATCACGAGTTTTGGTGATCTAGATCTTCAAGATCACCAAAACTCGTGATCTTGCCCAGCTCTGCGCTTAATGTGACAAGGTGTGGGGTGTGTGGAGGAAGGGATGGGAGAGTGTGGAGAAGGTGTGGAAAAGTGTGTTGGGGTGTGGGGAAGGTAAGGGGAGATGTGGGGAAGTGTGTTGGAGTGTGGGGGGAGATGTGGAAAAGTATTGGGGGAGGTGTGAGAAAGTGTGTTGGGGTGTGAGGAAGGTAAGGGAAGATGTGGGGAGAGGTGTAGGGGGTGTGGGTAAGAGTGTTGGGTTGTGGGGAAAGGTATAAGGAGAGGTGTGTAGGGTGTAAAGAAGTGTTGGGAGAGGTGTGGAAAAGTGTGTTGGGGTGTGGGGAAGGTAAGTGAAGATGTGGGGAGAGGTGTGGGGGATGTGGGGAAGTGTGTTGTGGTGTGGGAGGAGGTGTGGAGGGCGTGGAAAAGTGTGTTGGGATGTGGGAGGAGGTGTGGGGGGTGTGAGGGAGTGTTGGGAGAGGTGTGGGGAAGTGTGTTAGGGTATGGGAAAGGTAAGGTGAGATGTGGGAGAGGTGTGGGGAAGTGTTGGGGGTGTGGGAAGTGTTGGGAGAGGTGTGGGGAAGTGTGTTGGGGTATGGGAAAGGTAAAGTGAGATGTGGGGAGAGGTGTGGGGAAGTGTGTTGGGTGTGGGGGAGGTGTGGGAGCTGTGTAGAAGTGTAGGGGGAAGTGTGGGGGCTATGGAGAAGTGTGGTGAGAGGTGTGTTGGGTTTTTTCATGCCTCCCCCTACACTTTCCCACATCTTTTTTCACCTTTCCCACACCCTAACACACTTTCCCACATCTCCCCCAACACTTCCCACCCCCCACACCTACTCCAACACTTCCCCACTTCCCAACACACTTCTCCACATCTCCCCCAACACTTTCCCACTTCCCAACACACTTCCCCACACCTCCCCAGACCTTCCCCACACCCTAACACACTTCGCCACACACCCCACACCTCCCCCAACACTTCTTTCATACCTCCCTTCACATCCCAACACACCCCACACTTCTCCCCACATTTCAACACACTTCCCTACACCCCCCACACCCTCCCCAAATCTCCCCTTACCTTCTCCACACTCCAATAAACTTTCCCACACCTCTTTTCACTTTCCCCCACACCCAAAACACTTTTCCACACTTATGCCATATTTTCCCACTCCCCCTACTTTTCCGCACCTTCTCCCCACACCCCAACACACTTTCCCACATTTCCTCCACATTTTTTCACACCCCCACCTCTCTTTTCCTTTGCCCACACTCCATCACACTTCCCTCACACCTATTTTTAGGCTATTTCCCCCACACCTCAATGCACTTTCCCACACGCCACACCTCCCCCACAATTTTCCACACACCCCACCTCCCCCACACCCTAACACACTTTTCCTCACCTCCCCCACACTTCTACACTCTCACCCCCTACACTCTCCCATCCCTTCCCCCACAGCTTTTCTTATTAAGCACATGTAGGTTACACTATGAAAAAATGAAGCTCTTTTTGCCGTCCAGTGTTTTTGGCGGGAAAATGATGACATCAGCTGCAACTCACCAATACACGAGCCGCCCTGGCCTCACTACAACACTGCTAATTAGAAGCGTAGCTTGCGTAATTTTTCGGCTTCACAAAAATCAGTGTTAACTTCGTTCGTTTAAGTTTGAGTATCGTTGAGAATAACTTAATGTGACTGTCACTGTTCGTTTAAAACGTTACCACATTTTGCCGCCCTCCAGCAACTTGCCGCCCCTGGATTTATCCACAAGATCCAATGGGTAGCTACGCCACCGGAGCCAGGTTATTAAGAGCTAGAAAATAACATCCGTAGGTGCACAGTTACGGCTTAGCACTGAGCACTATTCAGTGAAGTATACAAGATTATTTCAAGCTGATTTGTGAGCTCGGTTTGGTTTTCTAACAAAAAATCAAGTCCTTAAAAACCACGTTGTCAACAACAATGAAAAATCATCAGGTAACTTATAAATCAAGCGAAGAAAATCAAGTTTTTTTAATAAACAACCATGTTATATCGGGCGTCCTTATTAAGTCTGTGCAAATACAAATTAGAAAATGTAGATTTGAAACATAAACATTTTACATGTACTTTGTACACTGCATGGCTTGTGGGTCGTGCGCCCTGACGTAGTACTTCCCCGGCCCGCAGTTCGACTCTTTACCGGAAAAATCTCTCGCGGTTCAATGCCTACTGCATTACCAAGACCTGGATAGATCAAAACAGTACTTACTGCTGCCAGTTATGTAAACATAAAATGTATTTAAAAACACCAAACATTGATTTCTGCCGACGACTAGGTGTAAGCGTCTTATACGTAATCGTGATATTTGTATTCAAATCCTGATTGCGCAAAACTTCAATCACAGCGACTCTGCTTGCTTATTTGCATCAGAAATGCGCAGGAACTGATGTTGGGTCGATTCGCATTCATTATTTCAATCAAACAGATTGTCCTATAAAAAGATCCCAGCTCAGCGATCTCTAACTTTTCTGATGAAACTTTTCATCGAGTCCCGTGAAAGCGGCAGAATTTTATGTTAATGAATTTGAAGTAATATCGACCAAAACCACGAGTCTTGCTTTCACTCGATTGCACGATGTGAGTCTGATCCTGATACATACTCGTGCGTGAAACATTGGTCATTGTCTGAACTTTTAAATTAAGCCGACTTTGTGACAGCATTTAATGACCCTTGTGAATACTTTGTGGGGGTTATACGGAGCCTCTGTTGTAGAGCGCTGATCCAACACAACACAATCTCCAACGTAGAAGATTGAGAGGATAAATGTCTAAGCCAACTGCTGCATGCAAACAAAAAAATCTGTTTCTAATTCTTGACTGCCACAATTTCGAGCTGGAACTAGAAGGGATTCGAACGAATGTTTTATGATCGGGAAACTCGTGGTAAATCCCAGTTGGAAGTTGCATGAAAGTTCGGAAATAATTACTTGCAGCTGCACCTGCTTGACGTGAATGAAACTGAAGTGAAATATCAAGTTGTTTGTTTTTTTGGCGCCATGACTAGTTTTTTATTGTTTTTGCTATTTAATAATTTAAAAGTCACTTGGTAACACTGGAAGGTTGAGGATAGACGACATATAAACGGGAGCTGACGAAGTTGGAATATTACTTTTCCGCTTAGGATGCGCTTGCATAATACTGCAAAGTCAAATAACGATCAGATTTATAAGTGGAGGGGGCTATATCATACTGAGCCTCTTGGTGGATCGGGGGATTAAGGGAGGTCAAGACCATGGCCGTATCTAGAAAAATATTTTGGTGGAGGTTTTGGTATGAATATTCACTACCGGTAGCCCATAGCAAAATTTTTAAAGTAAATTTTACTAAGTTATGTACGCTGTATTAACGCTTTCTGGTATAAACATTACAATGCTTGTTAAATTTTTTTTTCTTTGTCATTGCTACTGCTGTTTAGTGGCGCACTAAGGATTTGGCAAAGTGGTGCTAAGCCTAAGGGCCTGGGAGCCACCAACAGATTTTTACGGTTTTCACGTAAAAAAACACTCATTTAAAAACACTTTTTATCGAAAAAGGACGTAGGTCTACCGTACCTGCAGTTAGTGCAGTCTCCAATCGACAATACAAAAATTATTTGTAACGTTTGCACCTTTAATATCTTTCTATTTGCACTAGCCACCAAAATAATATTAAGCTTCATTCAGCATAATTATGCAGAATGTGACTTCTTTTTCAAGCAAGCAGTATCATCCGACACATGATCAAAGCTATCTTATAGTTGAACATGACGTTAGTGTAAAATTTGCAGTAAACTGGTGGTGCACACAGTAAATACGGTGACAGTTTTAGCTCAAGCCAGGCGCCTGCTTCTTTTACGCCATTGGCGGGCGACCACTAATAATAGCAAACAATTTAACAAACGTCTGTTCATCTTTAAACCAGTTTCCATGTTTTACCGTAATTTATTTGTACGAGCAGAACACAAAGGCTTCAGCTTTTTCATGGGTTCGTGTCTTGTATATACTTCAATACGGTTGGGCAATAGCTGGATTACTTATGGGGAAAATTACGAAATGTTGCGGCACCCTGTGCTTGGAGCGCTGACTTTTATGGTTTATCAAGAAACGCATACCGGTACCGCAACAATGACCTGCGGGTCAATATGTTACGTCCTACTACTGAGTGCTATGCTATGTTTTGACGATTGTAAAGTCTTAGTTCATGTAAAGTCTTTGAACTGTCTTAGTTCAAACTAATAAAAATATTTCGGGGGATGGAGGGGGGGGGTTTAAAGCTCTAATTCCCTAAAAAGCTCTAATTCCGCCCCTGAACCTGATCATTTTGAGAATCATTGTCTTGGTTGCTGCAATGGAGTCATACCGAGATAAAAAGCCGAGTATTGTGACAACTTAGCACGCAATTATTTAACACATCGTCGCTTCTCACTTTCTTTGCATCTGCTGCATTACGGCAATCCCGATAACTATCCCACGACGTGTGAGCTTTATTCTCCTCGCAAATCAACAGAGTAGCGCAAGTATAAACCCGCGTCAAGACAACCCTCATTTCTTGTTATGCATACTATTACATTGGTACTTTGATGATTTTAAGCAGGGCTGCGGACTCGGTTGGTTTTTTCATCGAGTTTAAGTTCAGCTTATTTTACGAGTTCGAATTTGAAATTTATTTTTGCGAGTTCAAGTTCGAGTTCGAGTCCAGTGAAAATTTATCAAGTTCTTTCGAGTTTAGAAAATAAGCGAATATCTTGCCATGGCGCAAGTCGTTTTTGAGTAAAAACAAGCGATTATTGAGTAAAATATTTTCGAGTTCGAATTCAAGTTGTCTGCCCAGAATATTTACGAGTTTGAGTTTAAGTTCGAGTTTTCAACTCAGATTTTTTTTGAAATCGAGTTCAAGTTTGAGTTCGGCAAAAAGATAGAGTTCGCAACCCTGGTTCCAAGACGCACGAAACTGCCAAACAAGCACTTACTCTATTCTCAACTTCTACCTCCCCCTAAAAAACTCTAGTTCCGTCCCTGAACCTGATCATTTTGAGAATCATTGTCGTGGTTGCTGCAATGGAGTCATACCGAGATAAAAAGCCGAGTATTGTGACAACTTAGCACACATTTATTTAACACACCGTCGCTTCTCACTTTCTTTTCATTTGCTGCACGACGGCAATCCGAATAACTATCCCACGACGTGTGAGCTTTATTCTCCTCGCAAATCGACAGAGTAGCGCAAGTATGAACCACCCTCCACTTCCCATTCTCAACAATATCTTCACGTTGACAAGCTCCCTGAAACAAATCGAGATCAACAATTCAAGATATTATTCGATCTAAAGCACAGACGATTAACTATGTGGAACACAGTTACACAACTGGCGCAGATGTTAATTGGAGAATTCCGATGTTTCTTTCAACTGAACGAAATCAAATGAAATAAAAATCAAATCTTCATTATACTCTCGCTATTACGTCGTGGTGTGTAGCGAGTAGCGGGATCCATCTCCGCGGTTTAGCGCCTGGGCGACACAACTCCGAAGAAACATGGCAGCGGTGGCGGGCCGTCCGCGACACTGTGTCGATTTAACCGACTAGGGAATCGCATCCGAGACCTTCCGCCACATATAACTTAGAGGGGGGTGTGGTCCCCTAAATACACTCATGATTATAATTTATTAACTTAAATAAACAGTCGAGCATTGGCACAAACGTGCAACGTCATTTGCTGATTGTTTCGTTATAATCGAAATAAATTAACAATTACAAACTTACACGGTTCGCCACGTCACAATCCACCAGAGTTGCATTGTAGAAAAAAGCTTCCTCTACACCTTGCTGGCATCTTGTGCCATCTGCAAAGTATTAAAACAAAAATTAATCGAATATTGTTCACAGCGAACAATTACACTAACTACTAATAATTAAATTAACCCTTAACTACTCGCGCCTTTTTTAACGTAACTACTCGCGTGGTGTACTTTGTACGCCAATGTTAACGTACAGCATTTATTTTCCGAAACAAATGAAATTTGCACAAAAACCGCAAGAACGTTCTTTAAAATGATTCAACAGTTGCAAGATGTGCACAGGTGTCACATTTCCCATCAGTTTTTGCATGAACACCTGTGCACATCTTGCAACGGATGAATCTTCTTAAAGAACGTTCTTGTGGTTTTTGTTTCCCCATTGCATCATCATCTAAAGACCTAATCCGTCTAGCCATAATGTATAAAGTATTTCTGCGCACAAAAACAGCATAAGCAAGCAAAAAACTATAAAAAGAAAAAATCTTTTCAAAAAAGCACAAAAAAATTATAGTTACTCAAGTACTAGCGCGGTGTATTTTGTACACCAAAACAGCACCCCCACTCATTTGCCTTAGCATACCGTCCGCCACGTGTTTTCTAAAACTACGCCAACGCGTCGAAGCATGCCTGTGGAGTTAATTTGAGGATAAATGAGGCTTGCTGCCTGCTGAATTTCAGAATAAAAGGGGGGAGCCGAATTAGTAAAAATGGTGAACAAAATACCCCAACGCGAGTAGTTAAGGGTTAAACTATAAATAAATAAAATTATACGAATGGCTGATATGCATAGCCTATGATCAGCAATCTCATAATATGCAGGGAGGCAAGGTCGGGTTATTCATGAAACTAACAAGCTGAAACTATAGACCCACGAAACACGCAAAATAAGAAAACTCCTTGCGGAGAAACCTACACAGCTTAAAACTTTCCAACACATTACCCAAATTTACTCGAGAATAAAATTACAGTAAGCTATTTTTTATTGTTTGTTGAAATCTCCCTCCACATTTCGCGATTACATGTCTGGATTTTTTGCATTTTGGCGAAAAAAATTGAACGACGAAAAAGTCAACTTGCTGTGTATATATTTTACAGACGCGAACTAATATCTCTGTTTTGCTATTTTCCATAGAACGATCACATTTATTTTAGAAAAGAGTTTAACTCAGCTTTGAGTGAGATACACAATTTTAAAAACTTCTACAAGTGAATTTTTTGTCAACTCTCACTGCAGGGGCGGATTAACAGTTAGTGGGGTCCTGGGTTCAGTGGCGGATTAGAGGGGGAGCGGGCTGAAGTTCGGGACCCTCAAGATTTGAGCGGACTGAAGCCACTAAAGCCACTGAATTGCATAGAGCGTTATCGCATGTAGATGACGTTGTAAGTACTATCAGTAGTAACCTATAACGTATGGGTCGTATCGATTTTTTGCCGTTTCCAAACGCAATGTCAAAGAATAGATGTTAATTCAGTGGAAATGATGTCAGTTGCGTGCCAGACTCCCAGCAGTGACGTAGATTTAAATTAGACTCGTTCAAATTAATTATTTAATCAGATTTAAATTATTTAAATTAGATTTAAAAATGATGTGGATCCAAAATTTCAAATTTCAAAATAGGTGCGGTTTGAAATTTTAAAATAGACGAGGTTTGAAATTTCAAAATAGGTGAGGTTTAAAATTTCACTTTGCCATCGAGTGACGGAGTCATGGTGAATCGTCAGCGTAGGGGCATGCTATCCCGCAAAAAACTGCAGCACTGCCCTTTGTGTTCTCAATCTTCATGTCTAAAAAGTAGTAGTCGGTTAGTTAAAGTTGTTAGACGAAATTGTGGTTGCTACGCTGACAAATTTGTTTTCACGTTTTACTTGCAGAAATTAGCATATTGACAAAACAAATCAATTTCATTCAAAATATCCCTGCGTCTGAATGCACGCGATGCTTGCTTTTTTGGCATTCAGCAAAGCGTTTATTTGAAGTTGAAATAAAGCACTTATTTGAAGTTTGAGAGCTGTTGTTTGTCAACAATCGCAGGAAAATATAAATCATCAATAAACTTATACTGACACCTACTAATTTGCTCCTAGCTATGACCGGCGAGGTGCAATGGTTGAGGTTGCAAACTCAAAGCGCGAAATTCCGATTTGAAACAACCAAAATCATGGAAGATTTCGGAAACGTACAAAAGAGACAGAGCACACTGAAGATATAAAGAAACAGCTACCCTTCAAACTGGGGTGAGATGGCGTTGGAGAGGGGCTACTACATATAGAGTCGAGGGTTCGATGGTGTTTTAGGTTTTCAACGTCGTTTGATTGCGATTGGACTTTGAAGAGCAACCAACGCTCGGCAATGGTAGTTGAATAAACAAAAAAATTTTATGGAACCATTCCGAAATATGCAATAAAGAAACTTTCATTTCAACCAATTTGCGAGTTTCCCGTCAATGCAAAACTAAAGGATTGGCATTTTTGCAACAAAGTTTGTAGCAGTACGTGGACAGCAGGAGCGGATCCACAAAATTTTAGTGGGGGGAGGCAATTTTGAAGGAGGTTGAATGTTATATAATACAAAGACGCTAGACGTTTAGATTCGGAAAAGGGGTAAATAAGCCCTTTGAAAATGTTTCATGTCAGAGGAGTATTTCGAAAACATTTGTTTAGGGAGGTGGCACTAAATTTCGACATTTTTTCAAGCGCAGTTTTGTCTGGCAGAAAGAATTGGAAGCAAATTTAGGAACAAAAACTCTCCAGGGGGTCCCGGTACATGCTCCCCCGGAACAAGTTTGGGGGGTCCTGGGACATGCTCCCCTGGAACATGTTTGAAAATTTACTTAATGTATTAGCCATTTTAGTGCATTTTAAACAAGTTTTAGGCAAATTTTGTTTAACTTTTTTGCCCCTACTTCTGAGTGCTTTACGGGAAAGCGAGTGGCATAAAAGGATTTTCAGAGCAGGCCAACGTAGCTGGACATGATTGGCTACAGGCATTCAGAAATCGCCACCCTCACCTTTCTACTCGTAAACCAGAAAACTTTTCTTTGAGTCGAGCTATGAATTTGAATGAGGTTGTTGTGAAAACAACATTTTGATGAATCTTTCAAAGTTATGTCTGATAATAACATAACTGGGCACCGTGAATGGAATACAGTTGAGACTGGTTTACAAGATGTCTTTGAATCTTGCGATGTTATTGGATCCAGTCAGGGTCGCGTATTTGATCTTACTGGTCGGGAAAAGGAAAGAAACCACAACACTTGTGCTTCCGGAGGAACCGCTCCACACATGATCATATTTAAGGGGAAGCGAGACGACTTGCAGAAGCAAGCAGCATTGCGAGACCTTGTTCCCGTGTCCGAGTCCGGATAGATCAAGAACTCGCTTATGACAGAGTGGGGTTATGATTTCCTAAGCTTATTGCAGCAAAGGACGAAAAGGACCTGGTTCTTTTCGATGGACCCACAACCCATTCACTGAACCTTCAGTTTATCGCTGAAATGCGAAAGAATGATGTCATTTTGTGGTGCTTCCCATTTCACACATCCCATTATTTACAGCCGTTTGATAACAACATGTTTTCGTCGTTGAAGAAACACTGGAATCGTCTAGCAGAGGAGATGATTCATAATAGGCTACCATGTATTTTGTTCGCACATTTTTGATCACGCCTGCTTCAGCCGCAAAAGGCTTATTGCTATCAAAAAGTTCAAAATTATGGAAAAACTGTATTCATCAAAAAACACGTATGAAAATGGTTGGTGGCGGGTCCATCCCCTACATCCCCCCTGGAGGACAATTTAGCGATAGCTCATGGCTCCGGTGCCTTCCTCCGACTACATCACTGCTGGGAGTTTGACACGCAACTGACACCATTTCCACTGAATTAACATCTATTCTTTGACATTGCGTTTGGAAACGGTAAAAAATCGATACGTCCCATACGTTATAGGCTACTAGTTACAACGTCATCTACACGCGATAACGCACTGTACCATTCAGAGGCTGGGATTCTTACGTTAATGAAGGTTGTGCTTAATGTATCGAGTTAACTAATCACATTATAAGGTAACTTAATTGGTACAATTGCCCCGGGCTTCATCCCCCCCCCTTAATCTGCCAATGCCCCGGGCTTCATCCCCCCCTCCCCCCCCCTTAATCTGCCACTGCCCCGCTGCATGCAGAATTGGACTCGGGTTTGGGCCGTGATTTTCAAATTAGTTCGGGCTTTTTTCGGGCTGATATTCCGCATGTCAACACAAAATATTGTTACTTTTTTTTAAAACATTTTTGCTGTATTTTTTATGTGAATCTGTATTCTTGAGGCATTGAAATATATTCACTCCGCTTTTTCCGCATCAAATAAATAAGTTTTCAACTGCTCGCTTTCTACTGTACTTACTTTCACTTTTATAGAGCAGCATAGAATGACCTGTTGACCTATATTGACACACTACGTTCCTTTGGGCCGAAATCGGGCTTTTAATTCTCTCGTCGGGTTCGGACAGTGGGTGTCAAGTTCGGACCGAAAAAAACTTCCCGAGTCCAACTCTGTGCAGTGCTCTCGGTGCTTCGCCTTAGTCCTGACCCAGTTTTCTTTTCTATGGCGAAACGAGCCAAGTGCGGGTCATTAAAAGCAACCGTGATGAGAAACGCGGTTATCACAAATATATCAAAGCGTAATAAGTCAAAATCAAATCTTCATTATACTCGCAGCAGTACGTCGAAGCGTGTGACTGCAACGAGTGGAGGGATCCATCTCCGCAGCATAGCGCCTTAGCAACACAGCTACGAAGAAACGTCGCAACGAGCCGGGATCGATTATCACCCTGTCCACATGTCCAACTTTAGGGGAATTTAAGCTCGCGGTTCTGAGCTCTAGTTTTCACACCATGATCATTTTTTGATGTCATAGTTAAAAAGTGATTGTGACGTCAGCAAATTGATTATGATGCAGAAACCAGAAGCAAGAACTGCGGGCTTAAAGCCCATTAAAATTAGACAAGTGGACAGGGTAACTCTGCCGGTTTGACGGGTCCGGGAATGACCTCCCGCACCGAACAAAGTCTGCGACTGCAATTATCTCCGGTTTAGACTGGGCGCTGTAACTGCTTCAAAGTCAAAACTACAACTGCCAGTTGCAGCGCACCTCCACAACATGGCTGGTTCTAAATGTCTGTTGTTGTGACACAACACAGCAGTGGCTTAGTCATTGCAAAACTAAGAAGTGTGCTGTACAAGGTTGCTATATATATGTCTAATGCTGTACAAGGTTGCTATTGTATATGCCTAAATAAAGCATGTAGTCATTCTTTTTTGTTGGTTTAAGAAGATCGTAATGAGTAAACTTTTCCCAGATTAGAATTTAAATATTTTTTTTCTTATATTTCCATACTCGAGTCGCCACCGATCCCAATAGACAGTATAGCTCATCAAAGCTTTGTGTAACTTTTCACGATCGACCAAGTTGCGACCCACCGGTGAGGCGCTACGCAGAGCTTGGCAAACGCTCTGCAGCATTTTAGTGTTTGAGGTTGATGTCTAAAAATTTCTTAAATTAAAAAAAATGTTGTAAACTTTTTCAAATACCAGTGAATTAACGCTTGAATCTAACTCACAAGATTTTGGCAAGTACGCAATCTAAACAGTCTGAATTTTGGCAGTCAAGATAAACTCTGCCTCAAAAGTTTTGTAGAAAGTTGTACCTCATTATTAGGGCTATTTTTTTTACCTAAAAAAATATATTTTTGACTTAATTTTAGTAAAACTTTGACTTTATTTTGACTTGACCGCTTCCGCGTATTATTTATGTCTTGTTGCTCTTTATTAATTAAATATGTTTTATAATCTCCAATTTACATAAGTTTTTAAAAAAAAAGGTAGCCTACTTCGAACATTTTCTCAATTACTCAGTGTTGACGCTAATGCAACAAAGCGACGCATGACGTTAAAACCTAGGATAACGAGCCATTGCGTGTACCGGTATCAATTAGTGTGTAATACAAAAATTGCATTGCTATCGCAACTGTACTGTACACTAACAGTATGTCTATGATTTTTTTAACGAAAGCCACACAGTATAATTACAAGGACGTTTTATTGTAATACAGCATCATATATTTTTTTACGTTCTTAACATCAAAATTTCTGTCCTTTCTCAGTAATTTATTGAGCATAGAACACGACCTCTCAACAGCAGCAGAGGTTGGCTGGGCTTTTTGCGATAGTGCGTAGCTTGTTGGGTCAATTGTCAAGTTGGTACAGTTTATTATTGTTTCTAAATCAGAGTTGGATAGTCGTTTGCTAATGTAGTCTTTAATTGCGCAAGGATCATCATCGAATTGCATATTCTTCAGCAGTCTGTATGCTTTGGTTATTGTGCAGGCACTTCCTTCTGGTAAAATCATAAATGGCCTTATGTTTTGTTGGCGCTTTAATCACACGTATTCTAGAGTCTCTCAATTTCTAAAGCAAACTGCTGGAGATACTTCGATAGACACCTTTTATATATTTGAAATTGTTCTAAATTACACTGTCTTTGTTTGGCAATTGTTTTGTTTGTGAAGTATGGTGCATGACAGTAGTACAAAATCATTTTTAAAATGCTCCTAATTACTGGTGTCTGAAATCGCATTGTGTTAGGACTATTCCTTTTGAAGTGCAGTTAATTGGCCTTTTGTGTGACGTTTGAAGCCCCAGACTCTTTTTCCTGTTAATAATTGCTTTGACGACGAAATGAGACAAAATAAAGACCTCGACCACATTATTTCGGCATTCCAGAAAGATAGTTTGCTGCTCCGTGTACAGGCGAAGTCGTCTTGTGTTGGTATTGATTGAGCTTGGGTAAAACGTTATTTTACGATCTGATCCAAAAACAAGTTGGTGTATCTTAGTTCAGGGCCCAGCGTCTTCACCGTTGTTTGATGAACGTGTGACAGTGGCCATTTTTGAACCCCCCATAAATTACCGAGTTACGTAATGTTACAACTGCAATAAAATTGGTAAAATCTAAGACAAGTGTGATACAAGTTTTTGGAGAGGATTGAAGAATTTTGGCGTAGATTCTTCACTTGAGTTCGCACGATAAGTTAAGTGGTTCTTGCCTAGAAGACGTTCTCGCCAGGAAGAACCACCTTCTAAGAACTCTACGTTGGCTGCTAGAGTCCGGTATTGATTTATTTTAACCAAGTCCGACACCAAACCTTCCACATTGATAGCGTCTTTTGCTCCGCTGACTAAGAGGCCTGCACTTGTCCAATTGTTGACAATGGTACGAACAGCTGGAAGGTTCTCACTATAATATAAGGCAGCTCTAAGCCAAGTTGCCCATCTTGTAATTACAGGGTCAGGAGAAGATGGCAAACCAGCATCATGAAAATCTTTCTTGCGATCTTTGTTTTTGATTGTTGCTGCCTTGATCGTTGCTCTTACTTCATCAATATTTTTAAAATGAGCACGCACACGCATTGCGCAGTTATGTAGTAAGTGCGCAACGCAGGTGACATGCATCAAAGAAGGGTATAATTCCTTTAATGTCTTTCCAGCCGAAAACATGTAGGCCTACCGAGCAGCATCAGTCAAGAACAATGAAAAATTTCGCGTTTTATTTCAACTTGTCGCAATATGTCATCCACAGTGTGCAGAATAATACTGCTATTAACATTGCGACCGCTGTCAAGTGGATGGCAATTAACGAGGAATGTCTGATCTGGAGCATCTAAGCTGCCCACAAGCACACTAATATACTTTTGTTTAGCAACCTCTGCTTCATCCACAATCAAAAACATTTTTTTGTCACGAAGTAATTATTGAATTTGTTCCTCTTTTTGGGATGCCAGTTTAGCAACACATGCCCGGGCTGCAGTCTCCGAAGGCAATACTTTTCCCATTCTAGCAAACAGAGACTTTAAAGAAGGATGGTTCAGTTTATGAAGTGGGATATTTGCAGCTAAGAATGAAGAAACAACCTGTTCCTTGAAGTTTACTTGATCGAAATGTAAAAAGGTTTGCTTACTTTGAGATTTGGTCTTCGTCTCCAATTTTCCTTGGTGTTGCTTACTTTTTCGGTGGCTTTCCACAAAAAACTTTTTGTCGCAAAGGTTGCATCGCAAGTCGCCGGCAGGAATTGCCGAAAACTCATCCGGATATTCCTGGCAAGTTTGCCTAACTTTCGCTATAGAAGATTTGGCTTGTTTCGGCATTCTTTGCTTTGCAAGCTACAGTACAACTTAAAGACCACGTGTAAAGAGCGCAAGGGTTTTATAGGATTAAATTAATTGTCTAACAATTATGTATTTATGCATCTACAATGACGTTTCATGCGTAATAAGTGCTATTTCCTTCTCAATTACCGCACGCATTATTGTGACGATAGTGCAAATATTGCAACTATTTCAAAAGTTTAAAATCAAATAAAACTGCGCATAAAATTTTAATAGCAACTCCAAAATTCAAAAAAATATTTAAAAAATATAAATTTGTTCGTTTTTGTAAGGAAGTTTTTGATAAAGACAATTATGACAAATTTTGACTTTATGCAAAATTTTGACTTTATTCTGACTTATAAAATCTACCAAAACAGACTCCTGAACACCTGTAACGAACGTTAGTGCACATTTGATCATGTAACAAGGTCCTGAAAAAATTTTGACTTTATTGACTTTAGCGGGCCCTAGTCATTATTAAAATCAATATTTTCAAAATTCAGTTAGTTTTGGACAATATACCGAAAATTTGGCTTGAAGGTTTCATTTGTTGGAAAATAAATTTATGCAAACTGCAATGAAATTTGAAAAAATATTTTATTCATATTCTTGCATAAACTTTACTTTTATCTTTTATTGCAGAGGCGATATATATATGAGTCAGAACAGAGATGGAACCGGTCAGGATTTTCTCCACCCGACCCAACCGGTAAAATTCAAAATCTGTGCCGATTGACCGGTCACAGACCGGCCCGGTCGACCGTTTTTTTACTAAAGGTTTATGTTTAGTGTTCAATAAACCTATTGAAAAACTGTACTTTATACTTAACTTTGTCACTAGATGTAGCCTATTGAAAATGTAAAACTTCATCTAATAAAAGCAATATTTGAATGAAAGTAAACTTCACTTGTTGATTTGTTTCACTTGGATAAATACGAAGCTAGCCTTATGTGACTTTATTTAGTTTGCCTTTGACATTTACTTAACATGTTACTCGCTGTACATCACTTCTACTTAAATGGTTAGCATAAAACAATAGGTGGTAAAACCTGTGTATCTTGAAGAGGCCCCTTATTTCCTTTTTTAAACCATAACAGACGCCACAACCAGCCCGGGCTCTTACGTCACAACTCGACTGGCCCGCGCATATGGAAAGAAGCTGAAGCCATAAATGGGCAAGTTAATGCAAAACGTTAGCTTCGTTAATCACTACTTCGTTAACACAGTTATGTACCTTCGTTAACGTTAATTCGTTAAATTCAGCTCCAATTAATAGAAGTTAATTAAATTCGTTAAATCGTTAATTTTGACTTAAAATGGCATTTCTTTTTTAATAAAAGCTTAAAAATTTTTAATATTAATGTGCGTAAGCATTTAAGCAATTTTTCTGCTCACAAGCAATGTGTTCTGTTGTTTTTATCTCGCTTATTGACCTCATTGGTCGTATTTTGCTAGCTTATCGATGTCAAACTTAGCCAACAGCAAGGGAAATAAGCGTTTACAAAAATTTAACGGAAGTTATCAAGCACTAACGGAAGTTAATTTAGTCAGTTAATTTAAAAAAAAAATTTAACGAATTAACTAGTTAATGAAAAAGTTAGCTTCGCTATTAACGAATTAACGATTTACGAAATTGTGCCCACCTCTGGCTGAAGCCTGTAGGCTACGATGGAGCGGTACGGTGATGTAATGACATCACAATAGTACCACAATCCTGCTCAAAAAGAGAACGATAACCACGCGCCAATTGCACTAATGCAAGTGTATCTGTTGAAAACAGACAACAAACCTTTGTTTTCAGAAAGCATGATTTGCTAATGCCATTTTTCATAAAACTGTTTTATTTAGAAAATATATATCGGTATGTAGGCCTATATTTCTGATGGTGTTTAGGTGTGTTTTAGTTACAATAAAGAAGAATTTGACCGGTTTTTCGACCGGCTTGACCGGCCGGTTGAAGAATCTCTACCCGGCCGGTGACCCAATCGGCCGGTCGACCCGACCGGTTTCCTCTCTGAGCTAGAAACCAACTGATGCATCGACATATATATTTTTTTTTCAAATAATATTATGTTCATAAAGTAAATTTCAACAAAATACTTACTGTAGCAAGTTTCACAAGTTTTGCTGCAATACTCCCGACCACGCCAGTCAAAACATTCATACGAACCATTACATCTTGACGTGTATTGATCGAAACAACCTAAAACATAACAGCGAAGGTTGATCATATTTGATTTGTGGTAAATGTAATCTAACAGCAATTAATTTAAAAGTCTATATGAAAAAGATCTTGTATTTTTTTCACATTGCAAGGCAATATGGTGACCGCTGACCAGTCGTACTTCTGTCGAGTCCATTAGAGATGGCTCGGGATGACTTTTTTGAGGCCCACACCGCCCACGGCCCGGAACCTCTAGCCCAGTAACCGTAACCGGTCCGGCAACTCATACTAAAAATAAAGCCCAGCCCGCCCAAAGCCCATTCGTTTTATGAACCTTTAATCACATTAATCAAACTTAAAAAGATTTTAAGAAGTGTTAGCGGCTCGTTAGCGGCCCAGTGATAAACAAAGATAGAACCGAGCCGTTAGCGTACCAGTAAAAAGACCGGCTAACGGCTCGTTGGCGGGTCTCTTTGCGGTCCGAGTCATCTCTAGAGTCCATCCACAAAAATACAATAAACTAGCAGTTTTTTTATCAGCATCAACTCCGCCTCTACTTTCATTCTAACTTAACGTGACCTTGGGGGAAAAAGTAATGGCTTTTTTATTTTTTTTTTTGTCGAAGCAGATCACGACGACGGGCGGACAGCTCGACCCTGGAAAGAAACAAGCGTTAAGTGTTTTTCTCAGAGACACAACGCATTGTATGTTGTTTACAAACGAGCAGTGAAATCTTTAAGAACTTAGTAGCAGTGTCTTTTATATCCGCACCGTCAACACCAGTGGCGTACGCAGGATTTTTCAATGGGGGATTTCAGTGACGTCACATCGTGATGACGTAAGATACTACGTCATCACGATGTGACGTCACCGGCAGTGTCAATTTAGATTTTTAACGTTTATAATAATTTTTCATCAAACCGGACGGTTATAGCGTAGTGTTAAAGATGTCGCTATCGATGCGGAAGATTTGGGATTCAATTCCCAGGCCGGTCAAATCGGACACGGTGTAGCCAACGGTTTGCCACCGCAGCGACGTTTCTTCGGACCTGTGTTGCCCAAGCGCTAAGACACGGGGTTGGGCCCCTGCACTAGCTACCACGCTTCGGTACTACAACGAGTTTAATGAAACGAGTACAGTGAAGATTTGATTTAATTAAAAAAAAATTGTGTGTAGCCATAGCTACTGCAGAGACACCGTATTTAAGGAAACTCCTACTTACCAACTGCCTCACAGCAGCAGCATCAATGACAAAAATGCAGTTCAAGCAAAACACATCAGAAAAGTTGGACTACCAGTATTGTTGCATATCGGATCGTAATGAAAGTTTCGCGAGATTAAATTAGAAAGTTGGAAAAAACGGAAAAAACATGATAGCAATTTCGGCAAGCTCTGCACGAAGAAAAGTCGGTTTGTTTCAAAATTAAGAAAGAATTAATTTTTTCTGCAATCGTCAAGGGGGATTGACTTCCAGTCCCCCTCCCTTGCATACGCCACTGTGGGTCCTCTCCGCGACTTACCGACTGGGAAACACAGAAACGTCGAAGCGGTGGCGAGCTGTTGGCGGCACTGTGCCGATTTAACCGTCCCGGGAATCAAGCCCTAGACCTTCCGCACAGTCAGCTAAGTGCGCTTGACTACTTAGCTGACGGCCAGTATCGGCCTAGAATTGAACCCAAAACCTCTCGCGCCGATATCGATGTCTTTGGTTAACCTCAACTGGCTGGTTGGGTTAATTAACTCAAAGTTATGACATCGCAAGCGGAACATCCGCCAACGTTGCAACCATTCTCTTCCAAGAATACCTCCAGCGCTGGAACATTGTGTTGTGCAGCCATGATAGTCGTTGAGAACAATCGCTTGATGACATTTTTTCATTGTTTGTACATACCCTTTGACAATACCGATTGACTTTAACAATAACCATTGGCTTTATCCTGGTTTGCATTTTGCGTTAGTCGTTGGTTCAAGCGCAACTTACCAGAAAAGTTTGACTACCGGAATCATTACATCACAATGAAAGTTTCTCAAGATTAATAAGCTAGTTGGACAGCATAGAAAACCATGACAACAATTTCGGCAAACTCTGTATGAAAAAAGGCGGATCGTTTCAAAAAGAGAGGTTTTTATTATTTTTTTAATCGTCAAGGGGGTGGGGGAGGTTTGACCCCCAACCCCCTCGTGCGTACGCCACAACACGATGATGAATACGAGAAGGCGAAAATCATATTAACTCTAAGGTGAACATTTCCATTACCAACTCCACACCGATGTGACTGTTTTGTTCGCTGCCAAATGAAGTGTCATATTCGCGTAATTACGAGGATTTCATGAGCACGTACCGAAAAAAAATAAATGACTGTAACATTTAGAAAACACCAAACATGCAAAGCGCAGATCCCGATGAGAACCAGAACGTTTGAAACAGCGTAAAAAAATTACGCACAGAAACATTTCTGTTTGTTGCTCATGTTTCGATGTATTGCTGTTGAAACGTTATTTTAAAAAAATCAAATGTTTGTTACTTTGAAGGGAATATATTGTCTCCCACTTTGGAATTTGTTAAAATAGCCCCCATGAGAACAAAATTGCCCCTTTGGAGGCTGATATAACCCGTGAAAAAACCTGATTTATACTGTCATAGTGTTTATTTATATGCGTTATCTACATCCGGCTTGAACTTAAATGCGCTCAGTTAAGGCACGAGATTAATCGGTTTAAAAAGTCCACTGTTGGGTTTACTACAAGCGCCCAGGTTTGTAAGCTCAGCTGACACTAAATTGATTTGATGAAAAATAACAAAAAACTGAATATGTTTGAGCGTATAAAATAAGCTAAGTATATAGACCAGACCTATTTAATCATCCTGCGTCAAGACGAGTTTACAACGAGTTTTTTTCAGCGCAGTTGAGCTTGCTCTTTGTTTGTTTTGGAACTTGAGCCAGCACCTGCTCGCGGTCAACGTAACTTGACACGCCGAGGTCAGGGCCGGCGCCAAATGGGGGCCAGGAGGGCTTGGCCCTCCCAATCGATATGCTTGGCCCCCCAATGAACAGGCTTAGTCTTTCGAAGACTGCGGCTTTTTTGCTTTCTTTTATACTTTGCCCTCCCCTGATAAACGCTTGGTCCCCCTAAGTCGACTGCTCTGCCGCCGGCTCTGCGCTGAACTACGCGATTATCACTCGTGAGCGATAATTTTAATCAACTACAACACGAAAGAATTAATTTTAAGATAACACTGAAAGTTCTCGGCTTAATTATTGGCCCACGAAAACGAACAGGAGGAGTGCATCGTTACAACATGGAAAAGCAAAATAGTTTTTCAATATTTTTTATCTTATACGAAGCAGTGATCTTTATAATAACAGTATTTTCTATTCAAGTATTTTTTAAGCGAAGCCTTGTGCGTTTTTAGATTGAATATACCTGGTTACTACCAATATACAGCAAGCCTTGTAGTTTCAGATATTACTAATTTAACTTTTAAAAATAATGACCAACCACATACTTTCCGGTTTCAGACATCTTCGTGTCACGTTACCATCAGGGGGTAGTTGAGTCGGATCATCAGCCCAGGTTTTGTTGTCCAGACAGCGTTTTCCTCTAAGGTCAAGAGGATACAAAGTGAGGCCTTGATCACAAACATATTTGCACACAGACCTTAAGCGAAATTCATTTGTGCAATTCAATGTCGCGTTAGCAATTTCCGGAAGGTCAGGGCACACTGAATCTGAAAATAAGCTCGCGTCTATATTTCGAATTAAATGAAACACAGCTAGTTGAAAACAATTGAAATATTTTGTTAATAAATTACAATTTGTCGTACAAGAAAATACCATAAAATTTATGAGTTAGTAAAATTAAACAAAGAAGAACGAATTGATTAGCTGTATAAGTTACACTATAATATTACAGTACAAGAAAAAATGTATGTATTGCGTGTAGACCAAGGGCGTCCATCTAGGGTTATCAAATCACTTAAAACCTTTTCAAGGACGTCTTAGCCCTTCAAATAGTCTCGTGTAAACTATGATCATACGTAAACCATATCAACTTCTGGGGGGCGAAGCCCCCCAGACCCTCCTTTCGTGAAATCCAAGTTTCACCGATTCTTACTTCTAACACATTTAGTGTAAAGCTGTGCACTGTAACTGCAAGCAATGAGAAATAAGCTGAAACGCAAAGTAGTTCTTGCACTGAATTACATTTCTCTGTAAAAGAAGTAATACGGTGTCGATCTGGTGCCAGAATAAAATTTATGATTAAACAAACCAGATTCTATAAATAACAGACCAAGAGTTAAATTGTCCCGATCAGTGGAATTGGGCACTGGCAATCAAAATATGAAACACACTTAAGCTACACTTAACAATATTCCGGCTGCACTGACTCATTTTAAGATCAAAGCGGCTGAAGGCACGTCTAAAAACTGAACAATATGGAATTATTTTATTGCCCAACAGTTTAGCTAAACTATGCAGCTTTTGGCACTGGTAGGCTACCACATGCCATTTCATTAGCTCACTGCAACTTACGCCTACTAATTAAACTGATATCCATAGTTTTACACTTGATATTGTAGACAGTCTACATCGGGGGTGAGCAACTTTTTTAGTCAGCGGGCCATTTGTGGGAAGTTGAAGTCTTTCCCGGGCCGGATTATTAGATGGATCGAGTTCAATATGTTCAACAACTACTATTGTCAGGGTCGCTCTGATTATAAAGCAAAAAAAAAGATCTACACACTCCTCACATGTCCTGCTTTCTACCGAAAATATCGGTGAAGCAGTGGCGTAGCGAAAAACTTCAAAACGGGGGCCATAATTTCCACATTTTTTTGATGGTTTCTTTATTCAGCAAAACTACTTTAAAGCTGATTGAGAAACAGGAAAAGCTCTAGGGGGTCTGGAAGCATGCTTTCCCGAAAAAATTTTGAAATTTTATAAGCTGTAATGACTATTTTAGTGCTTTTCAAATAATTTTCACGCAAATTTTGTTTAAATTTTTTGACCCTAGTTCTGAGTGCTTCGCCAAATAATATGATGCATTTTGTTCGGATATTTCCGATTATGCCTGCCTAAGGCGTAATCGCTATCGAAGAATATTCGAAATTATGAAAAAATTGTATACATCAAAAACATTTTTGAAAATGACTGATGGGGGGATGCATACCCCTTATCCCAGCCCCCTGGATCCGGCCCTGGTCATAAGCTGCAGAAACCATCAAAAGAATCTGGCATATTTCAGTCACTTAGCACCATTAATTTTGTTCTTTTTTACTAAAAGGCAGAGTCAAAAGGGAAGGGGGGGGAGGGGCATGGCCCAATGTCCCCCCCTAAATACGCTCATGCGGTGAAAAGCAAAAAAGTCTACTTTTCCTCAAATGTCCTATAAAAAATAAAATGAGTTCAGCTTGATTGGAGATATGAGGTCATATTTCTGTAAGTGCCAGTGGGCCGCATAAAATGATAGTACGTTGCCCATGCCTGGTCTACATCCAAAAAGCAGTAACACAGTAGGTCTGTATACAGGAAAACAAATTCACAATAACAGCATAATTGCCCACCAAATCTGCTCAGAACCCAGGTAGTAAAAGTTGAAAAAAAAAGGAAACAGCTGGCTAAACTAGCCTATACAGCTTTTGGTACTGGTAGGCTACCACTTTTACACTTGATATTGTAGTACATTAAAAAGTATGGTTATTATGCAATCTGCATTGTTATTCAGCCTAGAACACCCATTCACCCAACTACAGTAAGTCATCTCGATTCTCAACTAACGGAAAAGTCTCAAACGGTGATAGTCGGAGTTTGGAACAACTTAAAATTTGCTAATTTGCTACAAATTAATCTGTGAGCGAGCGCAACAAATCGGTGTTGCCAATATCCAGTGGTGTAAAAAGTAGTCCAGAAATCTAATTAAGTAAAAGTTTTGTTTCTGATGGCGGAAGCTACTTGAAGTAATGAAGAAAGTAGGGGATGTAAAAAGTAACCAAGTAGAAGTACTGTAAAAAGTACCTGCAATTTGAAGCTACTTAAGTAAAAAGTAGCGTTTGCAAAACCAAGGCCATAAAGCTGAGCTTTGGCAAAGGATAATAATTTGCTCACTTCCAAACTTGACATATATTTTGCCGATGCTTAAGTATATTTAGAATAATTAGCACATTTATTTGACGAAAATAATAAAGTGAAGTGTGTCATAATCTACAAAATGCAACCTCAATGTCCACGCCAAACACAAACAACAAAAGACCACTCAATTCCGCGAAATTGTTAAAGTTATATAATCAAATAAAACAATACCTAATACTAATGTTGCCAATTTTAATTGCTTAATATTAACTACTTATCATCTTTAAAACCACTTAAGTAGCGTTACTTTCTGATTGAACTACGAAAGTAGAAGTAGAAGTATTTGAAATTTAAATCACTTAAGCAAGTACTAGTTGCCAAGCAATAATACTTAAGTAGTCTACTTAAGTAAAACTACTTCGTTACTTTACACCACTGCCAATATCTTTTTTTCGAGCTCGTTCGAAATAGATTCTGATCAGGATAGACCAAATTTTTTCAAGGACATTTTTGTGTTTTTCAAGGATCAAGGACACTGTCATTTTTAGTGGCAAATTCAAGGACTGTCCTAGAGATTCAAGGACGTTTGGCAACCCTACGTCCATCCCGCGGCCTGCGGGCCACCCCAAGCTTTTAATGTGGCCTGTTAGGTTTTTCACTGTTCATTGCTTAGTTACAGTAATTCGTGCTCACGCGCTGACACGATATTTTGAGTTTGAGTTCTTGAGTAGCATGTGCTAAGGTGTCCCACCAATGATATAGAAAATGCAGCGCGTGCATGTACGCGCACTGTATTGTTTCGATTGCTTGTTTACTTAACTTCACTTTTTATGTCGTCACACAGAAACATGCTGTCACGCGTAACTGATTATGCTTTCGTATTTGTGCGCGCTTTGCACGTGCTGTGATATTCTGCTTTCATTTTTAATTTGGCATTGAGTATGGCACGCAAGAAACGAAAAATAACAAAAAAATAAAATGTGAATTTTCGAATCGCTTTTTACAATCGCTTATATATAGTCGCCGTGGTACTAAATTTTGGCCTGCGAAAACTTTTGAAAAGCAGATATGACCCGTCGCTGTAAAAAGTTGGACGCCCCTGATGTAAACCTACCGTTAATTAACAAAGCACACGTATTTCGCGCACTATTTTTAACTTTGTCTACAAATTTAGATTTGTTCTTATACAAATTTATTTAGTAATAAGCGCCAAGTTAATTTTTGCTGCTTTAGCTGCATAATTATCCTCTTATCACGAGAAAGCCATCAAAGCGCTACAACGAGCTCGCTTAGGAGTTGCCAGCCATCTGTCTACCACACCAAGATGGGGAATCCCATACGTGCCTTGCCCAACGGCCCAACAAGTAAACTTGCAGGCCTGCTTCCCACAATGTCCCTTTGATG
The DNA here is from genome assembly GCA_964006365.1 of Trididemnum miniatum. Lineage (NCBI taxonomy): Eukaryota > Metazoa > Chordata > Ascidiacea > Aplousobranchia > Didemnidae > Trididemnum > Trididemnum miniatum. Next base: position 14,700,829 of record OZ023243.1, on the reverse strand, counting down.
CTGAGCGTCAAGCAGGGAAACTGTGAATAGCAATTTTAAAGCTCTTGGTTTGACCCGACTCGGAATCAAACCCGATTTTACAACTCCAGAGGCGAACGCTCTGTACCACTCGGCTATCTGAGCTGTTAATTCCTACCTCGATTTTTATAGTGATTCGTATGAGTTTCAGATTGCCTTATTGCCTAATTATCGTTGCCTATTTATTGCATATTCTGATTGCACCATCTTCATGCGGGCCATAGTTTCGATTTGTAGATAGGCTACCGTAATTTGACTCACCAGTGTTTTGAAAAAAAAAAAAACAAGCTCACTGTAGAACTTAATTAGAGATTATTTTAAAAGTGAGAGCTCTACTATTTAATAAAAGACATAGACGTAGCAAAGCATAATTGGGCGAAGACGTTTGTGTTTAGCATTTGCGATAAGCTCATTAACCTACTTCGTAAAACTTGCAGATAAAATTACTAATCGAAAGAGAAAAGTTAGAAAAAAACGTATAGTACTACTCTAATTCACACGCCGCCATAGATCTACTTGGTAAACAAATAATTAAAAAATTATAATTAACCAAAACTAAATATTTTAGTTACATTTAAACGAGTTAATTATTAAAAATGTTCCCATAATTGATTTGTTTCTTCATGAAGTCTATCAAATTGTATCACTACAGATAAACCACATTGTAGCCTAAAATAACTTCAAAAACAAAGTGAGACATCTTACAAATGCATTTGGGCGGATTTTTTTTTCCAACCCACATTCCATTTTTGTGGCAAAACTTTCCCTCGTGACCAAGAGGATCAAGTTCGAAACCCCAGTGACAGGAGTAGCGACAGATTGATCCTCTTTTGAAGTGACGATCACATTCGACTTTTCCGTTAGCGATTGTTGTGTTCAGATCGGGACAAAATAAAGCTGAAAAAGAATTTACTATAAACATTGCCAAGAGTATTGCAAATACCGCATTATAAGCGCTGCCAAGAACAGAGCCGGCGATGGAGCAGTCGACTTAGGGGGGCCAAGTTTTTATCAGGTGGGGGCCAAAGTTTGAAATTAAACACGAAGAACGTTGTCTTCAAAAGAATAAGCTTGTTGATTGGGGGGGCCAAGCATGTCAATTGGGGGCCAGGCCCCCCTTGCCCTCCCTCGGCGCCGGCCCTAGCCAAGAGTATTGCTAATATTCACATCTAGAGGGCGCAGTTTCAAAAGCGCCACACAATTGATTGTCAAGATGCAGTGAAGAACTTAGTTGGTTGTTTGATCTCGTGTTGGACAGACGAATCTGAAAATGCGGTGATCTATATAGTGCTCGTGAACCTTTCTTCCGGTTACATGATCGAAATTATAAATGAGCTTGGTTTTTGCTTATTTTCCTGCTCATTCATTATGCTGTGGTGATCAAATTTATTGCTGCTCCTAGTTCTATATTCGTCTCGCATTAAAGCATGCGTGAGTCGTAAGCAGCAGTCCTGTTCTTTAAAATCTATGATTTTATTTGAATAAGAAATTTCTCATTGTTCCCCTCCCTGTTTAGAGCCTTGCGGCCACAGAGTTGTCAATCAGGCTCGGCCTTTTCGGGTCGGGTTCGATCCGGGCGCGGCTTGGATTTTGAAAAATTGTTGGGCTTCAATCGGGTCGTACGCTGGAGTGAAATCGAGATTTTCAATGAGTGACAGGGTTTTCGCGATTGCTGGAATAAAGCAAAGAGAACCTTGCATAAATATTGCTGTTCGTAACTGGTGTGACTGTGGATGGGTAAAACTTGTTCTTTTTTTTATTAAAATTTCTTCAAAATCTTAAGTTTGATTTCGGGTATGAATCGCTGATAAATTCGGATTCAGGCCGGGTTCGGGCTTGAAAAATCGGGTTTGGGTCGGGTCGGGCGCAACATCTTTGGCCCGTTGACGATTCTGTGCGGCCAAACAAAAGGGTGGGCTCTTGATTTTTAAATATAAACTTATCCGCTGATTTTTTGTTTTGTTTTTCGGTAAATACTTGGAGGTGTTTCTTTCACTGCTATTCTCAACAGCACACAATTAGTGAACTCGCCAGCTTGTTCTCCATACTGTCGTATTGTTGTTAAACACCAAACAGGAAGCTGTGGTTACCAACTTCGGATCATTAGTTGATCCAATCCGAAGTCCAACTGAGGAACTGTACCGCTCCACAGTAAAGTCACCATCCATCTGAACGGTGTTGACTCCTATTTTTAAGATACAGTAATGTTTTTGCACAATGCAGTATTATACTGTACAACATAAACATTTAACGTTTTGTGGCAAAGAACTTACGGTTGCAATACGTTTCCCGTTTTTCAGTCCAGGAAGCAGTTGGACAATTCCCATTCACATGGTCATCTTCCTTGCATCTTAAACTGTTCGTTCCTTTCACTCCTGAGTATATATAGCGTGGATTGCAGGTGACTCTGAAATATCGTCAACAAGATGGATAAAAGACCAGAAAGTTTTAAACCAGGGATGGAGGTCTCGAGACAAGTCTCGGTCTCGAGACCTGTCTCGAAACCTAAATTTTAAGGTCTCGGTCTCGAGACTGGGTGAAAAATTCGGATCTCGGTCTCGGTCTCGCAGCAACTGGATCTCGGTCTCGAAGCAAAAATTGCGTCTCGAGACTGCTTTTATTGGTACCGCACTTTAGTTGTTTGCATCATGTCACCGAAGAAGTTGCGCTTTCATGTTGATTACAGAATCAAAGCCAATCTCACTATTGCGTCATTTTCTATCCAATGCTGACCCGTGAACATGATTTCAATAAGACGTTTGCCAGAATTACATGCACTTATTTGATTTCAACTATTCTTCTAATGATTAAATCTTGTCAAAACCTGCTTGGTTTCAAGGTATTGAGACTTGAAAATAGCGACAAAAAAGTTTAATTCATTTTATAAGCTGCTGGCGTAGGAAAATTAACTTGCGTATCTGCCCTAATTACGCAGCTGTGAAATTGTTTGATAGTGCTTTACCTAACTTAATTAATTGGATTATGTACGGTACGTCAGTACACAGTTTCGTCTCTGACTGCCACTGTAATAAGCCATCACAGCCCCTAACTATTTTCCAGCATTAATTAATTGGATTGTTTACGTCTGTACTAGAGTTGGATTGAATTTGAATTTTGAATTTGAATCCGCTCATCATTTATGGATAATTTTGAATTTTGGTTACCCAAAGTAGATGTGTTTGAATTTTAATTTTCTTAAGGCAATGAATTTGATTTTTTATTTCCGAAGTCAGTCTTTTCTTTTCGACTTGCACCGGTAGAAAGAGTTTTTAGTCAAAGTGGTTTATTTTCGGGCCTCATCGGGCCAAGCTATCATCCGATTTGCTCTTAATGTTAGTTTATTTAAAGTGCATCAAAAACTCTGTTTGTTATTTTTGCGTTTAGTATTCACTGTTCAATAAAAAAATTTCGATTTCAAAAATTTTTTTTTGTTTTCGATCAGGTTTCGAGTCTCGGTCTCGCAACTGTTTCGTCTCGGTCTCGACTAAAAGGTCTCGAAATTTTCGGGTCTCGATCTCGGTGTCGGTCTCGAAAACATAAAAAGGTCTCGATCTCGATCTCGGACTAAGCAGTCTCGACTACATCCCTGCTTTAAACGTTTGTTCTTATTTTCAATTAAGAACGGTGTTTCCAATCAACTATTTCCAATCAAAACTACTAAAACTATTTCCAATCAACTCCATTTTGTTTTTTTATTAAAGATTAATCTTATGAAAACTAAAACCCACCTACGTAACTGTATATACGGCGAATTTAAACGCAATCAGAAAAAAGTTGAAGTATTAGATTATAGTTAAATGATTATAATTATGTTTAACCAAGATCTAGTGGGTTAGATTCAAACATTAATCAAAATTTTTGAATTACTGACTTGAATAAACTCTCCTAGCTGCTTGGTCTGATTGGACAGACTTCTGTAGAGGCTGACCAGACTTTTCTTGTAGTTTTATAATAGTTCTTCCACTTTTAAAAGACTTTCTGGTCGCTGAACATTGACTTACTGTAGATATTTCTAAAAAAAAAAACAATACTTCGTTCGAGATATCATGCCGCTGCAATCAAGATTATAAACAGCTGCAGGTTTGAAAACCAGAGATGCATTTGGAAAATAAACTAACGTGCTCTCCGGAAAATCGTTTATCATGCACTGGTGTGAAAAACGTGTGATATTTTTGTACATTTTGCCAGAAACATTTTCGTATTCATTGTTACAACATAATCATGCAGTTGATACTTACACGCAAGTGCTTCCAACTTGCACGCCATTAGAACATTCTGCTGACCCGGCTTTTTGTGAAATATTGTGTGGAGGACACTCAACCTTCTCGCAAGTTCCTCTGGACGTTGTAGGGAGTATGATCATGCGGTTTCCTTCTGCGGTTGGTGGATCTTTTGTCGCTGAACAAATATCAAGCATCAAATAAATAAACCGATCATATGGCGGAACAGATAGAGCGTTCAGCAGTGGAACATTTGACTGTGAGTTCGACTCCTAGTCAAGTCGAACCAAAACTTGCTATTCACAGCTTCCTTGTTTCACGCTCAGCATTAAAGGGACAATGTGGAAAACAAGCCAGCAAGTTTTCCCGCAGTGCTGTTGGCAAAAGCACTCAGCGGAATTAAATTTACAGAGATTAATTTGATTAAAATAAACTGCAACAGCGAGGTGTGTTGTATTCTGCAAAGCGCAAGCCCAGTATCCACGCCGACCAAATGTTACCAAAATCACGAAACTAAAAAACTCCCCCATAAAACAACGCCAAATGCTAAATTTAAATCGCTGAAGTAAATACTAGTTACCAAGTAATACTGCTTAAGTCTTATAGTGATTTTTAAACTTGTGTGTTTCCACGCCTTCCTTCCAAATATTTAGTCATATGACGCTTCCCCCCACTTCATAAAATAATAAAAACACAAAAAATTTTGACACGAACTATGGAACAAAGAGTAAAGCAAGACTTTGGACACTGGCTTAGAGTTTTTGCTTGCGAGCTAATTATAATTTTAAATAATAACCTCACTTGATTTTGCTACAGACACATCGGTTAATCAAACAAATAGCTGTTGTTTCTATGCAATTAAACGGATTATGCCATAGGTTTATTATGCAAGCATTTTTAAGTGATTGTGGTTAACATTTGCGCCTCCCCTAAAGTAGTCCGCGCCTCCCAGCTTGGAAAACGCATAAAGCAAGCATCAAAGCAAGCCTCCCAAGTAGCTTGATTTAAGAACACTACTTAAGTCTTAAGTAGTCTACTTAAATCAAACTACTTCGCAACGACAAATTTAAAGCGATAATAAACCGTGCAGCAAACGACTTATGCCACTAAATCTATTGCAACATGATATCATGACAAAATTACCTTCAGCAGTTAAAGCAAAAATCACAAACAAAACCACGATTTGTTTGAAACTTGTCATTGCGATATCATTAGAAGGTGACAATTTATATCAATGTTTAAAATCTGCAAAAACATAATTCGCATATATTATACTCGTACATATAGCAGTTCTTGCTTTTTTATTGCCGTTTTTGTTTTGTATTTACAATAGTTGCATGTTTATGCTCCTATCACGAGAAAGTAATCAATGCGTTATACAAGCTCGCTTAGGTGTCGCCAGCCATCTGTCTACCACACCAAGATGGGGGAATCCCGTTAAGCCCCTTTCCCAACGGCACAACAAGTAAACTTACCGGCTTGTTCTCCACACTGTTCTTTTAATGTTGAGCGTCAAGCAGGGAAACTGTGAATACCAGTTTTAAAGTCATTGGTTTGACCCGACTAGAAATCAAACCCGAATCTACAGTTCCCGAGGCGAACGCTCTTGCCACTCGGCTATCTGCCTTGCGTCGTGCCTGCTGTTTGACCTCTGCAGTTCAAACGTATTTTAGTTTTCAACTCAAATTCCTCTTCTTTTTTATCAAAGCAAACCAATCTCATCTTTTTATAATTTTGCCACAGCTTTTTTTACACTTTCAGTTTAATTAAAAAATAATTTGTTCGCGAAATTTTTTTCACAGCCGAAGTTTCCTGGATATGATCCAACATAAAAACGTGTGCTTTGTAAGTTTCGGTACAACATTGCTTTTATTCTTAAGGCTCGTTTACCGATGTGCGACAACGCGATGATAATCATATCATAATGTAAGTAAATGTAGATTTTGCAGGTTTTCGCGTGACCGGTGAACAGTAAAATAAAATAAACAAGGTGCGAAAATTTTTTGTCGCGTATCGGTAAACGCGCCTTCACTTCGAAAACAACTTCCAAAAATAAAACCTTTCCAAGCCGCCCGGGGGTATGCTTTCCATGTTCAACAAAGCGGTCGAGTTTTTAAAGTTTTCGACTTGATTTGATGAGTAGCGAACCCCGGTCAGTTTTTTTCGCTCGCTTTCGAGTTTGATCAAATGCAATTCCATCTCTCATATTGGTTTGGATCACTGCATTGGCAGCACCCACTAAATCACACTCATATTGGTTTGGATCACTGCATTGGCAGCATCCACCAAATCACTCTCACATTGGTTTGGATCAGATGTGATTTTATACTAGAGAACCGATTAAGATTGAGGTTTCACCGCAAATCTTTTCATGCGGCATGTAACAATGAAGTTACTGTCTGGGTGTATGCGCGCCAAATGGCAGCGTGTTGTAAGATTATCACCCTTGCTTACACAAACCCAGTTTCAGATTTTACGAAACTCGTAACAAGCTTCATGACGTATTACTTTGTCAGTCCTATTTCATTTTTTTGAACTAAAAATTCTTTGATGATTTATTGCCCAGAAACCATGTCGAGTCAAGCAATCGTCTATAATCTACACACAGTAGTTGTGGTTTCATAATAATCTAGAACAGAACGTGCAGAGATGGAATGAAACGCGAACTAGCTGCTGTATTTATGCTGCGGGAAAGCTTGAGTTTATCATGCAGTTTTCAATCCAGTGGTCTATCCGGAGGAGGGTGCTGTGGCGAACGACCCTGAGCACTATGTAAACGTTGGTATTGGTGACAGACATTGACAGACATTGGTGACAATAATCATTGCGTACTTAGATTTGAAGAACCCGAAACAATTATGCATTTATTTCGCACATGTAAATTTGCTTTTGACAAGATCTGTCCGACTAGCTTTCGGTTAAACTGCATCACGATCTTAACTTAGAAAACCAACATAAATTATTTGGATTTGAAAATTGCAATGGAGTATTTCAGTTTGTTAACGGGTTAGGTACCGTACTTTTATATGCACGTTTTCTAATTTATCGATGCAAATATTCAACTGAAAATCAAGACCCAGTATGGCACAGTAATTTAGCTTGCTTAATTCAATTAAGCAATCTGAATATGTTGAAGCTAAAAAAAAAACCATAAATTGTAGTTACACTTTCGAAATGTGGTCAACTACATTGAAAAAGTCATTTAATAACAGCGTTTATTTTATAGTTATGACTCAAAGTCGCGTGACCGTCACCTCCCAAAAGTTGTTAGACACGAGTTCACATTGAGCTCTACCATCCCTCATAATTTCAAGTCTCTAGCTTCAGCGGTTCAAAAGCCTTAGGCAGTACAAAAAAAATTAAAAAAAAAAAAAATTTTTTGGGGACAAATAAACTTTTTTTAGAAAGTGGGGGTTGTCGGGGAAAGCTACGGTGACCAAGGTGTAGACTTAGGTGGGACACGCATTTGAACTCTCGGTCATCTTTAAATGGGAACATCCGTTTAGCAGCTACAGCTGTTTGAAGTGTCAAAAAGTGCAAAAATGGCCCAGCAAAAACACTATGGCTTCCTTTTCGGGAAGCCATAAAATTGCTTTAAATGTTCAAAAAGCACTAAAAATCTAATTACAGTATGCACATTTAAAAAACTTTTCAGGGTAGCATGCCCCCTCACCCCATAGAGTCGTTTTGCTTCAAGTTAACTCTACCCTAAGATGGCCGAGTGGTGAGGACGTCCGCCTCCACAGCTGCAGAATAGGTTGTGATTTCGAGTCGGGTCAAACCAATCACTTTAAAATTGTTATTCACAGCTTCCTGCTTGACGCTCATCATTAAAGGACAAGGTAGCCTGCCCTGCAGTGTGGAGAACAAGCCGGCAAGTTTACTTGTTGTGCCGTTGGGAAAGACACTTAGCGGGATTCCCCAATCTTGGTATGGGATTCAGACGGGCGGCAGCTCCTAAGCGAGCTCGTTATAGCGCATAAATAAGAACTAAATTTCTGCCACACGACGAAAGAAACCGCGTCTAAAAATCTCAAAACTCGGCGCCCCACTGAGGATATTTTTGGGCACGCTCAACTTCAAACGAACTCTACTTCTTTTGAAGCGAAGGGTATTGCGCGTCGTTTGTCAGTTTTGATAACCAGGGGAGTCTGGGGAGTAAAGTACCAGACATCAGTATAGTAATAAAGATTTCAACTCCTCTACTCAAAAGTACTTCCAACGCCACTGGTTGATGATGAACTTGCTGATGCTATTTTACAGATTGAAGTTCTCAGCATAACTTGTCATTCTGCGAGTAGCTCTTCGTTGCGGCCAGCAGGCTCATGCAGCTGCTTTCATCAACAACGCAACATCGGTTGTACAGGAGTTGGTAAACAAATTCAAAGAAATTTAGATACCGGGGAAGTGTACGTTAGATAATTTTTCAGAATACTTCAATTACAAAAATAAGAGCCAGTAATGTTTGAACCATTTGAAATTTTCAAGATGTTCCGATTTATACTTAAATCATTGTCAATCTTGTTCAAATAGAATCGTTTTTGTTTGTTTTAGAATACTTTAAAAGTTTTAAAAGCTTTTTTCTGAAGAGGTTTTCTCAGAATTTTTTTCGGAATCTGAAAAGCCTTTTAAAAGCTTTTTTCAGAATTGTTTAAAAAGTTTCAAAGCTTTTTAAATCGTTTTAAAAGCTTTTTTCAAAATACTTTCGAAATTATGGAATTGGTCATCACAAATAAAATCAAATCTTCATTATACTCGAGGTAATACGCCGAAGCGTGTAACTATATAGTGGTGGGGTCCGTCTTCGCGGCTTAAGCGCCTGGACAACACAGCTCCGAAGAAATCGCAGCGATGCGGAGACGTTGGCGGCTCAAAGATCGAACCCAGACTTCCAGCACAGATAGTGATGTGTTTCACCACTCCATCGTCCGACCGGTCGATCCTTCCATGATTTGTGAATGAAATGTTATGAACTGCACCGTGTAATTGAGCCCTGCTTCTCTTCTGTAAAGTAGTTGCAAAATTTCAAAGCCAGCGACGCAGTTTACCATTGCAGCCAATCAGATAGTGTCACGTGTTTCCGTGCCTACTATGAAACTTGCTTGCCAACCAAAGATTTTATAAAAAAATCTCAACTTTTCCTGGCACTTGATGAAAATGTAAAAAGTTTCCACTGCTAAAGGTTTTAAAAATTCATAATACAATAGATTTTTGTGCAAAATGAAGACTGCAGTTTGATTTTGCACAAACTGAGGTCTTATACAACAAGGCATATGATTGCACTGGTCTACAAAAAAAGAAAAAAAATTTGCGGCGTGAACTTTCATAATCGATTTAGTGTCTTTTGCCCATTTTTACACTTACCGGCCAAATTTTTATTTCTGATAGTGGCGGTATGTTGACTGTGTAAAGGCAGCAGCTCAAGCATTCTTATCGAAATCACCTTTGATGAAATATTGAATGTTACACAAGCCTGGAGATTAAAGGCGCTCTGCTTTTTGTGATAAAACCCCTTTCTTGAGCAAGCATAAACATCGGCAGTAAATGACCTAAACATTGTTTGTAACTTTTAAGGAAATACAGTAGCGCGGGCAGTGACGAATGACCCAAATATCTGAAGAAGGCGTGCTGTATCTACTGCTATGCTTCAAACAGTGTTTACGTAGCACCTCTGGTCATCAAAAGAATATGCTTTGCCGACTTGTGACCACATGAAAATCAGGGAATCTTCTTAGCAGTTAGCGTTTATTCCATCAAAACAAACAGCCTTCGAAGTTTCGTGTATGGAAGAAGATTCTTGTAATAGTAGGCAGTATGATGAAGGTGTGAATTTAGAGACCAGTTTTTGTGCGTTATAAGAAAACAAATTCAGTTTGAGTTTTACTGATATTTCTGTAGCAAGGTCTCCAATTCGGTGTTAATTAGCGTTCTTCTTTGCCAGATTGTGTCATTAAGGTGTGAGCTCATAACGAAGCCTGAAGTGTGTGTTACTCCAAAACGGAAATAGATATGCATTGATTCCAGTGGAGCACTCTGAGACACTCAAAAAGTCCTATGTAAGCGTTAAGGATGAGCTGGAAACACTAAAATACAATGATCATGGTTAGATGATTTTCATGAATGGAGAAATGATGAACTTTCTTTTGGGGCAGCAAGGTGGCTACACCAAATACCCTTGTTTTCTTTGCTATTGAAATAGCAGAGCCAAAGATGAGCATTGGATAAGAGATCAGTGGCCAGCAAGGAGCAGTTTGGCACTTGGAGATAAAAACATTATTCACAAACCGTTGGTTGATACAAAGATCATCTTGCCGCCACTCATATAAAACTTGGGGTGATGAAGCAATATGTTTAAGCTCTTGATCACAACAGAGATTGCTTTAGGTACATTTGCCAAGCTTTTCCAGGTCTTAGTGAAGACAAGAAAAAGGCTGGAGTTTTTAATGGCCCACAAATAAGGCAGTTGCTCAGAGATCCAAACTTTGTAGCATCAGTGACAGCTCATGAAGCAAGGGCTTGGAACGCTTCTTCTTCGGTCGCAAGTAACTTCTTTGATAACAGAAAGCGAGAAAACTATGAAGACCTGGTGAAAGAACTCTTATCTAGCATGCACGAGGTGCAGTGTTCTATGAGCATAAAGCCACATTTTCTGAAAAACCATCAAGAATACTTTCCAGAAAACCTTGGGGACATCAGTGAAGAACAAGGTGAGAGCTTTCACCAAGACATTTGGGTTATGGAAGAGCGCTACCAGGGCCGATGGTATTGCCATATGAGGGCAGATTACTGCTGGAACCTCAAGAGAGAGAGTTTCACCGCTGTGCATAAACGAAAATCGCTCAAAAGAAAATTTTCAGGTTCGTGATGATTGTGACATATTTATTTTATCAAATGCAATGTGCTAGGGATGACGTCCAGTGAAGTCTTTTAAAGCACAAAAATGTTGGAATCTTGTTTTGTGTTTTTGTGATAAAAGTTGCTGCAAACCAGCCACTGCATTTCAAGATAGTTTTCTTATACTTTTTGCATTATTTTGTAATGAAGATACCTGTTATCTCAAAAAGTTGATGTGATGGAAACAAAATAATGCCAGATTTGGATTTTGCGCCCCCAAATTAGGTAAAATCCACCAAAAGACAATCTGCCGCAAAAATCGTGTAGACCAGTGTTATGGTTTGACGTCGCCTGCCTTCTACCGTTTTTACTTTTATTACGCGTCAGCGACTTGCAGTTAGGTTTCGATGTTTCATATATTCGTCAACGGTTGATGAAAATTTACACGAGCAAGATGCTGACATATGTTTTTCAAACATTAAATCTTCACTATACTGGCAGTATTACGCCGAAGCGTGTAACGAGTAGCGAGGCCCATCTCCGCGGCTTAGCGACTGGACAACACAGCTCCGAAAAAACGTCGCAACGATGGCGAGCCGTTGGCAACACTGCGCCGATTTGACCGGTCGGGGAATCGAACCCCCGACCTCCCTCACCGATAGCGAGCGCTTAGCAACTGAGCTAACGCCCGATTTGACATGTACATGTTCTGATATTAAAAACGCGTCTGCTTGCCGACCATACGGTATTAATCATGAAGGATGTCTGCTTGCCAGCCTTGCAGCAAAAGTAAATACTGAAATTAAAAAGTGGCTTTAAAACAACAAGTTGGCTCTAAATCTACCTGAAACAACTTTTATGATTGTATCGCCCAAAAGCAAGAACGGGGGTAGGCCTACTAACTTGGTAGTGAAACCCTCTGGTTGTTCTTTGGCCATATTACAGAAAACTAAATATCTCGAAATGACTCGTCTAAATGAAAAAAAAGCCAAAGGAATTGAAAATACTCCTGCCAAATTTATAAAAATGACGGCTCCATTCACAAGATTGCTTCTTTCTGACATATTTAACAAATGTGCATTAGATGGGGTGTTTCCACTACCACTTAAAATAGCCAAAGTAACACCAATATTCAAAAATGGAAGCCAGGTAAAAGCTACTAACTATCGTCCTATAAGCATTTTGTCACCATTCTCCAAAATATTCGAGAAAATCATTTACAATCGATTAAACAAATATTTTAGTTAGTTAGCTGCATATTTATCCTCCTATCACGAGAAAGCGATCAATGCGCTATACGAGCTCGCTTAGGAGTTGCCAGCCATCTGTCTACCCCACCAAGATGGGGGAATCCCGCTAAGTGCCTTTTCCAACGGCACAACTAGTAAACTTGCCGGCTTGTCTCCACACTGTCCCTTCAATGCTGAGCGTCAAGCAGGGAAGCTGTGAATACCAATGTTAAAGTCATTGGTTTGACCCGACTCGGAGTCAAACCCGAGTCTACAGCTCAAGAGACAGACGCTCTATACCACTCGGCCATCTGAGCTGTTGATTTTCTGAGAAACGATATGGTTTCAAAAGAACAGTTTGGTTTTAGAGGTGAACATTCTACTTCCTACGGAATTGCAGATGTTGTGCATAAATTAAAAATTTCTCGAGATAAAAAAACAATTTAGTTGCTTAATTCTACTCGATCTTTCAAAAGCATTCGATACCGTAAATCACGAAGTACTACTACAAAAATTGCAAAAATATGGCATTAGGAGTAATTCAAATGAACTAATCGAAAGCCATCTAAAAGATAGAAAGTAATTGGTACACATAAACAGTACATTTTCGAAACCACAAACTATAACGTATGGGGTGCCGCAAGGCTCCATCCCAAGACCTCTTTTGTTTTCAATATACATCAATGATCTTGCGAATACATCTAAATTCGAATCTAGACTTTTTGCTGACGACACTGCGTAGCTATTAAATGATGTTAATCTAAACACTCTTAACGAATCAGTAAACTGTGAACTCACTAAAGTTGCGAACTGACTGAAAATAAATAAGTTATCGATAAATTACTCAAAAACACGTTGTACGCTAATACCACCAACAAAGAAAAAAATCATGCCATGTACTTTAAACGTAAATATTGGAGGAATTAAAATTAATAGATGCCACTCTACTAGATATTTAGGGATCACACTAGATGATGAACTCAACTGGAAACCACAACTTGATCTCTTACGAAAGCAATTATCTCAAACAACCGGTGTCATTGGTAACCTTCAATGCTATCTAGATCACAAGACACTAACTCAGTGGTCGGCAACCTTTTTTTAACGCAGCCCAGATCACTCTTGCAATAGCTATTGAAGGCCCACTACATTTAAACTCACGACTACAAAACAAATGTACAGCACGACTGCAAACTACAAAACGAAAAAAACGGTGCGTTGTTAAGCAGAGAAAATGCAAAGCGCTTGTTTTTTTTTCTACTCACTTGTTCGCATCGATAAAACAAAAGAAACAAAGCGAGCATTGCATGAAAGAGGTACAGCCACACGGCACCCGTTTTTGTACATGGTACTACGACTTTTGCTTTTGTAGCCTTATCTGGCTGGAGAAAAAGAATTAGATTGTTTTACGCGCAAAGCATCAAAGGGAAGGTTTTTATTATTATTTGTATGGGCTTACATTTTATTTGCAGCTAGCATGCGGCCCACAAAGGCATTGTAAAACCGAATAGCCCGCGGCCCACGAAAAATTGCTAAAAGGCCCACAGGTTGCTAACTACTGCATTAACTAATATTTATTATGCTTTTTTCTTTTCGCGTGCTCTATACGGAATCTTGGGGGGGGGGGGGTACGCTAACATCGACATAACTCTGACAGCAATAACGACTAACAGTGACAGAACTCGCCAGCGACATGGCCTAGCGGTACCGCGCGCTGGTGGCATATCCTAAGTGACGGGTTCGATTGGCGGCTGGAGCCGATCGCATTTGACATACCGGGTGGCTGCTGACTCGAAGAGCGCAAGCTCACTTCGCAATCTCCCTCAATTACTGTTGAATTTTCTGTTCAATATAATTTAAAATTAACCTCAGTTATAACAAGACAGCTCTGAAACCGATACAAACACTCCAAAATGAAGTACTAAACATTATCAACAAATCATCCTGGCGTGACCGTATAACCACTTATACATTATTTTACAAACACGGGTTGTTAAAAATTGCAGACATACACAAATATGAATTTGGGAAATTTATGTCCCTTTATCACCTAAACTCATTACCCGAGGTGTTTCAAAACTACTTTTTATCACTGAAGCAAACTCATGATCATCACACCATAAGTACTTGTGAACACAACTATTATATAAACCCAACTCGAACAAACAATGCCAGAAGTTCCCTAAAGCTCTCTGGTGCCAAGTTATGGAACCAGATACTCACACAATTGAAAAATTTATCTTTTTATGGATTCAAAAAAAAACATAAAAGATTATTGATAGAAAAATATAATGATAATTAAGCATAAAAAGATCTTTAAGTGAAACTGGACGAATGCGATATTCGCAATTGCGCACACACCACAAGACTATAGCCTGAAGACTTAAGTAGCCTAATATTCGCTTAATTATTATTACTGATATATGTATTTTTTTTTTCATTTTTTTTGGTATGGATGCTATTGTTTATACAGTTATCGTATGTGTCCTTCTTGCCTTCGTGTAGTTGCTATTGCAATGCTGACTGCCTGTTGTTTGAAATCTGAATCAGTTTGCATTTGTTTGTGTGTTATTAATTTTCGTTTTACCTTCTAGACTCTGTCATTTATACTAAACTAAGAAGTGGATGCAGTAGACTAGGTGAGCTATGCTCTTTCACTACATTCTACGGTGCGTGGTGAAATGATGTTTGTGTTTGTTTCATCTCGTACCAAAAAACAAAACTTAACTTGACTTTGTGGATGAAAATTTAAAACGGAACGTCCACATCAAACACGTCTGTAACAAACTCTCTCATATTAGCGGAACTGTTTACAAAACTCGGCAACTCATCAGCCAAGATGCTCTTATAGTTTTGTATTAAGGTCTAGTGCAGTATTTCTTAACCGGGGTTCGACCAAACCTTAAGTGTTCGACGGAGTCTCTGAGGTTCAGTGGAAGTACCTCAATATCCCAACACTTTCAAGGGCGTAACCAGGGGGCCGCTAGCCACTTGATCGTGGGAGGAAAATTGGACTCGGAAGACGTGACGACCTTTTTTTGGTCTTCACCTGATATTGGGAGAAAAATTGGACGTCACGCTGTCCATTTCTAGGGTTCGGTTGAGACAGCCACGAAGTTGTTAGGGTTCGGTCACTTGGCATGGGTTAAGAAACACAGGACTAGAGCAAAGTCTTTTAACATACGGACATTGAACATACGGACAAAAATTAAGCGATATATAAACAATTTTAAAAATTGACTTATTTTTTGTTATATGCTTGCCACACTCAAAGCTAGATTTAAAATGAAAGCAGAATATTATAGCACGTGCAAAGCGCGCAGAAATACGAAAGCGTAATCATTTACGTGTAATATGTTGGCGTGTTTCATTATGGCGGCATTTTATATATTTTTATTATGAAATAAATGCCGTAATTATGCCGCCATCCTGGCGTTTATGCGAGCATGTTTTATTATACGGCATAATAAGTATAAGTTCAATGAAACTGCACAATCAAAACAATACAGGGTGCGTGTGCGTGTCGCACGTGTGTACGCGCCCTGTATTTTTTATGACATTGGTGGGTTACCTTATCTCATGCTATTTATGAACTCGCATCTGTAACTCACAATACCGTGTCAGCGCGTAAGGATGAACTAACTAACCAATGTAAAAGTTTTAACGGGCCGCTTTGAAAGCTTTGGCGGGCCGCAGATTGGATGCCCCTGCTTTACCTAAACCTAAAACTTTTCAAATTGAAGAACTTCATTTTTTAAGATATTGAGTTCATGTACATATATCACCCTGGCAAGCAACCAAAATTGTTCAACCATAAGGACTAGGGCTGCGAACTCGAGCTTGAACTCGAAAAAAGTCTGAGCTGAGAACTCAAACTTAAACTCGAACTCGTAAATATTCTGGGCTGAGAACTTGAATTACAACTCGAAAATATTTTAACAAAGCTCGAGTTTATTTTCCTTTGTACGGTACGGTACATATTCAAAATAATCACTTTTTTTTTTAAGCTCGAAAGAACTGAATAAATCTTCACTGGACTCGAACTCGTAAAATAGGCTGAACTCGAACTTAAACTCAATAAAAAAATCGACCAAGTTCGCAGCTCTGAAAGGACGAAACGCGTCGCAAATTAAAAGTGTTTTTGCTTTGTTATGTTGTGTTATTAGCAGTGATGAAGGTTTTAAGACCATTTTTTTAAGGGTTGGTCTTGGCCAAGATGGTCTTGACCATTTGCGGCCTTTGGTCTTGCATTTTAGTTTGGTCTTAAGACCGAAAGAACTAAAAAACATCTTGCAAAAATTTAAGTGATCCTGCACAGCTAAAAAAGTATTCAACAGCGTGTGTTTCTTTTAACATACTAAAGATATTTTGCCCATTTTTTTTGTTGTAGGTGATGGTCTTAACTACATCACTGGTTGTTAGTTAACATGGAGTATGTACATGTTTACTTGTGCTACATTTTCGCCTATTTCATCATGATGTCTTCTTTACCTATCTTATTACTAAAATGACGCGGTGAAGTTGGAACAAAAACTTCTAGCTCAAACAACTCTGATGGCCGAGTGGTAAGAGCGTCCGCCTCGGGAGCTGTAGACTTGGGTTTGATTCCAAGTCGGGACAAACCAATGGCTTTAAAATTGCTATTTATAGCTTCCCTACTTGACGCTCAGCATTAAAATGGGACAGTGTGAAGAACAAGCCGGCAAGTTACTTGTTGTGCGCTTGAGAAAGGCACTGAGCGAGATTCCCCCATGTTGGTGTGGTAAACAGATGGCTGGCAACTCCTAAGCGAGCTCGTACAGCGCACTGATGCTAGGAGGATAAATGCGCGCCTAAAAAAAAACGTGGTTCGAACAGGAGAAACATAAAAACTTGGTTCGACTCCTTGATTGGTTCGACTCCTTGATGAAGTTTGGAGAACTCAAAACGACGCCACCTCCCCCCCCCCCATCTCCCCCATGAAATGAGTACCCAAGTGGACGTATCTATGATTCCAGAGCGAATACAAACACAAAAAATATATAAGCACACGATTTATCAATATACGAGCACCACTAGTATCGCGTAATTACTCTGCCACTACATTGCAGCAGCAAGCATTGGTAACCAAAATCAGAGCGAAAAGCAAAGCACCAGCACAAAACAAAAAAGCAATGGTAAATGATGTTCGTAACATGCAGTTGCAGAGGGACAAACGAAATCTTCAGTTCAAGCTTCAAGTGAAGCAGAGGTTGTTCAGTCAAATAGCTTCCAGCTCACACGTCCGTCAGCCAATACACCACATTTCACGCAAAACTGGATCATCAAGTGACTGAGAAAAGTTAATCAAAAATTAGCAGAAAGTTTGTGAGCTACAATTTTCTTTCTTTTTCTTTAGGTTGCGAAGAAAAAATAAAAACGAAGCTGAAACAGAAAAAGTAAAGCAAAACTGAACGTTTCGACAACATAGACATCATCAGCAATGTATGCTAGGCAGTGCAAAACTAAAAGAACCAGAATTTGCAATTCTAACTACAAGTTATAGCGTAAGCCAGGCAACAGGTCAAAATAAGTTGTGCAATTATAACGCCATTAACTGAAAACTAATAAAAGACTAACGGAGCTAAATGAACAACTAAATAAATAAATGGGAGCATATTCGGAGTCAACGTTAAGCAAAGGCTCATATTTTTTATAATAATTACTATTGAAGAATTAATAAGCGTGCAGAATCACTAGCATTGCTAAGAATGTCCGGTTTAACAAAGCCACGTTATTTATTTATTTTTTTATTTCAGACTCTTGGTCCATATATAAACAAGCACAAAGAAAGCAGTAGGCCTAAACACAAAACACCAAAAAAAATAAAATAAAACAAAAATAAAAAAATAAAATACACACACACAAAAAAAACAACTTAAAAACTCAATTTATGTCAACAAACTTGAGTCATCAAAACAACAATAACGACAATAAGCAGTTGTTCGCCAGCAAATTACAGAAAGCATGTTTCAATATGATGATTAAGATATTTTGGCAAAAATAAGACATCAGAAGACGTCAGTGACTCAATGTAATTATTGCGCGTTTTATTACATCTACTGAGAAAAGAGTATTGGCGCTTACGGATTAATGCATCAAATGTTGCAATGTTGTCCTGCACTTGGTCATATCTCACGCTACTGGATCTAGAAATGTTATGTAGGATGCTGTAAGTATTGTTATATGCTACTTTAATCGGGTTGTAATTATAAGAATAAAAATCACACCATAATTGACATCCGTACATAGGCATGCAATACGATCGATAGAGCACATTTTTCACATGTTTAGAGCACAAGAAGAAATTCGAACGCAAGTTATTAGCTATGCAATACACTGCACGAGTTTGACGTTTAATATCACAGTCGTCGCGAAGGTAAGAATCTAATACAAAGCCCAAATATTTGACTTCATTGACAATCTTAATTTCAGTGTTATTAAGACACAGCACCGGCTCAGGTGATCGCAACTTCCTGGGTTTAAAAACCAAGCAGTTGGTTTTCTTGCCATTGAATACAATGCCATTATCAATCTGCATATTTACAGCATATGTCTAAGAGCAAAC
Source organism: Trididemnum miniatum (assembly GCA_964006365.1). Lineage (NCBI taxonomy): Eukaryota > Metazoa > Chordata > Ascidiacea > Aplousobranchia > Didemnidae > Trididemnum > Trididemnum miniatum. The sequence continues at coordinate 14,681,942 of OZ023243.1, read as the reverse complement.
GCAAACCTTTAGCACTCGGACAAAAACAGCAGATATCATCTGCATACATGAGATGGTTTACAAGACGATTGCCAACATAGCAACCACGTAAAGCAGGGGTTCTTAACCTTTTTTGTCTCGTTTACCACATGCCGAAAGAAAAAAGTATAATTTACCCCCAGTGTACCGCTATTGCTTTTTCAGTACTAAAAATTAAAGTTTTTTTAGTTATTAATTCAGAAAATTTACCCCCTCGGTAGCTAAAATTTATCCCCAGGGGGTAAATTTACCCCCGGTTTAAGAACCCCTGAGGTAAAGCTTTGTTTAAAAGCACGGACAGGTGATTCAAATAAACAGAAAACAGGTACGGACTTAGTATACCACCTTGCCGCACCCCATTGCTTACGGAAAGCGTTCGGAAAAGCTATTACCCCATTTAATGCACATAGTTTGTTCAGAGTGTCCATCTCTCTAGAATCCTTACAAAACACATTGGCATATTACGATTAATAAGCTTTACAAATAGAGTAGAATGGCGAACCCGGTCAAATGCTTTAGAGGCGTCTAAATGCACTGTATGCACTGGACTGCCACATTCATTGTAATGACCAGCAATCTATTTTAACAAAAAAAACACACATATCTGTACTGATTTGAAGAAACACACATATTTGAAAAAACACACATATCTGACACATATTTGAATTTGAATTCCAAACTGCCTGATTTGACTTCAAACTGATTACAGCTTGTGATTAGGTGATGCTCCACATTACTTAGTATAAATCTTTCAAAGAGCTTAGACAACACTGTGGCAATAGCAACTAGCCGATAGTTATTTTTGCTAGTAACATCACCATTACGACTTTTGATAATAGGGGTTAAGACAGTGTCAAGGCAAGCTGGAGGTATGTCACCATGAATCAAGCACAACTTAATAAAAATACTAATAACACTGCACACTACGGGGTCTGCATATATAAGATGTTCAGCACTCAGGCCATCAGACCCGGCTGCCTTCCTTAAAGGAAGTTTGTACAGAAGACTGCGAATAGAATCAGCATCACTTAAAAGATTGTCCACTTTACAATATAATTTTTTATCGCAGATTGAAAGCTGCACCTGTTCGTTTTGCTCGTTATCTTGTGCTCGTGATGATCAGGATTGTTCGTAAAGTGTCGACACAAGAGTTGGATCCATTCATTATTTTTAAATTTTTTAAATTCAAATTCAAATTCATTGATTTTGAAAACAACGAAATTCAAATTCGTTGTTGATTTTGAAAAAATGAAATTCAAATTCATTGACTTCGAAAAAACGAAATTCAAATTCAAATTCATGAAGATTTCGCAAACGGATTCAAATTCAAAATTCAAATTTAGGTTCATTGCGTTGCAAAAGCTCATTTCAACTTCAATTTCACTCATTTTGATGGACCAACGCAAAATTTAAGTTTATAGTGGCGAATCTCACCACTTTCAAACTCGTAACACTTGACAAATTGATTAGTCGATATTTGATATACCAGACTATCAAATAGGCTTTGAAAAAGTATATTTTTGAGTAGTAAACAGAGCTGGATGTCTCGAGACACGTTTTTGAGTGTCTCGGTCTCGCTATGCCAATGCCTCGTCTCGGTCTCGGACCTTGAAAGTCTCGGAAAATGGTCATGTCTCGATCGAGACATGAAAAAATTTTGGATTTGAAACAGCATTCAGGTCTTTGATACGGAAGCAACAATGGCACTTACCCGATGTATTTAAAGTAAAACATTGTGCGTGATTTCGCACTTTGCGAAAACATTTGGCCACATTTTGTTTAGACCATTTTGCTTTGTTGTTCAGGCCTGCAGAATTGCTGACTTTTGCTTTCTTTTTGTGAGCAGCATGTATGAAAACTGGTCTATTTCAACCACTAAGCACATGCATTCGATGGTAATCTACTCTAGACCACGGATGTCTAACCTTTTAATTTATTAGGGACCCATTGCAAAATTAAATATTTAACTGGGTCGCAAAGCGACCAGAATTCCAATATTTCATATTATAGTTCTATGAAAAAAAAATTAACCATCGATAGGTGGGCCTTGTAATGAGCCGCATTTTGCTGAAAATGCTTCTTTTTTAATAACAAAGAAAATTTAAAAATCCATTGATATAATTAATTAATGTAATAATTTATCCAATAATGTTAATTTAGTTTTAACTTTTAACAATATGGCCTTCACTCAAAGACATAACGACCGCTAGCCACGTCTAAAAAATTAATACAATTTTTATGGGCAAACGGTGAGTCAAATCAAAACATTTTCAAGAGAGTAACGTGTCATATGTCATAAAATTAAGATTTCTACAAATTTGTTCCCAATGAAAGATACTATTCTCGTCTGGTTTACAACAGTTATCAAAAGATTATTCAAAGTAGTCCAGGCCCAAAAAAAGGCTTCAAATCGAAAAAAGTGCAGGGATTACAGTTGCGGGAAATTTGGTTACCGACATGGGAAGTGCTTCCAGATTTGAGCTAGCTCTTTTTATGAGAAAGTTATTAACCAGATAGGTTTTCAAAAATGCATAGTGTCACAATGGCTTTAAAATGTTTATGTTAATTAATTTATTATTTATCTAATATAAAGTATTTTGATTAAATTTCATGAACACTCTCGTGCTCAATACTTGATAAACTTGCTAAAAAATTGTTTTAACGGAGGATAGTGGGCTGCAATGCCGACATCCCTGGTCTAGACCAACATAGCCTACCAATGACTTTTTGTTTAAAGTTTTCTTGACATCTTTTTCGTTAGATTAAAAAAGAATATTGGGCCGTGTAATCGTCTGCGAGAGATATTGCTTGCCTTGCAAGCTACAAGGACTTAAATTTTCTGTGATAATAAGCTGTTTCGTTGTTATTATGGTGAACTCGTTAAATCATTAATTGTAATCGTTAAAAGGATATGACCACTAGCACATTTATAATAGGCTACATCAGTTCATAACCGCGACGGCTTCATTTGCTAGTATTGTTTTTGCTAATGTAATTTTGCTATAAAGTTATTTCAATAACTTGGCTTAGTAGAGCCCATACTCCAGTATATTACTATCGTTTTTATATTTTCTAATTTTTGGCTTATGAAGTCTCGTGTCTCGTCTCGTGTCTCGTAACTTTAAAGTCTCGTCTCGGTCCCGAAGCTATGATGTCTCGTCTCAGTCTCGGTAGGTTCGGTCCTCGTTCCAGCTCTGGTAGTAAACTGTTAGCGAATTATTCAAAATGTATTTACTCAAGAAATTCGTAGATTTAATCAGAGTCGGATCAATTGCAGAATAATATGTGTTAGTATAAATGAATATAATGTATTATACTTTCTCATGCGATTGCTTTTGAGTTTTTTGGTGCTAAGTAATTGTAATTTAAATGCAGCTAAATTCTGTTTGGGTGCAATTGCCATTGCAATTGTAATTGATTCAACTCTGTGCTTAATTAACTGCAGACAAAAAGTTACCAGATACAAAAACAACATAGCTTTCATCAGTAAACAGTTTGCTGCTTCTCTATTAGTGTTCTTTTATCTCTTGCCAGATGGTAAAATAAAGAAATTTTAATGAACTTATTTTAAAAATTGCTGATGTAGAAGACAAATTCTTCTTCTTTTGCAATTACATTGTAATTTAAATTGATCTAAAATCAATTTCAAAGAAATGGGGTCCCGCCAACCGGGTGTGAAGTTCATTCTTTCGCCGGTTCACTAGGAAGTTTACCCATTGCAAAAATAACTTTAAACCACTTTGTAGCGTCACACCACAAACTTTCGATTTGCTTGATGAATTTTATGGAACGTTTGCAATATGTGCTGATATAAACCCAGTCGGAAAAATATTTGAACTACAAGGATAAATTATCTTCGAATTTTCATCGGCCGTAGAAACAATTCGCGGATATTGCAAGACTGTATGTTTGTGTCATACTCTGAAATACATCCGGCCAAAGATAAATTCGAGGATAATTTCAACTATGAAATCGGAGATAAAACTAGGATATATCGAAAAGGTCCACAGATACCAGCACGTTCATTCTGAGGTAATGCAAAGATATATCTACGCAATAATATACATCTTCCTTGATCTTGATATAAATCAGAGTTGTATTTCTGCGGTAAACCTGGGTTTATTCGTGGATACAACCCTGCTGTAATGATATAGGCTATCTAGATCTACCCTAACATACAGACCTTTACTGTATAAAAAACACTCAAAATGGCATTGACACAAAGTGCAAATTTATTTAAAAAACGAATAAGAAACTCAAAAATAAAGTGACTTACAGTTCGGGCGGAAACAATACAGAAATAGACTTTGTACTGGTTGGAATGGAAAAGAAAGTATCTACGCCAGTGGTTCTCAACCTTTTTTAGCTCCGGAATAGAGATGTGCTTAACCGTTACTTTTGAGTAACGTTTCCAAGTGATTACTTTAGAAAAGATATTCGATACTTTTTATCCGTTACTTTTATTCGTTTAGGTAATCAGTCACGAATCAAAATCTATTCGAATCTAAAAAGAGCAGCAGAGTCAAAACAATTAAATACCACGCGACGACGAATATTTTTTCTCTTTTGTTTGCAATGACAAGCACAAGCAGAGAGAAAATATCTGGTACTTAGTAATCATCATAGGAGCCAAATCCTATAATGATTACCAAGTATTCGAATCCTATCATGATTACCAAGTACAGGTACCAGATATTTTCTCTCTGCTTGTGAGCGTCAAGGCAGATAAAAAAGAAAAAATATCAAACTGGCGGCAAAGGAATCTTTTTTCTCTTTTGTCTGCCACGCAAGCGTGAAAGAATTTGTTGACTGGTCAGTCAGAAGCATAGTGAAATAAAAATGGGAGACATTTTCTCGCTTGGTTTAAGTCAGTTCGCTTGTGTTTCTGAGTTAACATTTTGGGTAAAATTTCGATTTGAAACGAAATTTTGACTTCGAAAGTGCTGTAGGCTTCTGTGCTGTAGTTATGCAACACAGTACAAAAACTAAACGTGGCATACTGTTGTACGTTGACTCGTTACAAGGCACATATTACTAATCATTCATAAATCTCACGTGACATAGTATCGAGACTAAGGGAAGGCATAGTAATTTTATTTTTTATTAAATTTCGTTGGGACAATCAAAAGCGGCATAGTATCGAGAGTGGCATAGAAGCGGTGTGGCGTAGTATCGAGATTTGACTGTGGCGCAGACATTTCTATCACCGTGATCGCAATAAGTCAATGCCGAAATGATAACATCATAGATTCAACCAAGGTATTTATATTTCCGCTGCAGGTTTCGCGGTGAAATGAAAAGCAAGAAAAAATGCGACGTAAGCCGGTTCAAACCAGTATTTTTCGCCTGGTTTTCATTTCGAGTATCTTGTGTTGTAGATGGCAAACGAATACAGTTTGGAATCGGTATTTTGACAAAACGAATCTGTTACTATCCGTTACTTCTTGTTAACCGTTACTTTTGTAACGAATGAGTACTATTCGCCCATCTCTACTCCAGAGCCAAATTTAAAGCCTTAAAATTGTATGGAGCTGCATACAAACAGCGCAAGTTAAAATAGCAGTAAAACACAAGTGAAACATGATTCAATTCGTTTATTTGTCTGCTTAAACGACGTTTATAACACGGGACAGTCCATGAATAAACAGTTTACACAACGTAGTGTCATGCAGCAATCAGCACCTTTAAAAGGATTACAGTACAATCGTTAAGTTACAAATTATTTCCAGTTAATTCAAGGACTTGCAAGTTAGCGCTTACAAAGTTAGTAGTTCAAACAGGCAGGACAGCGAAAGACCAAAAATTGGTCATCACGTCAAAGCTGCCCTAGTTTTGATTTATTAGTAATGTCAAATTGCTTCTAAAATAAACGAAAAACACACAAATCACAAAAAAGAAAAATAATAGAATGTAGGCAGTTTTAAGATGAGAACAACAACTAAACTCAGAGATGTAATTCAAAATAATAGCACAAGCTTTTTTTGACGGTTTGCTTTACATTTTACCTTCACTAATCGCAAATAAATTTTTTTTTTCGAAACTACCCGAACTTTAAGCAGTGTAAGGGTTAGCCTGCCAGCGATTTCTGAAAATTGCGAAAAATAATAGAGCATAATGACATCATAAAAGAGCCACCACAGCTGAAAAGTTGAAGTCAAAAGAACCAAACAGCGACCGACGTGACATCAACTCAACTGCTGATTTCTGATCGCTTTTACGTTATTACAAGTTTTTAATTTCTAGTCATTAATTAATTTTCAAAGGATTAATGAGAACCGCAGAAACAATAGCTCAGAGCCGCGGTTGAGACACAGGCTAGTGGTAGATGATGTGGAGGAGCAGAAATTGAAGAAGTCAGTGAAGAAGAGTAAAAAAGTGAGATGGAGGGTGTGGAAATTGAAAGAAAAAGATATCAAAGAGAAGTTTGAAGAAAGAGTAGTAGAATTAGTGGACATTGATTCAATGGATTAGTGGGGATCTTATAAGAATAGTTTTACAGACTTGTGATAAACTGTGTGGAAAGACGAAAGCGAGGGGAGATCGGGGAAACACATGGTGGTGGAACAAGCAAGTAAAAGATGCAATAGATTGGAAAAAGAAAGCGTTTAAATTGTGGTGCACGAATCGACCTTTGGAAAGGAAAATAGAAAAACCAGAAGTGAAACAAAGAAAGTAATTACAAAAGCCATGAAGCAAGATGCAAAAGAGGAGATGAGTGAGGAGATGAGTGAAGCAAGATACACCAAACCAAACGACGTTTTTAAGTTTCTGAAGTTCATGAGAAAGGAGGGCAGGGACATAGAAGGTAGAGACTGCATGAAGGATAAAGATGGGAGACTTGCAGTCAGTGAGAAAGATCGTGGGAAATTATGGAAGGAACATATGGAAAAGATCATGAATGTGGAAAATGATAGGAATCAGATAGTGGAAGTAGATATGGTTGAAGGAGTAACTGATCAGGGGGTGAATGGAAGCTATGAACAAGATAAAGTTGGAAAAAGCAGCTGGACCCTCAGAAGTAAATATGGATATAATAGCGAGTGGAAAGTTAGGTGTTGGAGTACTAAAGAAGCTTTGTCAGAGAGTGCTTGATGGGAAAGGTATGTCAGAATAATGGAAAACAAGTGTTGCTGTTTCAATCTTTAAAAATAAGGGGGTGCGGTGGATTGTGAGACATACAGAGGAGTCAAGCTGCTAGAGCATGCAATGAAGATAGTGGAGAGAGTGCTGGAGAACAGAATAAGAGGATTGATAACGATAAATGACATGCAATTTGGCTTTACGCCTGGGAAGGGCACGACTCATGCATAGTTTGTATTTTTTTGTTTCATATTTATCCTCCTATCACGAAAAAGCGATCATAGTACCTTACGAGCTCGCTTAGGAGTAGTCAGCCATCTGTCTACTCCACCAACATGGGGAATCCCGCTAAGTGTCTTTCCCTACGGCTCAACAAGTAAGCTTGCAGGCTTGTTCTCGACACTGTCTCTTTATTGCTGAGCGTCAAGCAAGGAAGCTGCAAATACCAATTTTAGAGTCATTGGTTTGACCCGACTCGGAATCAAACCCGAGTCTACAGCTCCCGAAGCGGACGCTCTTACTATTCGGCCATCTGAGCTATTGTTTATTCGTTGGAGAATGCAAGAGGAGTTTCGTGGAAGAGAGAAAAAGCTGAACATGTGTTTTTTGGAGCTAGAATTTAAGGCATTTGATAGGGTACGGAGAAAAATGATAAAATGGGCATTAAGAAGGAAAGGATTGGCAGGAGTGTTGGTGTAAGCAGTGATGAGTTTATATGAGGGCTCAAGGACGAAAGTTAGAGTTGGATTAGAGACATCGGACGAATTTGGGGTGCGGTTTGGTGTGCATCAAGGGTCTGTGCTCTCACCGCTGATATTTGCTTTTGTGGTTGATGTTGTGAGAGATCATACAAGAAAAGGATTGTTGAATGAAATTTTGTACGCGTATGATCTGGAGCTGATGAGTGAAAGTTTGGAAGATTTCAGGGAGAGGTTCCAAAGATGGAAAAGTGTATTGGAAGGCAAAGGATTGAAAGTGAATGTTTGAAAATTTAAGATGATATAAATATATACATACAATTCTAACGCACTCTTGTCAAAAGATAACGGGCAATGTCACCTAAGTGACATAATATTAATGGCACAGTATCAGCGAAAAAAGGAGACTAAAATAACACTGGAAAAATAATAAATTATCTACTGGTAGCAAAACAGATGTTACAATAAAAAATTCAACCAGTCATGTTATTTTCATGAATTCAGTATTGATGGCCAAGTGCTTCCATAGAGAACTGTTTGATGTCAACGTTGTTGTATTGGCAGACATTAGTTTTGAGACTGTTGTTTGGTCGGCCTTTTTTCTTTCTTATTGAGTCTTCAAATATAAGTCTTTCAGTTGTTGCATTGTCGGATTTTCTTATGACGTGAGCCAAATATTTTGTTTGTTGCAATTTAATAAAATCAGATGCGTTAGTGGTCTTGCAAGTTTTGAGAAGAGTCTTATCCCTGGTGAACTTGTAATCGTTTGTTTGATTGAATCCATTTCTTTACATCGTTTTAAGCATCGTTTTGTAACAGACGTCGCACTTTTGAAACTGCTGTTTTGTGACCGACCAAGCTGAGCTACCATAATATAGGTTAAACGAGTTCTAACGAATGCATTGAGAAATTGAATTCTTGTGGAGAGATGTATGTTAAAGTTCCGGAATAAATGCTTGTGTTGCTGAAATGCCGATTTGGCTGCAGCAATTCAGTGAATTATTTCTTCCTCCCCCACTTCTGCATTATTGTATTAAATTATGGCACCAAGGTATAAAAAAGTTTTCACGTTTCGATATTGACGTTAGATAGTTTGCATATTGTGCTAGGGTATGGAACGTTTTCCGAAAAATTGAATATCATAGTTTTAGATCAGTTTTAAAATGTGTAACTCAGAATTAGGCAAGTATGGAAGACGATCTTCCATTCCATTTTTCAAATCTTCCATTCCATTCCATTCTGAGTGTCTTCCACATGTCATACCAAAATTCTCCTTCCATTTCATACCATTTTCCATTCCATAACATGTCCTGCTAAGCATTAAAGGGAGAGTGAGGAAAACAAGGGGAGAAGAGTACTTGTTATTGAGCTGTTGGGAAGGGCACTGCGAAGGATTCCCCCCATCTTGGTGTGGTAGACAGGTGACCGGTAACTCCTAAGCGAGCTCGCTATAGCGCTTTGATCGCATTATCGTGACATGAGGATAAATATGCCGCTAAAAAATCTTTCTTATGACGTATCCATAGCGGTATGCGTTCCTGCGTCATATCTAATGACGTCATGTTTCGTTCCTTTATGGTTATTTTTGCGGGTGCCAATGGTGCCAAGTGACTGAAATATGCTAGAGTCTTTTGATGGTTTTTGTAGCTTATGGCCAGGGGTGGATTCAGGGGGGTAGGATGAGGGGTATGCATCCTCCCACCAGCCATTTTGGAAAATGTTTTTGATATATACAATTTTTCCATAATTTCGAGTCTCTACGATAGCAATAAGTCTTACGCCACAAGCTCGCATAATCGAAAATGTGCGAACAAAATGCATCGTATTTGACGAAGCACTCAGAATTAGGGTCAAAGAATTTAAACAAAATTTGCGTGAAAATTATTTAAAAAAGCACTAAAATAGCCATTAGAGCATGTACATTTTCAAAAAATTTCCGGGGAAGCATGCATCGGACCTCCCTAGAGCCTTTCTTGTTTCTCAATCAGCTTTAAATCAGTTCTGCTGAAAAAAAAATACGCTTCAAACACAATGTGGAAATTATGTTCCCACCTTCTTGAAAATTTCTTGCCACGCCACTGAGTGTTGTGTATCAACATTTTCCCAATGAAGGGAGTAAGTTTCGTAGCCAAGTTGCCGAAAAAGACCCCCAGGATTGTGACGCAATATTGTGACTCAATCATTCCTTTACACCTTTGTTTTCTTTTGGCAAGTTATCTTTGAAAAAACGCTTGCCAAAGTTTGACCAAGAGCTTTCAGCATGTTGGAAAAAAGCTACGGTTTACGCTATCGGCTACCAACTCACTGGTCGTATTTTACCAGCAAAATTTCGGTGAATTCGTTTGGAAGCGGAAGCGATAGGTGTGGAAGCGGAAGCTGTTTGCAAACACCGCTTCCACATCCCTGATTCCTATAGCTATACCAACTTTTCAAATGAAGATACCCAATATATAAAACCAAATACTGTAGGTCTAACATTGATATCAAGATAAATTTAATAGCACCAACAAAAATCAACAACAGGCAATTATGCATTTAAACACAAGTTACATTCTAAGCTAAAAAGAAAATCGTTTATACACAAAAAGTGGCAGAGTCACAAGGCTAGGCTATACTACCAGGCACTGGCATTAATTAGTTTTGCATAACACTGCGTTGAAGCTGCGGTATCAATGTTAAATAAAATTGCTTGTAGTAGCCAGCAATGATATCAGTCAAAACAAATCTTCATTAAACTTACTCAAAGCGTGCAGCAAGTGGTGGGGCCCATCTTGTGGCTGAGCGCTAGGAACATACAGCTCCAAAGAAGCGTCGCGGCGGTGGCGAGCCGTTGGGACACTGTGCCGATTTGACCCGCCCGGGATCCAAACCCCAGACCCCGATAGCGTGTGCTTAAAAACTGAGCTAGTCGCCCACTTAAATTGTATTGGCTACAAATCTTGACAAGATCAAAATATACCAAACTTTTTGCTGAGGACTAATTTAGTTTCAAGCCAAAGGTTTGGCTTAGCCAGAATAGGATAAAACAGTTCTTTCCCTTAAACATATTGAATTTTCAATCGTTTTCAAAAAGATGAAAGGGCAAAAAAATTATCGAAATGTTACAGCAAAACCAGTAGCATGCAGTAGCTCCTTTTTAAAAAACAACTCCCTCTGGGAATTAGCCAAAACTACAATAATGTGGTCTCCTGGTCATCAAAAAAGCATTAGCCATTAGGAATGTGCCTCAAGGAAAATTACTCGGACTCGCCGAGTAACGAGTTTTCACGACATTACTCGACCGAGTCCGAATCCGAGTATCTACGACGTCAAAATATGAACTCAAAATTAGGTGAAGAGCAAAAAAAAAAAGGTCGTCACGTCCGTAGAAGTCCTAAATTCGACTCAAATTCGGATAAAAAGCAAAAAAAGGGTCAAAATGATAATGGTGTAACACTCGGCCGAGGATTAATCAATACTCGGAATCGGCCGAGAAATGCCTCATTACTCGGCCGAGAAATGCCTCATTACTCGGCCAAGAAATGCCTCATTACTCGGCCGAGAAATGCCTCATTACTCGGCCGAGAAATGCCTCATTACTCGGCCGAGTACTCGGACTCGACTCGGCACATCCCTATTAGCCATAATTCAGCCATTTTACCTTGTCTTGGGCTATCAATACATGTAGAAGAAACTTAGCTCCTTAAAAAAGTTAATGGTTGTTGGGACCACTAGATATAAATGCTGCACAGCAAGTTGCACTATAAAAATTACCTTACACGGGTTGCATATTGACCTGTAGTTGAAAACGTCTCTGTGCATCCAGCTATCAATGTTTGTACAGTATATCAAAACAAGCATAGCTTAAACTGAAATTCTTTATCGGCGTCGTTTTCCAATTCGCTTCTTAACTTCAGTTTTCAAGCAATCTAGGTAAGCCAATTGTTGATAAGGCAGGTAGGCTTCAACAAGAGAATGCGGTATAGATCCTCCAATATCACTATTGACGTACAATTCGACAAAGCATTTGTCTTCACTCCTGTAAATAAATTTGCGAATGTGATGCTTCACACATTAATTCCACAAAGTGCACAATGTAGGCTTCTGTTTGACGTATAGGTCTTGGGCAATTTATATGCGCAGCTGTTAGTTCTAAATCATTCTTCATACATGATCCTTTTCGCAAGAAAAGTTGATCTTTACACTAAAACTGTAAAATACATGCAAAGTTGGGTTGGGATTTTTGGGCTATAGTTTCAGGCGACCTGAAACAAACACACCACTTAAAATGGCCATAGTTGACCATCATGAATTAGCTGCACTGGTAGAGTGGTGATATTTTGCTTCATCGCAAAACGAAAACCAGAGAAAGATGAAAAAAATCATAAGGGCCATTTCACGGATGTCAAACTTTTCTTGCTGCTTTGGCCAATTTGTATTTTGAAGCTATCAACATCCGCAAGCTACTAGCTCTCTGCGGCGCGCGAAAAGTTTTTTAATGAGAAGATTGATCTTTGAGCGGTGGTAAAACGCAAACATCCTGTTTCGTATGAGATTAGACTTTAGATCGTGATTATCGGTCCGGCAGCGACTTTAAAATCTAATTTGAAATGCTTGCCCAGGAATCCGTGATGTTAGGTCTCGAGACCGGTCTCGGACTCGAGACCGATTTTTTGCGGTCTTGGTCTCGAACTTATAAGGCTTATGGTCTTGGTCTCGACATGGTGCGGTATCGGTCTCGTGCTTTCAAAGTTGGTCTCGAGACCAAACATTTTTAGGTCTTTGTTACACAATGTAATTATTGTTTTTGCAGTGTCAGTAAAGTGCACAATTTTACTGTACCCTCACAGGCCACAGCAGCATGCTAATAAAGCGTTACCGCGAGTCTTGAAGCACGATCAACAAACGAAATTCTATCCGTCTATGTCTCTTTGTGCTGCATAAGTTAGGATATTGCACGTCAACGCATCAATACCTTTAAATCTAAGCGATATCAAAGGTGTAAATGGAAAATCGCTGTCGAAGGAGCAATATCAACTAATCAAATAGGTGTGGAAATTCTTTTGCCAAAATCAAACAAAAATTCTTTTCGTGAAAATTCTTATCTGGCAGCATCCTGCTGGTTTTGGCGAAAGAATTGTCACACCTATTTAAAATATTGCTCCAGTTTTGTTTCACTTTGTCGGCGATTTTCTATTTACACCTTTGATAACGCTTGGATTTTAGTAAAAGGTATTGATACGTTGACGCGCAATATCCAAATTCATGTAGCGTGAAGAGACGGGGGGGGGCAGACAAAAATTCGGCAGAGCTATCACTCACAATCCTTTTTTTGTTGCTTGTTTCGCATGAATTAGGTTCTTACACTATAGAGCGAAATTAACAAAAGTCAAATTTTAAAAAATCCGCTTACAGTAGCCTACATTGACAAAGGCGTCGTTGAGGTCGAGCAGCGTTATGGCAGCTATGTTCTTAGACATTAGCAATTGCATTATTTATTTGAAGTTTTTGGAAACTCTGCAGATTTTAAAAATTTGTCAATTATAAAAAACGAATTCTTCTTGAAGTATTACAGTTTTATTAGTTGAGAATACAGCCGACGGTTCGAAAGTTTCGGAGTTTCAAGAAATTTTGCCAAGTATGACAGCAAAAGACAACTAGGAAACCAAGAAACGTCAAAGGCAACCCTAAAAGCACAGCTCATGAAATGTTTGAATGAAGTGACAACAATAACCGTGCTTTCAAATGTTTTTGAATTTTGGAAACAGAGAAGTGGTGAATTCAGAGCCGGTGGCAGAGCAGTCGACTTAGGAGGACCAAAGTTTAAAATTAAGCACAGAAGCCACTGTCTTCAAAAGAGTAAGCTTGCTGATTGGAGGGGGGCAAGCATGTCGATTGGGCGAGCCAGGCCCCCCTTGGCACCGGCCGTGAGTAAATTTCCTGCTCTTTTTAAACTATTCAAATACTTACTACATAGGCCTACACTAGCTTCTTCGGCTCCGGTAGAAAGAAATTTTAGCACAAGCGGGTTGATAATGCGACCACAGAGAGCAAGGCTCTCTTTGGAGATGTTAGAAATCCTTGTTTACTTGAAATTTAATTTTTTGGAAAAATAAATTGATTAAACTTGGGGTTATAGATTTATTTTTAGAGGCCAAATAAATGCCGGTCTCGGTCTTGATTATTCTTGTTATCATTCTCGAACCAAAGGTCTCGAAAGACGACCGGTCTTGGTCTCGAGAAAATTTTGCGGTCTTGATATTGGTCTTGAAGCAAGTGGTCTCGACTACAACACTGCCAAGAATGTTTTACGAAATATTGCGGAAGATAGCTTGATAAAATGAGATTGCACGCATGGCATCATCAACAAAAGAAGATTAGTTTACTGTATGCGAGACCAGGGGCGTTTTCTCCAGAGGTTCAAGGTGTTCAGCGCACACCTTGCGATATCACAGGCACACACGTTAATCACATTTAACTAAAATATCTGATTTTTCTCGTCTTTAATCTTTGTAATATCAGCGCAATCTGATTTTTTTTTTTCAACGCTGACCGATGACGCAACATTCTCTTGTATGGTAGGTTCAACAGATATCGTTGAACACAAGCGAGCCGGACCTTTTTCATTGTATTCTCAATCATACACGATTCAAATACCAAAAATGTCTTATTTGAAAGTTGAACCCAGACGCAACGTCACAATACAACTCAATCACGCCACAGCAGAGGTGGGCAAAATACGGCCCGCCGGCAGTTACAAAAAAATGAATAGGTCAACTGAGGATAAGAAGACTTTTTCTTTTGCTCCTCATCTATATTTTCGGCGAACACAAGACATCCAGTGGAAAACAGGTTATGCGAGGATATAAAGACCTCTTTTGCTCTTCACGACGTCGAAAGAAGTGAAGACCTTTTTTTTTTTTTTTTTAGTCTTCACTTGATTTCGGGCGGTAATTTGAACGACGAAAAATGCGGCCCCTTCTTATTACTGGGCACGCTTCTGTTCATCTAATAATTCGGCCCGGGAAGGACTTGGTCTTCCCACATGTGGCCCGTCGGCTGAAATAATTGCCCACCCCTGCGCCACAGCAAATTGCTTTCTTCATCGCAGAAGAATGATGCAAAGGTTCTCTCTTAGGGCAGGTTCAACAGATATCGTTGAACACAAGCAAGCCAGACCTTTTTCATTGTAATTTATTTCGTATTAGCATGCGGTTGTGAGTAATTGCTTGTGATTTTTGAAAGTGTGGCGGTCAATATATACATTTTAAAGTTGCTGGTCAAATTCAAGTTGTAGGTTAAATTAGTGGAATGGAAGTAAGTGTTGACAGTATGATTAAAAAGCCGTTTTGTAGCAGAAATTGCGACAAAAAATTGGAAATAGCAAAAGCTAAAAAGCCGACACCAAAATTAGATTAATTAAGTAGCAATTTAGGCTGCTTGAAAAGGCGCTTGATGTTGGTTAGCGTAATCGCATTAACCTTTCGAGCACTTTCACGCATTTATTTAATAAAGGGCTGCATGCGGCAGCAAATATTGTAGAGGAGCACACCTTTAAAAAATGCTCACCGTACGCTACTGTGCGTGACAATAGTTTGACAATATGAAAAACTACAAAGCATCAAATGACGAGATACCCTCAATACTTTTGCATCATAAAATTTTTAGACATTGTAATTTTTCCAAATGGTTCCTCTACCTTTTATTTTGAGCCACTGCATAACCACCAGGATAGTTGGTTCCCCGAACACAATCTTTTGCAGGTGAACGGCCCGGAAAATTCACACTTTTTCCTGCGGTTGCAAAAAAAACAAATTTTTGTAAGTAGCAAAAAATACTCATGAGTGATTGCATTTCATTATTTAAACAAAACTTACCGTATATCCAACAAATTTCGCCATAATCTGAAAAAGAGTATTCATGATACCTACAGTAATCGCTTTTTGTGGAAAATAAGCAGCAAGAAACACGTTTCACCGGAAAGCAATGTCACACTTTACATTATTTTGATGCATTAACCTCATATAATTGCTTAGATCCGTACCTGTATCACTGCCTGTCTAGTCTTATTGTGCAGTAACTGCACAGTATAGGAATAGTATAGCAGAAGATGAATTATTATACAGACTAGGAAAAAAAAGCCAGTGGTTAAAACGCTACATATTAACAAAACACGCTAAGGTATCATCGTAGGTATAATTGTAGTTGCGTAAGATCAGCAATGTTATATGGAAGTGAGACATGGTGTTTGAGGGAAAATGAGATCGAGATGGTAATTTTGAAAAGAACTGAAAGAGCTATGGTGAGATCAATGTGTGGAGTAAAACTAGTGGATAGAAAGAATACTGAAGAGCTGATAAAAATGCTGGGTCTGAAGGAAACTTTAGATAAAATGGCTAAAGCGAATGGAGTAAGATGGTATGGACATGTGGTTAGGAGGGATGATGAGAGCATTTTGAAGAAGGCAATGATGTTTGAAGTGAATCAGTGGCGCGGGAACGTTTTTTGGACAGGGGGGGCTCAAAATAGTAAGATCGTGTCAACGTCTGGGGGGCGAAGCCCCCCAGACCCCCCTTTTTTCGAACGCACGTTTTTATGAGCAGGACACTCAGCAGACCTATTTTGATAGACATCAATTGCATGCCCGCTCAAGTGACCGGAACTTTTTCAGGATAATTTTTTATCGTGGAAAACAAGATTGCTTACTACCATTAGGCTTTTCTAACCATGCTCGAATCACCACTCATGTATTTGTAAAATGCAAATACCTCAATGACAAAACCAAAAAGTAGGCAAACAAAATTTGTCCGATCTAACTTTTGCTTTGCTGATCAGAGTTACATGCAACAAACAATGCCCCATTGAGGTTTAAAAATAACAAAAAACACACAATCAAAATAAAGCACTGAACCATTTTTTAACATAATGAGATGTGTAGATATAGGTATTTAGGTAGGCGTACTAGCTCAATTTTAGTAACAATCATCGGCAGTGCTCGAGTTGTGAAAACACTTATGGGGGGTGGTAGGCTACAACTTTTCACGCAGACCTAAAAAGAAATGGTCATTATAGTTGTAAGAATTGGTTTACGCTAAAATGTTTTATGGGGGGATGGTGTTGTTTTCAGGGGGGATGGCATCCCCCTCAAATCGAGTAGCCTACTGATCATCGGTGCCAGTTTAGTAGTGATTTAGCCGCTTCATTGGGTTGGTAGAAAAAATTCAAAACCATTAAAAAACTCAACCAGAAGAGAACTTGCACCAGCTCATATAAGCTTGATTAGGGGTGCCCAACCAGTCGATCGCGATGTACCGGTCGATCTTTGGATGCTTGGCTGTCGATCCCGGGTTAATTTGGCATGTGCACAAATCAGGTTGGCCACCAACATTTCCAGTTCATGTAACGCGTCCGGGCCATGAAGACCTTTTTTTTAGCTCTTCACAAAAATTTTGGTGGAATTCGGAACATCTGAAGGATTGAGGACCGTTTTTTTGCACTTCACCGTATTTTCGTTTACGATTTACGTAATTCCCATGATCAGTAGCGACTTTCATTCGAGCATTCAGAGTAGTTTGGCGTAAAGTGTTTGGCAGCTACAAGAATTGGCAGCCATTATACTTTTACTGGTCCATCGTCCATGACTGCTGCAAAGGTTTGCAAACGCTGATATAAAACACGGTTAAAAATAAAATTCAAAAATTGAAAATTTTACCAAATTTTACGTTGACCTAGTGAATAATAACTAACTGATTTTTAAAAGAATAGTGATTCTTCGTTGGTTAAAAGCACTTTAAAAAATATTTGCTTCATTACGTATGTACGTTGCGAGCATTAATACCGTCGCACTCAGTGCATAATTTTTTCAATTGTCAGGGGGGGCTCAAATGGTTCAGGGGGGGCTAAAAAAAGTTCAGGGGGGGCTTGAGCCCCCCCTGGCACCCTACTTCCCGCGCCTATGAAGTGAATGGACCACGAAAGCGAGGACGGCCGAAGCAAACATGGAAGAAACAAGTCGAAGAGAATATAAAGAAGATTGGGTTGAGGGTGGAGGAAGCTACAGATCGCGCGAGATGGAGAGAGGGAGTGGGAGCGATTGCTGAAGAAATGAGGTGCATCCGGCCACCTTCGGACACGAGGAAAAACCGGATTAAAACTGGTTGATGATGATGATAAGGCGTAAAACGTATTAGTACACCACCATAGTCTGCTTCGGTTAAACATTGCAAAGTGTGTGAATTATAGCACTTCCAATGCAGATTAAATACTTTGACTGGAACCATATCAGTACTAAATTAATAAATTTTAGAGGCAATTGCCCGGTCCACTAGTCAAATCTTCGTGGGCTTTAAGCCGGCGGTTATTGCTTGTAGTTTCTGCATCATCATCATCAATTTTTAGATGTCATAATCACTTTTTTAATTGTGACGTCAAAAATTGATTATAATGCAGAAACTAAAATCAAGAACTGCGGGCCAAAGTCCCTAAGTAAAGCCAACGACAATTAGGCATGTGAACACTGGACAGGGTGAATATTAAAAAAAACGTTGCTGAGAAAACAGTTAATGCAATAAGAGCAAAGTTTATTTTCAAATCAGCTGACACACAGCAGCTCTGGAGTGCAAAGTTCATGTTTCGCTTGATAGGCTGTTTGCATTCGAAAAAGAGTAAACATTTGCTTTAACCATGCTTTAACAACCTAAATAAATCACTATCTGTCTGTGATACTATCATTCACAACACAGCATTATCAGAACAGCCCATAAAAAATTACCGAGATTATTACCGTCATTCTCATCATCGGAAGGATAAGTTTTAAATACTTGCAAATCGATAAATTCTCTTTTGGATATAAATCCCAGCGCCGCAGATGGGGTAATAAGAAGGCCAATCGCTATTTCCTAAAACACGTTGACAAATTTTTACTTATTTGCTAACTGTTGGCAGAGAGATTGTTCTTGAACTTAATACCGTAACTACAGTACCGTATCAGTCATATCAAACACGCCATTTTTCAGTTGACTTGAGTATGTCAGCCATTTCCAATATGGATTGAATCAAAAATCAAATGAACGATAAAATAAGTGAAAGATTGTAGTTTGTAGTCTAACTTTCATTTCGGTTTCGCCTTTGCGTTCTTGGATAAAGCGCTTTGCGACAATGTTTAATCGATGCTATGCAAGCACAAAGTTGCAGTTACGGGTAAAACTTAAACCACTTGCAAAAACTGCTACCAGCCAGATTCTCCAAAGCAAATCTTTTGCTGCCGTGGTTTTTATCATGGCAGGAAGATCAAAAACTCAACTACCGGCCGGTTATGTAGCACTCCCTATTGGTGCGGGAGGTCTGGGGTTCGATTCACGGGCCGGTCAAATCAGACAAAGTGTAACCAACCGTTCGCCACCGCTGTGACGTTTCTTCGGAGCTGTGTTGCCCAGACGCTAAGCCACAAAGATGGTCCCCGCCACTCGTTACACGCTTCGGCGTAATACCGCGAGTATAATGATGGTGGCAGAAAGATATTAAAGGATTAAAAGAAATTAAAAGGATTAAATGGACTGCTTGCACCATGCAGTCTGTAAAGTCATGTCAGCAAAGTCCTCAGTTTAACGCTGACGCCGTAGAAAAGCAATGTTAGAAGTTTTCATCACACAATAGTTATAGCTTACACGTTACTCAGGCAATTACAAAGTTTAAACATCATGTCATACGTCTGATATAGTAGCTAATCGCTCATAATGCTTCAAACTTTTATCCCAAAACTTTTCTTCTGTTGTTGCCGGCGGTCTCATTACTTCGTATACAATGTCATGAGGAAGATCCAACTCCGTTACAAATTTATACCTAAAAAAGAACATCTTTTTAAAGGTCGTTTTATACGCCAATACGTGATGTAAAAATTTTCGCAAAGCAAAAATTTTCATCTGCGGAGCGTTTCAAAACTTGAGAAATCAATAACATAAAACCTTGGACTTTTTATTTTGACAAGATTTTTTAGATTACAACCAGAAATTTTGGGAATGGGGGGCGAAACAATACTTCTGTCTGGTCGATCTAAGCAAAAGAGGTCTTCAATGGTCGCTATCTAAAAAAACGGTCCTAAATGACAATAAACTGCTATCGTGATTCACTTTGAGTCAAGATAGACCAAAATCTTTACATTGACACTGGTACTTGAAATATTTTAGAGGGCAGTTACTCTTTTCCCCCTGACCTGACTACGCTTGTGGGCCACGCACATCTTTCTAACTTTTGCTCTTTCTTAAATTTTGTTTCCTCCCAAACATGTTCAGTTGCGGACCTGGACCAAAGTTCTGATTATTTTCGAATTTAGGTTGCTTTTATTTTAGTAAATTGTAATCGAATAGAAAAAGGCAGTTGAATTGGTGTAGACCTGGTAATTATTTTAGAATAACACAAATTTAGATCGATCAAAAATTGGCTTACGTCGCTAAATAACTCACATATATCCGTGAAAATGTGGTGAAGGTTTGCTGAACATCTTTAAGTTTTTCTGTGAAAAAGAAGATTGGTATGAAGGTATTCGGTTAACCACTACCAGCTTGTACTTGCAGATTTGAAGATAAGAATATAACGACAAACAATTTTTTTTTAATTACAGCAACAAAATGATTCTACTTTTTGACAAATACTAAATTGATTTTACGACTAAACTTACATGAGATTTCAAAACTGTCCATGAAGGTGGATTTTTACGTAATCTCAAAACTTCCTCTTCTACTTTGGCGGCTTCATTTATATAATTTTCCATGGAGAATATAAAATACTTGTACTGTAAATCTACAACTTATCACGCAATGTTTCACATCGGTTCAAACTTCGATGAATGTTTCACATCGGTTCAAACTTCAGTGAATCAACGAGGCCAAACTTTGTAGCCTATTTATAGTTGCATATTTATCCCCCTATCACGAGAAAGCGATCAATGCGCTATACGAGCTCGCTTAGGAGTTGCCAGTCACCAGACCAAAGTGGGGGAACCCTGCTGAGTGCATGTCCCAACGGCCTAATAAGTAAACTTGCCGGCTTGTTCTTCACACAGTTCTTTTAATACTAAGCGTCAAACAGGGAAGCTGTGAATGCCAATTTTGAAGGGGTTGGTTTGACCCGACTCGGAATCAAACCCGAGTCTACAGCTCCCAAGGCGGACGCTCTTACCGCTCAGCCATCTCAGCTGTAACTGCATGATACCACACAATAGAAATTCCAACCTCCAAAAACACTACGCTTAAGTGTGTGAATTCCTGCCATGTCAGCCACAGTTAGTCAGTTACGCGTCGATAGCCTACATATAACCTAGCTTTTGAACACCGCACCTTCTCAAATGCATAAGCATTGGTAAGTCTTTATTTTGCTTATATAGGATAGGCCTACTCTTCGGTGTGCGAAGTAGAAACTTTTTACTGAAGGGGAGATCTTTTGTCTACCATTTTGCCTGAATTCTGAACCCAAATAACAAGACAATGTTGAAATTTTTTTGAAATTTTCAACAGTAATCGAGGGAGACTGCGAAGTGAGCTTGCGCTCTTCGAGTCAGCAGCCACCCGTTAGATATGTCACATGCGATCGGCTCCAGCCGCGAATCGAACCCGTCACGTAGGATCTGCCACCTGCGCGCGGTACCGCTTGGCCATGTCGCTGACAAGTTATGGCTGACAATTTATGTCGCTGACAACGACATAAATTGTCATAAAACAATTTATGTCGCTGACAATTTATGTTGCAAAAATGGCATTTATTGTTCATGGGGCGGTGTCATTGGTTAATGACCAAATTAAAACAGTGGTGGAGGGTGTACCGCGTGTTTGCAAACCACCAGCATGATGAACGAATAATCAACGGAAGAACTCCAAAAACTTTATTACGTTGTTTTAAGCAGGTTTTTGTTTCATAAAATGAAGGAAGGAGTTGAGGGGAGGGCAGGAAGCTTCCCTAGCGGGGTCCGGAGCGGAGCCTCGAAAGCTATAGCATTTTCTTAATCCATACTCTCAACCTCAAATATAATCTAAAAAATTTGTTCTTCAATAGCACTATCTCTTACTAGCGTAGCTAACCACTGCGCTTAAAGAAAATGAGACTGAATGAAGACCTTCGCATTCGATGATGAAAGCAATAGACCTGCAGCAAGGCATGTACCAACAAGCAAATTACTGGTAGCGGCAAATTAACGATAATAAAAGGAATCGATTCATTAAAATCACTCTTTGGCAAGGTCAACAAATGCACATGGAGCGTTCCGATATTACTCAACAGCAAACAAAAAGTGTCTTGGTTGCAATGACTTGAGATGTCGATTTCTTCGATCTTGCATTGAAGCTGAGCGATGCTTCTTCAGCCATTTGTCCACATATTTTAAGTGAAATCATAATGGCTACAAGATAATGCTGAAAAGCGTCGCCGCAGTCCGTACCCACACGTCAGTCGTATGAAAAACATTAACATTTTGCGGTACTTATCACTGGGCTGACGTTTTGACATTCCCTAGGTTAAATTTTTTTCTTTGCTGGGGGGAACATGTCCCCCTATCCCCCCCTACTTCGCACTCTGCTGCTCTTTCTGATTCCTTACTCAAATACTGGTAACAATTATAGGCCTAGTAAGCTTGATTGCAACCACCCGCGTAAGTTTAATGGCAACCTGAAACTAAAGCAGAAAACTTATGTAAATATTGACCGATGAATACAAAGCTATGCTTACCATCTTCGCAACTGCAATCAAGCAAAATGTGAAACTTTTTTCCATAATTGCTGATTACGTTTATTCTTGGGTAATGTCATCTTTTTGATGCGGTGGGCTTCATTTTGAAAGCTTGTGGTCCGTGGGCCTCGGTCATTTTATCTACCTGGTAAAGAATTTTTTTCCTTAAGTAAATGTCACAAAAAGAAGAAATATCGTAAACCGACTTTTGATCAGAAACACAATTAGTTAGAATTATTTATTGTTGATGGGAGGGGCTGATTAAGTCTGACATTGTTTGCTTTGAAATAAATAAATTTAGTTTTGCTGCGATAGAGAAAGGGCTTCATGACATAGATTGCGTAATAGCCTGTGAAGCCCCATTTTCTTGCATCTAAAGTAAATCCCAATCTCCAAACGGAACAGAGTGTTTTTTTGTTGTGACTGTAAATGAAAAGAATTCGATTTTATTTTTTTGAGGCCCGCCTATCCTTCGGTGAGTCACAAAAACAGCAGATGCACTCAAACTGCAGTTTACGAGCGCAATACACCATTCATCTTATGCAAGGCAGTACCAAATTGTATGAACAACGACAGCTCAGATGGCCGAGTGATGAGAACGCCCGCCTCTGGAGCTGAACTTTGTACCGTATTGATATTGCGTGGAATATAGGGCATTTGCGGATGTGATGACATTTTTTTGCTCTTCACTTGATTTCGGGAGAAAAATAGAACATCTGCGGACGCGATGATTTTTTTTCGCTCTACCCTTGATTTCGGAAGGAAAATATGACATCTGCGGTCGTGATGACCTTTTTTACTTTGCTTTTCCAAGCAGTGCAGCCCTCGGCTTAAAATTTTTTTTCCATGCGGCCCTTCGTGCAAAAAGTTTGCGCACCCCTGAAATAGAGGCTACCGGTAGGACCTATATAGGCTTTAATACCGGTATGCAACACAATAAATCACCATGTAAAAATATATTTGAAAGCCCCTAACGGGTTGTTTCGCCGTGAGGCTCTTCAGAGGGTAGGGGCGTGCCCAGAAATTTGATAAGGGGGTGGGGATGCAATTTAAAATTAAGCCAGCAGGGCCGGATATAGTAAAGAGCAAAAAAAGGTCATCACACCCTCAGAATATTCTTTATACGAATATCACCTTTACTTTGCGCATTTGTCTGCGGGGAGGAGGGGGGCCTGGAGGGGATGTTAAAACTATAAAAACGAAATCTAGAAACAGCAAAACAACAAAGGTTAAAATTGCAGAAACGCTCAGAATAAAACTCAAAATGATTCAGTTTTACCTGAAGCTCTGCACTGCAGTGCAAGGGGATGCTACAAAGTAGAGATAATTTGCAAGGCTGTAGAATAGCAAAACAGCGGATTTTAAACGGCACAAACAATAACAAAAGCGATTTCAGACAGTCAGCCAGATTGAACAGGTAAAAGCGATTGAGCTCGATTTCTTGTGTGGACCGTTTCCATTATTTCAGGTTTTTAGCTTGAATTTATTTTTATGGCTATATGTAACGAGGGATCAAACTCTAGGCCCAACATTATTTTTTCTCCACACAAGTGACATTGCAAGTGCTTCCAACTTTGAAGTAAGATTATTTACCAATGATACAGCCCTTAGAATGCAGAATTAAAAACCCATTCAAATTACAAGAAAAAATTAAAAAAGGGTTAATTAACTTAGAATTGTTCCTAAGACGGAACAAGCTAACATTGAACTATGACAAAACTACATACATTACATTTGGATGAGGAAAAAATCGTCTTAAAGCATGAACGATAAACCTCTGAAACAATCTACTGTTGCAAAATACCGTGTCTCGGGATTTTCATTGACTATAAGCTAAGTTGGGTCCATCATGTCCAGTGTTTGTGCAAAAAAATTTCCCATAACACAGGAATTTTTTATAAAATTCGAAATTACTTGAGTAAAAAATTGCTTATGTCTCTATGTAGTTTTATCTACCCGCATTTATTTACGATATTCTCGCGTGGTGAAGTGCCTGCAAGTCTATTATCAAAACATTGCAAGTCTTGCAAAATAAATAAGAATCATTTGTAAAGTGAGCTATAAAAGCTCTGTAACAAATAATTCTTTATTTCACTCACAAATATTCCCAAAATCAGAGACATCTATAAATTGGAATTGGCCAAATTCAGGTATTAGTATCACCAGGGCCGGATTGAGGAGGAGGCTGATGGGGCTGCCGCCCCAGGCCCACCGAAGAAATGTGCCCTTCGATTACAAGGTATTATGAACGACTAAGTGATTTTTTTATCAATTGACTATTTTATTTTAAAGTTGAATACGATTTACCAACCTTCATTAAATAGGCCTGATCTATCCAATTAGGTTAGAGCTAAGAGAGTGATTCAAGATTGTATCAATGCCAAATTTACTCTTGAATTTAAATCACAAGATCTGTCACAATTAAACGATATCAAAAAAGACTGATTACGAGTTTGTGAGATTCGGACCTACTTCGAGTTGCGAGATTCGGACCAGTACAGCGTCTCCAGCTCTATGGCTGGAGCATTCATAGGCGCAGAAAACAAGGTCCAGAAGCTACCTTTAAAATTACTGTAGCCCCTCTTAACGAATCAAATCTCTCTGTGTATTGGGCCAAAATCGCAGAAAGCGAAAAAATGCCAAGAAATATACTTTAAAACATTCTGATGCAAAATGATTAGAGATGTGCCGAGTCCTAGTACTCGGCCGAGTCCGAGTATTAATTCGAGTCGAAATTAGGACTTCTACGGACGTGATGACCTTTTTTTTGCTCTTCACCTGATTTTGAGTTCACATCTTGACGTCGTAGATACTAGGACTAGGCCGAGTAATGTCGTGAATACACGTTACTTGGCGAGTCCGAGTAATTTTCCTTTAGGCACATCCTTAAATATGATTGCGCTAAGTACATCGGACAACGATTTTGACAGTTTTCGAAATAGAATTCAAACTGTATAAATAAAATAATTATTGATGTAAATGTTCATTGCTGTGTAAATTTTGCAATAAATCACAATTAAATAGGCCTACTATCAATAGCTCAGCATCGGTTGTAGTGCGATATGTAACGTTCTATCCTGTAACTAAAAAGAAATCAAACCAAATTTTCAACTCATGATTACGCTGAAACGTGATATATGTGGCGAGTCCATCACCGTGGCATAGCGCAAGCTGGGCAACACAGCTCCAAAGAAATGTCGCCGTTTTAGCGAGTCATTGAAATTTATGATTATTATGTTGTAATATTTTCTAGACAGTAGCGTGAATTAAAAATAGTTTCACGCAAAATGACGTACGATTTTTGGTACTGGTACGCAAAAAGACGTTAAGATACAAAATAGAGGCTATGAAGGAGGTTAACGATTAAACTTTGCATGGCTTAGGGGAACTAGCCTGATCGTAGAAATCAGCAAATAGAAAGCATATTTGCAGGAATTGATGCTCTGTGGAATGACATCTTCTAAAACTTTGTACGTGCAAAATAGGGCGTTCTGTTTAAATTCAGAAAATAATTTTTTTGAATGTGTTTCATACTGGTATGTCAGCTACATATTTCAGCAGGCCTTAACTGACGGTGACAAAATAGGCCTCTGACTACCAGCGAGCCCCAGGCCTCAGAAACCATTAATCTGACCCCGAGTATCACAGTCAAAAGCTTCCCAACACTTCTGAAAAATATTTTAACTTCACTGCTACTACTCACTGTTACAAAACTAGAAACGCCTCTATGAAAAATTATTTTCTGCCGCAAATTAGAACTAATAAAGGAAAAAATAATCTGCAATTTGCTGGAGTTCAAATATGGAATTGCATACAGCCTGAATGGAAAAACCTCAGCTTTAGTTGCTTCAAACGTGAAATCAAACAAATGTTAAGTTCCAAATACTCCCAACACAATAAAGACTCTATACCTGAACTTTCAGAAAATATTTTACGTGTTATCACTATACTCGTTGTTAGGAAGTTTTCCATGTGATTCGGTTAGGATACCGTACTTCGGTTCCCATGTGTTTCAGTTGGGATACATACTGTTTCGTTTTTTGTGCGTAATAATTTATGCTGTAGGCATGATATAATGATCAATAGGTAAAATACCTAAATGAAAAACTTTAAATTAAGGCATTACTACAGTCTGCAGGGACAAGGTTATGTTTGTTTTCATTTTTTTTTTAATTACCGGTATTTCTTTACGCCATTTTTGTTCTAATTTCCACTTTTACGCTAGCTGCTGGTATGGTTAACTACTTCAGGTGGCTGCGACTTAAATGAGCTTTGCTCCTTTTGCTATTCTCCTATGTACATATTTCTGGATTGCTGTACTGTTATTATTATTGATGAATGTAGTGGAAATTGTACATGAATAAATTTGATTTGATTTAAAAATGAGTTCAGATCTTTTGTTCAGGAGAGATTTCTGGTTGGCTTGCAGTATCTTATGAATAATTTTTCTGCTAAGCAGAGCAGGGGCGGTATACTGCTCAACCTTTGTTGCACTTAATGGAATGCGTAAACTTTGTTTGTTTGTAAGTTAACGCATTGCGTTGTGCACAAAAGTTGAGTAGTATACCGCCCCAAGCATCTTCTGGCATCATTCCGGTACGGCGGGGCGCAATAAGCAATTGACCAGGGTATTACGGGCTCGATGTTCCCGTCCTTGCAGTTCCACACAGCATTAAAGAGATCAGTCGCATTACGTTTTTGCCGCTTCCTAAAAAAAGTGTGTATGGTTGTTTATACCTTGTTTTATATGATTTTGTGCAATGTGCAGCTTCCATATTAGGCTACACCATTGCATCTTCGCCGGTGTTATGTTAAAGATGGTTTTATAGACGACGAAGCTTTCACAATATTTGCCGCTCATGGGGCAGTTTACCTTAATCCTGCAATTACATGGCTGCGGTGTAGGGGGGCTGTTGCAATCTTGGTAATTGCGAAGGCTACCATGCCTTGATTATGTTGGTTGATGATTGAACCAACGTTGGGGTGCAGGATTAGCTGACCTTTGTTTTTTCGGTTAAAGAGATTGTACAGGTTAATTGGAGTGATGATGATGGTTTATTGGTTTCTTAATTTTTATCCTCCTGTCACGAGAAAGCGACGTAGGCACTATGCATAGGGTGAATCCAGAGTCGCCTAGGAGTTGCCCTTGTTGCCGAGTTTTCCGCTTAAATTTTGCTTCTGACTTCTTTAA
Organism: Trididemnum miniatum; assembly: GCA_964006365.1. Lineage (NCBI taxonomy): Eukaryota > Metazoa > Chordata > Ascidiacea > Aplousobranchia > Didemnidae > Trididemnum > Trididemnum miniatum. Next base: position 14,654,261 of record OZ023243.1, on the reverse strand, counting down.
TTTGCTGCTCATTGGATTCCACCAAGCAGAGATAATTGTCGCGAAACATCTGATCCAAGGACGCAACAACAAGGCTTGGGTGGGAGTTGAAGCATCAACCTAGCAATCACGGCCGTCGCAATCAAGGGCGTAGACAAAGGGGGGGGGGTTCAAACCCCCCCATTGGTTTCGCAACGCTCATGCTTTTACAGCCTATGTCTGTCATCTGTCGTAAAAAACGATAATTTTGGTCTTTGCTTCATCTGCGATTGTTGTAACATCACAGCTAGGGTTTCCTTTTTCCCGGATTTTCAACTCCCCAGGAAACGAAAATTCCCGGGATCCCGAAAATCCTCGAGATTCCCGGGATTTGGGAAATTCTCGGGAAAATTTTCTGGAAATTTTTCCCGAGCTTGATCATTTTGACATTTTTTATGATTTTCAGCATTTCAGATCTAATTTTTAGCATTTTTGTTATGTTGTTTTGACAAACTTAGTTCGAGTTTTTCAATTTTTTCGACAAATTGAGAAAAAAATTTTGATCTTACCAGCATTTCGTCTTATAAAATTTTGCAAATTTTGAAAAAAATTTTTAGTTCAGCAAAAAAAATTTTTAATTGGCAGTAACGCATTTTTTATGTCGGAATGATAGATATCAGTACCACTGAAACCCTTATTAATGTAAAAAAATTTCCCGGGATCCTGATTTAAATTTCCCGGGAATGCAAAATGTCTTGTGGTGGGTATTTATAAAAGCAGAGAGAGAGAATGAGTAAAAGATTGAAAAGTTTTAAATTTCGCGGGAAATTTCCCGTTCCGAAATTTTGAAAGGGAAACCCTAATCACAGCACAAGCCCACTGTCTTAACGTTTCTCAATTACGAAGTGTCATTGTTGCGTCACAATATTGTTTACCGCTCTTGCACATTCGCAGTTATGAAAAGCGTTGGCCCTTGGCCGGTGTTCGTGGCTGGTAAGGCGAGAACAACAGCGACTGTAGCAGATAAAATAAATAAATAACTGAGGTTACTTTCAAATTATTGTGAACAGAAAAGCTAACAGTAACTGAGAGAGACTGCGAAGGGAGCATGCCCGCTTTGAGTCAGCTGCCACCCGGTATATTAATGTCCATAAGTGCAGGCAGGGGGCCACGGTGCCATGCCCCCCCCCCCCCTTTGGCCCTGTAATAAAGTGCTAAAGCCTAACTTTCAGCCTGTCATTTCTCAAACTAATAATGGTTGCAGCCTCCTTTCACTTATTTTAACCAAGCTTCTGCATTTAGACTTAAGCTGCAAAAATATTTTTGCATTGTTTATACTAGTGACTGCTTTCACTGCATGCCTTTTTTCGATAAAAAGTGTGCTAAAATGAGTGTTTTTACGTGAAAACCGCAAAAATTTGATGGCGACTGGGGGCGTAGCCCCCAGACCCTCTTAGCCTCCAGAACCCCGATGTGTCCCCCGCAAAAAAAAAGGTCATAGCGTCCGTAGATGTTCGAATTTCGGCCCAAAATCAAGTGATGAGCAAAAAAGGGTCATAACCTCCGCAATTGTTTAAATTTCGGCTCAACATCTAGTGATGAGCAAAATAAGGTCATAACGTCCGCAGATGTTCGAATTTCGGCCCGAAATAAAAAAAAAAAACATCATCGCGTCCGCAGACCGTAGTTTGAGCTGATGAATTTTGCATTCTAAACCCGACAATTCTGAACCCCGAGCCCCTCTTTGTCCCCGGGCCCCCGGACAGTGACCCCTTCTGCCTCACCCTCTCGGCGGGCCTGAGCTCAGTAGCCTGCTTGTAATACGATACTATAAGCCGAGTGTTGCCGACAAGTTTTATTTCTGCCAATTAGGGTCCTACCATATTTTCTGTTACTAGCATGCGCTAACCAATAAAGGGCGGTACCTCCTTCCTCCGGCGAAAATTAGTCCAAGATATTAAAAAAAGTACAATGAGTTGGCCAAGTGGTTGGTGCGTAGGACTACGGAACTGGTTTCGCGGGTTCGACTCTCAGCTAGGTCATCTTCCATGATGCATATACTTTACTTACATAAAAACCCCAGATGCAATTATGTGGCTTAAAATAAAACAATAAAAAAAAGATTCAAAAACAAACTAATGAAATTGAACTGTTGGCATGGACTACACTAGCTGTCAACAGCCGACACCCACAGTCAACACTCAACACCCATTCCCTTGACGATTGCAGAAAAAAAGAAACCTTTGTTTTTTGAAACAAACCGACTTTTCTTCGTGCGTAGCTTGTCGCAATTGCTATCATGTTTTTTCTGTTCTGTCCAGCTATCTGATTTAACTTGGAGAAACTTTCATTACGATGCGATGCAACAACACCGGTAGTCCAACTTTTCTGATGTGTTTTGCTTGAACTGCATTTTTGTCATACTGTAGATGCTACTACGAAGCACTTAATAAGTAGGAGTTTCCTTAAATGCGGTGTATCTGCAATAACTATGGCTGCGCACAAAAATTGAATCAAATCTTCATTACAACTTACTCGTTTCGTTACACTCGCTGTAGTGCCGAAGCATGGTAACGAGTGGCGGGGCCCGACCCCGCGGCTTAGCGCCTGGACAACGCAGGTCCGAAGAAACGTCGCAGCGGTGGCGAGCCGTTGGCTACACTGTGTCCGATTCAGTGGCGTTCGCAAGGGGGAGGGGGGCTTCGGGGGTCAACCCCCCATCGACGATTTAAAAAAAATAAAAACCTTTCTTTTTGAAATGATCCGATTTTTTTCATACAGAGTTTGCCGAAATTGCTGTCATGGTTTTCTGTGCTATACAACTTGCTTATTAATCCCGAGAAACTTTCATTGTGATGCAATAATTCCGGTAGTCAAACTATTCTGGTGGGTTGCGCTTGAACCAACGACTAACCCAAAATGCAAGCCAGGACAAACTCAATGGGTATTGTTAAAGCTGGAGTCGTGTTGGGATGTCATGATGCGATTGTTTTCAACGGCTATCAAGGCTGAACGACACAACGTTCCAGCGTAGGAGGTATTCTTGGAAAAAAATGGTTGCAAAGTAGACGGATGTTCCGCTTGCGATGCATAACTTTGAGCAGTGTTGGAACGAGTTCACCCATTGAAGGAATCGAGTCGAGTCCGAGTCATTTGGGACTGTGACTCGAGTCGAGTCCGAGTCCATTTGACAATGCTCGAATCGAGTCCGAGTCCACCAAACTCGAATCAGACTCGAGTCCGAGTCCGGACTCGAGTCATTACAACACTGCAAGTCACTTCGAAATTTTTGATTCATAAACTAAGATTATGCATAAAACAACTGGCAGCTGATGCCTGAGACCAAATCAAAACTGCAAAATCACCACGGAGTCACATCGGACATCGCAGTTTCTAGTAGTCGGCAACAGTAACATCCAATCCATGCGTTAGTTATGGTTATACGGACTTTGTATCCAACCATCTAATTCGCATTTGTTTTTGGACTCAAGGCGCGAAAGATATTATCATATTGATTGGATTACCGAAAATCCGTTCACGGAAAAGTAAAAATCAGAACGGGTTTTGCCTTTCAACCAACTTCGACTTGAGTCCGAGCACGGGTGGATGACTCGAGTCCGAGTCCATAATTCTCATTGAGAACTCGAGTCGAGTCCGAGTCCTTTGTACAGGGGAATCGAGTCATTACAACACTGACTTTGAGTTAACTAAACCAGCCAGTTGGGACTTGGGGTTAACCAAAGACATCGATATCGGCTCGGAAGGTTTTGGGTTCAATTTCTGGGCCGGTACCGGTCGTTAGCTTAGTGGTCAAGCGCACAAACTATCGGTGCGGAAGGTCTGGGGCTTGATTCCTGGGCCGGTCAAATCGGCACAGTGTCGCCAACTACTCGCCAATGCTGCGACGTTTTTGTGTTCCCTAGTCGCTAAGTCGCGGAGATGACCCCTAGTGGCGTATGCAAGGGAGAGGGGCCGGGAGTCCCCCCCCCCCTTTGACGATTGCAGAAAAAATTAATTCTTACTTGATTTTGAAACAAACCGACTTTTCTTCGTGCAAAGCTTGCCGAAATTGCCATCATGTTTTTTCTGTTCGGTCCAACTTTCTAATTTAATCTCGAAAAACTTTCATTACGATGCGATATGCAACAATACTGGTAGTCCAACTTTTCTGATGTGTTTTGCTTGAACTGCATTTTTGTCATTGATGCTGCTGCTGTGAGACAGTTGGTAAGTAGGAGTTTCCTTAAATACGGTGTCTCTGCAGTAGCTATGGCTGCGCACAATTTTTTTTTTTTAAATCAAATCAAATCTTCACTGTACTCGTTTCATTAAACTCGCTGCAGTACCGAAGCGCAGTACCGAAGCGTGGTAGCGAGTGGCGGGTCTGACCCCGCGTCTTAGCGCTTGGCCAACACAGGTCCGAGAAACGTCGCAGCGGTGGCGAGCCGTTGGCTACACCGTGTCTGATTTGACCGGCCTGGGATTTGAATCCCAAATCTTCCGCATCGATAGCGACATTTGTAATACTACGCTATAACCGTCCGGTTTGATGAAAAATTATTATAAACGTTAAAAATCTAAATTGACACTGCCAATGACGTCACATCGTGATGACGTAGTATTACGTAGTATCTTACGTCATCACGATGTGACGTCACTGAAACCCCTCATTGAAAAATTCTGCGTACGCCACTGGTCCGATTAGACCGGCCTGGGAATTGAACCGCAAACTTTCCGTATCGATAGTGACATCTTTACCAACTGCGCTATAACTGGCCGGTTTGTTGAAATATGAAAAATTAAATTGACGCTGCCATATAGAGCTAAGAATAAAATATAAATACTGCAGGGCTGTAAAAATTCCTCAAAAAAAGTGATTAATTTCAATTACAATTCCTTGGCCAAAAAAGTAACTAATTACCGAGTAAAATTTCTTCCTTCAAAAAGTAACTAATTCCAATTACAAAATTATGCGAGGAAAAAAGTAATTTTTAAATTGCTAATTACAAATTTCTTTGCTATGGGAAGTAACCAATTTACTTGCACAGTGTTTCGCTTAAAAATAGATAGCGACAATAAACATATCTACGATAACCGAAGGATATTTTGGCATGATCATTAACGAGCAAATTTTGATTGACATGAGTATTGACAAACAAGGATGGCAGTACGGTACGGTACGCAAGTACGGTACGGTAGGCTCCATTTTTCGGCAAATAGTACGGTACGCTTGTACGGTACGTAATTATTGCTAAGGTACGGGTACGGTGCGTTGGTACGTGTTATAAATATGAGTACTAAACGTACCTTACGTACCATACCATGTGGTACGGTAATGCCGCATATTAATATGTGGTACGGTACGTAACTTGGTATTGTGAAATTTTGCGAACAAGAAGAACAAAGCTTTTATCGACGTACAACATTTCCAAAAACAAACATAAGTAAACGGTAGCATTACACTCTATAGCTTCGGAAATATGCACTTAGGAGAAGGCGAAGGGAGCAAAGCTCATTTAGGTCGCTGCCACCTAAAGTAAAGAAGATCAAGGACCGATGGCACAAAAACACTGAATGATTAATTATATTCACAACGATACAGAATTGATAATGTGTAGTACACCATCAGTCCTGGCGGTAATCTTGAAACTACGGACTTGCAAAAAAAAATAAAAGTAACCGACGAGGTTTGAAGCACAAAGCAGGAATTAAAACACGTAGGCATGCAATTATACAATTTTTAAATGTTACATTTAGATTGTCCCTGAAAACTAATTGGTAATTATACAAAAAAGGTTGTGACAAAAAAAGGTTAATGCTCTTGCAAAACTTTCAAGTTATATACAAATAGTTATGGCCAGCAGTCAGTGGACAGAGCACTCCTCTGGGGCCTAGCACAAACAGAGTATTTTTCATTTAGAATATTAATATGCGGCATAACAAATTCACAATAACAGGTCGCAATTATACATGGTATGCATCCACCGTGAATTTCAATTGAGAGAGGATTCATGAGCACAACAAAAGATGCTACCGGTAAGTCATTAGAGAAGTCTCTTTTGGTCTTTAGTAGTCCTGGCTTCCTTGAAACATGGTTCGGTAGGGTGCAGAGTGCAGACTACCAATACGCTTATAAGAGAAATTTTACGCAATGGGCATTTCAGTGGACAAGTTTGGACTTGTTCATAACGTTCTACTGTCACCGAGCAGCATTATTTTCTGTCGTAACCTACAGTATTTGGAAAGCAATTAAAAAAAAAGAAAAATTCGGCTAATGTTTACTCAGCTTTTACAAAACGTAGGAGATAGCTGCGGTTTCCATCGCCCACATGAATTGTATCGATCAGTGTGACTGGGATCAGGGGCGGATCCAAAAATTTTTTTAGAGGGGTGTGTGACTTTATAATAAGTTGAATGTTAATTAAATACTACGACGTTTAGATTTGAAAACGGCCGTACATAAGCCCTCTGAAAATGTTTTGTATCAGGGGCGTATTCAAAATCTTTTTCAGGGAAGGGAAGGGCACCAAATTTCGTCACTTTTTCAAGCTTAGTTTTTTTCCGGCAGAGTTAATTTTAAGCAACTTAAGTAACAAAAACAACTCTAGGGGGGACCGGGGACATGCTCCCCCGGAAATTTTTCAAAAATTTGCATACTGCAATGGCCATTTTAGCGCTTTTTGTACAATTTTCAGGCAAAGGTTGTTCATATTTTTGGCCCCTACCTTTGAGTGCTTTACCAAATACAATGCATTTTGTAGGCAACGCACAGTTTTGATTATGCGTGCTTAAGGCGACTAAGGCTTGTTGTAATGAAGAGGTTCGAAATTATGGAAAAAATTTATTTATCCAAAGCATTGTTGGCAGGTGGGGGCGGGATGCATCCCCCACACCCCTGGATCCGCTCCTGACTGGGACATTGCTTTTCCATACTGATGATAACCGCGTTAGTCAAGGTAGGATGCGATTATATGTTCTATTCTATTCATACGGTAGAACATCGCTGGCGACTTGGTAGTTTCGAAGACACCCCAAGTATTTTTATTGTAGCTGGAAAACTTGTAGGGGAAGTGGGGGTATGTTGAATCATTTTTTACATAAACCCACCTGCAGTGAAAAGTTCTTGGATTTATCAAACTTTTATACCAGCGTTGCAAGCTCAGAGCTTACACCAACATTTTTATCTATCAAAATCGTTCATACCTTGAGCAGTTTAAACAATAGAGCAATTTTAAAACAAACCTTGAAATGATTCATTTTACCCCCAGTGCGGGGTAATATGAACCATGGGGTGGGGTAGGTTGACCACTGTGTGAAACGTGAACTACATGGTGTTGCATTACGTCCAAAATCCATCAGAGATTTTGGGCGATAAAATAATAAGATAAAAACATAAATTACTGAGTATCCTGGAGAAAATACTATACCTATGTGCATTTCTCTACAGCACAGCGAGTGAGCTTGCTGTCTTGTTCTCCACTTTGTCCTTTGATGCTAAGTGTCAAGTAAAGAAGTTGCAAATAGGTCTACTAGTTCCTTAAGGCTTTGATTTCGAAGCGCCTCGGAGTCGAACGAGAGTCTACCACACCAGAAGCAGTCGACGATCTATCCACCCGGACATCCGAAAAACACTAGATGTGATAAGTTTGTTTTAAAAGTTTTATTTGTGAACATTAATACGGGGATCAACAAAAATGCGGTTGAATAACTTAAGTGATCAGCAATTAAACAAAAATCCGCAATAACTTAAGCAATCAGCAATTAAACAAAAATCCGCGTTGGTTCCATTTTTAATGGAAATCTAATAAATAACAAGTAAGTTGACTATTTACAAAGAGATGGGGTGGCCAAATCAGTCAAAATAAGTAGTTCAGTTTTATTCCAAATTACAGTTTTTTAAGCTGCATAGAAAAATGTAGTGGTGTTCTCGTCTTGCTGTACCACCTAATTTGATAGGTTGTGGAAGTTTGGCTATTACATCCAGGCGAGGAAAAGATCCCTCATCGTTTTCTTTAAAGGCGAAAGTAGCCTTTTCGCAATTTTTATTTGCAGGGATTTTATGCAGAAACCTTGCTTCGACATCATCTTCATCGATATTTTCAACTAAACCTATGTAATAACGGCTGCCAGTTTTGCCCATAAATTTAACTACGACGAAATCACCTATTAAAATCGGTGAAGTTGGATCTTGAATGCAATTCTGTTCATTAAAATCATCATCAGACGAATCGGCCAAAGGAACAGGAGCGTCACTTTCGTCAGAACTGCTAACAATAGTTTGCACCTTCTTTCGTTTGTTGCGACGTTTTTGCTGTGTCTTTTTACTGTTTTGCTTAGATTTTCTCTCATCAGCAGCTTTTTGAATCGCATTTTTTTCCGGCGTATTCGTCAAAATCCTGGTCTTTACTCTTGTTCTGTGTTTTCGAGCTTTGGGGCCCGATCTTTGCATCTTAGGAAGCGGCATGATCTCCGCTGGCGAAACAGAGACCTTTGTACTTGCTGAGCTTTTTTCTTGAAGCTTTTTAGGGGAACGAGCTAAATATTGTGAGTCTGAGCACATGACATTAGAAACAGTTTGTAAACCGGAAGTTGATGGTTGTTGCTCAGTCAAAATAAGAGCATCTTCTGTCTGCGGAAGAGGAGTTGAAAGATTAATGTTTGGATTCGGTCGGTCGGATAAACTTGCTGATGCAAAGTCAGCATCCGAAAAAATATTGCGGTTGTACGGATAGATTCCTGTAGCGCGGAAGCCGGCAATAATATTGCGAGGGGTCATTGCTGACAAAAATGCTTCGTTGATAGTTTGTGGAAGTTCATATATACTTATTTTTTTGCCTGGGTGAGATCGCTACCATCCGTCAGCTGCTTGATTTTGATGTGCTTTAAAGGGGCCATAGACGGATTTATCCAGAGGCTGGAGCCTGTGCGAAGTGTGTGGAGGTAGCGTTAGCATGACGACCCCCTTTTCTTTAGCCAAGGTTACTGCTTCTATAGAGCATTGCGACTCATGATTGTCCAATATCAAAAGGATTGGTTCATTAGGAGAACATTTAGTGTAAGCAATGATGTGCTGCAAAAACTCAACAAACAGGCTTTCGTTTATCCAACCGGACTGTGAACCAGCTCCAATTGAGCCCGTAGGTGCTCCAGATAAAAAGTGCTCCTTGTACCGAACCCGAGGAAATATAATCATGGGCGGTATTGCTGTTCCCATTGCATTAACGACGCAGACAACGGTCACTAGCTCACCGCGCTCGGCCGATGTCACAGAACCCACTTGCTTTTTGCCTTTTTGCGAAATAACCTTCTTTGGTTTTTGCACGGTGGTGACGCCCGTTTCGTCCATGTTAAAAATTCTGTTGGGAGGAAATTTGTGCCTGAATAAAAAAATATGTTAAAAATAAGAAATATTGTCTATCATGTGATAAATAAAGAATATGCCTACTGGTAGTACACTATTCTAAAAACTGAAAATCAGTCAATAAACATTTCCTACTTAGAGTGTTTGCGTAGCTGACAACACTGCTTAATGCTATAACACAATAACCGCTCACCTATCCATCACCTCTCCCAAGTTGTCAAAAAATTCCCCCACTGTAGTTCGATTAAATGCAGTTGCTCTCCCAAGTGATGTTGCTTCTGGAATACGGAGCGTGAGGTTATGTCGGCTTTTAAATGAATCAAACCAATTCCTCCCTAAAAAAAAGAGATGTTGACAGCTAATCGTCTCAGAAATGAGAGGCTTGATTGAAAAAAATGTTCAATTGAATGCGCATGAAAAGCAGATAGGCCTAAGGTAGGCACTAACCGGCAACTCCGTTTTCCTTCCAGCTCTGCGGCATCGTTACGTCATTACGCACCGCCAACTCGAATGCTAATTGACAGCATTTTGGTTTGGTCAATCCATGCAACTGATCATCCAGGTTCTTTATGTGATCCGCTACCTGGATTTCTAATTCAGAAGGGAAGATCCTTTTTACTTTGGCCAGCTTCTTGTACCCAACCTCCACAGAACTTGCATTATGTTTGTATTTTAAAACGTATCTCCGAATCGTCGTTCCGTCGATGCCACATGCATTCGCAACTTTTCGAATTGGTTGCTTATTGACCACAATTTCTTCGATAGCTTCCTTCAATACTTCTTTCGATATTCCTTTCCCTCTCTCAGATTTCCGCTCATATTCTCTCGGCATTTTGTATTATTATAAATGTAAGACTAGCCTATATTTATTGTAAGACCACGTAGAAAACAAGAAGTTGCATGTAAAAATCCATAACATCGAGTTAATATATAATTATAAAGTAGTGGGGTAAGATGAACCATCTGCTCATCTTACCTCACTCTTAAAGGTTCGTCGTACCCCACAGCCACCATTTGGAAACAAGTGGCTGCCTCATTACAATCCCTCAAGTTCACCTAAATAAATTTACTTGGTACAGTATTTCAACCTTATAACAAACTGCTTAAACCGGACTATCTGCGAAACCCAAGGAACAACTATACGCAAAATAAGCCAAATTTTTTCTTTAAAAGCCTGAAAATACTTTTGTCTACAAAAAACACTATTTCCTCACGAAAAACCGGTACCTTTGTGCCACGTTGTCCAAACTTTCACATAATGTGCACAGGCTTAAGACTTCACAATGACCATTCAATCGTGACAATCCGCATTATACGTAGGAAGAAATTTTGAATGGTTCATCTTACTCACAGGTTCATCATACCCCCACTTCCCCTATAGGGTTCAATTTCCGATCAGGTCGCATATTGCAAACTTTAACCTATCTATAAGCATTGCAATAGCACTTAGCTAATTTGGCGTGCATCCAAGAATGGCGGTAGGTAGGTACGGTACGTAATTTTTAGGTACGGTACGTTTTAAGGTACGGTACGGTACGTAATTTTAGGTACGGTACGTTTTAAGCGTACCATTCATTGGTACGGTACGCGGTACGGTACGCTTGTTAAATTTGTTCGAAGTACGTTACGTTAGGACGGTACGGCTAAAATTTTGAAGTACGGGTTCGTAAATTTTGAACGTAACGTACCGTACTGCTAACCTTATTGACAAATGCCAACAAAAGCCAAAAACAAGCGCGTGCATAAAAACATCTTGTCGCTGTGAATATTAAACTTTGTGCTTTGTTGAAGCTGATCAAAAAACAAAGTTTCAAGAAAAAAGAGAAGGAATTTGTAATTTTGTAATTTCAACTTTCAACTAAACTAAAATTGTACTCGTTCCTCACACATTGTAATTAATTCCGAATTACCGTTGCTTTGGAAAAATGTAATTAATTACCATCTGAAATTACAACAAATGTAACGAGTACATGTAACGCGTTACAATGGTAACGCGTTACTCACAGCCCTGAAATACTGCCGAGGAAGACCAGACCAACAAAAGATTTAAAGAGGCCCAGGGGCGGAACGGGGAAGGGGGGGGGGGGGAGACAAAATTGTTTTTACGTATTGTAACTGTTTCAGGAGCTGGAGTGCTCCGTTTTTCAGACATCCTGATTATGTGTTTGAGAGTAGGCCTATCTGATGATATCGACGCTGTTTTTGACCTTAATCGCTTGATCAGGGATTCTTCTCGCGCGCAATTCATTTTAGCTTAAAAATGTTTCGGTGGGAAGGGCAATGTTTTCTCATGCTCCACTATATCTTCACTTTTCTAGACAGTTATGGAAGAAACTGCAACCATTATAATGAGCGCATATTAAATGTTTATATCAAGGTTTGTATGCGATGCTTAGCCTATATCGATGTTGGTTTTTGAAAAAAATGTTTGGAAAGAAGCAATTAACTGTTTTACCCCCATGGCTATACCCTGTTTGTGACGTTGCGAAAGCTGGCTTACTTTAGTCAGTTAACTTTCCTATGGCCCAAAAATGAGGTAACTTGAGTTTCTGCAAAACCTCTTTTCTCCTTAAATGAAGCGCAAAGCATCTAGCGAAAGTATGATTAAAATATCTTGGTTGTTTCTTTAGTTATGGCATTATATAGCTTAATCATGTTCAACTGCAATTGCGTGATAATTTAGACTAGAAACGTTACAATCCGATGCACTTTAATAGGCTACCTCTGAACTACCGTAATGGTAGCATCTTTACGTCATCACGATGTGACGTCACTGAATCATCCTCCATTGAAAAATCCTGCGTACGCCACTGTTAGATAGCGTACTTTAAGCATAAACTTTTTTTCAGCTCCCTGAAAAGCCCTGAACACATTAAATTTTTTGCCCCCCCCCCCCCCCCCGAAAGAAACTGTTTAATCCGCGCCTGGGAATAAGTAATAAATTTGGCTCTCAATTTTTAATATTTCAATTATAATTGCAATTTCACAGAAACAAAAAGTCGCAATTGCAATAACAATACATAGAAAAGTCAAAAGTGTGCTAGAAATTAATTAGGCCTACATTCAATTGCAATTGATCCAATCATGGTATCGTCCAAAGGACTTTTGAAGTTACCAATCATCGTTATTGCTTTAGCTCGAAAGATTTCTATCATCGTATTTATCACCGATCCTACTGCGTTGCTAGTTGCTGGCTTGCTGCTTACTACATTTTTATGCAAAGACTGCGAAGTTTTATCATAGTTTTATTTATTATTTAGTTTTTTTAAAAGACTTGTTGCCTTTGTAGAACCAGTTACCATTAGCATATTTATCACTGCTTTCTGGGTTGTGCGAACTGGTGATGGGGGACTTGGGGGTGACGTATTTCTTTTATCAGTACCGGTACCCTTTGCGTGACAGCGTGAATAGAGCTTCACTCTATTGAAAAAAGTACACCGAACAGCATTGTCAGTCGCTTATTTTTTGTGTATGCATGATGCTCGAAGTGTTACTGGTAATCCTTAGCAGCTGAGCAGTACAATTAGTGATAGATTTTTTAAGCACATCAGTTTGTCAGTGATCAGCATGAAGATACTGACTTGTGAACTTAAATACGGTAGGTACTGGCATTATATAAGAAAATTTAAAAAGCAGTAGACACCACACTAGTCACTACCAATAGATAGGCTCGAGATCTTAACCTGGTCTGTGATCTGCTGGTTACTGGGATAGCAGTTGACAGGTCTGCAAGTTGGCTCAGCTGCTCAGGCTGCATTAGTTAGTTAGTTAGTTAGTTAGTTGCATATTTATCCTCCTATCACGAGAAAGCGATCAATGCGCTATACGAGCTCGCTTAGGAGTTGCCAGCCATCTGTCTACCACACCAAGATGGGGGAATCCCGCTAAGTGCCTTTCCCAACGGCACAACAAGTAAACTTGCCGGCTTGTTCTTCACACTGTCCCTTCAATGCTGAGCGTCAAGCAGGGAAGCTGTGAATACCAATTTGTAAAGTCATTGGTTTGACCCGACTCGGAATCAAACCCGAGTCTACAGCTCAAGAGACAGACGCTCTATACCACTCGGCCATCTGAGCTGCATTACTGTACCTGTGCAGGTGTTGTTGCATATGGATAGTGCTAGTACTTTTTTGCTTGCTTCCAATAGGCCTAGTCCATATGATTGTTCTGCATGTTCAGTTGAATAGACTACCAACCCCCAGTCTGCCATTGGTTTATGGTGTCAGTGTCACATCTGCTAGCCTAGTAGCTGAGTGATCGTTCATGCTTTTTTGACTATGCACTGTACTGGTATCTGCTACGCAGGGAGGTTGTACTGTTTGCATTGGCATTGGCAACACTTTGTGTCCTGTTGTCAGTTGGGGTCAAATCTAGAGTAAGCCGTCGAAGCAAGTGGCTGATCGGGAAGCGAGCATGTAATATAATGACCGCTTGCTTCGACGGCTTATTCTAGCGACGGCTTATCCTCAGTTCTAGATGAGACCCGTCAGTTGTTGGACTACTGCTAGTGGTCTGCTGGCACAGTACCTTGTGATACTAGATACAGGTAGTGCACTGTGGATTAGGTTAGTGGTTACCAGTGTTCCCTCTAGAGTGAGAAAAATGTGAAATTTTTGGGCAAATTTTACTGATTTTGAACCAGAAATTAAAAATCTAAAATGCAAAACTGAAAAACTTAAACGAAAATCTTGATTATTTTAATGCAAGACTGTAGCTTGTATCTTGAAAAAGCAAATTTAATGCAAAAAATTTGTAAAAGGGGTCCTTAAAGTAGTGAAATCTTTGGGCAAAAATTGCAATGAATTTATCATTTGGGCAAATTCGCACTAGTCAAAATCCTTGAGGGAACACCGGTGGTTACTGCTACTGTGGTAGATATTGGTACTGGTCAATGAATGATACTGTCTCAAGTCAAATTGTATACCGGTAGTACATGCAGAGATGGGCATTTATCGAGATAATTTATTGGCGATAACTTATTACCGATTATCGTTATCGCTCAAAATAGTTTTGATTTATCGATTACCGATATCGCTTCTGTAACATATTTTGTTATCACCAATAAATTATTGAGATAAACAATTCTTTATGCACACAGTGTTCAGAATTAGTGAGTTGGTGCTAGTCTATGGAAAAAATACACGGCGTCCATAAAGTCTTAATACAATTTTAAAAAAATTTCTTTCTAAGTTTTATTCAGTGCCACGGTAGACTTCGTGAACTGCTCTCTCATCTTGAAAAATCTAGAAAAAACATTTTTGCAACTTGACTTACGAAATAACTTCGTCAGACGCATTGAAAATTTACCGCAACATCTATCAGAAAAATTTATCTGCGATAATTTATCGATTATTGATATCATTATAAGAAATTTAGATTTATTGGTATTGCCCAGGGCATTTTTGAAATTATCGATTATCGTTATCGCATTAGCACAGAAAGGTTTACTCATGCCCATCACTGGGTACATGTGGCATTGTTTCATGAAGGTTCAGAAACTAAGGGTCAAGATTGAAGAAGCATTGCTAGTAGCTGTGGAGGCTACAGTCAAACAGTGTTAGCACTACTGGTTTCTTCCGAGATTTAGCGCTAAGCTTTTGCATCAATTTCCTAAATTTAATTTTAAAATATTTGCCCAGAGTTATTTTGGGCTTCAAGAAGGCTATGTTCTAGTTTTTGCGCTTGATTTGAGTTTGCAAGGTACCTATGATACTTTCATTTTACATTAAAACATTGAACACTTTGATTTAAACTTGACCAAAGAACAATATTGCAGTTGGCAACCACCTGAAAAATCTGCCCTCAATTTTCTCACTTTTTTCAAATTTGCACCGTAGCACTTAGAGGGAACTGTGATGTTACTGTAGTGTACAGTGTATGATGTGGGTAGTTTAGTGGATGTGAAGATATTGTACCCAGTACCAGCACGACTGCACACTTTATTAAATCACGTAAAATGATTTTTTCAAAATAAGATTACTGGCAAACAGATCACTGATCTGCTAATTCACTACTGAAAATTTTGAAACTTTATCTTTGTTCAATATTTGAAAGCTTTTTGTTGAAATTATTTGGCATCAGTTATGTTGGTAGTTGTGTTGATTGTTGGTATGATTAGCTTATACCATTAACAGTTTAGTTGAAATTGTTTTTTTTTTTTTTGTACTAGCACACCTTTTTGCTTTTGGGAGTGGCGATCAAATTTGACAATCTTGGAATACAAACAAAGCATCATGAGTTTGAATGGCATGTCTCTGATAACATTAAAATTCGTAAAATTTGATGTTGTACACTTGCTCATTTTTATAGAGGCAAGCTCATAAAACATTTTCTACTTAATGATTATATTATTGCATAATTATACTGGTACCGGTATATAAACCACTTCTTCAGTTATGGTTCAAGAAAAGAAAGTGCTTATTTTGCCAGCAGTAGATTCTGATTGGCTAATTTACTCGAAACCAATCATGCGTATAGATGCAAACCAATTAACAGTCTTGCATTGGATCCAAGTGAATCAGGATCTAGCCATTAATGGCAAAATAGACACTGCTTTAAAAAAAAGTAGTCCTACTGCTTGCATATTGGATTGTTGTAAGACTTTTCAGGTAATGTTTTTTATTGGCATTTGACAGTATTATGCTATGATGGCGCAATTGCAACTGTTTATACTGAGAGCTGACCCCCTACTTTTCCTGATTTTGCGATATGTGGAAACAAATTTGACTTCGGAATACAATCAATATGGGACGAAAATAGCTTTAGGAGGAAAAATAAAGCCGCTGTAAATCTCAAAATTGGACGTTTCGACAACATAAATTCAGCTGTCATCATCAGCAGTGTGTGCAAGTTTTGTACTGCCTTGCATACACTGCTGATGATGACAGCTGAATTTATGTTGTCGAAACGTCCAGTTTTGAGATTTACAGCGGCTTTATTTTTCCTCCTTAAAATTTGACTTCATTTGTGTTATTAAGTAAAAAGAAGTTTATTAAGCTATAGTGTGTATGCATGAATTTTTTTAAGAAAGAATTTTTGATCAAAAGCGCCTTACCTTACTAAGCATTACGTTTGATCATAGAAAACCTTGTGAAGAATTTTGATCTTTAGTGATGGCATTCTTTTTTTAGTGTTCTGACGTGGTTATGACCAAATAATGTTATGTTTCTTCTTCAGTATTTGTATTTATAGGCTTTTCAGTACAGTATTTTCGTGTTTTTCTTCCTTTTATTCTGCCTAGGTGTTAATGACTTACCTTTAGTGTGCTACATTTCTTAATTCTTATGTATATTATTTATATATACATAGGATTTTTTGTCACATTCACAAATTTAAAATAATTGATGGAATAGACTTATTCAAAACATTTGTGAATATTTTTTTTGTTTACTGCTGTCATAGCTTTGAAAGTTGGTAAAAGAAGCCCAGATCCTAAGAATGCATTGCTTGCCTTTATATATGCATGATTGACAGCAAGATATCCTATCCTTTTGATAAAACATTTCAATGGTGAATCGGCCTTCTATGGTGCAACCCTTCTTCGCTTACAGCTCCTTTGTGATTGAGGCAGTTGTCAATGATACCATAGTCTGGCAGTATCAGTACATTTTGTGAATTACAGTTCCGTGGTAATAATTTTGATCCTTGACTGGATCTGATAACAGATCACACAAGTCATATTTTGCGTGATTACTGATAGTTAGTTAAAAAGTGTTTGCCCGCTTTACAGTCTTCCTCAGTTACTGGAATTTGACATCAGTTCATTTTTTAGTTGTGCTGGTCTGGCAACAAAGCCAGTTAAGCTGAAGAATCCTTTGTGGACCATATATTTTTTAAAAATTTTTTATTGGCGTTAAAGTCCTAGTTCACAGGCTTAAAGTGAGACCCCAAGCCGGTTTTGTAATGCAAAAAACATCAAGTTCAGAGTGTTTGGTGCAATATATGCTGCATGATTGAAAGAGCATGCATGAGAGAGGAATATTATTTTTTATTGTTAAATGTGCTGGTGTTTCTTGTGTGAATTTTTTGTATGTTAAATTAGATGTGTAAAAGTTGGTAAGAGTATGGGTTCTATGGATTAAGTTCTCTGTAAACTTTAGTTTGAATTGAATCAAATGATTTTTAGAACTGGGTCTGAAAACGGTGAATAATGCACAGCCTGAGCACTTTATTTACGTTGCAATTACGAAACAATTGCTGGCTGTCATCTGCTGATTTGAGACTTAGATAAACTTTACTCTATTGTATAATTTGAGCGCTTAAAACTGTTGCATTTCTTCATCAAACATTGTATCATATTGCTTCTACATTTATATAACAGAATAAATGCTGTTTTATCTCTTTATTATTTTTGTCTGAATACACTGCATTTTACTTAATGTTTTACTTACCAATGGTGCTTTTAAATTGTGGGATAGGACAAATCTGTTTGAAAAAATGCTTGCTAGACTTGCTAGTCATGAGAATAAATACTCGTTTGAGACAAAATGCTATTATTATTGAAGTTTTTGCAATGAAACGATTGTATTTTGCATATTTATCCTTCTATCACGAGAAAGCGATCAATGCGCTATGCGAGCTCGCTGAGGAGTTGCCAGTCATCTGTCTACCACACCAAGATGGGGGAATCGATCGCGCTAAGTGTCTTTCCCAACGGCACAACAAGTGAACTTGCCGGCTTGTTCTCCTCACTGTCCCATTAATACTGAGCGTCAAGCAGGGAAGCTGTGAATACATATTTTAAAGTCATTAGTTTGACCCGACTCGGAATCAAACCCAAGTCTACAGCTTCCGAGGCGGACGCTCTTATCACTAGGTCAACTGAGCTGTTCGACTATCGGTTTGCAATCAATGGTGATCTGAGTAAATTTTTGCTTTGTTTGTCGTAGCTAAGATTGCATCAACTGTCTCCCGTAAGTTTGTTGCAAGTGCGAAATTGCGCAAAATTAACTTTTAAGGAAAAGTTTACGCGGAGATTTTTGGGCTCAAAAGAAAATTTCATCTAATTTTTTCGTCAAGTTTTAGTTTCCTGAAAAGGAAGCTTTCGTTTTGCCCCAAAATATTGAACGCTTTGACTCAAATTTAACCAAAAATCACTATTCCAGTTAGTAAGCTTAAAAAATGGAAAACTTTGCCTAAAATTTCTCATGTTTCTCAAATTTCGCACCTTAGATGGAACAGTGGTCACGTCTCTTATGTTAGAGATATTGGAGCGTTTCCAAATTGTAATGATTTACTTGTTTTGGCTGTATTACAAACTAGTTGCAAGGTGATATTATATGAAAAAATATAATTTTGGGCCTAATTGATGGATGTAATGACTTAATGAGAATTCTGACCTTATCACACAAATGTTTTCACACAGTCTTCTGGTGTAATAATGGCTGTGTAGGTGCAATTAATAATTGTGATGCAGCAATTAAAAACTTTCTCACTCTACCTGCACTTTACGTTGGATCATTGGTGCTTTGAAAAAACATTTATTTCGCGAAAGATTTCGGGTTGTAGTTGGGAGTCATTTTAGCTTCTTGAACTGCTGACATGTTTACCTAAACGAGAGTCTTTTGCTAAAACGGTAAATATCGGATATGAGGTGGTTTGAGGCAGTTTGGGATTGCTGACTTCAACATGTCTAAGGCTAGATTATTTGCTAATAGCTTCACGGTACTTTATGGACTTTTCTACAATTATGCACCAGGCAAAAAGCTTGATCTTATCCTAGAGAAAGTGTTATGCCTGATCTTGTAGTGCAGTCGGTCGATGCATGATACACTGTCAAATCCAATGTCTAGTAATTTATATAGGGAGATATTATGGTGGGCCTTTTACTAAAAATCGCTATAAGAACCATTTCTACGACTAGTTTCGCTGTGACTAGTCGTAGAATTGTATTTTTTTACAGCCTTTACTTCGTAAGTCTTCCGAGGCATACCATAATATCTCTGAATGTTCATTATAATATGTATATTATAAAGATTTACGTCGGCTCCACATGTTTCAATGCTAGTAATTTCTACTAAGACTTGTATCACATGCAGCGGTTCTTTTTCGGAAATTTTTTAAATACTGCTTCAGTATTATTTGTGACCTTGACCGTTATTTTTAAAATGATTTCATTGTAGTTTAGAATATTTGTCACAAGGTTGTTTAAGCTTTTGTATACTTATTCATTTAAGTCAGAAATAATAATGGGCTGGTAGAGTCATACTTTTTAAGTAATTTGTGGTTGACTTTATTCATGGTTGACGAAGTTAGGTAAGAGCTAAATAAAACGTTAAGATAAACGACAAAAATAAAGTAGTATCACACCAAATTTTGATTTTTGGGCACGTTTTTATTTAACGAAGGTTAGATCAGTTCGATGTGTATTTGGTAACGAAGCTATTATGCAACCTCCCTTTTTTATAAAACGATACAAAATATGTAAATTTTTTATTTTAAATTCGGTCTATTCTAATAGCTTTACGTTCTGCTTTCAGGAATTGTTATTTTTTCTTTTCGCGAATAAATTGAATTAGAAGTTTTGAATACTGTAGTTATTAGAATCAACGTTCCTGCACAACTGTACTTTTAGTGAAGCTATATGTTGGTTGAAAACCAAACATTGAAAAATTTCTATTTTGACAAGCACCATTTGTTTGATTAGTAAATACAAGGAGAGGACCGTTAATGTATTTACTGCCTCTTTAAACAAACAGCCAAGTATTTTTAAGTCTTTGCGAGAGAGTCGTTTTAATTTTAAAGTTATTAAATTCTTGCGCTCTGGTGAGGTTGCAGATACTGTGAACACGTTTTAAAAATTGTTATTTTTAACAAAGGTAGCTGCTGAAATTTACTTTCAAAATTTTAATTCATCAAGCAGGAGCTTATGATTTTAAGGGTGGAATTAAATAGTTGAAGCTGAGCAGCTGCTGTTGTTAATTGGATTTCAAAAGCTAAATCATTCCTTAAACAGACACGAGAAAGACGAAGTTGCCGCATGGACCATTGCATATTCGTTTTGTAAAAATTTATAACTTGGTGATTGGCGAGAAGTTAGCTTGGTTATTTTTACTGCAACGTCTGATTGTTTTATGGCTTTCCATTGGCTTACCAACAACTAGATATTTTGAACAACGTAATTTCGCTGTGAAAGGTTTGTAGTCAGCGCAATCGCGTTGATCTTTAACTCATTAAGCAACTTTGTGAATGTCTGTCAGTTTTGAACTTTATACTACCATTAACCCAGTCAAATGTTCAAAGTTAGTTATAAATATACTGTGTATATGATACCCGTTTGAAACGATGTAACAGTCTTTGTTACGAATGGGAAACTGTTAAGTATTTATAAATTTTTCCTTTGTTTTTTATGCATATTTACATCCTGTATTTGAATTCTAGAAGTTGGCGTATCTGAATATTTTACCTCTAATAGGAGAACTTAAATAGAACTTCTCGATGTATTTTTTAATCTTGAAAGCGTTCTTCATTTACATTTTAAAGTTTAGATACTGTTAGTTATAAATAACTTTGCTAAAATATTTTTTTCTTTCTTCATACGTCTTTTATATTTTGTCCAGAAAAAAAAAATAGTAACATTAGTCAGTGACTTAGTTTTGTAAAGTCTGGTTCTTATTTGCGTAATGTGCTTCAAGTATGATGTCTAACTTCAGAAAATGAGTACTTGAGTGTGATTAAAAAAGTTACGGTGACGACGATTTTTCAAATATATTAACGGCAGTTGTAAAACAGACATCAGTTCATTATTGTGCTAGTTTATTTTTTTGTGTGTCAGCAGGCAGTTATTAAAAACCTAATGACAAATTAGACCTGTTCCGCGCGAAAGCTGTCAGCAGCACTGCGTAACCCATTTAGTGTACTGACGGTGAATACGTTGCAAAGTTATGGATAAGCTGGTGTTTTTATTGAAGAAATTTGACACCGATACTTAAATGTAGAAA
The DNA here is from genome assembly GCA_964006365.1 of Trididemnum miniatum. NCBI lineage: Eukaryota > Metazoa > Chordata > Ascidiacea > Aplousobranchia > Didemnidae > Trididemnum > Trididemnum miniatum. The sequence goes on along the minus strand of OZ023243.1, from coordinate 14,633,003 downwards.
ATGTACATTGAAGTTAATAATCTGTTGGGCGTAGTTTACATAGTTGGTCATACGCTGCTTGCAACATGTTACAGTAACTGCAATGTTCTCATGTGATTCAGCCTTATATCACAGGACAAGATTGGAAAGTTATTTTTAACGGGGCTATGATTTTGTTACTAATTTGATAGCTTACTGATTTTTTGATCCCTAATGTCAGACGCAAAAGGTACATGATACAATGAATGAGGGTGTGACGATTGGTGTTTTCGTTTTGTTAACGTAAATTTTTGAGACAAAAAGATTGTTCTTTAAACTGAAGTAGTTGTCACATGCTGCTGAAAATTCGTAATGTAGGGAATAAATGATACAATTCTTATATATTCATCCTATAAGAGCACTTCGTTATAAAAAATACCAGACAAAAATTTCGGCTTTGAGCTACTTGGCGTGACCGATTCCACTTTGAGACAGAGCTTGGTAGTTCGGTTGGAGATAGAGTGTAAGTATAATTTAGAGTTAGTGGTTAGTGTTCCAGATAGGAACAGGGCTAGGTGTGTGGCGCCGAGTCTGTCACGTCAAATAATCGCGCACTCTGCAAATAATGGTGGACATATCACGCAAATATGCATGTTGGACTTCGCAGTAATTAACATTTATTTAGTGGTAATGTATTTTTTGTGTTTGAGGAAGCTTAAAGGTGTTTTTACGTGCTGGTACATAAAGATCAAACAAAGACTTGCGTTCGTTAGACTGACTCAACCGTTTTTTTTACGTTATATTTATGATTGTTTTTAAATTTTGTTCAAGTATTTTTAACAACGATTTTTGTTCAGGTAAAAAAATTTCAATTCTAGGCTGGTTTGTACTGCTTTGTAGTCGGTGCTTGTCAAGTTACAAGTTGTTGTTTTTATGGAGCAATCTAAGTATCGGCAACATTCAGCAGGCACCAGTCACTTGACCACAAGCAATGGAACTTTGCTGGCAAACTTCACTGGACTTTGTGGCCAATTTGACATGGAAAACGTTGACACACCTAGACATATCTGTCCTGTTTGTAACAAAACATTCAGAGCTAGTAGCCTTCTTGATATCCATATGAGAGTCCACGTAGGGGCCAAACCGTTTGTTTGCCCCGTTTGCAATCACAGAGCCACGCAGAAAGGCAATTTAAAACTCCATATGAAAAAGCACCATGGGCGAGACTTGCCTACATACATAGACCTAATTCCAGACAGCGGAATCTGGGGAAATTTTTCACAAAATGCAAGTGTTGAAGAAATGCAAATGAACTTGGCTAATAAGAAGAAATCTGCATTAGCTCACAGTTCTCTGCTTAATGAGGATGTTGTTGAGTTGATAAAAAAATGTCAAAATAACATTGGCCAAAGCACTATGGGCCGAATTACCGAAAGTTTAAAAGATTTTCTTGATATGGCACAGTCTAAAATCGGCAGCGATGAAAAACCAAAAGAATCTTCAAAACCGAAACAACACAAGCAAATAGAAAACGCTAATTCGAATAACAATGGCGCAAGAGCACCGCAATCGAGAAAGGATTACACTTCTGCTATGGGGTTGAATGCTGCTGGTGCCGGAAATGCTTTTTCCTCCTACTTTGATGATTCCACTGCTGAGCAGGTTACAGCTACTGATGCTTCTGGGAAACAGTTTTGTTTCTGTAAAATCTGTGGCTGGAAAACGACCAGCGCTGGGTATTTGAGTGTGCACATGAGAAAGCACAAAGCCGAAACCCACGTTTGCAAAATATGCGGCCGGGGTTTTAAAGAAACCTGGTATCTTAAAAATCATATGCGATCTCATATACACAGTCTCACATCTGATGTTGGAAACTTGCCTTCTGAAAATACTTATAACGTTGATCCGAAGGTCGCAAAGCAGGAAGTAGCATTCGACTTCGAGCAGCAAGAACATGAGCTTAACGATAAAAAAGCAGATTGTTTTATGTGCTCGTATTGTGGTCTCGTTTTTCCGGAGCAGTTATACGAGGAGCATTTAGCCGAATGTGGTGTTGTGAAAAATCAAAAGAGCAATTGCAAACTTCGTGAAGAAAACAGCGAAGATGAGAAGAAAAAATATTTAGCTATTCTTGGTTTGACTGATGGTATGACTTCACAGAAATCTCTCAAGCATATACCGAGCTTTAATGCTCTAATAGGAAGTTTTGTCGTTCATTCTTTAGGCCCAAATGAAAGCAATTTTAAATCAACTCTGTCTACAAATAGCACAGTAATTACGCTGAAAAAGGAAATACAAGAATCCATGCAGCAGCATGGACTTGAAGCTACTAGGAATAGCTTCAATGAATTGATGAAAAATCCCAGTTTTAAAATGCTTATAACGCCAGAACAAATTCAAAGTATCATGGAACTCTTAGATTTCAAATCAGTTCCTTCCAGTACCGTCCCCCAGAAACCTTCCACTGAAGAAGATTCCCTTCTAGTAGATGCTTCTTTTAGCTCTAAGTCTTACCGTAATCCTGCCATGCAATCTCTTGCTGATATTGGTAAATCGCTTGCCACTAGCAGTGCGGAAAATTGTTCCTCTGGCAGTAGCTTATCCGATATTGATCCACAGGGTCAAGGTTTCCAGTGCCAGTTTTGCCTGAAATGGTTCAAGTACAAAAGTGTTTTGGGAATTCATATGCGGTCTCATACTGGAGAAAGACCGTACAAATGCCGTCTATGTGGTTATGCCGGTACTCAACATAACTGCCTTAAGCTGCATATGCAGCGTCATCACCCTGAAGAATATGCAATGAATCAAAGCAATGCTTCTGCGCAATTAAATGTTATTGCTGACGCAACCGCTGACATTGAACAAGAGCATATGCTGCTTGGACAAGCTGCTAAATTCAACCCTGCAAAATGCCCCGTGTGCAACCGAGTATCTCCTTCTCCTGGCTATCTTAAGATTCACATGAGATCGCACAAACAAACTCTGGATCATGTGTGCCCTATTTGCGGTCGAGGTTTTAAGGAATATTGGTACTTAGCCACCCATCTCCGCACTCATGATCAAGATATTGGAGGAAGTTTGCCACAGACTAACGAAAAAATGCCTCTTTCAGGTCAAACAATCGATTTATCTTTAACAAACCGCCCAACCCCTGCCAGTCTTACTCTGGCTAAGCAACGAAGTTTGCCTGAAAGTAGATCTAGTCACACCCAAAGTACATCATCTTGGAGCCCACTCAACATTCTCGAAGATTCGAAAGCTACCAATCACCACCTTCGCATCCAGTCGCAAGGATCTGAATCAGTTCGTCAGCATGTGAGCAAACGCAAAGCATTTCAACCTTCACGTTACAGAGCCGAACCGTACACGACAGATGAACCGATGTCCCGTAGTCGTAAATCAAAACCGCGAAAATTGAGCCACGGTAGCTACCTTGCACCAGTTTTCCATAAGTTACCTTCTTACAGCGATAGCTATGAAGATGATGGAAAGGTTGGTTACGTAACTGCAATAATTTAGATAGCGCGTAAACGCAATGGCAGCATTTTTAAAATACGTTTTGATCAGTTTTCGCAAGTTCCTTGTAACCAGTATGCGCTTATATGGAAGTTCGTTGCGAAACTAATTCTAGCTATTAGCAACTATTACCTAATGTAGCACGTGGGACGTGGGTGGAATGCATAGGATTTTTGCTTCTGGTAATTTTCTAATTGTGTTATCCCAATAAAAATCTTACTCATTAGTCAGTTAGGCGTCGTCCATCTTTATGTCGAGACAATCATAATTTTCGTCATCCAACTGCGTCATGATATAGACTTAACTGAAGACAGGGCTTATTTTTAGGTTTTATTTAATATCATATTAAGCTAAAAAAACACACGTCATGGCCCTGTGTATTATTAGTTATGAAATTACAAATTATCTCTAAACTAACGCCAGCGGATTAGATTTTTCAATATTTTTAAATTGACCCCGATAGTGTAACGTTGGCATATTCTGTGTTGTGCGAAATGTAATACAATTTGCGTTTACGCATTAACTGTGCTGCTGCTGGATTTGGACGCTTGCGAAATGCACATCAAAATCAAATGCTTGCATTATACACTTTCGTTACAATTGGTGTTTTACCTTGGCATCGAGGTCTCCTAACGCATCCACTAACTTAGGAATTAATGCAGCAATATGGAGTCTCTGACAGCTTCCTTTATATAGCATAATGACTGAAACTGACCCCAACCCCAGACTCCAGCTTTAGAACAGTGTTTCTTGACTTTTGATGACGGCGAATCCGTAAAATGTTCCTAAGATATCAAGGATCTCTATTTAAGAAATTTAACGTTTGATATTAAATAATCATGCAAGTGCATATACCGATGCCGTATCTGTGTTTGGTTTGCAAACCTCTTGATGCACCTTTTTGCGGACCCCATAAGGTTAAGGAACCCCAGGTTTAAGAACTCCTGCTTAAAAGCTGCAACATGTGTGCTATCAGATAACTCAAGTGGTTTTATGAGATGCCATACATTTTGCGACAACCATTTCTTTGATTGTAGACCAACGTAAGAAAAGTTTGGTAGCTACTGCTTTGGCGCTAATGTTTCCAAATTTTGAGAATTTTTAATTCAGCTGTGTCTTTATTGTTTATTTGCTTTGTATATGAAAGTATTAATTACTTTCGAAATATTTAGATGGAAAATGACGAAGTTTTTCAAGAGGATCTGCCAGTAGCAGGTTCGAACTTTTTATTGATTTATTAAGTAGCAATCGTATTACTCGTTTAACTAATAAACACTCTGCAGTATTTATGATATAGGCAAATGCGGAACTAATGCTGGAGTGATCGTGTTGGGTTCAAATGAATTAGGGTTCAAATCAATATAATTGCATTTAAAAATGGAATTTTCAAAAGAGTTCTGTGAAAATTATTTTCAAGATATGATCATATTTAGATGGCCTTTTGATTGGCTATTGCGACTTTTATGTACATCCTAGCGATAATGTCGTAACTTATATGCTCTACAAGCGCACAGCAGTTGAGTAATGTAATTTTATCTTTCTCTACGAATGTACATAAGTATACGGTGCGTTTCCTTTTTGTTTACAAAAATCCTGTACCTGTATAATCAAGTCTCTTCGGTGGTTTTTAAATATTGACCAACGGGTAATTGTTTTGCAAATTTAGTCAAAACTTCAAACTTTTTTAGACTCGGAGCAGCCACTTGATCTAAGCGTCACTGTGACGTCACCAGCCACATCCTCATGGGAAGAAATCCCATTTGATGAACCGTTAAACCTAGCTATTAAAAACTAGACTCGGAGGTCAGTTAGTTTTATATTGTTTTTTTTTTTCGACTTAAGCTGACGGCAGAAACTGGCTCTGATCAGCTTTTACATAAAGACAATACGCTGTGAGACTGCTCATCAGTTTTTGTATAACGCATGCTAAATTTTCAGTGATATAGTGCGTTTTAAATATATGGCAGCACTGCAGTTTAAGTACTGCTGTTTTACATTTTTTATGGTCGTAGATAGCGAAAACGCATTCTCAAAGCTTTGCTGCGCAGCTAAAATCTTGGTTGCAGTTATTCTTCAGTGTTCTTGATGCTTTTTTCATTGACTTAACCAGTCAATCATGAGCGGCTGCTTTTCGTGTGGTTTATTTTTATTTACAAGTACGTATTTCCTAGCGTACTATTTGTGTATTATTTTCCCAACTTTTTCATTGGTTGTTATCGTCGTGGCGTTATATTTTAAGATTTTTTAGTTTTTTGCGTATTTAGTTGGTCATATCGGCCTCGCTCGCTATTTTTTTTAAGTTGGTATTTTGTTCTGTAACACAGTTACCTAGCCTTTTTCCGTAATACATATACAGTACTGTGTTGCATTTGCTTTTTCGTAAAACGTATTCACCTTGATAAAACAACTGAAAAATTGAAACAACACCAATTTGAAATACGACATTTTGTAAAGGATGACGTATTGGGGGCAGAGGGGCCTTTACACACATCGTAGTCCCCACCGTTTCCATTGCGGGGTCCATTTCCTCATAATGGACAACCCTCTAGCCACCTTCCACAATTTGGTCGTAGATGACCTCATTTTTAACTAAATCAAACTTATTTTAATGCCGACTCCTTTAAGCTCTTGATTTTTGCACTTTTTGGTGCTTTCCATATTTTAACACTGAATTTAATTGGACATAATCATTTAGGTGCTTCGAAATTTTGATCTAAGCTTTGTTTTCTTAGCATGAATGCTTGCTAGGATTGAATAATGTTTATTTTTTTAGCAAACTTATTGCATCATGTCATGGGGTATTTTGTCACAGTCTAATAAGGCAATTGCAATTTTCTGTAAATTGATTAATTTTTTAGAAAAATGTCGCAATCATGAAAAAAATGTCTGGTCGCAGTCACGTGCGTTGTGGGCGTGGCAATTTTTACAACCTGATTTTAACACTGTTTTTTTTTTCGTGTCATTTTAATCATGTTAAAAAATCGATCATGTTTAAATTCCACCTAAATCGATGATGTATCTATGGATGTTTTTTACAACATTTAAAAAGTAGGCTCATTTTCACCTAATGGTTACGAACGGAAGGGTGCGTTTTGTGATAGTCATTATTTTTTAAAGGTTATTAGGCCCATTTTGATCAAATATGATACATCGAAAAAGTAACTTATCATTCCAAATTAACGTGATTTTCAGAAATATGACATCTATGTTGCAGGCAACATAGTTTAATTTATTGGTTTCATTTTTATCGTGAACTTCAATTTGTTTTTCTGGACTATGAATGAATTATTTATATCCATGGAAATATTTGTTCTATTTTTACTTTCCATGTCAGCACTTCTTGGGTCAATAAGCATTGGTGCAGGTTTAGAAATTGTACAAATATTCTTGAAGAGTGTTGGATAACCTGAAGTGCTCTACAATATTTTTTTCTGGTCTTGTTTTATTGTCTATTATTTGGTGCTGTTGTAGATACAGTTCATAAAAGTCAATAGATTAGCATACCTTTAAAAATAATAAATTTTTCTCCTATGATTAAGCTAGCCTTGCTAATTTTTCATTGAACTTGCTCCCATAAAGCAGGAAGAGACTTAGTAGTGAAGAAAGTTTTTTTAATTTGTCAAATAGAATTAAAGAGTTGAAACTGCTAGCTGGTAAAAAAAATTGTTCTAATCTAATCCAATAACTTTACTTCAGTTCCCCGTAAGTGACATATGTGCGTGCTGGTTCAATTGCACAAACTGCTGTGCTTTTAAGATAAGTAAAATCGTCGAAATTAAAACAAATAGTGTATGTGCTGATCTTTTTGTGAAAAAAATCTCAGCAATTTTCACTACTTTTTTGTTTTGGCAAATGAATCAGCAATATTTTAAAACAGAATAAATCAAAGTTTACGTGACTAAACACCATTTGAAAAATATATTTGCCTCGTGACGTCACTTACAGTTTGGAAATAACGAATAATTGTATAATAATTTTTGTTCGGTCTAAAACGTGAGAGTTGAAGCAACTTTTTTAAGAATTTCTTCACTGGAATACATTTTACAACTTTGAAAAGATCAAAGTTAAAGTGCTATTAATTTATAGCTGGTATGTGACGCCTTTTTCCGAATCAAATGGCATATTTTTATAAGGAAGTTGGTTTGATGATAGCTAGCTTGTCGAACTGTAAGGCTGAATAACCTACTTCAACATCTGATGTGTGTTGTTATGGTTGATGGCGCGAGTTAGTCTGTGAGCGTGCTCTTTTTTGAGCGTCTTTGCTGTGTTTTTTATTTTATCAATCATTCGTTATTTGCTGCTTTTATAATTTTTTGTACCGCAGTACAACCTATGGACTTTTGGCAATTGCGCATGCATATGTAATGTGATGGAATGAAATGAGTTTGTAATCAGTGAAATCGCTTCAAATGCTGTTTTTACAGTAACTATGTAAAGTAATTGATCGTTTTTTATGCGCCTTTTCGGAAAGATCATTTTGCTTTCCCAACTTTCTCGCAATTTTCTTTATTACTACGCATAATACAAACGTCACTTGAAACTTGACTTGGTCACATGTGTGCTTTTGAGCGTTGCTAATAAAAACGGTTGAAATCACGTGGATAAAGTGCTGTATTTTTACTGAGAAGATCCTGAAAGAGCGTTCTAAATTACTTGATTTATAGCAAGAGACATAATTTGTCAATGCCTTGGAATATTGAACTAATAAATACCTGCTATCTACCGTTCTGTTGCGGAACTAGTAGCGATGTATGATCCAGCGCAAAGGCTTTGAATTTACTTCGTTTCTGGAGTTAAAAATAAAAAAACCTTTGCGAAAAAGAAGAATTTTGTAAACCTATTTTTTCCTTTTTTACGAAAAATGCTGTACCATAATTGACTTTGTTTTGGTAAAAAATTTGAAACATTTAACGGTCTAATGTTATGCGTCATACATATGATTTACGTCATCGAAAAAATAATGAATTCGCAAACAGTCGTTTTTACGTGTACGTTTCCTGTTGCGAGGTATAGGTACAGTAGGTTTATGGTGTAATTTACCTGCCTAGCCAATGAGTTATTAATTACAGAAAAAAATGAAACTAGTCATTAGCCCAAAGCAATTATATTGCAACGAACAAAGTCGATTTAGATTTTTTAATATGAAGTAGTGTTGTATTATAATTTATGACAGCACTTTTAGCTCATACAGACGAGATTGTATGGTGTTATGCTCTGTGTGAACCTAAACAAAGAATTCACGAAAGCACGCTTTTTGCTAAAAAATTGCCAGGTGCCCCAAGTGGACTTGATTTTTTATTACAGATCTTGGACTCAATCAAGTCTCCACAACACCTCGAAAAAAATGCTGGCAAAATTTTTCATTCAAGTTATGCTGTTGCGATAATTGTTTTTTTTTTTTCCTTTAACTTCCAAGCGGAATGAAAAATCTTTTTTCTTGACACGTGTCTATTACAGATGCTCATTAAAAGTACAGCCTTCGCTAAAATTTTTGTGTTTTATTACTAGCACCTGCGCTAGTTTAAACACATATTTTTTGCCACTTGAGAGAGGAGAGGATTCAATTTGTGCTATGCGCCATTAAAATAAACAGTGTTTGTAAAAACTCTTACATAAGCACAGCTGGAGTTTTTGAAATAATACCGAGCTAAAAAGAAATCAATAAAAAGATTTTTCATTGCGAAGTTTTTATAGCATAGAGCCGAAAAAAATACGCTGAAGATTTCTGTCATTTTTCCGCCGATCTATTCAAATTATTTTGCGCAAATGCAAGTATGAGTAATAGGCTGTCTGAAAAAATAAGAAAAACAATGCTTATTTTCGTAATTCCTTTTACGGATTTTCGCAATCGTCTGAAAAACTTGCCAATTTATTTTATTTATTTTTGACAGCCTAAAAAGCGCAGAATTTCTGCGCTCTAGCAAGAATTTCTGCTGCCTTTGTTGCTGTTAGCAAAGTAATTTTCTGCTAACGGACAGATTGAAAAAACTAAGAATATTTTAGCTAGCATTTTATTACTGCTAGCTAAAGTAGCCAAATGGCAATTGAATTGTTGCGTAAATGCGGTTAAATATACTGTAGTGTGCTTAAATGGTACATAAGGCTCTGAATAGGTTGTATTTGTTTTCCTATTTACGGTTTGTCCTTATTTAGAAACGCTCCGGAAAATCAAATTGTTTAAAAATTGAATGATCCAAACATTTTTTTCTGAAATACATAGGAGTTGGTTTCCTGGAAAAGGAGGCCGTCTGATATTTAACAAACTTACTATTAAAGGCTCTAAAAATAGCTGTCCATATTGGCTGCCACGATTTCGACAACTTGGCTATTTTTTCACTCCACTGTTTTTAAAACGGTGACGTCACGCTTCGAGAATCGTTGCAAAGCTTTTTTATGTTTTGTACTGCCTTTGGGCGTTATCCAACTCGCTGATCTATTTTTATAGGTCAAAGAATATGTTTTAGATCGTTTCTTCGTATTTTCCACGTTTGGTTGAATATGCTAAGCGGAAAACTGCCTTGGTACACAGCTGACATAATGAAATCGCCTTTAGAAAAATACCAATTATGGTCATTTTTTAAGGATTTTAGTCTGAGTCTCAATGTTTCTATATTCTTAGTACGTATCTAATACAGTACAATGTAGGCCTACCAGTTGAGTAATCAAAGTCTTTTTACGATTCTTTTGTTTTTTCAGACTGTTATTGTTTCGCTAAGATAGTCACCCAACTATTAGGAATTTTCGCTTGATTTTTCTATTGCCTTTTAAATCTAATTTCATAATCGTCAGTAACCGAAATAACGTAAACAACGCGTAATTATTTCGTATAAATAAAACTTGGTTATGCAATCAATATAATTAATTACACTAACATCATGACGTCGCTCTTTTAGACACAATGTAAAACTTAGCGAAGACGAACCAAAATATCGACAAGTTCCACACTAATGGTGTAGTTTTTCCTCCTTGCATTCATTTGCTTCTTACTTTTGTTAGTTTTTTCCTCAAACTGTATTCATGAAGCAGCGTAAGCGTTGCATTTAGAAAGAGGCCTATCATATCATAATTGAGTACAGTGGTTTCTATCACAATTTACATTTCTGTACTGGTATTACAATGCTCTCTGACTCCAGTGTACCATAACTATGTTTATTTTTTTGTACATAAACGCGTGGTTTGATTTATTTAGGTGTTTTTATTTTATATTTTGTTTTCATCTTGAACTGTAAACTGCTTTGCTGTTCTGGGTGGGGTGGCAGCTGACTCGATGACCGTTGTGTCTTTTCGCTGCCTCCTTGCCAAGCGACTGTATTGCGTTGCTTGGCAAAAATAAAAATAGAACTGAACTGAACTACATGACGAACACAAGGACCACTAGTGAGCTCTTAGTAGGAGTCAGGGCCTAACTTTAACCCCAAAACCTAACCCCCCAAACCCTAACCCCGGCTTAATCAATCAATCAATCAAACAAGTTTATTTTATGCGAACACGAAAGGTGCCAACAGGTAAAACAAAAAAAAAAAAACAACATAAACAAAGCTTATTTTAGCATAATAATTAAAAAATTCAAACAAGCTCCTATATTTTTGGCACTGGACCGTGTTTACTTTGCCAATAACGCCAAAACACTGATTGGCCAAAAAATTTAGGTTTGTAGGTTAACCGGTGTGTATACATCATACGCATGACTGTTGATCAGTTGATAGGCTTGCATCCATTTCCACACCCGGTTTAGTATCTTACTACTAACGGCACTATCAGTATCCAATCAGTATCTTACTGCTAACGGCAAAATAGACACTTCCTATATTTTTTATTTTGTCCTAGCTTCAATTCTTATACCGGTGCCAGTTCCACACTTTTCTGCTTTTCTCTTTAGCTTTTAACTCATGAGCTCAACGTCTACGGCCTAGCAAGATTTCAATTTCATCCTCTCACTTTCAAAGCCAAGCAGAATTAACCTAGCACACTAGCCTAGCAAAACCAGTGGCAATTGCCAAACTTCAGCAATCCCCATGCTTCAACCAGGCAAGAAAGCTACATGATAACATGACGTCACTCAAGGTGTTCACTTTTCAAAGTGAACACCTATTGAGTGACGTAGACATGTCCATTAGGATGCTGCTGATCGCTTTTTTCTTTTTTCAGAATTTGGAATTGTTTATTATAGTCAAGGTGTTTACGTGGGTTGGGTGAACTGAACACCCTGGTTGACGTCAGCCTAAAAAAAATCATTTTTTATGGTAATCGCAAAAAATTGCAACTATTAAGCCGTGGTCACACGAGGCGAGTTCTCGCGCGAGTGAAAATTTACTCGCGCGAGTAGAGTTGAACATGTTCAACTTTACTTACATTAGAGTTTGATTCTTATTCACACGGCCATGAGCAGCGGCGAATAACCGCTAACAAAACCGAGCATTAAGTTAATGGGATTGAAATGTCATTAATAAGAACGCATGTAATGCATGCAAAGAATGTAATTCAGCTTTAATAACAAAAAAACAAGACTATTTCACATCAAAGCCGACTGACACTCCATTAACCTTAGCAAACTGCCGGCAATAAAGCTCAAAATCGCAATCTCTTATTGAAGCTAAACCGCAAGCGAAAGCAAAACCCCACATCGAACAACGTATTAATGAGTGGATAGTAGGAGGTCAGGTCATACAACTCACAAGAGGGAGAATTTGGATGGTCAAAGAAAATATATTTTCGCACATGAAAGGAGAATGTGTTTTATGGCGGTAGTTAATACAGTAGGTGATGGATAAGTCACAGAATTTGGAACATTAAGGAAAACATAATTTCAGAAATTTAGATGAAAGGAGAATGTGTTATCTATTACTTCACAATCGTATCCAGAGAGAGTGGAAACTGTCGCCACTTGCCAGGAAGCTCAAAGTTGTTTCCAGTTTAGTTTTACATGAAATAGACCAGTGGTTCTCAAAGTGGTCGATATCGACCCCCAGGGGTCAATTGGACCATTTAAGGGGTCGAAAATAGCCAAGGGGTCGAATGGGGGTCAATGAATAACTGCTGGGGTCTACTGGACCCAGTGGCGTAGTGAGAAATTTCAAAAGGGGGAGGCCATGATTTTCCACATTTTTCAAGCGTTTTTTTTTTTTTCGACAGAACAAATTTAAAACTGATTGAGAAACAAAAAAAGCTCTAGGGGGATCCGGGGGCATGCTCCCCCGGAAAATTTTTGAAAATTTACATGCAGTAATGGCTATTTTAATGCTTTTTGTAAAATTTTCAGCCAAATTTTGTTTAAAGTTTTTGCCCCTAATTCTGAGTGCTTCGCCAAATATGATGCATTTTGTTCGCACATTTTCGACTATGTGTTACTTAAGGCATAAGGCTTATTGCTATCAAAGACTCGAAAAAGGCTCAAAATTATGAAAAAACCGTGTATACCACAAACATTTTTGAAAATGGCTGGTGGGAGGATGCATATCCCTCATTCTACCCCTCAGGCCATAAGTTACAGAAAACATCAAAAGAGTTCGCCATATTTCAGTCACCAGGCACCATTAGTTTTACTTTTTTTTACTAAAAGGCAGAGTCAAAAGGGAGGGCCACGGCCCAATGCCCCTTAAATATGCTCCTGACTGGAGCAATAAAGCCTCCAACTCAAAATTATCATTAACCCGCCAAGGAACGTAAAAGACGTTTTTGAACAAATCAAACGAAATTAAGAGGGCTGATTGAATCTCAGCTACAGTAGTGCATTCGTTTCAACAAGTTTATTTATTAAATCATCTATTGTGATGACATCATGAAAACTGTTCTTTTCCCTTTTTACATCACAAACAGTATCGTCGTGAATGTGGCGCAGTTGTTACACTGGCGGGTACAGCAGTTAGGCATATGCAGTAAGGCGGAGAACAATCGTTGTAAACCTCGGAGATAGCCACAGTAAATAGCTTAAAAGTAGAGAAACGGTTGTGCTGCACTGACAGTTACGTTTTATGTTATCCTTGCATCTGTGGTCTTAAGCATATTTTTTGGTTGCGTATTATTTTAGCATGCATTTCAGTTAAAAACTCGACTTTATTTTGACGTATTTTGTTTCCTTGTAATTGTTAAGCTAGGCTAAGGGGTCTATAAAAAATTTTATGCTTAAGGTAGGGGTCAACGTGCAAAAAAGTTTGAGAACCACTGAAATAGACGATCTCATGACTGTGTCTTGCTTCTTTATGGCCGGTGAGATTAATGCAACCAATTCCTCGAACTTAACTTGATCCATACGCAGCACATTCATGCTACCGGCCGGATCTTCTAAAGCTAATTCCCGCAAAAGATTTATCAGCAGCTCCGAAATTTCCCTTTTCAGCTACCCATTCTTTCACCCACTTTCTTTTTATTTTGGACCTAAGCTCTTTCAAGATCTCTTACGATATATCGGCGCATGCCAAGCGAACTGAACGATTAACAACTTGGCGCTTAAGTGGTGACGTAGGCTATTCTCTTAATAAATAGCTAACTAATAATTAGCTTAAATCAGTGGTTTTCAATCTGGGGTCCGCGGATCCCCAAGTGGTCAGCAAATCATTTTGAGGGGGTCGCAAAGGCTAAAGGGTCCGCACCTTTTTTTTTGCACAGCACTTGATTTCGGGCGGAAAATTGGACGTGTGCGAGCGTGTTGACCTTTTTTTTTTTTGGTCTTCACTTGATTTTGGCTGAAAAATTATAGGTATGCGGACGTGTTGACTTTTTTTTTTGGTCTTCGCTTGATTTTGGTGATTTTTGTGGAGTCCGCAACTACAAATTGCTTCACTTAAGAAGTCCGCGACTTCAAAAAGGTTGAAAACCACTGGTTTAAATCGTATAAATTCACAAAACAACATTGGTGTAAATGGCGGGAGTGTTGGCGCGAATGGTTGCTTAGTAACTGCCACGCGGCAACGTTACTCGCTGGTTGAAACTCGCGCCAGTAACTCGCTCCGTGTGACTACTTTTGCGAGCGATTACTCGCGCTGGTCACTCGCACGAGTCACTCGCGCGAGTAACTCGTCTCGTGTGACCACAGCTTTAAATTATTTTAAAGGGGAAAGTGGTAAAATTCAGTGGCGGCTCGTGAAGTTTATTCTTGGGGGTGCTGCAAATATAGGTTTTTTATCAAGCAATAGGATTCTTATAAGTTATAAGCCTACCTAAAAACAACCACATTGAGTGTTAGTCCAATACGCTCCGGCTAATTTTTAATTCACCACTAAAGAGCTGCAGTTCATAATGGGAGTATTCCGCACGAAAGTTTAATTTGCTATTATCACATCGTCAAAATATAACGAAGTTGGTAACTCTTCAAGGGTCATGATTTCAGGCAGCTGGAGCCCACGCTTATACAAGGTTGACGGCAAAATCGCCCAATTAAGTTTACGTCCACCGCACAAACATGGACAATGTAGATGTGTTTTGACAAAAGCAAATACGTCAACACCAGCAAGTTGGCGTGGTGGTAACAGACATCGCTATCGGTGCGGGAGGTCTGGGGTTCCATCCCTGGGTCGGTCAAATCGGATGCAGCGTTGCCAACGACTCGCCACCACTGCGATGATTCTTCGTTGTTCAAAGCTGTGTTGCCCAGACACTAAGCCTCGGAGATGGCCACGTCACTCGTTACACGCTTCGGCATAAGCCTCACACCAAATCATTAATTTGTTTTTTTTTTTATTTGATTATCGTTAATCATTTTTTCCAAAGACAAACAACAAAGCTTAGCTAGGAGTTGAAACAATAGCTTTGCAGCAAAAAAACAGTTGAAAACGACGCTTCTAACCACTACGCGACGCTGCAGACAATACCAATTTGCTGAGCTTACAGAAAATGCACTGAAAATCAAGATCAATATGTTTTCAAAAAGCACGCAACATTTACCAGCTGCTTGGCCTAGTGTTTCGAGCATTCGCTTTGCAGCTTGGAGACTGGGTTCGATACTTGGTCGAGTCATACCAAAGACTTAAAAAATGATATCCATATAGCTACCCAGCTTAGCGCTCAGCACCAGGGTGAGCGAGGAGAATGAAATGGTGATGTGCAAATTAGTCGTGTTGTAAGTCAGTCCTGGTGCTACAAAAACCGTAGCAGTTAAAAAGCGCCTAAAAACAACCTAACATTTCATTTGTCGGTGAAACAGTCGGTTCTCAGTTTCTTTTTCGGCAAACGCTTTTTCAGAAAACTTGAGCATGTATATAGTTCAGCAACAACACTTGGTAGCTAAGGTTATTTTCCTTTCACCAAATCCACCAGCTCATGCAAGTAAGGCGGCGAGTTTTGTCTCGTGTTTTTTACGTTGTTCCACTTTCATCGAAAACAATTGCTGTTTAAAATTCCATGCGAAGTTGCGATTCAGCATTAGAATTACGTATTTTTCCAATTTCATTGTTACTGAGCATCATCATGAAACTTGGCCATTGCCTTCACCATCGCATTCTTTACCCACGGTTTCATTGCTCTTTAGAACCATTTAAATCCACGCAGAAAATCACCAAGAAAACCAAAACTTGTACGTTTTTCGCGGATGTATTTTTCATATGCATATAAAATCTTGAGATCAGGCTTACATAGCAGGAGCAATGCAAGAAGTACCAGAAGGCTTTGAAGTTTGATCTAACTCGGTGAAATTCATCCAACATGTTAAGTCCAGTAAATTGTACGAACAAGCTGGCGGTAGCATATGCTTAGAACATGTTCGTTTTTTTCTTAAAAATCAGGCTCGGTATGCTCATAAGCGTTATGCTGACAAAAAAAGGTGTAAATCAGTTTATGCAGAATTTTTTCGTTTTGCATCACGCATTACTGCATTTTCAAGTAAATGTTCGTAGCTTTGTCTTCTTGATTTAGTGCGATGGTAGGATTGGTAGCTTTTTGGAGAATCTGCATATAAAAAGTTTTTAAGTTTACTCGAGATATTTTCTATTTTTCTATTTATTTGCATATTTATCCTCCTATCGCGAGAAAGCGACGAAGCGCTATACGAGCTCGCTTAGCAGTTGCCGCCCATCTGTCTACCACACTAACATGGGAGAATCCCGTTAAGTGCCCTTCCCAATGGCACAACAAGCGAAATTGCCGGCTTGCTCCACACTGTCCCGTCAATGCCGAACGTCAAGCAAGGAAGCAGTGAATACCAATTTTTAAATCATTGGTTTGACCCGACTCGGAATCGAACCCCGAGTCTACCGATCCGAAACAGACGCTCTATCCACTCGGCCATCTGATCGGTATGAAACATCAAGGCAATGGGCCAATCACAAAGCTAACATTCAGATTTTAGAAGACTCAATTTTTGTGACTAATTAATTCAAAGGTCAAGAAACTGTGTAACATCAACAACGCTACCAGCCATATTTAAAGCATAAGCAAGTTAAGCCTGGAGATTACTTACCGAGAACTTTACAACATATGAGCCACAGACATAAGTCAGCACCCTTTGAAAAGACACTACATTAAAAGCTACAGCATTATATATAATTAACAAAGCATGTACCATTTTTTGTATCATCTGTCACACAAAATGAATGTCAGTTAAAAAATAAATATTAGCAACAAAACACAGCAGAGCGAATATGCATAAAGCTAACAAAAATCCAATACCGAACCGACCTTCACACATCAGTACCGTAGGTCGTAAAAAAATAATAAAAGTCAATAAATGCAGTAAATTGGGACGAAAATAGCGTTAGGAAAAACAATAGCAATTCTCACAACTGGACGTTTCGACAACAGCTGTCATCATCACCAGTGCATGATTGGCAGACTGCTGATGATGACGGTTGAATCTCTCTTGTCGAAACGTCCAGTCATGATAATTACTGTGACATTATTTTCCTCCCAAAGTCAACAAACATTCAGTTCTTTAGTTTCTCTCAACAAATCTTATGCAAATCACTTATTTTATCTCATGCAAAAAACATTGGTTGCTAAATGCTTAACAAATGGACGCGTTTCACTTGTAAATCAAATTAATTCTCCTGATTTTCGATCTAGCAAAAAGATCAATCACTAGCTCATTAAAATCCTTAATCGCTGACATCAACTTGCTTTCAATAGAAACCATTGCTAAAGCTGATAATCGATCAGTACTCATTGTACTCCTCAAAAAAGTTTTGATCCGCTTAAGAGTAGAAAAACATCGCTCAGGTTCAGCAGTAGTCATTGGTGTCGTCAACACTATCTTCAACAGCTTGACTACTTCAGGAAATATCTCCTGCATAAACTCATCGCAAGACAAGCTCACTAGCAAACCTAAAAGGCTTTTGTCAAGGTAGATATCCCTTCTGGAATACAAGATACACAGCTCATTTTGCAGCTTTGAACTGTTTACCATTGGATAGGCCTCTGCACAGTTTTCCAATGAAGCTGAAGGAAATAACTGCAGGTATTCGGAAGCATTTTCAAAACGCAGCAACTTGCTAGCTTCCAGATGGCCCGTAAATCTAAACCTTTCTTGGCACTGGACGAAAATTAAGTCGCACACCTCTTTTGCATCTCTAATTTTTCCATCATCGCATCTTCTCTTTAGTGTTTCAGTATACATAGACGCAGGGGATAAGTTGTCGCGCACTTGTTGAATTGCGCCAGAAAATGCTGTCAAGTGTGAAGCAGCTCTCACTGCATCTACCGAAGAGGACTGCAGCTGTGCAAATAAAATATCAACACGTGGCATCACCTTATAAAAAAACTCTAACCAAAATAGAAAATTCGAATCCAGTAACATTCGTTTTATGCCGCTTGCTGCACTTCCAGTAATAGCAGAGTTTGACGATTCAAGCTTGTTGCAGCATTCGATCAGCGAATCTTTTAACTCAAAAACTGCTCGGACGGTTCGACTTTTGAAGTTCCATCGAGTAGCTGACGAACCTGGAATTCGACGGTGAGCAATTTCTTCCAACACAGCCATCCTTTGAGGAGAGTTGGAGAAAAAAGTCGGAATGCCTAATAAAAACAAATTTTGCGGAGACAATTGGACTACAAGTGAAAAAAGTACTGTCAACTAAAGCTAAATGTAAAGCTTTCACTTCGCACAAAACCGTATCTAAAATAAAATTTACCTCATTAACTACTACTAAAGAAGTGTATACCTGATAAATTGCCGAAAAATATCCTTGTACTTCTGAACTAAAACTAAATGTTAAGCTTTCACTTCCCACAAAACTTCATCCAAAATAAAATTTACCTCATCATTATAACTACCGTACTACTAAAGAAGTGTATATATGCCTGATAAATTGTTAAAAAATATCCTTGCACTTCTATTTTGAGAACAAGCTTTCTGCATAATCAAATTGAACTGGTGAGCATAACAATGAATAAAATGAGCATTGGGATATTGCTCTTTTATTCTAATCTGCACACCTGTTCTTGATCCGCTCATAGCAGCTGCACCATCATAAGTCTGTGCCACAAGCTTACTATGATCATTTCCCAAAACTTTGTCCAATTCACCCAGTAAAATGGAAGCCAATGAAGCAGCTGTCAAATCAGGAGGATTGAAAAAACCCCAAAATCTTTCCACAACTTTGCCCAGTGCTTCATACCGAAATACAATCACCATTTGTGTTATATCATGCACATCTGTCGTTTCATCACACATGACAGCCAAAAAATCCGAACTTTCAATTTCAGATCTTATTTGATTCCTGCAAAGATCCAAAATGCTCTCCAAAATATCATTTTGAATAGTCTTTGATGTTCCTTTGAAGATCAAATTAGACTCCAAATGTGCGCGAAGACTTGAATCAATTCCACACGCAAAATCAACAAGGCCGCGGAACACTCCAGGGTTTTCTGACTCATTTGTTTCATTGTGTCCTCTTAATGGTAATTCATGCCTTCCACAAAATTTAACGCAATCAATGATTTTTGACAAAATCTTTCTGTTTTCTGCAACTTGTTTGTTGTGACGAGCCAAAGAGATTTTATATCGTGCATCCAACTGCGAAGCAATGTTAACTGAACCCAACAAAGATAAATTTAGCATGTTATTGACATGGGATTTTGAAGCCTTGTGCTTATCAATCTTTCGTGTAATGTGGACCAAATCCTTAATACCAGTTTTTGTCCATGCTGAATCCCCTCCAAATAACAAACAAGGAAAGCAAAACAATGCATTTTTTTTATTGCAACCGCATAGCCACACATTTTTGAAATATAAATCTGCATTAAACTGCCGGACATAAGACTTTCCTCGATTAGATGCAGCTTTGCTAATCATCAAACTAGGAATTGGTCTTCCTTTGCCTTTCAAATCAATTTTTTGCTGTAATGTCAGCCTGTCGAAATTAATGCTTTGTAGATATTCAACCGTATTTTCTTCCATTCTCACCCAACTACAACGTTTACTACCAAACAAAGCTAATAAGAATCTTTATTTCAGTTTGAACTCCCAAACACAGCTAATTGAAAGCAAGTTACTGTTGAGAATGAGTAAACTAAATTATGCATATATACCATATATTGCTAGTCGACTGAAGAATTACAATAGAACAACACACCAATAACGTTTAAAAGTGATTAGATTGCATTAGATTATTTGCATTAATTATTTATCCTCCTCCTATCACAAGAAAGCGATGAAGCGCTACATGAGCTCGCTTAGGAGTTGCCAGCCATCTGTCTACCACACTAAGATGGGGGAATCCCGTTAAGTGCCTTTTCCAACGACACAACAAGCAAACTAGCCAGCTTGCTCCACACTGTCTCTTCAATGCTGAACGTCAAGCAGGGAAGAAGTGAATACCAATGTTTAAGTAATTGGTTTGACCAGACTCGGAATCAAACCCAGAGTCTACCGATCCAGAAGCAGACACTCTATCCACTCGGCCATCTGATCGGTTAGTGGAAAAATCCAAGCTCGTTACATTTACAGTAGAACAACTGCTGACCCTTGAGGTTGGATCACTTGCTTAACAGTTAAGATTTAACCGACTTTTAAATCAGTTAAGTCATGCTGCTGATAAAGCTGAAAATTTTTAAAAAAGCTAACAAGCTTAATGTCTAATGCTGAAAAAGTACAGGATTGAAAAGGGATTATCGATATAAAATTGAGCGAGAAGCTGTAGCATTGCAATAAAACCTACTATGTAATCAAACTTTATAATATCATATATTATATGTATATATAGTATATATACAATATAAAATTTTTATTATAATGTGATAGTTAAATAAACATGCTAAGTATCATAAACACCAACATTATCAAGTTACATGCATATATAAACTCTTTAGACATTGTAACCATCCCTTTGAGTTTGAATAACTGTGAATACATACATCATATCATCAACTCGATGACTCTGATTTACATACAATTTTAGTACAAAATATCTCTTATCTGAGCACTTACTGTCATTTGGTAAATTTGAAATACTTGAAACCGTTTGAAGTAAAACAAAAATTATATACATAAAATTTTTAAGATGTTAAAGTCAGGGTGAAGTGTAGCCATTTTAGCCAAATTTATTTTCAAAAAATAACATCAATGTTTCTAAACCCAACGCAGAAAACTTTTTTTTGCCAAAGTTTCTAGTTTTTGAAATAATCACGAAAATCTGTTTTAACTTCATCAAAAAATTATGATGTTAGAGTAGTCAAAGAAACAAGAAAAAATGCCAATTTTGACTACTCTGGCATTATAATTTGATGGAGTTGAAATGAATTTTTTTAATTATACCGGTATATTTCAAAACTGTTTAGCAAAAAAATTTTTTCTGCGTTGGTTTTAGAAAAAATTAGTTATTTTTTGAAAATAAATTTGGCTAGGCTTCACCCTACCTCTAAGTCACTTCATAAAACTTTTGGTTAGTAGTATGATATCTCTTTGGTTTTGGCAGTGTCTCTATGCAAATCCTGCATTATGCAGTTTTTCATTCCAAATTTCGAAAACAAATTAGGCCTAGAGCACAGAGCAGACCAGCATACACCAAATTCCAAGTAGCTAATGAAGGTGTTTCCTAATTAATTACCGGTAACGGTAAAAAGTAAAATTAAATCTTTAACTCAACTGGATTTGGCCAGCAGCCGGTACTTTTGTTAACACTTCATATATCCATGTTATACCTTTTATTGCTTCATCCATGTTATACGTATTATTGCTTCATCCAGTAGATAAAACTTAGCGCTATGTTAGATAGTTGGTCTATTTGCCTCCACTACTTACCAGAAACCTGTGCTAATCTACCGGTACTGTACCGTACCTAGCCTACCATTGACCGCACATGTAAACTACTGGTATTCTTCTAAGCTTAGCTGGTAACTAGTACTATAGTCTGATAGCCCAACTACTGGTAACCTTTTAAGCCTAGCAGCAAATCAGCATCCAAAACTGGATAACTTAACTCTTTTATTTGTTCAAACCTTCAAAGCGTCTGCACTCAACTCTCGTACCGTAACACACGGCACTTCATTACTGCACTGCATTCTTCAAAAAAATTTGGAGCTGCGAAATCTGGAAATGCTGTTGCAGCGGCGCATTCATGAAAAGCAGCAGAAAAGCCGTCAAGTTTAAAGCAGACTTCATGCTATGCTTATAAAACTAATTTAAGATACATAAAAAGGCCGCTAAACATAATATTTTAAACAACCTATAAATAATATGTCTTGACATTGGTTTAACTAATATGTCACTAAATGTCAGAGCGATGAAATCTGTGTCAATGTCCGTATAAGCTCTTATATCAATTTCTAGCTTTACGTAAAAGCGCGGGAAATGGAGCTGAGTGTATCTATGTTTTCCAATGCAGCTACTCTTGTCATTAGTTACAACTCATTGGGTGTTGCCATTTACTTTTTCAGTTCTTGGATTGAATCAAAAACTAATTAATTTTTTTTTCGCTCAAAAATCCTAGGGGGGTTGGGGGTATACCCTCTTCAAATTTTATGCCAGAAAATTTGAGTAAGATTTTTTTGATAATTTTGGAAATCAAAACTATTTTTCAATTTAGAAAAACTTTTCTTTGTAGAATTTTCTGGGGGAGCTGCAGCTCCGCAGCTCCTCTGGACGAGCCGCCCCTGGTAAAATTTATTTTCTAAACGAAAAAGTTTATTGCAAAAATTACAAAAAATAAAAAAGAATTTAAAAAGTTAGAAAAAAGTATTTTCTTGGAAATGTCAGGGTGTTCACTGAACACCTTGAACACCCTGAGAATACGCCACTGCTCACAGATGGTGGTGGTTGCCTTCGAAGACCGCATGGTCATATTCACCATCTCCTGGTGCTACAAATAATTTTTCGTGTACCTCGTAAATTTCTAGCAGAAAGCACAAATAAACCTTTGATTGATTGATAAGTTAAGTTTACTAGCCTTTGCTACTACATTGCAAGCTTAAGCTGTAAGCCACCCTTACCACCCCATATCTTTCATCAAGCCCAGTATCTCGATTATGATTGCAAATAATGCAGAGCCAATTCTACAAAAAGGTTACTTTGACACAGCCTTAACACGTCTCATTGAACGTAAATTAAACTGGGGGAAAGCATTGTTGACGTAACGTAACACTACAGAGCAGAGGTGTACGGAGTCGCCTTTTTTGGACTCCTACTCCTGCTCCTGTTTTGATCAACCAGACTCCTGATCCTGCTCCTGGTCAATGGCTACATTTTATACTCCTGCTCCTGTTCGACTCCTGTTTTTACGCAAAAGTGTCTGTTAAGGAAGGGAAATGGACAAATAGTTCAGAACAGAAGGCTATTTTACCGCAGCGCTGCAACTGCTCAGTGGTTTGTAACATTTCTAAGTACTTGGGAAGAAGCAGAAAAAGATCAATTGCTAATGCTCATGCCCTTCTGAAAGTCAGGCACTTCAGAGATACTCAAGTTGTATTTTCATATAAACACATTGCTGAATATCAAGACTTAAATTTTCGTTTTGGACATGTGAAACTGTTCAAATGAATTCAATTCAACTTTGATGCGTACAAGTAGCTGCATGAAAGTTGAAAAGCAATTTAAAATTGTGATGTACTGGCAGTTATTTTGAAAGAACCAAATACTGCAGTTCAAAACGAAACAGCCTTTGTACACTGATCCAATTCCGCTCAGCCATGTCACTTGATGATGGTTCAGTACATAAAAATCAAACTTACAAAATACTGGCTATTACTTTTCCAATCATTAGCAAAACAAGGTCATTTCAAAAACTATTGGCTATACAAACAAAGCAATTTACCGTAACTCCAGCAGCAACAAAAAATTTTATACAATTACTCAGTTACTTCCAAAATTTCTGGCAAACTTGTGGGTTGTGCAAAACTTGAATTTAGTACTTTTGGCCTATGTACAGTGAAGAAATGCTGGTTCAGTAGCTGCTGGACTAAGTCAGCCTATCCGCAATCCACAAAGGCTTACTGCAAGACTGCTTTGTCTGTTTGCAGTCTGCATTAAAACACCAAACAGCGGTACACATATAATTCCACATCGCCTAGCTGACTACCTCTAGTACTAGTACCCCTTACCCAAACCATACACAGTCATAATTAGTCGGTTAGATTAGGCATGTGACCACACGCAGTACTTGTTACGATTTCACCGTCGCCGTGACGGCGAGTACGTATTTTTTTGCTTGTGCGGAACGCACAAACCTTCACTGCTTTCGGTTATTTCTTTGCACAACTTTCAATAAAATCTTTTTATATTCAGAGTGCTTCAAACGGAATAAAAACAGGAAATAAGCAGCAAAAATCAACTAAAATTCACCAGGGGTGGCAAAAATCTTTCAGAATAAACGACGTCTAAACTCATCGGCTTCCAAATCGAAAAGACCTCATTCTTCTCAAACCGCCAGTGCAACCAATTAAAGTGTGTGATTAGAAAAAATAACAAGAAAAACGTAATCCTAAGGTGTAGTGCGTGTTGTACGAGAACTAAGTGCCGATCTAACAAATTGCGTAATCAATTAGTCAAGATATAAACCAACTACGCTTTGAATGACAAAATATGGATCTCGATCGCAAAGAACAGTAGGTGAGGGTTCGAAACCAAAGATAGTGCTAAAACACAATATACGAATGCCGGTTTGCTTACAGTACTATCGTCTGGTACTACCCGCATCTAAATTTTTAATTCAGTTTATCAGTTTATTTGCCAAGTGATTGCATTATGCTGCTAACATCAGAAGAACTTGTTTTATTTTTAGGTATACTATGGCTGCTCTGCAAGATGCAAAATATGGGCTGTTTTTATCTATCAATACCGATATGTTGGTAGAATTAAACTGCACAAAACAAGCAAATTATCAGAACCAAATTATGGCAAATTTTGAACAAATATCACAAGAATGCGGTAATTTTTCACTCCGGATTCTGCTCCTGCAACAATTGGAAACTTAT
The DNA here is from genome assembly GCA_964006365.1 of Trididemnum miniatum. NCBI lineage: Eukaryota > Metazoa > Chordata > Ascidiacea > Aplousobranchia > Didemnidae > Trididemnum > Trididemnum miniatum. The sequence goes on along the minus strand of OZ023243.1, from coordinate 14,608,196 downwards.
GACTCCGGATCCGGCTTCGGCTGAAACATTGAAACTCCTGCCGGAATCGACTCTGGTGCTCCGGTTTGTGCGCTTAGTTCTTGCTACGAAAGGCTGCGGCAGAAAAGCCTTACACGTGTTGCCATTTTTTGAAGAAAATTTATTTTTTCAAAAAAAAATTGTCGATGATAGTTGTATAGATAAGGATAGAAAAAAAAATTCTTTTTTAAAAAAATAAAGAAGGTGATAAATTGGGTAGGTTGCAGCCTTTTTTGCCTTCATTACGAGCCGCCCCTATTTTGGTTGGACTTCCGGTATCTTGATAATGTAGTCGCATAATTTTAGTAAAGAGGTTGATTTCTTGTACCACAAAGCTGCAAAGTACCGCAACCAAAAAATCTGATGCATTTTCACTAATTTATTTTCAGCATTACAAAGATACTACGAACGTTTTCGGCTCTACATTGGCCCTCGTCAGATATTTTTCTAAAATAGTCACACGATCAACTTTAAATGCTTAGGAACAGATTGAAGGTACGATCAGGACCGGCCTTAGGTGATTGGAGGCTCTAGGCAAAGTGAATTTGGAGGCCCTAAATGAAATAGAAAAATGAAAAATAAATACGAAAAAAATTTTTCGCAATTTGTATTTGTATCAACTACTATCGGTACCTCTATTCGCATCTAAATCAACAAATTAACTGAGATTTAAACAAACATATTCGTATAAATAAATTAATATTCAGCATAAACTAATTTTTCCGCTGTTAAGACTACTGGTTATCGGTAGCCTAATATTCCTTGTCCAATCTTTTTAGAAAGTTAGGCCAAGCAATGTGGCCAACTGTTTATTTTTCTATTGCTTCTGAGCGCTGATGCGAACTTCTTGAGGTAAATGTTGAACTACTTCTGTTAGAAAGCAACTGTTCGAAAATTTTGAAACAGACATTGTTGTAATTCAAACTTAAATTTCTATTCTTTTTTTCATAAGGCCAACTGTTAAAATAGAACGTTTTAAATCCCTTCTTTGTATGTGTTTACCTGACTTATATTCAGCAAATCATTTTAATACAGGCATTTTAAAAACATCTTTAATACGTTAGTGCTTATCTTAGCCACCAAAATTCACTTTATTTGAAGATAAGTCAACTTAATTAACTGTAGTAGCTTACCGTACTAGCTTCAACGTATTTTTCAGCTCAGCAGCTGCTGGATCAGTTTTCAGCCTGCATTTTGTATATTATGCTGCAATAGGGAAGGTGGGGTAAAACGGGACACGGGGCAAAACGAGACATTCGATTTTTAAAAAAGGTAAAATATTTGGCAACCTCTAGTAAATCAATTTTGGAAGTAGAGTTGAGCATGGAGCCGCATTGTGCCGTTTTTTTGTTGGAGCCGGATTATCCGAACTGTAGCGTAGTGTTGAATTGGATTGGACCCGGACTGACACTCTATAGATTAGGCTACTGGATATCTACTTTTGAAAAACACTTAGTCTTTCATTTCAGCTTAAATCTTTTCAAAAAAATAATAATAATAATTACATTTTCGTTTTTCAAACGATTTTACAGGATTTTAAAGTCCATTCCGAAATCCAACCATTTTTAATTCTAATGGGTTAAAAGAGGTGTGTTCGCGCGTTAACAGTTGACAACTCACACTGAGACGTTGAAACTAGAAATTTGGTTTGTTTGATTATGACATCATAGACATAAACTGTCTAAGCTTCGGCTAATGCATCAGTTGTGAAGGCTTAGACTAGCTCTAAGTTTAGTAGATTTACAAGTACCGCTTTAATTCGTCATATTTGACAAAAACATGAATAAGTAAGGGACAGCGAAATAACGATTACCGGTATAAATCAGTTCAGCTATATAGAGTCAGAGAGTCTGATGCTCCATAGTAGACAAATAGATCAGTTATGCTTAGGCTGTACTGCTGCACGGTAGTTTTAATTACCGGTACTCAGCACAGAGCAGGTTAGTCAGTTACCAGTACCAGGGTTCAGGTACAGGGTAGGGCTGATTGGAGATTGTCAATCTGAAAATAAATACCAGTACTGGTAAATCGGTCCTACTAAACACCGCAAGGAACTACAAGGTACAGAAAATAGTGCAAAGAACTACAACAGTACAAGCAGTGATGGGATTCAGGGGGTTCGCATGGGTTTGCGCAAACCCGTGAACTCTTGGAATGTCAGGATAATCAGTGAGCCTGTTCTTGCTTTTTTTACAGACATTAGACCTTTATGAGGGAACCTGTTGGTAGTAAGAACGATACAAAAGAGAACCTGTTCTTAAAATTTTGAATCCCATCACTGACTACAAAGTACTACTTTTAACAGCTCATATGGCCGAGTGGTATAGAGCGGGGTCATCCTTTTTTTAGGATCTTTAGGATTTTGCGGACGCAGCCGCAAAATCCTCAGCGTCCTAAAAAAAGACCACCAGTAGGGGTAGTCCTTTTTTTAGGATCCTGTAAACGGTTTGCTTTTTCCAACATTTTTTGGCATTGTCAGCTCCATTGTGATGAGTTATAGCCAATAAACACCGGAAACGATCGATTTTCCAACCGCAACCTAACCACAATCAACTTTAAATGCGTAAAATCCTCAGCGTCCTAAAAAAAGACCACCAGTAGGGGTAGTCCTTTTTTTAGGATCCTGTAAACGGTTTGCTTTTTCCAACGTGTTTCAGCATCGTCAGCTTCATTATGATGAGTTATAGCCAATAAACACCGGAAACGATCGATTTTCTAACCGCAACCTAACCAAAATCAACTTTAAATGCGTAAAATCCTCAGCGTCCTAAAAAAAGACCACCAGTAGGGGTAGTCCTTTTTTTAGGATCCTGTAAACGGTTTGCTTTTTCCAACATTTTTTGGCATTGTCAGCTCCATTATGATGAGTTATAGCCAATAAACACCGAAAATGATCGATTTTCTAACCGCAACCTAACCAAAATTTTTTTAGGACGCTGAGGATTTTACGCATTTAAAGTTGATTTTGGTTAGGTTGCGGTTAGAAAATCGATCGTTTCCGGTGTTTATTGGCTATAACTCATCATAATGAAGGTAACGATGCCAAAAAATGTTGGAAAAAGCAAACCGTTTACAGGATCCTAAAAAAAGGACTACCCCTACTAGTGGTCTTTTTTTAGGACGCTAAGGATTTTACGCATTTTAAGTTGATTGTGGTTAGGTTGCGGTTGGAAAATCGATCGTTTCCGGTGTTTATTGGCTATAATTCATCATAATGGAGCTGACAATGCCAAAAAATGTTGGAAAAAGCAAACCGTTTACAGGATCCTAAAAAAAGGACTACCCCTACTGGTGGTCTTTTTTTAGGACGCTGAGGATTTTACGCATTTTAAGTTGATTGTGGTTAGGTTGCGGTTGGAAAATCGATCGTTTCCGGTGTTTATTGGCTATAACTCATCATAATGAAGGTAACGATGCCAAAAAATGTTGGAAAAAGCAAACCGTTTACAAGATCCTAAAAAAAGGACTACCCCTACTAGTGGTCTTTTTTTAGGACGCTGAGGATTTTACGCATTTAAAGTTGATTGTGGTTAGGTTGCGGTTGGAAAATCGATCGTTTTCGGTGTTTATTGGCTATAATTCATCATAATGGAGCTGACAATGCCAAAAAATGTTGGAAAAAGCAAACCGTTTACAGGATCCTAAAAAAAGGACTACCCCTACTGGTGGTCTTTTTTTAGGACGCTGAGGATTTTACGCATTTAAAGTTGATTGTGGTTAGGTTGCGGTTAGAAAATCGATCGTTTCCGGTGTTTATTGGCTATAACTCATCATAATGGAGCTGACAATGCCAAAAAATGTTGGAAAAAGCAAACCGTTTACAGGATCCTAAAAAAAGGACTACCCCTACTGGTGGTCTTTTTTTAGGACGCTGAGGATTTTACGCATTTAAAGTTGATTTTGGTTCGGTTGCGGTTAGAAAATCGATCGTTTTCGATGTTTATTGGCTATAACTCATCATAATGAAGCTGACGATGCCAAAAAATGTTGGAAAAAGCAAACCGTTTACAGGATCTTAAAAAAAGGACTACCCCTACTGGTGGTCTTTTTTTAGGACGCTGAGGATTTTACGCATTTAAAGTTGATTTTGGTTAGGTTGCGGTTAGAAAATCGATCGTTTCCGGTGTTTATTGGCTATAACTCATCATAATGGAGCTGACGATGCTGAAACACGTTGGAAAAAGCAAACCGTTTACAGGATCCTAAAAAAAGGACTACCCCTACTGGTGGTCTTTTTTTAGGACGCTAAGGATTTTACGCATTTAAAGTTGATTGTGGTTAGGTTGCGGTTAGAAAATCGATCGTTTCCGGTGTTTATTGGCTATAACTCATCATAATGGAGCTGACGATGCTGAAACACGTTGGAAAAAGCAAACCGTTTACAGGATCCTAAAAAAAGGACTACCCCTACTGGTGGTCTTTTTTTAGGACGCTGAGGATTTTGCGGCTGCGTCCGCAAAATCCTAAGAATCCTAAAGATCCTAAAAATAGGACTACCGGTATAGAGCGTTTGTCTCTTGAGCTGTAGACTCGGGTTTGATTTTGAGTCGGGTCAAACCAATGACTTTAAAACTGGTATTCACAGCTTCCCTGCTTGACGCTCAGCATTAAAGGGCAATGTGAAGAAAAAGCCGGCAAGTTTACTTGTTGTGCCGTTGGGAAAGGCGCTTAGCGGGATTCCCCCATCTTGGTGTGGTAGACAGATGGCCGGCAACTCCTAAGCGAGCTCATATACCGGTAGCACATTGATCGCTTTCTCGCGATAGGATTAAACTATTTTTACTAAAAAGGAACTACAAGATACTTTTAAATGAAGTATAAAGTAGCTGAAAACACTACAAGGAACTACAAGGTACTTTTAAACCAGGGATGACGAACCTATTTGCTATCGCGGGCCACTTTGTTACTTACCAATAAGCAAGCGGGCCGCATAACTTTTTAGTCATAAACAGTGGCGTAGCGAGAAATTTTAAAAGGGGGAAGCCATAATTTCCATATTTCTTTAAAGCGTTTTTTTTCGGCAGAACAAATTTGAAAATGATTGAGAAACAAGAAAAGCTCTTGGAGGGTCCGGTGGCATGCTCTCTCGGAAAATTTTTGAAAATTTACATGCTGTAATGGCTATTTGTAGTGCTTTTTGAATAATCCTCAGGCAAATTTTGTTTAAATTTTTTGGCCCGGATTCTGAGTGCTTTGCCAAATATGATGCATTTGGCGCACACATTTTCGATTATGCGTGCTTAAGGCGTAAAGCTTATCGCTCTCGAAGAGGTTCGAAGTTATGGAAAAATTGCATACATCAAAAACTATTTTGAAAATGGCTGGTGGGAGGATGCATACCTCTCATCCTAACCCTTGGATTAGCCACTGGCCACAAGCTACAGAAACCATCAAAAGAGTCTGGCATGTTTCAGTCACTTGGCACCATTAGTTTTGTTCTTTTTTTACTAAAAGGCAGAGTCAAAAAGGGGGAAGGATGGCACAATGGCCCCCCTCTGAATGCGCTCCTGGTCATAAACATATCGGTCCAATCTTTTTGAAATACTCTTTTTTTCATCTACAATATTTCGTTTTTTCGCTAAAGACATCGCTGAAGACAAGCGGCTAATTAAATATTGAATAAAAAACAGATTAACAAATACCTTAAGAAAGCAGTAAAATTTGCATATGATAAATGGTACTGCCACCTCACCAATTCATTTCCGCAAACTCACATAATTCCTACTACTGTAAGGCAAGCTAAGCTCTCACTCGAATAGTTACTCGTAAACTGCTGCACTATGCTGAAGCTGCAACGGACTCGAGTTATGTTATTATTATTTCATAACGATGGATGAACTGCTGAATCCTGAAACAGATGACTTGTATTGAGCGTTTATATAATTACTGTGTGATACGCGCTTGATTAAATCAGGGGCTCAGCTTTTGGTATCGCATTACACAGATTAGACGGGGAAAAAATGTTTAAAAGTACTGGTCTCGCCAAAATGTTCGCGGGCCGCAGGAAATTCTTTCGCGGGCCGCATGCGGCCCGCGGGCAGCATGTTCGTCACCTCTGGTTTAAGTAAACAAAAACATCGTCGCAAACAAATATTTTGCATAAAATCCAAAACCTTCTCGTTCTTCATTACATAAAATAATTATCGCGAGGTCCTCCGAATCATACAATTAATTAAACATAGAAGTAGTCTTTACTTTCATCGCTAACTTGACCTTGACCTTGCATTATTTCTCACACTTAAAGTATTCGTAAAACTACATTTATCGGTCGATTCGCTTGTTTGCTGCAGCAATTAAGTACCATGCGTTAAGTAAATAAAAACATCGCCGCAAACAAAAAATGTCTTTCATAAAATCCAAACCATTCTTTTGTTTATTATTATACAAAATAATTATCGCAATGTCTTCCGAATTATAGCCTACATTTAATTAAAGATAGAAACAGTCTTTGCTTATCGGTAACTTGACCTTGACTTCGCATTATTTTTTTCTTACGTTTCCGTAATATACATCAATCAGTTCGTTTGCTTATTACTTGTAGCAATTAAAAAATTAGAAAAAATTAAAACACTAACACCAAAAATTTTTTTTTGGAAGAAGTAGAAAATGATTGTTGGAAGTGCGCTAGAACGTATTTCGCGCCCAAATGTCTTGCGCCCAAATGTGCTCGCGCCCAAATGTCTCGCGCCCAAATGTCGTAGATCGCTTGATGACTGACTCTCAACTTTCCTTGCTTAGCCTTCCCTCTGCCCTGGTCGCAGGTATTATGCATTAGATTCCTCCTACTGTCTGAAAGATGTTATGCAGAGTCAAAGAGTAAAACAGAATGGAAAGGAGCAACTGCTTTCGACTTTTTATGAATTTAGTCTCTTCAGCTGTGCAACAAACTCTTGACAAGAGTCACTCTTCCACTCTCAACTATTGCTTCAATCTAAAACTGTTTCTTCAGATGGAAAACTGCTTGATAATTAATCCACTTGACCACTATTCTACCAGACTAACACTTGTTGTTATAGGTATAAATGCGTTTCGAGCTTATTAGCTCTCATCAGTATATCATAATAACCAACATGACACTAGTCATGAATGGTTAGCCTAGCAACAGCACAACTATTTATCAGACTCCCTAAAAAAGGGTTTATACTTGTCGTGCTTTAAATGCAAATAAATAATTCTATCTGTCTATACCACTGTTTCCTGCACAATGCAAGTTATTAGCAAGCGCTAGTTTGCCCAAATGGGAACTTTAATAAAAATTTTACCCAACTGTTTAGGTGGTATTATATTAAGAAAGTTTAATTTAATTTTTGCCTCGAAGTTGAAAATCCAGAGTAAAGGATGAAACTTTTGTTTTGCATCAAAACGTTGAACACTTTAGATTCAAATTTGTCCAAAAATCATCTTTTCAGCCTGCAAGCTTACTAAAAATTTTGCCCAAAATTTCTCATTTTTCTCTAATTTTGTACCATTGGAAAAACAATGGTCTATACCAGCAATTCCTAACCTTTTCTTCATTACCCACTTTTGATGTGAATGATCCTCGATTACCCACAATTTTTTCCTGAAGTTTACCTTAGTTAAATCAATTGATGATAGTGAGGCACCCAGGAATAGACGGGGGGGGGGGGCTTAACTGAGGGAAAGTCCCCAGCTGCCTGAAGCTAAGGACCGCCAACAAACTTTTGTGATTTTCACTAAAAAAAAACTCATTTCAGCACACTTTTTTATTGAAAAAAAAATATGCAGTGAGTGCAGTCACTAAGGACAATGCAAAAATATTTTTGCAGCTTATGTCTAAAAGCAGAAGCTCGGCTAAAATAAGTGAAAAGAGGTTGCAACCATTATTAGTTTAAGAAATTATAGACTAAAAGTTACATTTTAGTACCATATTACAGGGTCAAAGGAGGAGTAGGCATGGCATCGTGCCCCCCTGTGTGCACCTATGATCGATGTGGAGCAAAAAAAGTATTCACGTCTTCAGATGTGCTGTATTCCAACAAAAACATAGGTGAAAAAAAAGGTCTTTGTGTCTTCAGATGTCTTGTGCCGGTATTTCAGTGAAAACGTCAGTGAAGAGCAAAAAAAAGGTTTCCACGTCTTCGTATACACTGTATTCTAGTGCTGAGGATGGTGTTATTTTTATAGCTCGACTGATATGATTTTTTTTTTGCCAAATCCAATATATTTAAAATTTAAAGGCCAATACCGATAACCGATTATCTGAAGACTTCCCTTCTGTTTTGATAAAATTTGTTTTTTGACTTTTAACCTGTTGATCGCCACCCCCCAAAATTTGCTAGACACAAGTTTACATTAAGATCTGCCATCTCTGAAAATTTCAAGTCTCTGGCTTCAGCGGTTCAAAAGCCTTAGACTGCACAATATTGGCAAATTTTATCAATTTTTTTACCTTTGACCCCGAGTCACGTGACATAGAGCGTGTATAGTTGGTACAATGCAACAACCTGGTAAGATACACCAATCCTGTAAATTTCAAGTTCCTATCTGTTTTTAATCAATAGTTATAACTTAAACAACGTATTTGCTTATTTGATCTTTGACCCCAAGTGACGTCACATGCAGATATTCACTGTGAATGTTTTTTACCCTTATCGAGATGCATATACTTGATAAATTTGAAGGTCCTACCTGTTTTCATTCACAAGTTATTGGCGTTTGGAAAGATTTTTAAAATTGCTTAATTGATTTTTGACCTTTAACCTGTTGCCACCCTCCAAAATTTGTTGGACACAAGTTCACGTTAAGGTCATCCCTACAAAAAACTGTTGAGATTTGTTTATTCGACCTTTGACCCCAGGTCAAAGGTCGAAGACAATTATCCCAGGTCAAAGGTTGGTAGTATTACAAAGGTCAAAGTATTACGGTACCCCAGGTCAAAGGTCGAAGACACTTTATCCTTTTTTTTTGTTTGGAAATTTCTGCTCGTGACGTGGGTGTTGCAACCATGCCCACTCCTGTATTGTTAACTCCTCTTACCTGCATGCCATAACGTTAATCGTTTTGTTGCCTCTTTCCTTTTCCTGTGCCACGTTACGGTATATTTCCTTACTTTTATTGTATTCTTTTGCTGACGGTGCGGAAATGTGCGGAAAAGACACTAGAAGACAGTGCGGAGAAGACGATGCGGAAAAGACACTACTACTACTACAATTATTGGGCATATTTTTGTTCCACACGTTGATATGCATATACTCTGAAAATTTGAAGGTCCTACTTGTTGTCATTTGAGTGTGCGTGCACGCTCTTTCTAAAGCATCGTTTTCGTGCTTGAATGTGTGCGCAACTGCGCATGCAAAAGCGCCAAAAAACCTTGCATTTATTAGCAAAATCGTAAATGCGACGTTTTTGTTGATTGCCGATAATTCATCGGTAGAAAACGGCCGATACGATATATCGGCCAACCTCGTTATTGGTCGAGCTCTAGTTATTTTTCGTGGGGTCTTTAATTCCCTACCTGAAGACCTAAAATTTCCCATTAGTGGGGAATTCCCCACCGGTTGGGAACCAGTGATCTATACCTTCTGATCTGTAACATCTGTTCAGTGTTGTAGGGCTGAACCTATGTGTTGAGCAGTTTAGCTATCTGTTTATCAGCAGCAAACCTGAAGTCTTAATGAGTTCTTTTGGGGTGTTGGTATAAGTGTAATTTCTGAATTATGTATATAACTATTTTAGTATCTTGCAATTCCATCTTTTTCTACTAGACTACTTTTTGGTAGTTGCTGTTGAATCTACAAAATTCATCATTAATTCATTTCCAATTTGGTGCTATCGTGAGAAAAAGAATGAGTGTTGACCATTACATTCAGAAAACACAACAATTGGAAAAAGATGCTCTAAATGTTCGTTCCACGCCAGAATGGAAATATCTGAAAACACAAGTTAGTCATTGAAGTTGCTAAACCAGTAGTTTGCTGCAATACTATGTGGCCCAATAGTGAACTTGCTACTCTACACATCGTCGTTGTAGTGCTATAGTCGCGAAAGTGACTTTTAGCGATTTTTAGTTATGCATCTAGCTAGGAAGTCTTTTTCACGCTCTTCAATCCAGTGCAGTTTGCTGGAAGTACTTTTTGAGATATTGACGTTTTATCATTTTCGCGAATCTGAAACTTAATATTTTTTTTGTGCTATAATCACGAAAGTGCACTTTTTGTGCTGTGATAAAGCACATTTTTGCGCTGTAAAGTGCCGTTTTTGTGCAATAATTACCAAAATGCACTTAATTTTTTTTGTGCTATAATCACAAAAGGGTCATTCCATCTCAAATCAACCAAAAAAAAGTGAAATGTTAACCCAAAAATTTAAATGTTGCTGAAAGTAGGCTCATCTGAAAGTAAATTTAATTCTGAGCAAAATGATATTTTTTTTTGTCAAATCGGTCAAGCGGTTACAAAGTTACAGCATTTTAAAAAATACAACTTTTTCAAGTTCGCTCAACCAGGACATACCAAAATTTTGGCACAGTTTTTATTCGAACTGTCATAACTCTGGATTGGTTGGGAACTGAGATCTAAAATAAAGTTTATCAGATAGCTGAAGCGCTATGCTTCACTCTCCACCGAACTTCGATGTAATTCTTGCAAGGGCAAAGGTCAAGTTCAGCAACAAAGTTTATTAGCTTTCTTGAAATCAGTCAAGCGTAACAAATGTTTAAAGTAGCTTAGCTCAAATCTAGACAATCCAATTTTATCAAGTAAGGTATCATATGAAAGCTCTTTTCAAGCAGAATCTCTTTGTACTATTTTCATAACTAATATTAGCTGATATCTTTGCTCATAACTGGTTAGAAGTGAATAATGCACTCATTATTGATAAATTGGTTATTAGTGCTTCTTCCTGATTCTTATGTCAAGAAATTTTTTTATTCCCCTGATATGTTGTTTCAGTAAGACTCATAAACATTGTGGGAGCTTGCATTTACCTATAATTTGCAGTAAATCATTAAATGCATAGCACCAAATTCTGCTAGAAACTGGTTGAAAATCAGCTTCATATGATAGCGTATAATATTTTCAAAAATAAATGAGTACTGGTATCAGTAATAACACTGTAAAACATGAGCGACAGCAAGCTGATACTTAAGCTAAGGAAGCACAAAACCAAAATACTCTACTAGGCTGTCAATTAACACCAAGTAGCTATCTTGATTCTTGAGACATCGTGTAGCAACAGTACCAATACACAAGTACATAATCACAGCACCAAGAATGCCGAAGCTACAGAAAGCCTAATGCACTAACAGCTAAAGTTGTATAACATCAAAATCAAATCAAGAGAAATCATAAACAACCAACATGTCTATCTGCATGCTTTTTTTTATGGTAATGATACCGGTATATAGCCTGTCGTTTAAATGTGACCAATGTTAAGATATTTCAAGACAAGATACACAAACTTAAAAAATGCTGTATGGTTGTACGAAAATAATAACTTTACTACATTCAGGTGTTCAACAACAGGCTGTTGCTATCGTATAGTTCTACCAAACTACATTTGGATACTTTGCTGTGAAAATGCTTGCCAAGCTAAAGAGATTTTTTCAGCAGTGTCGGTGGTGATCTGATATTGTCCTTGTGTTGTTGCAAGAGTTGGAGGATCAATGCAACAGATTATATGCATAGTTGGAATCCAACAGATGTCCTCATGCTTTGGAAAATGAAAGGAAGCAGCTGGCCCTTTTGGATGCAAAAAATTCACTTGCACATCTCCATTGACTTTGTGGCAAACTGGTACATTGACTTTGTGGCAAAAATTGACCTAGACAATGGAGATGTGCAAGTGAATTTTTTGCATCCAAAAGGGCCAGCTGCTTCCTTTCATTTTCCAAAGCATGAGGACATCTGTTGGATTCCAACTATGCATATAATCTGTTGCATTGATCCTCCAACTCTTGCAACAACACAAGGACAATATCAGATCACCACCGACACTGCTGAAAAAATCTCTTTAGCTTGGCAAGCATTTTCACAGCAAAGTATCCAAATGTAGTTTGGTAGAACTATACGATAGCAACAGCCTGTTGTTGAACACCTGAATGTAGTAAAGTTATTATTTTCGTACAACCATACAGCATTTTTTAAGTTTGTGTATCTTGTCTTGAAATATCTTAACATTGGTCACATTTAAACAACAGGCTATATACCGGTATCATTACCATAAAAAAAAGCATGCAGATAGACATGTTGGTTGTTTATGATTTCTCTTGATTTGATTTTGATGTTATACAACTTTAGCTGTTAGTGCATTAGGCTTTCTGTAGCTTCGGCATTCTTGGTGCTGTGATTATGTACTTGTGTATTGGTACTGTTGCTACACGATGTCTCAAGAATCAAGATAGCTACTTGGTGTTAATTGACAGTCTAGTAGAGTATTTTGGTTTTGTGCTTCCTTAGCTTAAGTATCAGCTTGCTGTCGCTCATGTTTTACAGTGTTATTACTGATACCAAAATCAAATCATATCTTCATTATACTCGCCATATTACGCCGAAGCGTGTAACGAGTTGCAGGGCTCATCTCCGCGGCTTAGCACCTGGGCTACACAGCTCCGAAGAAACTTCGCAACAGTGGCGAGTCGTTGGCGACACTGTGTCGATTTGACCGGCCCGTGAGTCGAACCCCAGACCTCCCGCACCGATAGCGTGCGCTTTGCAGCTGAGCTAACAACTGGTTATATTCCTGATACCAGTACTCATTTATTTTTGAAAATATTATACGCTATCATATGAAGCTGATTTTCAACCAGTTTCTAGCAGAATTTGGTGCTATGCATTTAATGATTTACTGCAAATTATAGGTAAATGCAAGCTCCCACAATGTTTATGAGTCTTACTGAAACAACATATCAGGGGAATAAAAAAATTTCTTGACATAAGAATCAGGAAGAAGCACTAATAACCAATTTATCAATAATGAGTGCATTATTCACTTCTAACCAGTTATGAGCAAAGATATCAGCTAATATTAGTTATGAAAATAGTACAAAGAGATTCTGCTTGAAAAGAGCTTTCATATGATACCTTACTTGATAAAATTGGATTGTCTAGATTTGAGCTAAGCTACTTTAAACATTTGTTACGCTTGACTGATTTCAAGAAAGCTAATAAACTTTGTTGCTGAACTTGACCTTTGCCCTTGCAAGAATTACATCGAAGTTCGGTGGAGAGTGAAGCATAGCGCTTCAGCTATCTGATAAACTTTATTTTAGATCTCAGTTCCCAACCAATCCAGAGTTATGACAGTTCGAATAAAAACTGTGCCAAAATTTTGGTATGTCACGGTTGAGCGAACACGAAAAAGTTGTATTTTTTAAAATGCTGTAACTTTGTAACCGCTTGACCGATTTGACAAAAAAAAATATCATTTTGCTCAGAATTAAATTTACTTTCAGATGAGCCTACTTTCAGCAACATTTAAATTTTTGGGTTAACTGGCTTGGTTGATTTGAGATGGAATGACCCAAAAGTGCTGTAATCACAACAGTAGCTGACCACTATAGGTTTTTGCCCAACCCCAAAAAGACCATGATGCTCAAGTTCGTGTTACGAGTTCAATTTTTAGCATGTTTAAAATGCTTTTTTTTATACCTGTTTGATAGTTCGTTAGTTGGTTCATTTGCACTCGTTTTCGTTCTGTAAAAGCTGTGTTTTTGTATACTGTTGAGTGTTGTTGGTAATGTATCATGAACAATTGTGGCGTGCGGTAAACCTTTGCTCTAAAAACGATTTTTATGGGCGTTTTAGAAAATGCCACCACCCAAAACAGACTGAATTTTCGTAAGTATGAATCACTGTGACGTAGCCTATAATCTTTTCTCTGAAAATAATTGTTATGCTCCTTTTCGAAAATGAAAACCACACGAAACAGAATGAATTTCTGTAAGCATGAATTGATTTAGGCATGACTTAATGTGGCGTACGGTAAATAATCTTTCCTTTAAAAATAATTTTTATGCACCTTTTAAAGAATGTTATCACCCTAATCGAAGTGTAGGTTATAAGGTTACCGTATATTGACATATTTTTGACGTTTTTAAGAACATTTTACCGAATAAAAAACCAAAAAAAAAATAATTCTCTGTCAAATTTCATCATGATGTTGCAAGCATAACAACTATTATATATAATCAACGCTTCATAAAAAATCACCGTAAATACTTTCATTCATTTTCACGAAACTGCATATTTGGAAAAAAAAATTAAACTTTTCCGGAAATTTTTTGTGCTATAGTCGCGAATCTGACAAAAAATCCCCTAAAAAGAAATTTCTTGGCACCCCCTTTTCGGTCCAAAAGTTGTCCCAAAATATTGTCACTACAAAAATATCACCGATTTATTACGTCACAAACGACATTTATGACATTTTGTATTTTTTGCTGAAACACAAAAATGGCTCTGACTCAAAAGTGGCAAAATGCACTTTCGTGACTATAGCACAACAACAACGACATGGAAATAAATAAATAACTGAGGTTATTTTCAAACTATATGGAACTGATGATTCATCAGTAATTGAGGGAGGCTGCGAAGTGAGCTTGCACTCTTCGAGTCAGCAGTCACCCAGTATATATGTCATATGGGATCGGCTCCAGCTGCATATTGAGCCCGTCATGTAGGATCTGTTGTCTGCGCGCGGTACCGCTGGGCCATGTTGCTGACATGTACAGGTTAGCTACTGTTATTCAATATATGAATATAAAGAGTGAATACACAAATTACATCAAAGCTAATGAAATATTCTGCACCACTGGTAGTGTGTTTAGCAGTGGTCTTTTTGACCTTAGTTTTTTCTGCAACAGACCTCACCACCGCATTGAGGTGGTTGTCTTAAGTGCCAAAACTTTCTTGTTGTCAAAAGAGATTGGTAGGTTTGATGCTAGGATTCTGTAGTACTTGTGTTTAATTTTTAGAATTTAAACACACATCCTACTTGTCTGTTTTGCTTTCAATATTTATGTAAATCTCAATTTTCTTGTTCTCTAGCCTTGTTTTTGCGATGTCAGCCCATTTTTTAAAAGATGCTAGGAAGGTTGTTTGTTTTCCTAATTCAAGCTAGATAGTGATGTGTCAAAGTTGTCTCTGTTTGGAGCAATTTAAGGAACTGTCGTGTGGCATCATTAAATTATTAATACATGGGTTTCTGATCCACAAAATAAAGGTTTTGTAAAAGTTATGATGATGGATGAGAAATCAGTGATTATGATGAATTTTGTGCTGCATTTTTTCGTCTAATCAGCATATTACAATATTTTTTAGAGCGATGTTAAGATGTTTTGCAAACCCTCTCCTCACTTTAATGGAAACATGTAAGTTGTCATGTTGTTTTTTTAATAGTTGCATTATCATGGATTGCTACCTTTTTTTTATTTTTTTATTCTGCACAAGTTTTTACAGCAAATCTAACGGTTTTAGTTCAGAAACCAGTTGGAGCAAAACACATGTTTTTTGCTTTGGTTTAAAATTGGGTGGCAATGAAGCTGTCTATGTATTTACAGTGTTAGCAAATTTGATAGGTTGCAGTGAAACTTTTTTAGTCTTATAAATGTTAGTTAAATGGTCAGTAGATGCAATTGTTACTACAGGTGGTTTACACATGACTAATTTTTATAATCGTGCTTCAAGTATAAAAATAAGCTTATTTTAATGTTCTTTGCATTGTTTTTCGAAGCAATATGTGTGCCTTTTGATTGCTTTACTTGACCTTTCACGTTTTTGGAGCTTTTAGTAGCTATGGTGTCATTTTGTATAGTGTTTATTAAGGTCATTTATTAAGGTCATATCTCATTGATTTTATCTTTCTATTGTATTACATGACATAAATTATATGTGTAATGATCATCATCTTTTTAGATACAAGTTTGAAACAGAGTTGGAACTACCTCATGACATTGTGTATGAAGTTATGAAGCCTCCCAAGACCACAGAAGAGCGGTTAGCATGGGACAAAAGTCTAAAACATTATGAAAGACTTGAAACAATTACGGAGGTATATAATGCCCACTAAAAATCGTAATTTGAAGCAGCTTCTAGTCAATTACAAAACTGCGTTAGAACTTCAATTTCGGTGGCCAGTAAGTAACTAATTTTTTGTAGTGGAATGGGCAAAGCTCATTTTGGGTTTATTAAGAAAATAGAGGCAACATAATGGTTTGAATTTGTGTAGACTTTTTTAAAACAAGTAAATTATGACTCTGTTTAGTTTCATTCAAGGACAAAGAGACTTTATATTTTCGTATAAATAAATACTATTGTTTGATTTGTGCCATATTTGTTAGTTGCTATCTACGACTATGGTTTGTTTATGATTTTTTTTTTGGCTAGGATATAGCTATTGGTGTTTTGGTCACACCATCTGTTCTTTTTGGAGTCGTTTCAAGTAGAGAATTTGTCGATTTATACTTATTCAAAACTTTTGAAGAAGATGACCTAAATGAAGGTAAATAAATGCAGAATTGAAACTCCATTCCTGGAAATGGATTTGTTTTAGTGATTGCGATATTTTTGGATTAAATGCTGTTCGATATTGGATTGGACTTCTGTTTTAAAATTTTACAAACTTAGTTAAATCGCCTACAATATTTATTCTTTATTCACTATATTTAAAGCCGAAATTGTCATTGAAATGTTATTACCATGACTATTTTACGTGTACAACGGCATTGGAAGAAGATTGCACAAAGTATACAAATTAGGAAGCAATCACATGTGACCGTGAAACTAGGATGCATGTTGATGATGGGTCGACCTATTAAATGGTTGAACACAGCACAGCGTGAATTAGTGATTGGTACTGTTGCAGTACGAAGTAGCACCTTCAGCTAAACTCTTAACAGCTCATATGGCCGACGGGTAAGAGCGTCCGCCTCAGAAGCTGTAGACTGGGGTTTGATTCCGAGTCAAGTCAAACCTATGACTGTAAAATTGGTATTCACAGCTTCCCTGCTTGACGTCCAGCATTATGGGACAATGTGGAGCACCAGCTGGCAAGTTTCTTGTTGTGCTGTTTAGAAAGGTTCTTAGCGGGATTTCCCCATCTTGGTGTAGTAGACGTATGGCCGGCAACTTCTAAGCGAGTTTGCTATGGCGCTATGGTTGTTTTCTCGTGATAGAAGAATAAATATGCTGCTAAATACACGCAAATGCAATTTTGGTATGACTTAAAGTACTTAAAAAAATTCAGTTCTACCATGAGGCAATGCCTTTATTGCAGGAAATATATCATCTGAGTTGTAGGTCTACTGAACTGCAGCAGTAACTAGTAAGTAATGAAATAGGAAACCCAAAATAAACCAAACTTTGTCATATTTTAAGCTGAGCTTATTTTAGTTGATTTTCTTCGTTATCAAGCTCTTGTTTGCTTCGACGTTGGAGATAAGTTTGAGATATGTGATGTGATGAGCAATTGGCGTTATGTCAATTGTTGCGGCATTATCTTAGTTAAGAAATTGATTTAATTAGATTTCAGTTTAATTACAAGCGTTTAATTATGTCCATGTGTTGGAATGAAAAACACATTGCAATTAATAAATAACAGAATGTTTAAAAGAAGAAATTTTTTCGTTGTAAGCATTCTGAGCATAGTCGCAAATAATGAATTTTCGTACCGGTACTTGGATTCTTAGGAATTTTCCAATCACAATAGCTACTTTGATGAGACTTTAGAGACGAAGCAGTAGGACTGCAAGTTTTTAGCAGTTGATACGCGATCACTGGTTAATCTCTGTTCATATGTAGATTATGGAACCATCAGTTGGATTTTTGGTAAGTGAAAAAATATTTTTAGCAAAACTTTTTAATTTGACCGATTTAACGTTAGAAGTTTTTTTTTTAAATATTTATGTTGAGCCGCATCGTGGGTTTTTTGTTTTACATGGTATCTACGTTTTATTTTTTCAATTACCATTAGCGGTGAGCAGCGAAAGTGCAGCCAAGGTTGTAGGTAGATGGCTTGGCGCCATTTAAGGTTGCTGCACTAATCTTAATTAAAGTTTCAAGTAATCATGAAATCTATCACTATTTTTTCAACTTCCTTTAATTAATGAATCATCTCTTCTGGCGCCGCTGCTTAGCATTGAGTGTTGTTGATGGCTATTCACTATTCAGTCCGACAAAGCGTGGTATTAGTGTTGACCATTCTTGATCGTTGGAATTTGTAATTATGAACCTGCCAGTCTAAAATTCGTCACTGAAACTTCAAATTTTGTTTTAGCTAAGACATTTCATGGCTATTTTTATAATGGTATGATGGAACCAAACTGTCTTCCCGTAATGACGACCCAAGCAACTTTAAATTTCCTATTTTATTTTGAAAAATAACTCAGTGTTTGTTCATATTCTGCATGCTTCATATGATTAGCATGTTCCCGCATATACATTGTATCTACTCGACTTGTAATTGTATTTTTTTAAAGTATGATTGTAATAATGTAATTATGCTTTAGCAATCAGCGTTGAGCATCCAAATCGTCCCCCAACATCGGACTGTGTGCGAGGAATTAACTTTCCAGGAGGTTTTGCCGTTGCGCAAAGCAAACGGTAAGTACTTAGTTTAAATTTTGCATTCGTAGCTGTGGCATGTTGTTTTTAGCTATTGTGAACGGTTCGGTGTCTGCACGTTATACTTCGTTGCAATTAGCCATCGATTCGTTGAGCTTTAGTCATCAATTGGTGGTTGGTTCTAAATTTCATGCCCACTTGCTGCTTAGTCATTTTGTTAGCCAATTTAGTATAAAATCTGCCGTGGTAGTCTTGTCTGGCTGAAGTTTACAAGTGGAACCCCAAAGTAGTGAGCGCTATGAGCGTAATAGACGTTCCCGTTGCTCAGAGTGTCTTATTTCTGCTGGTCCAATAATTACATGCATGTCTCAGTTTGTTTTTTTACTTAAATGCCATGATTCGGAAGTAGCCTTAGTTATTATTTACTAACCAAGTGCACGGTGAGGGGTGTGAAGGTTGACTGGTGTTACGTGTACCTGGCATTGTGCGGTTATCCACAACACTATTCACCCATTTTAAAAAAGAGGTTGGGTAATACTACAGCATCTTACTCGTCAGCAGTGTTTTTTTAAGGTTTGGCTTGAGGAACCGTTAAGCAATTTATAACGTAAAACACAGCTTTCTTACACTATTGCAGAAGCAGGTGTGGACACCGCTGGAGAATTTTGAGAGACGTTTCTGTTTTTCAAAACGCCTTAAAAACACTGCTCGTAAGCATTATACGTGTTGATTTATACCACTCTTTTACCGTTTTCCGTTGTACAAGTGAATACATATCATCACGAAATCTTGCAATTGTCGTTGCAACGTGATTTGCTGATTTGTGTTGCAGTGTTTTGTCATTCGTTTCCGTTCTAAATGTTGCTAATAGGTTGTCTGATCGTTTGATATCAGACCAAGTGTTAAAGGTTGTCAAAGGTTCAAATAATGTCATCATTAATACTGCAATACTGCTGTAACTGTTTCAAGCCATCGCTGACAGTCGTCCATTTAACACAGGGTGGGGAACTAGCATTTATTGTGATATTACAATTTGTCCTTAAATTGCAGTAGGTAAGAAGGTAAATGAAAGTAGAATTTTTGTTGTTTAACAAGCTGGTTTACGAACTACGTAATTTAGCCCCAAATATTATTTGAGAATGAATAGCTTTGAGAAAAGGTGTTTTTGCATTGAACTTCAAGTGATGCTCTGTCCCGAACAAATATCCACAAATTACTGTTAAAGATTTAAGTTTTATACCGGTGTATGCCTATTTTAGCATACCAAATTGCGTACTAATTTTCAGATTTTGTTGAGCGCTAGTTAAAGTAAAGTTTGATGGTGTATTCGATTTTCCTAAATTGCTTCTCCAGGCATTTAACTTGACCCTTGCTCGGTTTCTAGCCCTGCTTTCTGTTGTCACGCGATGTGTCGAACGAAAAGATTCAGTGAAAAGACATTGTTTGTAATTATGCAAACAAAATCCACGGTTGAATTGGAGTTAAAAGCGAGGCCGTCAAATTTGCTGCTAGTTTGTATTGCAAACAATTTTTATTTTAATGGCATTGATGCAAGACCAATTGTCAAGGTATATATAATGCATTTTTGCACGACATGCAGCTCTGCTTCTATTACAGCTATGAAACTTATTGTCGCATGTGCTCTACACATTTTTTCTTACGTTTTCATGTTAAGTCCATCACCTTAAATTGGAAACTTATGATGCTTTTCCATCAACAATACAACGTTAAAGTAGCAGGCTCGGGTGTTTATTCCTCTACACCTCAACGATTACACTATCATTATACTCACGTTACACTCAACCAGTGAAGCAAAGCGGTTGATTGTCGAATTTACTGTTTCTTTACCATGACTAATGGTTATCCTTCAAATAAACGAACGAAAACAATTTTAATCGAATCTTTACTTGCGGTGTTACGCCGAAGCGTTGTAACGAGTGGCGAGACCCAGCTCCGTGGCTTAGCGCCAGGGCAACACAGCTCCGAAGAAATGTCGCAGCGGTGGCGAGTCGTTGGCAACAATATGTCAGGTTCCACTGGCTCGGGAAACGAACGCAGACTCTTCTGCGGCAAGAGCGGAGGCTTTAGCTACTATGCCAACCACCGGTATCCAGATCTTGATAAATACATTCTTATGCTTGTTCGGACTTACTTGAAACAGCTGTTATTACATTTTACAGCAATCCGAGTAAATGCTATGTTGAAATGTACGTGAACAGTGAGATCGGTGGTGCGCTTCCTCGCAAGGTGGTCGAAACAGCTCTGCCCTATCAGCAAGTAGCTTATATTGAGAGCGTAAAAGCTGAAGTGAAACGTCGTGCAGGTATTGAGTGATCTCAGAAAAAGGCCGAAAACTATTCTTCATATGTTAAAGACGTTGTTAATGTAATCTGCTGATTGTGTTAAGTACATAGTTTATTTTAGAAAATTTTTTATTCTGCAAACTTGCGATTGCTGAGTTATTGTTTTGCGAAACCTTAATTGCCGTTATTTGATTATTTTTTTTTTCGTTTAGTTTTACACTAACCTAAAAGATGTGCTTGATTAATTATTTAGGTAAATCATTGATACCATGAATAGAAGCTTGTATGTCACCAATTGCAAGTAGCGTACTTGTGTTAGACTATGCATTATAGAAGATTTTCAGGGAATAATCACACATAAGCAACGCGAAGCACGGACCAAAATAGTGAATAATGGAGCTATGATGCAGCTATGCTGTGCCAATATCCATTTTTCATAGGCTAAAAGCCTGTGCAGTGTGCACCTTCTGCATTATGAAATGAATTTTAGCGTCATAACGAGAAAAGTGGTAATGACATCATAAATTTAATTGCGAGTTTGAAAGTTCACGGACGTTCAGCTCACAAAAATAGACATTTGGCGGGGTGACTGGCTGGCCCCATTTGCTAGAAACTGAAAAAGTCCGTGGTTTTGCAAGTGTAGGTTATTGCTTTATTGTCTTGGGATTCACTAATTCACTTGGCTTAGCAGTTCAATAAAACAAGCTTAATTGCTCCTGCAGTAGTGTTTTTTGTGTGTTTAAACCTAAAGTATTGACGTGTGTTTGCAATTGTTCAAGGATAAAAGGCTATGTTGTTGCAATCGTATGTTATTTATTGCGGCTTAATATTTTGAATTGATATAAATTTGCATAAAATTGCGTTTTCCAAGGTATAACAGGGTGTTTCAAAAATCTTAAGCACGTTTGAAGTCCTCATTTCTCCTTAACTAAGTATGGTAGCAAGATAAACGTTGTGCCATTTTAAATCAAAGTGTATGCTGCACATTAAGTTTTTTGTAAGTTTTTGTATTTCCGAGGTATTCAATGTCAAATGCTCCCTAGATATTTTGAACGCCTCGTTGTTTCACGATAATTCAAATGTTTGCTTATTTTGTGCGTATGAAATTTTGAATTTTTCATTTTGAGGTCAATTTTATTTTAATTTTTTATTTGCAAGTTGTACCAGTGTAAATTTTACGTTGTCGACATGCTT
The DNA here is from genome assembly GCA_964006365.1 of Trididemnum miniatum. Lineage (NCBI taxonomy): Eukaryota > Metazoa > Chordata > Ascidiacea > Aplousobranchia > Didemnidae > Trididemnum > Trididemnum miniatum. The sequence continues at coordinate 14,586,166 of OZ023243.1, read as the reverse complement.
TAAAAATGATTTTGTTACAACAGTACTCTCAACTTTTTTAGGCACAATGAAAGCCTATTTTACTTTTAAAAATATGGCGGAGCTTCTAATAAAAATTCAATATTTTGAGTATAATCACTAAAACCACATGAGTTTGATTTCACCTGATTGCAAAATAGTATCGTTGAAAAAATTGTCAAAGTGTAAATTTGATCAAAATTCCAAGAATTCCAGCCATTTATTTCTGCTTGGAAACCCTTGTAAAATGCTTTGCGAAGCCCAAGGGTTCTGCGGAACTTCAATAGTAGAGTGTTGCGGCTTGTTCAGCGCCATGCTATGCAAAGGTTGCTGTAATTGTGAGTACTGAGCACTAGGTTTTCTTGGCAATTTATGACACTTCTATGTTTAGCAAAATTTTTATGCCATGATTATGTTTTGTCAGCTGTTACTTTTGTATATAAATTGTCAAATGTATTGTACAAAATGTAATTTCTTTTCTTTCAATATTATTGTCTTAGTTACTGTTATAATTTCACATTTTGCGTTGCACTTTTGAATTACAGTGCCTGTTGCATTACACCAATTCGTGTACCATTCATTACTGCTACATTAGATCTATTAGCTTGTCAGCGTGTACTTGTGCAGTATTATAATGTTGGAGAGTAGGTTTGCCTAATTCATACAATCCACTACCTTGTAAGATGTGTTTCTGATCGTTATCGCCTCTTATCTATAGCGATGGCTTGATTTTTGTGAACTTTGTCATAAAATGTTGCAATTAATATCGATAATAAATGCTGATAATGGTATTTATGTGTAATGTTATCGTTATAAGCTAGAAGGCTGCAGAACCTGTAGATCTTGTAAGTCAACTGCTTCATTTGAGTACGTGGGGACTAAAGATTGTAAACAGTAAGACGAATCCAGACTCGCCTTGGAGTTGCTTTTGTTTCCGAGTTTTACGCTTCAGTTTTTACTTCGGACTTTTTTATGTTACTGCTTGTCAGGTTCCACCAAGTAGGGATAGTTATCATGAAGCACCCCCTGAGGTATCCCTGATCTCATTCAAGGATGCTACAGCGAGAGACTACTCAACCTTGCGGTCATGGCCGTCGTAAAAACGACGCTCCGAAACACCTCGCCACGCTGCAGACAAATCAATGCCGTCTAAACCTTCGTAAAATATAATTGATTCTTTCCCTCACAACTAGAGATGTAAAAAATCGTTTTTTTTTTTCGCTTGTTTTTTTTTCCGTTGTTTTTTTACGTTTTTTTTTTTTTTGTCTTTGCAGTTGACAAAACCAAAACAAGTTTGTTTTTAAAATAAAACAAGGCAATCAGCGTCAAATTGCACGACTAAAATGAGAGAGTATCGCACATGTCATTATAGGCCTACAGGGTGTCCATAAATTATTGCTGCAATTTCAAAAATTCGCCGCAATCTTACTTTTTAAGTTATTTTTAATTGGTTTGTTTTACAGTAAAGGGAAATGCTTCAAGTTTACGTAGATGTTTTAGTATACTTCTACATGTGCACCATCAGTCGCACGTAGGATATCCAATCGATATTCAATTTCTAGCCATGTTCTTGCTAACATATCCACAGTAACTGTATCAAGTGCTTCAATTATTGGTTGTTGCAAATCACCAACGTATCTGACTTTGGTTCGGCAAACGATATCCTTTACATAGCCCAACAGGAAAAAATCCAATAATGTGATATCAGGGAAACGTGGCGGCCATGGAATGGCACCATCACGTCCAATCGATCTTTCTCGAAATGTGTCACTCAACAATTGACAAAGTGCAAGACCCCAATGAGGAGGTGCACCGTCCTGCTGGAAAATAACTAGTGTTTGATACTGTTCAAGCTGTGGTGACACATATTCTGTCAAAAGGTCGAGATAAATTTGAGCTGTAATTGATTTCTCAGCGAAGAAAATTTTATCATGCATGATTCCACACCACACGGTTAGTTTAGGGGAGTCTCGTCCGAGCTCGTACGTTTCATGCGGATTATGCGAGCCCCATAATTGAGTTGTATCTGTTTATTAATCCAGAAACGTTGACTCGTCACTGAAACAAACACGTTTCAAAAATTCTGGATCTGAATCTAATCTGTGTAGCATCGTCACTGCAAGTTCTTTGCGTCGTGGCTTATATTCTGGCTTAAGGGCTTGCAGTAACTACACTTTACTGCAGTGGCGTACGCAGGATTTTTCAATGGGTAGGGTTCAGTGACGTCACATCGTGATGACGTAAAGATACTACATTACAATTACAGTAGTTTGGAGGTATTAAAATGCATCGTATTGTAATGTTTCCAGCCTAAATTGCAGCTAACCATGATTAAGCTATATAATGCCATAACTAAGGAAACAACAAAGATATTTCATTCACACTTTTGCTTAATGCTTTGCGTTTCATTTAAGGAGAGAAAAGGTTTTACAGAAACTCAAGCTGTCAGGCCGTGGTTAAAAATTTTCTGCAAAATTTTAGTTGAAATCATTTTTGGGCCATATGGGAACGTTAATTGACTAAAGTAGGCTGGCTAGCTGTCGCAACGTCAAAAACAGGGTGCACCCAGGGGGTAAAACAAGCAATTCCTTCTCTCCACAAAAACTTTTTTCAAGAACCAACATTAATATAACCAACGCATATAGGCTAAACCTTGTTATAAACAGTCAATATACGGTACACTCATTATGAAGGGGGCTGTTTCTCGCTTGAAATTTGCAAAGTGAAGATATTGGAGCATAAGAAAAAACTGCCCTCCCTACCAAAACGTTTTTAAACTAAAATAAATTATGCGAGAGAGGAATCCCTAATCATCCGATTGAAATCAAAAACAGCGTCGATATTATCTAAGCATTTTTCTGCCAAATCACAGCGTTGATATCAGATGCTTTCAAACACATAATCGGGGTGTCTATGGGAAAGGAAGAACTCTAGCTCCTGAGATAGTCAGCTTACGGTACGAAAAAACAATGTTGTCTCTCCCCTCGTTCCGCCCCTAGGCCTCTTCAAATTTTCGTTGGTCTATGGTCGTCTTTGGCAGTATTTTTATCTTACTTTTGGCACTTAGAGCAGTGTCAATTTAGTTTTTTATATTTTAATAAAATTTCTCAAAAAACCGGTCGATTATAGCGTAGTGTTAAAAGATTTCGCTATCGATGCAGAAGGTTTGATACTCAATTCCCAGGCCGGTCAAATCGGACACAGTGTAGCCTACGGCTCGCAACGCTGCGACGTTTCTTTGGAGCTGCGTTGCCCAGGCGCTAAGCCGCGGGGTCGGGCACTGCCACTCGCTACCACGTTTCGGTACAACAACGAATTTAATGAAACGAGTATAATCAAGATTTGATTTGATTAAAAAAAAAAAAAATTGTGTGCAGCCATAGTTACTGCAGATACACCGCATTTAAGGAAACTCCTACTTCTTAACTGTTTCACAGCAACATCAATGACAAAAATGCACTTCAAGCAAAACACAACAGAAAAGTTAGACTTTCGGGTACCGGTATTGTAGCTTTGCATCGTAATCAGTGCTCGAGTTGTAAAAACACTTATGGAGGGATGGTACAACTTTTCACGCAGACATAAGGAGGGATGATCATTGTACTTGTAAGGGAATGGTTTACACTAAAATGTTTTGTGGGGGATGGTGTTGTTTGAGATGAAAACATGACAGCAATTTCGGCAAGCTCCGCATGAAGAAAAGTCGGTTCGTTTTAAAAAAGAAAGTTTTCATTTTTTCTGCAATTGTCAAGGAGGAAGGGGAGTGCTGACTCCAGACCCCTGCAAGCGTCACTGGGGCCCATCTCTACGCGCTTGGGTAACACAGAAACATCGCAGCGGTGGCGAGCCGTTGGCGACACTGTGCCGATTTGACCATCCCGGGAATCGAACCCCAGACCTTCCGCACGGATAACCTGTGCGCTTAACAACTGAGCTAACGGCCGGTACCGGCCCAAATATCGAACCGAAAACCTCCCACGCCGATGTGTTTAACCACTACGCCAACTAGTCGATTTGGCTCAAAATCATGACATCGCAAGCGGAATATCTGCCTGCATTGCAACCGTTCTCTTCCAGCAATGCCTTCAGCGCTGAAACGTTGTCTTGTCCAGCCATAGCCGTTGAGAAGAATGTCTCTGTGACATCACAACACGACTCCAGCTTTAGTGCCCATTGACCTTGTCCAGTCTTGCATTTTGAGCCAGCCATTGGTTCAAGCGCTACACACCAGAAAAGTTTGACTACCGGTATTATTGCATCACGAAAGTTTCTCGAGATTATATAGGCAATTTGATACAGCACAGTAAAACACAATCTCTGTATGAAAAAACGCTAATTGGTCCAAAAAGAGCGGTTTTTAATTTTTTCCAATCGTCAATGGGGGGGTTTGACCCCCAAACCCCCCCGTGCGTACGCCACTGCTTTACTGTATATGCATAAAGTCGCAAATTTTTACGCAAAACTTTGTGAATAGTGGAGCGTGGGATCTGCAATTGGGTAGAAGCCTGCGAATAGACTTTCTAGGGCTTCTGGTATATGCCACTCGCACAGATTCAATTTCTTCTGATATTTGAGGTCGGCCAGCTCCCTGTCTCTGCAACACACTACCAGTCTCCATTAACTTTTCATGCCATGCTCGAATTATAGATCGTGCAAGTGGCTTGCACCGGTACGATTAAGCCGATAAGGCAGTGGTCGGCAACCTGTGAGCCACCGCCCAACTGTGAACCTTTTAGCAATTTTTCGTGTACCGCGAGCTATTTGGTTTTACAAAGTCCTTGTCGGCCGCATGCTTGCTGCATATAAAAAGTAAGCCCATAGGCTACAACTAATAATAAAAACCTTCCCTTTGATGCTTTGCGCGTAAAACAATCCAATTCTTTTTCTCCCGGCGGTACATGACTACACCGGCCGGTTAGCTCAGTCGTTAAGCGCACGCCATCGGTACGGGAGGTCTTGGCTTCGATTCTCAGGCCGGTCAAATAGGCACAGTGTCGCCAACGGCTCGCCACCGTTGTGAAATTTCTTCGGAGCTGTGTTGCCAAGGGCCCCGCCACTCGTTACGCGCTTCGGCGTAATACCGCGAGTTTAATGAAGATTTGATTTTGATACATGGCTACAAAAGCAAAACCCGTAGTACCATGCACAAAAACGGATGCCGTGTGTCTATATCTTTCAATTATGCAATGCTCGCTTTGTTTCTTCAGTTCTATCGATGCGAGCCAGTAGAAAAAAAAAGCACGCGCTTTGCATTTTCTTTGCTTTTAAAACAACGCACCGTTTTTTCATTTTGTAGTTAGTAGTCGTGTTGTATAATTTATTCGTTTTGTAGTCGTGGTTTTAAATGCTGTGGGCCTTCAATATTCTATTGAAAGGGTGATTTGGGCCGCGTTAAATAAAGGTCGCCGACCACTGCGATCAGGTATTGTGATCTAAAATTTTGTTGATTGTCACTGCACAGTACATGAATAATGACGTCCGACAATTTCACTATCTGGTGGTAATTAGGTCATATTAGCTTTATCTTTGCTATCAGCTCGCAGCCTGATATAAGTTTGGGAAAGAAGAGATCTTTAATAGATGGCCGAGTGGTATAGAGCGTCTGTCTCTTGAGCTGTAGACTCGGGTTTGATTCCGAGTCCGGTCAAACCAATGACTTTAAAATTGGTATTCACAGCTTCCCTGCTTGACGCTCAGCATTAAAGGGACAGTGTGGAGAACAAGCCGGCAAGTTTACTTGTTGTGCCGTTGGGAAAGGCACTTAGCGGGATTCCCCCATCTTGGTGTGATAGACAGATGGCTGGCAACTCCTAAGCGAGCTCGTATAGCGCATTGATCGCTTTCTCGTGATAGGAGGATAAATATGCAATTAACTAACTAACTAACCTGCTAACTTAATATCCGTATTGTAGCAACAGATAATAAGTTCAGAACATAAAACATTTTTAAATAGAAAATAACATGCAGAAAATATGCTAAGCGTTTTCAAACAACTCCACTGTCCTCGATGATGATGATTTCTTTATTTTTATCCTCCTATCACGAGAAAGCGACGGAGACGCTATGAGTAGGACGAATCCAGAATTCCAGACTCGCTTAGAAGTTGCCCTTGTTTCCGATTTTTGCGCTTGAATTTTGCATCTGACTTCTTCAATTTGCGTCTTGTTAAATTCCTCCAAGCAGAGATAATTGCCACGAAGCATCTTATTCAAGAATGCAATAACGAGGCTTGGGTTGGAGTTAAACTGTCAACCTTGCGATCATGGCCGTCGTAAAAACGACGCTCGGAACCACTCGGCCACGCTGCCATCCTTCATCAGAACACGATCGAAAATGGAAAGCTAACGTGCCCAGGGCAAACTAATTCAAGTGAAAAGCAAAACCGCAAGGGTACGACACAACTCGTACCCTTGCTGTTTTGCTTCTCGCTTATTAGTTTGCCGAGCGAAAACTTTTTATTTCTGATCATGCTGTAATGAAGGACTGACGATTTGTCCGAAAACGTTTAGGTTATTTTCTGCACCGGCATGTTATTTTGTAAATATAGTTCAAGTCTATAATTGTTGAAGAAGTTCATGTTCATAGTCTCAAAACTTTTAAAACGAGATAACGTGCAAAGAAGAACAGAGGTGGGGGTCTGGGGGGCTCCACCCCCCAGAAGTTGACACGGTCTTAACGTTTTAGTTGATGGTGCAATGATTCATCACCCACAATAATTTCCACAAATGCGCGCCACTGAACATGACCCACCGGCCACCGCGGAACCCTTAGAACTGCTTCAATAAGCACTTAGATTTCGAAGATATAAGAACCATTGGAGGTTGGATTACTGTCAGAAGCCAGGAAATAGGAAAGCACAATCAGTATTCCCGCTTGCAACAAAATTTGCATAAAAAACAGTTTTTTTGAGGCCAGGTTTTTTTTGAAAAAAAAACACGTTTAAAAAAACAAAGGCAAAAAAAACATTTACATCTCTACTCACAACGTCAAGTGTAATTAACCAAAAGTACAATTTGCTTTCAATTAGATGTAAGGGCACTAAAGTGATATGGATATGGCTGATTCAGAACTTTTGGAAGAGGGCGTTCTGTGTACCTCTGGACTGACGGAAATAAGCAGTAATTAAATCAACAGATTCATCGAAATTATCTTGGTTGGAGTAACGTTTAAACGAAAAACCTATATGTGAAAGTCGAAACGAACATAATCCTGCTTAGATGCCTAAACTAACACGCCGGTATAGTCCCATGATCATTTACTGTGCAACGAGAAATCAATTTCATAATTAGGCGTACAACAGCACAATTTCAATTACATCACCAAACAATATGCAAAAGCTATAAAGCAAGAAATTGTTAAATTAGTACAATAACAGCCAAATGTGTAGGAATCATTTTTTCAAGAACTTGTGGCATTTGCCATCATTAAATACCGGTACTCCGAAAGACAAAGAGAATTTTTTTCACCCTTTATTGCACCAAAATATTGACAGTAATTGTGGTTTACTACGTTATCCAGCAAAGCATGCCGGCAAAATAAAACGACGATTTTTTTTAAATGAACCTTAAATTGCAGAGGAAAAATCATATCCCATTTCAAAGGAAGACTTAATTTTTTTACAGCACGAGGAAAACATCAGAGAAATGAAGAGATTCAATAATACAGTCCAATACAAAACACTAGGCTGCCACATAGCGTTAAAAAAACATGCATATTTGAATTAAAACAATAAAAAACATATGTTCTTAATTAAATGCAATTTTATTTAAAAATAGATATAAATTAAATATAAATTACACACAGTGGCATTTGAAAATTATTAAGTGCAAGCAACAAAAGATTAATGAGAATTTTATGAAATTGCTCAAAAAAACAGAATAACTTTCGATAAAACCTGAACTTAAGTGGGTACAGAGGCGTATGCAGAGGACTCCTACATGCGCGCCCCCTCAGGCTACCTCGATAGGCCTACACGTTGAAAGCCATTATCGCTCCGAGTCTCCTAGAAAAATTATGCTTTTTGAAGGAAAGCTTCTTCATGCAACCCCTTCAGAAAATTTCAATGTTGGCCTCTGAGTTGGTATCGCTTCAACTTAAGTGGTGGTCTGGGAATTTTTCCAGATATCATTAAGTACTGTTACTAAGTTATCTATTGCGTACAGACAGTCGTTATCAGGTCCATGATAAACAGTTTTGTCCTCTAAAAAGCCTTCAAATGTGCTGTGAGCAAAATCTATCATATGAACGCTGCAATGATATGGCTTACTTCCTTGAAAATCGTTTTCGCTGTGGGGATTTACCCCATCGACTGATCCTTGACAAGAAGAGTTTGCAACTGTGTTTGGAACTGCTGAGCCTTTGTCACTGTCTTCTTTAGAACGACATTTACTGGAAGACTCGGCATTGGATAACTCGGATACACTTTCGTATATGATTAACACGGAACTCGCGTGAAAGCGAAAAGTGTTCTGCAGCTGCAACTCCAGCCGGAGTTCTTTTAAACGCTGAACAATAGGAGGAACCACCTCAACGACCATTCTTTCACCGTTGTGAAGATACTGAGTCAATGCATCAATGAATCCTTTGCTTGAAAGACCTCGGCCATAGTATTTGTCTCGACAGAGATATTCTTTTGAGTTAACTTGATAAACCTTTAAAAAAAATTCAAATTTTTATGCTTGTTTCAGATGTTAATAAGAGTAACAGTAAGAATTTCTAAGTTCCTATTCCGGTATTTGAATCATAATGAGCACCACTTGTAGCGCACGGCACGTTTAGCTTCTGCATAAGTAACTAATTTCTGTCCATCCGATATTTGTGCCTTCTTTGAATCGGTTTAACATAAAATGGTTTAAGCCTAAAATGTTGCTTCAAACAACATAAAACTGCTGAACGGAATTGATCTCAGTGTACAATATTGGTGCCTGGAGACGAGCTAAATCAAACGCAAAGATAAAACATATCCTTCATCACCGTAAACCAAACGGTTTGGTCCGTTTTCTCATTAGTTATCGTAGTTAAAAGACTTATGTTTTCAAAACCCATAAATAGTAGGCCTACCTGCATGCCAGCCAGTCGCAAACCCAAGCTTCCTGTACTACTTTTTTGCACCAAATTAACGTGTTTATCTTTTTTTGCTGGAGAACATCCGGGACGATCCAACTGAGTGCCTATTTTCAAATCTAAAATACTTGGATATTGATATGTGTGAGTTATGTCATCCAGAAGCAAATACGCTGTAAAAAATATAGCATATTAAGCAAAATACAATGCAGATTTTAGTAATTTAAAAGTTTAGAAAAAAAAAACCGGCCGGTTAGCTCAGTAGGTAAGCACTCGCTATCGGTGCGGGAGGTTTTGGGTTAGCTTCCCGGGCCGGTCAAATCGGCACAGTGATGCCAACGGCTCACCACCGCTGCAACGTTTCTTCGGAGCTGTGTTGCCCAGACGCTAAGCCGCGGAGATTAGCCCCCACTTGCTACTAAAGATGTAAAAAAAGCTTTTTTTTGCACTTGTTTTCTTTGACCTCTTTTTTTTTTTGTTTATCTCTTCTTGAAAATTTTTAACACGCTTGTTTTTAATATAAAGCTTGGCAAGCAGCATCAAATCGCGTCAACATTTAAGCATAACGGTAAGTATAGTATAGTGTTATTGCTTCACTATAGCTTGTAGAGTAATGCGTATCTAGCTTCAAGCTTACCATCTGGGCCTATTTTGCGATTTGCAAGGTTCTGCCGTGTTCAATTTTGAGTTCCCCAAAATATAGCCCAACACAACGTTGTGCTATTGAATGTTAAATCAGGTTAAATTAGGGTTTAGGCCTTCATTTAGCCTATTCAGCTTGCTTACGCTTTGGGCTATGGAAGGGTTAGGGTCAAAAATAAATAAATGTAAACTAGGCCGGAGCCAACCCTTCTTTGAAACAGCTGAAAAAACCACAGGTACTCATTAGATGAACGGGGAAATGCAGTGCATTAATGTGTTTCATCAACCCTCGCTTCCGAATTTTAATATATTGGCCTATATAGTTATAGTCTGACAATATATACCGTAGTGTTTGTTTTAACACTTATTCAATTTGTTTGGCTGGTACAGTATTGACTCTTGAAGTAACTTATGATCCATAATGCAAGCTACAATTATCAGGCTTACCACCCAGTTTCATACGGAACTGCGTTAATAAACTATCCGCGTTTCTTTTGTTCACTGCTTATAGAAAGACAGCAGATAACCTATCCGCAATACTGTACTTTTTTTAATCTATCTATTGCGATTGCTTCTTTTTGTTTCTTATTCTTTGCATTGTGAAATTAGAGCTGGCAACACCTTCCTGGCAATCGGTATCAACAAGCAAGCAATTCATGATGGATTTAGGGGGCGAGAAAGTCGGTCCTAGCGCTCTCTATTAGATCCATCACTACAAGAACACTCAACAATAAACAGTATGGCGGCCAATACTCATTATAAGATCAGGGACGGTATACTGCTCAACTTTTGTTACACTTAACGCAATGCGTTAACTTTGTTTGTTCATTAAATTAACGCATTGCGTTAGGTGCACAAACGTTGAGCAGTATACCGCTCCTGATTTGAATTCCTTTTTCGAGCTATGTTATTTTTTTTGGCAAAAAAAAGCAATTTTACATCACCACTCGTTACACGCTTCGGCGTAGTACTGCGAGTATAATGAAGATTTGATTTAAATATGGGCCAAACATAGTTTAAAGAGAAAAAGTAAAGCCACAGTAAATTTCAAAACTGGACGCTTCGACAACATAGATTCAGCTGTCATCATCAGCAGCGTAAGCAAGAAACAGCTGAATCTATGTTGTCGAAACGTCCAGTTTTAAGAAATACAGTTGCTTTAATTTCTTCCATAAAAAATTTATTAATTCAGTTTTTACAAGTTTTTGATTGCTTAATTTATCTTTTGTCCTCTCTGTCCAGAGAAAGCATAAAAGTGCTGCAAACAAATGAACCCAGACCCACTTAGGACTCGCTGTTTGTGTAGATGCTTTGTCTGTTGATCTAGTGCAGTCCTTGCCTTTGAAATTTACTGCTTGCACAATCCGTTCAACAGAGTTAATCGTTCTGAAGCATCGTATTCAAAAACGCTTCATAAAACTTTCAGAGGGCTTGAACCAACAAGCTTGCGAATGTGGTTGTCGTAGAAACAATGTTCTAAAGCTTAGGCTATACGCCAAACTGTCTACATATATACCTTTTGTAATCTGCTCATTGTTTATATGATTTCCATGACTTTTCACGCCAATTTCTTCGCACAATTGCAACATGTCGACTTCCTTCCGCAAGGTGTCTCCTTGCAACGTTCTATTGATCTCTCTTTGGTGCTGACGTAATGCCCACGGATTTTTTCCGACTGCAACAGTAGCAGCTTCCTGATCTTTGTCAACTGTCCAAGCATGACCCGTAAAACCGTCAGTGTCATTGTACTCAACTCTTTCAAGACCTTTGAAGAGAGTTTGTCTGCGACAAAAAACTGGAATGAAATGCAATCAAAACGAGCATGGTGCCTAAGTTTTGCAACCAGGCTATGCCTTCAACTTATCGCGAAGCCACTTTGTTAGTTTTAGTGGAAGACTTTATCCACAGTAAATTCTCAGAACATTGATATTTTTTCTCAGTTCAGGCCATGGTTCAGGTTCATTATTTTTGGCTTATATGTCAGCACATACGCTGGAAAAAGAAAAATGACCTGTAAATATTTGCTGTATAATACAACCTTTGTTCCGCAATTACCCATAATATTTCAACCATAACTTCAGCTTTCAAGTCGCCTTCATACCGTCTCGCTACATTACGATCGTGAACCTGTTTATGATCCGCCAAACTAAAAAAAATGCTTGAGTAGGGCTACAAAATTTATATTCAAATATACGAAAAATGTATTCAAAGTGACTTTTATCAAGAAATTTTGGGTAGCGGTAAACGCGACCTCAGAACGATGGATAAATACGAAGCACCAAATATCAAGATCATGTTTTATAAAGAATTTGCATTGCCTTTTACATAGGAATACTGTATTATATCAAGTATTGCCTCATTGTTATCAGCAGATTGTAGTAGAAGCAATGCGTAGACAATGCCAGTAGAACTAGAAGTCAATGTTTGACAAACTTCCACTTTTTTACAGCATAGAGATTTTTCCAGCTTACCCCTATTATCGGCATTATTGGTTTACAATGACACTGTAGATATACACATGCATAATACAGTGGGCACGGTGCAACTCATTCATAAAATCACTTAAGTTTGGGTAGCTGGGGTCACCCAACGTGGTCGTAGCAAAAGAGGTCACCAAATCACCACTTACGTTTGTTTTGTAGATAATTATCAAAATGAGATGTCACTTTACTATGGAAGGTGAAAGCGTTTATTTTTTGTTCACTAAAATCAATCGATGGTGACACCGTAATGGGGCTGGCTAAATAATTTTCGAAAGATTATTATAATCATGATTTTTCTACAGTGGCAGTCACAACTAGCAAAAATTCCAATTTACTTGTGAAATATACGCTATAGACGCTGAAGTATGTAAATACAGTGTCAATCAACTCGAAATCAAATTCGACTTCATGGACGCCATCTATACAGACGCTGCAGCGTATTGTAACGTTGATTATTATGCTGTAGATTTGAAACAAGAGCCAAGACGGAGCAGGCAACGTAAATAGACTATTATAGCCTTTAGAAACAAAGAAAAGACAATCTTCTACTCACTATAATACGCCGAAGCGTGTAATACCGCAACGAGTGGCGGGGCCCATCTCCGCAGCTTAGCGCCTGGGCTACTCAGCTCCGAAAATACGTCGCGAGGGTGGCGAGCCATTGGCGACACTGTGTTTGATTTGACCGGCCCAGGAATCGAACCCCAGACCTCCAGCACCGATAACCATGTCCCTAACAACAGAGATAACCAAACCAGTAGGCCTACATAAAAAAAGAATTTTATAAAAATTTAAAAACAAGTTAATTTGGCTAAAAGTGCGCCAATGTTTTGGTTATGCTTTGATAGCACTGACTTTTTGTTTTCGATTAGAGATTAGAGTGAAAACTATCGAAGGCTACATGTTTCTTTGAGAAAAAGTGTTTTGTAGCAACGAAAGCAGCCACAGCTGAAAGTCATGCTGGCCGCTAAGAGGATTCTTAGCCACGGAGCAAAAATGTTATTTGGGCACTTGATCAGTGGCGCCTCTATGAAAAAAGGTCTCACACTCCCAGCGTAGGCCCCTATATTTGCGTGGGCCGTGGGGCGTTTGCCTCAATTTTCTACCCTTCTCAACACCAGTGTTGAAAGTCAGCTGATGTAATTGCTGGAAAGATACAAATCGTTGAAAAGCAAATTGAACAGAAGTGGTAGATTTTGAGTTTGAACGCTTCGTGTAAAAAATCTGTTGCTGATATTGACACGAAGAGCTTTGATTGGTTTAATTTTGTTACCTATTGATACTAGGGGCGTGCCTTTTACGTACTAGTAACTTTATATGAGTGAATAACTGAATCAAGACAATACGAGTAGATGACAGCGGAAGCATCTTTACCTTTTCTTATGAGGCGCCGTTTGGAAAAAAATTATTTAAGTTTTTCACATGTTTTTTCGGCCAATTTAAGCTACATTTTGTCCAATATATTGTATAGGATATTTCCTATTAATTTTATGTATAAGACAAATATGTGGCTAAACATAGCCGAAAAAATGACACAAAATATACAGGAAATTTATGAGGCGCCGGTTGGAAAAAAATAAATTAGGTTTTTTCACATGTTTTTCGGCCAATTTAAGCTACATTTTGTCCAATATATTATATAGGATATTTCCTATCTATAGGCCTATATAAAACAAATATGTGGCTTAAAATAGCCGAAAAAATTGACGCAAAATGTATAGGAAATTTTCTATATAATATATAAGACAAATTATTGCATAAATTTGCCAAAAAAAGCAGCGCAAAGCATTCTATACGTTTTGCGCTGCTTTTTTTTTTGTAAATTTTTGCAATTATTTGTCTTGTATGTTATATCGGAAATTTCCTATATGTTTCGCGCTGCGTTTTTTGGCTAATTTATGCAATAATTTGTCTTGTATATTACATAGGAAATTTCCTATAAGTTTTGCGCTGCGTTTTTTGGTCAATTTAAGCAATAATTTGTCTTTTATACAGGAAATTTCCTTTATGTTTTGCGTTGCGTTTTTGGCTAATTTGAGCTATAATTTGTCTTATATATTATATAGGAAATTTCCTGTATGTTTTGCGCTGCATTTTTTGGATAATTTGAACAATAAATTGTTTTTTATATAGGAAATTTCCTAGTCAAGGTTTGAGAGTCTTCAGCTGACGAAAGTGCTCGATGACGTAGTCAGAGCGGAGCATACGATTTCCCGCTTGCTGGCTTCAAAGTCAACACAACGTGCTGAGTTTGAACAGCGAGACGGAGATTTTTACGAGGAGTCAGTGCGAGGAAACTCTAAATCTTTTAACTTTCAATTAATCTTTAGAACCTTACCTGATAAACCCATTAGGGGGAAATTGTCTGAAGTGAGTTTTTATAATTTTATGCTTTCAATCTGTTATTAAATCATAGAAAATCTGCTATATGTTTTGCGCTGCATTTTTTGGTTAATTTGAGCAATAATTTGTTTTTTATATAGGAAATTTCCAATTTGTTTTGTATTGCATTGTTTGGCGAATTTGAGCAATAATTTGTCTTTATGCAGTGTATAGGAAATTTCCTATCTATTTTGCGTCAGTGTTTTCGGCTGTTTTAAACTACTTATTTGTTCTTTATACATATACAAAATTTCTTACATAATATATTGGACAAAATGTAGCTTAAATTAGCCGAAACAACATGTGAAAAACCTAAATTATTTTTTTCCAAACGGCGCCTCATAGTGTCTCCACATAGCGCATTTTCAAATTTGATGAACTAGACCTTCCCCTAAACCAAGCTTGAAAAATTTAAGCAGTTAAATATAGGGCCGTATTAAGGCCTAGGGGGGCCCTGGGGCTAATTTTCCGGGAGGCCCCCATGCTTTTTTGCAGACCTGATTTTGACGTTAGTATCGAAGTTAGTATCGATGACGTAGTCAGAGCGGAGCATACGATCTCCTGAATCCGCCCCTGGTTGTGTAATAACAAAAGATGGCCTCAAATTTTAAGAGAGATGTTTTAAACCAGAAATACCGAAGGCAGTTAAGGCACGATTGTTGTAAGGAAGTCAAAGGAATGCTTTCTGGTGAAAGAGGTAAAATGATATTCAAATGTTAGCAATTTAGTTCTTTTTTGAGCTACAGTACGTACATCATTTTTGCTTGAAATCGTTTAGCCGTTTTTATACTGAAGGTCTGAGGGGCCGAGGGCAGTTGCATGTACAGGAGCGGCACTGCCCTGCTAATAAAATTGCGTCATTGCTTCAATAAGCATAACGGCAAAGAACAAAAGTCAAGAAACAACGCTACGTAATTCTTGTTACTATGGCAATTGCAAAACCAGATTATCAATGACAAAGCATCGAGCATTTCGAAATAAATATCAGAAAAAGAAGTAAGTATGACGTCATTTGAGGCTCAATGGAGGAGGGGGTTGTAACCTCCAATCCCCCCTCCCCCCCGCAGCTACGGCAGTGTAAATATCTAATGAACTCGAACTTGACCACGCCAAAAATTGATCAAGTTTGCCGTCCCGCTTGGCCGCTACGACTGCTCTGCGCTTATCGTCTCTGCGTTCTACCTGCACTTTTTAGAACAAAAATGCGGCACAGAATATGATTACGAAAGTTGGAAAATTGAACATGGAAAGAAATATTGAATAGTGATGTTTATGATGCCACAATCGGCGTTGTTTAGATTGATGCACGTAGTGGAAAACGCCATGTCAACATGATCTCGCAGTCAAAGATCAGAAATTTTTTTAACCTTTGTATTTGAAATGAATTCCTGGTTGCCAAGGCATGCAAAAATGAATCTAATGCACTTTAACAGAAACAGCTAAAATAATGGCATATTCGCTAAACGCTACAGCTAAAATAATGACATATTCGCTATACCATTATAAAAACAGAAGAAGGGACAAACGTCTGTAGTGATAATACACTTACAATACTAATGTGCTAGCTATCAATAAAGTAGCGAATAGTATAGCTTATCCACCGGACCTCCTCGGCGGCTTAGACTCTTCAAGCCGGATAAGTAATGACAGCGATGTGGCCAGCGAAATATTTAGGGGGGTGCTGTACCCGGATTTAGGCAAATCATCAAGGAAAAAGGTCTTCTTTTCTAAAAAACATCTTCACAAGGAAAAAAAGGGGGCCCCCTTCCCCCGGCTACGCCACTGAGTAATGGTCAAAAAAACTGTGAAAAAATATACAGTATGTGAAGCAGAACTAGGGTAAAGAATAACCCTCCTTCAAATGCTTCGCCGAAACGCTGTATCAAAACTTTTGCAGGGCTGCCACTTACTGGTATCAATTGCTAAAATCTCAAAAATCATCATATCATACAGAAGTGATTCAATGACCATCTAAAGTTTCATACCTAATTTGATTAAATTTGAAACCGAAGCGGTCTTTTTATTTTGAGAAGGCCATTGACAAACTTTTCATCACTGATCGGGAGCCCCTCTTTTTCGGGGGGCCCCGGGGCTATAACCCCCCCTCCCTTAATCCGACTCTGGGTAAATACAAGCAGCAAATTTTTACAGAAAACGTCGTTTCGGACACCATCAAATCTCATCTACATGAGGGCCAAAAATTCAATCAAAGTCAGTATTTTGATATAATCCAAAAAGCATTAGATCCTACATAGCTTCAAAAGAGGTCAAATTATGGAAAAATAATGAGCATGCAAAAGTCTGACTTACTCAAATCCGTTTTTCCAACATGCATCAATATTTAAATCGTAAAAATGCATTGGTGAAAAAGAGGTGTTGCCGTTTATTTTAGAATTTTTTGTTACTTTGGGAGAAGTCCCGTCATCATCGGAGCAAGGAGGATTCACTGGAGTCCAAACGTCGGATGCAATGAATCGATGAGAGGAACAATTTTCTTTCACCAAATCCACAAAAAGGAGACCTGAAAAATATCATATTAAATAAAAACACGGACTATCCAGAACGTGAAGGCCGGGACCACATTCAGGCAAAGAGAAAAACTATGCAAAGATACTCGATAACTACTACTTTAGTTGCCAGTTTCAAAAAAGCTGTGAAATTTGTGCTTATCAGAAAATGAAACTGTACGATAATTGGCCACTTTTAAATTTTGTTCCATAAGTCAGATTATGTTGTACACGGTTCTACAATTTATTACCTATCGATGCTATAACAAATAACATTTTGCATTGACGTTAAGCATCCAATTTCTGCACCATTATCATTGCCGTCTGTTTACAAACATGTCACATAACACACTATTTGCATTTGGTTTATCCAATAAAAATTGGTGAATGGGTTTTCAACGAGTAACAGGGTTTCTTGATTTCAATGTTGTGTTTAAGTTCTTGTGCATTGTACCAGTATAATGATATAACGTAAGCTGTTGCTCTTGGTGCGGCTGACTCAGATGACTTTGAGGTCTTTTGCCATTTCCGACCTTCGCTCTTTATTTTAGCGTCTGGTAAAATAAAATAAACTTGACTTGACTTGATGTAAAATTGGTACTTGATGAAAAACTGGTACTTGATGAAAAATTGACTTGATGAAAAATTGCTAAAGATATTTGTTCAGAAAATTTTACTGGATCAACAGAATCTTGATCAATTGGATCGATTTTACTGTTGCATTGTTTGACGTCGCCATTTCCCGAGTTTACTAACCTTCACTGAGCGATGTCACCGAGCTAGATACTCATGGAAAAATAACCCAGTTGCATAGGCGTAGCCAGGATTTTCAATTGGGGGGGGACTAAAGTTTAAAAAATCTTACCCAACAGCAGAAACGGATCCAAAAAATTTTGGTGGAGGAATGCAGATTTCAATTGGGTTGAGTGTTAACTAATACAAAGACGTCAGACGTTTAGATTCGGAATAGGGCGTCAATGTTTCATGTCAGAGGCGTATTCAAAGTTTTTTTAGGGAGGCCACCAAATTGTGAGATTTTTTATAAGCGTATGTTTTTCCGGCAGAGTAAATTTGAAGCAAATTGAGAAAAAAACAACTTTAGGGGGTCCGGGGGCATGCTCTCCCAAAAATTTTTAAAATTTTCATGGCGTAATGGCCATTTTAGGGCTTTTTGAACAAATTTTGATCAAACTTTTTGCCCCTCAATCGGAGTATTGAAAACTTCATCAAATATGATGCATTTTGTTCGCACATTTTCGATTTATGCGTTCTTACTTCAGGCCAGGAGTGGATCCAGAAAATTTTGGTGGGGGGATGCAATTTTGAATTAGGTTGAATGTTTACCACTGTAAATACAAAAACGGTAGACGTCTAAACGCGAAAAAGGGCGTAGGCCTAAATAAGTCCTTTGAAAATGGTTCATATGCGAGGCGTAATCAGAAATTTTTTAAGGAAGGAGCACCAAATTTCGACATTTTTTCAAGCGTAGTTTTTTCGGACAGAATTAATTTGAAGCACGTTGAAGAACAAAAAAAAGACTCTAGAGAGTCTGGGGTCATGCTCCCCCGAAAAATTTTTGAAAATTCACGTACTGTAATGGCCATTTTAGTGCATTTTGAACAGTTTTCGGGCAAACTTTATTGAGTTTTTCGCCCCTAATTTTGAGTGCATCACCGGTATCCAGCGATAGCGGAAGCATTTCTAAAGTGGGGTGGCCCAAAACCCCAATTTTTCGCCGAAAATTAAGTGAAGAGCAAAAAAAGTCATCACACAGGGCCGGATTTAGACAATGAGAGGCCCTGGGCTATTTGATCAATGAGGTCCTAGTGAGCAACGATCAGACTCATCTCTACGCAGTGGCAAAGCAAGAAATTTTGAAAGGGGGGCAGTCATTTCCACACTTTTTTCAAGCGTATTTTCTTTTTCGGCAGAACTAATTTGAAGCTGATTCAGACACAAAAAAGACTCTAGGGGTGTCCGGGGGCATGCTCTCCCGGAAAAATTTTGAAAATTCACATGCTGCAATGGTCATTTTAGTGCTTTTTAAATAATTTTCACGCAAATTTTGTTTATATTCTTTGACCCTAATTTTGAGCGCTTCGCCACATATGATGCGTTTTGTTTGCACGTTTTCGATGTACAGTGAACTTGCAGGCTATGGAAGAGGTTCGAAATTATGGAAAAATTGCATACATCAAAAACATTTTCGAAATGGCTTGTAGGAGGATGCATACCCCTCACCCTATCCCCTGGCCATAAGCTGCAGAAACCATCAAAAGACTCTTGACATATTTTAGTCACTTGGCACCATTAATTTTGTTCTTTTTTACTAAAAGGCGGAATCAAAACGGGGAGGGGGGGCATGGCACAATAGCCCCCCTAAATACGCTCTTGTCTCCACGTTTAGGCCTATGAAGATCTTGATGGTCGATTTCCAAAAAAAAGATCTTGATAAAAAGAAAGTCTTCGTTGTTCGTGACGAGGCCCTTTATTTCTTCGAGGCCCAAGGCTTCAGCCTGCCTAACCTATTGATAAATCCAGCGCTGTCACCACGTCTGCAGGCCGTAGTTTGAACTGCGTAAGTATGTTTTGATATGTCTTCACTGTTGAAAATGCCGAAATGGAGGATATCTGGGCATTTTTTAGCGTATAGTAGGCCTACTTATTAAGTTTTAAATACATTCATGCAGAGGTATTATTGTAGAAATAAACGCATAAATTAGGGCCTCCCAGGGCTCCCCCGGAAAATAAAAGGTTCCACCACCAATGCCGGTATCGATACATGGCGTTCTACAAACCGGGTTTCACATAAGCCAAGAAGATAACGTTTTGCTTCTTCTTGACTAGACACATCTTTGATGCAGCACTTCAACAACGCTGTTTTATTCGCACTGGCCTTAAACATTTTAACCACTTTTCGTGCAACGTTTTCAGCATTTTGTATTTCTGAAACTTTTGCTGCTGCAGAAGCGCTCAAATTTAAGCAATGCATAGCACAGTGAAAATAATACGCCGACGGAGATTCGTTTTGAACAACTGAGGTGACGCCTGACCTTACGCTGGCCATTGCGGATGCGCCATCATAACTCTGGCCATCGCAAAAAGCAAAGTTGCGTCGTATTTTTCCTTAGTAAGCCCACTTATTAAAAGCTCAGTGGGAAAACAACAAGCAATGACAAGTATTTATCGTAATTACCAAGATCCTTTGTTTTTGTCCAGGATGGATTGGGGGGGGAGGGGCATGGCCTTCGTGCCCCCTCCTTCTTCCCCACCCCCCGGCTACGCCCTTGCCCAGAAGTGACTTTATCACATTGAATTACAAAAAGAATTTCACGCAGTCAAAACTTTAAGTTACCTTTTAACCTTGGTGTGAATTGACGTAGTGACGTAGGCAAACTGTTATAAAAACTCCATTCTCTTTTTGATAAGCTTTTGCAAAGAGTGTCAGAATCAAGAGTTAGCATGTGGGCTCGGCCGCTGACCTAAAAAATTGCGAGAATTGAGGTTAATACATACACAGTATTAGCTTTTATGGTAATGGACTTTTCAATCAAAAAGCTTTGGTTGACACCCACTGCTTTCATTCCAATTCAACTGCAAACTTGGATACAGCAGCAGCTTTTTTGGTATACAGCTTAAGATTCCATCTAGATCAGGGATTCTCAACCAGGGGCCAAGACACATTAAACAGGGGATCAAGAGTGCATGGTTTACTAAAGGTAATTGATCGCTGAAGACCAGCAGACGGCTGTAACCATTACAAATGAAATACAGTAGACTCCGCTTAACTGGATCACTTCGGGCAGAGAGCTTTTGATCCAGTAAGCCGAATGATCCAGTTAGCCGAAAAGTTGCGTATTTAAAAAAAGATCAAGTCATCAAAGACAATCAAGTTGTTTTATTGTAAAAAAAAGTTAATGCTGCGGAAAAAAACGACACAGAGTCGACTGTTTCAAGTCTGCTGTGAGAACATGACTCAAAATCTTCCTATTGTTTTTGGTTCATCAGTAGCTGACCCGCCTACGATTCGTGTATCGTTTAAGAGCGTCCGCTGAGTAGCCGGGAAACTTGGACTTTATTCCCGGTCGGGTCATACTAAAGACTTTAAAAATAGTATTCGCAGCTTCCCGCCAGGCGCTCGGCTGATAAAGCGCGAAGGGTTAAGGGTATGCGTGTTGTTTGTTATGTATGTCCTCTAACAGCGTACAATCATTCAAGGTTGAAACTTGTAATGGGCCGCAATTGGTCTAAACAATTTGTGCTTGCACCCGCTGTCTCGTACCTTTACCTTTACCCGCTTACCCGCGTAATCACTGCGTGGCAAAAGCATGTTTTAGCGGGTGATCATTCAATGACTGAGGTACGTGCCATTCCAAATACGGGATTTTACGGTAAGTCTCAGTGTAAAAGTGATCCAGTTATCCGAAATAGTGGTCCAGATAAGCGGCGTACTTTTGCATAGAAAAGGCGCGTCTGATTAGGGACTTTGAAAAAATGATCCAGTAAGCCGAATGATCCAGTTATCCGTGAGCCAGTTAAGCCGAGTCTACTATACCGACAGAAAATTTTATTGCTGGGCAGAGGGCCATTGGTGTTGAGAGTCTATAAAATTCTTTGTATCTGTATTTAGTTGCATATTTATCCTCCTATCACGAGAAAGCGATCAATGCGCTATACGAGCTCGCTTAGGAGTTGCCGGCCATCTGTCTACCACGCCAAGATGGGGAAATCCCGCTAAGTGCCTTTCCCAACGGCACAACAAGTGAACTTGCCGGCTTGTTTTCCACACTGTCCCTTTAATGCTGAGTGTCAAGCAGGAAAGCTGTGAATACCAATTTTAAAGTCATTGGTTTGACCCAACACGGAATCAAACCCAAGTTTACAGCTCTCGAGGCGGACGCTCTTACCATTAGGCTATCTGAGCTGCTGTAGCCATAAGCCACAAGCACAAAAAGTTTGAGAACCACACTGATTTAGATCATCAAAGTTCAGCGGTTACTCAAAGCTGAGTTATCAGCAATTTTATACACCACGGATTCAGCCAAGGAACAAGTTACAACAAACTTATGCGTGAGCGAAGATTTGTCTTCACTCTAATCCATAATCAACCAAGGGCGTCGGCAGAGAAACATTTGGGGGATAGCAATCGTATTTTTTTCGGAGGGTGCGAACAGCAAAAAGCCAAACTGGATTATAAAATTACATTGTGATAGAGTACGACTATTTTCAGGGGTGATCTGCCCTCTATGGCACCTTCTATTGAGGCCCATGAGTATAATCTTTTTCGATAGAAAAAATCATTAACCAAATTAAGAACTCGCAAGCTTACCTGATGAACAAACGGCTCTAATGTTCTTTTTTCTGGTCTTAGCCATTCTAACCGTCCATTAACAACAGTCTCTTCATTTTTGGTCATAATTTGAGGCTTTATCAACTGAAAATAACTTCAGCTTTTGCTTACATGCAAAGCCTGGCTTTAAAAGTACCTATGCAATGCACATTCCTACTCATATCAACAGACAAGCTATTGACCACCTATAAAAACAGCAAAGATATTCTGAAAGTACTTGTCAGCTAAAGTTACGATTTATTTAACAACAGAAGCCTAATCGTAACACGAATCTCTTTGTTACAACCGTAGCATAAAAGAAGTTCAATATTGAAACAATCCAAAATACGACCTACTTTAGTTTCATTCAGAGTGATAAGCCTTATACTAGACGTTTGAAAAAGAGAACGGCTGAAAGGGTACGTTCAAAGTTGTGGAGGGGGGTTTACAGGCGTATCCACTAGGGAGGGACCAAGGGAGCTGGAGCTTCTCAATTTTTAGTTATACAGAAATATTTGTAGGCTACTTCGACAAGTCTAGACACACAAAACTGCAAAAATATGCATGTTTTGATTCCTAACGCACAGCCCCCCAAACCCATAAAACCAAGGACGTAATTAGAGGAGGGCATTGTGCTATGCCCCCCTCCCCCTTTGTTGACTTTGCATTTTCGTAAAAATGAACAAATGTTGTTAAGTGACTGAAATATACCAAACTTTTGACGGCTTTTGCAGTTTATACCCTCCCCCCCTGAAAATTTCTCGCTACGCCACTGCATAAAATAAATCTGGATCCACCCCTGCTGGGATTGTTACTTTAATGCTTTCAATGCTTTGGTCTATATATAATAATTTCGAAAAATTTGCAAATTTGACTGGTTGTTACTTCTTGCGCTGCAATAAATTTCGTCAACTTTATCCCTGTGTTTCCTTTATCAATAGCTTCGAAAGAAACAGCAAGCAGGAGGAATGCCTGCAAATATGTCGTTTGCTTTGGGAATTTAAAGTGCTACAGAACTGTAGAAATTGGTTAATGCATCTACCACAGGCCAGCAAACTTTGATGTAATAAGCGATTGGATTTAAACCGCAGATGTACCGGTATATCTAAGGTACACAGAGTTGTGCCTTGGAGGGGGGGGAGGAATGAGGGATCACTCGCTCCGGGCTGTAAATAGAGGTGAAGACCTTTTTTGATTTCTTTTTAGAGGACGTCTTAGGCATTATTTTTGGAACTAGCCCAGGGCAGCGGAAAAGTTTGGCAAGTCCCTGACCATACAGTCCGTACTACACAAACGTATTAAAAAAACTTGAAGATACACTGCAGTTAGCGAAAACTTGCTATGTTTACTGTATACTTGCGTAACTAAACAAAAGCACAAACTAACTTAACGAAAAGAAAAAAAATAATTGAATTAATTTGGTATAATAACATTTAACTGCTTCTTCCCAAACTTGCAAATCAATTTTAATCAATTTTAGGCCGTGACCAAATTCCATCAGTTAAATTCAAGTTAGCGTAGGCGCATTTTACGTTAATATAGTCACGTCTGACCTAGCTAAACATACCAAAATACGAAAGTTGTTTTCGTTATACGGGCTAGGTCTTTGTTTGCTTAACATTTGAAAGCAATGAAACGATCTTTTTGTTATTTTTGAAAATTACAGCAGGGCTAGACATTTCTGCTCACTATTTTACTTTACTTCATGTGATACAATTAAAATCACAGAAACAAAGAAAAAACAAATCAAACCTTTATTCACAGTAACTCGCGTTATTAGTTATTTCGCCGAAGCGTGTAACGAAGCCCATCTCCGAGGCTTAGCGCCTGTGCAACACAGCCCCAAAGAAATGTCGCAGCAGTGGCCAACCGTTGACCTCCATTTCGACAGGCCCGCGTTTCGAATCCCAGATCTCCCGCAACGCTAGCAATGTGTTAACAGCTGAGCCAATCGCTCGGTTATCACAGAAATCTAAATATAAAATCTAGTTGGAAGAACTGCATGATAAGTAGATAGGAACTGTCTTGGGCGTAGGCGGGAAAAGGAGTTACTATGCGCGCGCGCACTCCCTAAGACCTTGAATACAAGTTACACTCCCTTATTTCTGCAGAAAAATTGTGTTTGGGTTAAACTTCTTGCTCCACTCAAAAAACTTTTAAAAGCCGCTGGAAACTGTATGCCTGTATCGACGAATACAAGCATATTCTGGCAATTTCTCGCGTGCCACTTTTATGCTCAACTTGCTCATCTTCGAATCGCTTTTCCGAGGCGTTGAAGAAAACTGATTGAAGTTTACTCGACTTTTTTAGTCAACGTACCGACAGCAGACATTCTGGGTAGAAACCTGTTCTCATGTCCACAAGTGATTGTTAATACATACATGCCGCAAAATGGGGCGTACGCAGAAGTTTTCTGAGAGAGAGTGTGTACAAACGTGATTTACGGCAAAAGGCCTTTGTGTTTATTGAAGGAAACGTGAGGGGGTGATCGTAAGACTCCCTGCGTAGGCTATTGGTGAAACACAAACTTCACACTCGTCACTTTCGATTGGAAAATCTGACTTTGACGAGACTGGAGATCCACATGTTGCACGCAAATTTTTTTTGATTAATTTTTAGTAAAAAATCTTAGCAAAATGATTAAAAAGTTTTCGTACTAAATTTTGGCCATCGCAACTATTTCACTTTTTAAATTTTTGTAATTTACGGGTTTTCTAAAAGAATTAGAGAAAAAAGTTCTCTTAAAAGAGATAAAAACTTGTACATTCTGCATCTTTTGACACCAAAATTAACTTTCTAGCTTAACCGGTTATGGAATTACAAAAATTTGGCGTTTTTCGTTCTTTTTTCCAAAAACGAAGGGGTCAACCAGGGTCAAACGTTATTCAAAAACAAAGTTTTTTCTATTTTTCCAACAAGTACAACAAATTACACATAAATTCAGACCGATGGACCTCTGCTTCAAACTTTTCGAAAAATCGTGTAAAATGGATCACCCTACTGGATAGTGATCCATCAGTTATCACCCAGAAAACTTTTCTAAAAATCTGACAATCCAATGTGTCAAATAATAATGCGATCAATGCGCCGGTGTTTAATAATCTAGAAGAGGGCTGTGATACTTTCTATAGCAGCTCGACTTTTCCAAGCCTAGAATAGGCTACAACAATTAACAGAAAAGCTAAATTTTGAACTGGCTATTACTTATTTCTTGAAAACTTACTCTTAAACTTGACTAGCAAGTATATACATAATTACACCCATTTGCCAATAACCTACCTCAAAAAAATCCTGCAGTTATATTGATTTTGTCGCATCCGCAGCCTGTCATATCAAGTCACATAGCTTATCTTCCTCTGCAAAGTTATTTGCTCAAAAATACCGACGAAGTTAATGAATAACTTGAAAGCTGAAAGCCCGAAAGGGTTGTTTTATTAACTCAAGCAATACATTGCACGCACAGGATTTGGCAAGATAGCGAGCAATCGTAAACATCAAGGGTGGGTGAAGGAAATACATAATTGTAGCTGAAGGCGGCAGGTGAACTTATAGTTTAAGACGACTTAAGGCTAAAAACACTCTTCGAAAAATTTTATGTTTCCGTCACAAATTGTTCACCATGTTATACCACATCCTATCATTCAATTTTTTACCCCTAAAGTAAATTTTTTTCTTGTTTAATATTCTGGAAAAGGTACGTTTTATCTACCGTATTAAACTCTGAATTCCACCTAGCGGCAACGTGCTATCTCCTCTTTCTCTTCACAATACTTATGAGTAAAAAACTTTAACTTTTACCTTTGCTCAACTACCTTGTTATTGTTTTTCAGAGTCAAAGCTTTGCCTGAGCAAGTCATACCGGTACATTTGTACGATAATCATCACTTCGTTTTTTACAATTTGGTTTTGTGAATTAGGCATTAACGTAGGTTATCAGTACACTTATCACCCCTATTTTTCGCGTTAAAAAATCACCTTGCTAGAAGCTTATAGCTTATATTCGCGTTTCAACGACTGGTACGACACACAAGCGACGTATTGATAAATTTTAGAATTTATTGATTTTGGAAGTATGAGACTAGACACATTTGCTTTTAAAATCAATCTATTGTTTTCATTTGTGAATCATACGGTCAGCGACTGCCGAGCATCTTATCATGTTAAAATTTAAAGCAGGATTCTTTTTGACTGTCATAATTTGTCATAATTTAACAATCATTGCCATGTTGTACAAATACTATATAGTTTCGCAAATGACATAAAGATTAATTAGTCTGCAATAACCAAGATTTCTTATTTTCTGCTTTACACCAAACGCTACAATAGAAATGACCAGGGGCGTAGCCAGGGGGCACAAAGGGGGCAATTGCCCACCCCCCGAAGTATTTTTGGTTACCATTAGCCTACAAACAAATATGCTAATGCTATAACGTAAGTCTACTAACAACGCTAGCAGAGAGGGATTAAGGCCACTTGTGGGTACCCGTGTGTCCATGGGCGCATGCAGGAAGGGGGGGGGGGCACGGTGCCATGGCTCTCTCCTTTGACTCAGTAATAAGGTGCTAAAACCTAACTTTCAGTCTAGAATTTCTCAAACTAATAATGGTTGCAGCCTCCTTTCGCTTATTTCAGCCAAGTATCTACTTTTAGCCATAAGCAGCGAAAATATTTTTGCATAATCTATAGTCACTGCATTCACTGCATGTCTAGGGCCTTTTTTTTTGACCTAAAAAATTTATTTTTGACTTTATTTTGACCAACTTTTGACTTTATTTTGATCAAACCGTTTTCGCCTATTATTATTTACGTCTTTTTGCACTTTCTTCACTACAAATGTTTTGTAATCCGCAATTTACATAAATTTTTAAAGAAGAAGGTAGCCCACTCTGAACATTTTATCACTTACTCAGTCTTGAAGCTAATGCAACAAAGCGATGCATGACGTCAAAACCTCGGTTAACGAGCCATGGTGAGTACTGGTATCAATTTATGATGTGTCAAAAAAAAAATCAAATCTTCATTATAGCCTACTTGCGGTATTACGCCGAAGCGTGTAACAAATGGCGGAGCCCATTTCCGCGGCTTAGTGTCTGAGCTACACAACTTCGAAGGAACGTCGCTGCAGTGGCAAGCCGTTGGCGACATTGCGTCAATTTAACCGACCCGGGATTTGAACCCCAGACCTCCCGCACGGATAGCGTGTGCGTTATGCAACTGAGCTAACCGCCGGTTCAATGAATTTATAGTGTGTTATACAAAATGCGTTATTACTTCAACTGTACTGTACATAAACAGTTTGTCTGTGATGATGGATGTTTTTAAGGAAAACCACAAAGTACAATTACTAGAACGATTTCATGTGCAATAAGTACTGTTTCCTTCTCAATTACCGCACGCATTTTTACTATTGCATCTATTTCAGAGTAATTAAATAAAACTGCGCATAAAAGTAACTCCAAAATTCAAAAAAATATAAAAGAAATATAAGTTTTTTTTCATTTTTGTAAGGAAATTTTTGATGAAGACAATTTTGACAAGTTTTGACTTCATGCAAATTTTGACTTTATTTTGACTTATTAAATCTAGCCAAACAGACTCCTGAAGACCTGAAACGAACGTCAGTACACGTTTCATCATGTAATAAGATCCTGAAAAAATTTTGACTTTATTGACTTTAGCGGGCCCTATATGCATGCCTTGTTTCGATAAAAAAGTGCTCTAAAATGAGTGTTTTTTGTGTGAAAACCGCAAAAATTCGTTGACGGCGGGGGGCTTCGCCCCCAGGCTCCCTTAACAAAATGACATTAGCAAAAACAAATGAAGCAATGAAGCCGTCGCGGTTATGAACTGATGTAGCCTATTATAAATGTGCTATTGGTCATGTCCTTTTAACGAATACAATTAATGATTCAACGAGTTCACCATAATAACAACGAAACAGCTTATTATCACAGAAAATTTAAGTCCTTGTAGCTTGCAAGGCAAGCAATACCTCTCGCAGACGATCACACGGTCCAATATTCTTTTTTAATCTAACGAAAAAGATGTCAAGAAAACTTTAAACAAAAAGTCATTGGTAGGCTATGTTGGTCTAGACCAGGGATGTCGGCATTGCAGCCCTCTATCCTCTGTTAAAACAATTTTTTAGCAAGTTTATCAAGTATTGAGCACGAGAGTGTTCATGAAATTTAATCAAAATACTTTATATTAGATAAATAATAAATTAATTAACATAAACATTTTATAGACATTGTGACACCATGCATTTTTGAAAATCTATCTGGTTAATAACTTTCTCATGAAAAGAGCTAGCTCAAATCTGGAAGCACTTCCCATGTCGGTAACCAAATTTCCTGCAACTGTAATCCCTGAACTTTTTTCGATTTGAAGCCGTTTTTGGGCCTGGACTACTTTGAATAATCTTTTGATAGCTGTTGTAAACTAGACAAGAATAGCATCTTTCATAGGGAACAAATTTGTCGAAATCTTAATTTTATGACATATGACACGTTACTCCCTTGAAAATGTTTTGATTTGACACACCGTTTGCCCATAAAAATATATTGATTTTTTAGACGTGGCTAGCGGTCGTTATGTCTTTGAGTGAAGGCCATATTATTGAAAGTTAAAACTAAATTAACATTATTGGATTAATTATTACATTAATTAATTATATCAATGGATTTTTAAATTATCTTTGTTGTTAAAAAAGACGCATTTTCAGCAAAATGCGGCTCAGTACAAGGCCTACCTATCAATGGTTAATTTTTTTCTTAGAACTATAATATGAAATATTGGAATTCTGGTCGCTTTGCGGCCCAGTTAAATATTTAATTTTGCAATGGGTCCCAAATAAATTAAAAGGTTAGACATCCGTGGTGTAGAGTAGATTACTATCGAATGCATGTGCTTAGTGGTTGAAATAGACCAGTTTTTATATATGCTGCTCACAAAAAGAAAGCAAAAGCCTGCAGTTCTGCAGGCCTGAACAACAAAGCAAAATGGTCTAAACAAAATGTGGTCAAATGTTTTTGCGAAGTGCGAAATCACGCACAATGTTTTGCTTTAAATATATCGGGTAAGTGCCATTGTTGCTTCCGTATCAAAGACCTGAATGCTGTTTCAAATCCAAAATTTTTTCATGTCTCGATCGAGACATGACCATTTTCCGAGACTTTCAAGGTTCAAGACCGAGGCGAGACATTGGCATAGCGAGACCGAGACACTCAAAAACGTGTCTCGAGACGTGTCTCGAGACATCCAGCTCTGCACTGGACACACTTATGCAGTTTTGCCCCCCCAGAAATTTTAGGCTGGCTACGCCACTGGATATAACTGTTCATTGTTGTTTAAATTTTGCAACAAATCACAATCAAATACTATCAATAGCCTAGCATCGGCTGCGGTGTGTGATGTAACGTTCTATCCTGCAGTAACTAAAGGGAAGTCAATCCAAATCCTTATTACCTCAAGATTACGCTGAAGCGTGATACATATGGCGGGGGGGTCCATCTCCATCGCATAGTGCCTGCTGGGCAACACAGCTTTGAAGAAATGTCGCCGTTTTATTGAGTAACATTGAAAAGGTTGCCTAGGTATCTACTCCAAATTGACTTGAAGTGTGTTATTTTAAGCATTTGACATCTTTTGAGTGATCGATCCTATTGAGTTCTTGATCAGCAGCGTGGCGTAGTGGTTCGTCAGCGTCGTTTTTACGACGACCATGATCGCAAGGTTAATGGTTCCACTCCCAACCTAGTCTCGTTGTTGCGTCCTTGGATAAGACGCTTCACGATGATTATCTCTGCTTGGTGGAATCTGGCAAGCAGCAAATTAAAGAAGTCAGAAGAAAATTCAACCGGAAAACTTGGAAACAAAGGCAACTCCTAAGCGAGTCTGGATTCGTCCTATGCATAGCGCCTCCGTCGCTTTCTCGTGATAGGAGGATAAAGATGAAGAAATCAGAAATCAGAAATCTTCAATGAAGCGGTGTCATTACTAAATTTTTCTATCGTTTTATTGAGTCATTGAAATTTATGATTATTTTGTTGTAATAATTCATAGACGGCAGCGTAAATTAATGATAGTTTCACGCAAAATGCCGTACGATTTTTCGTACATGCAGCTAATACTCAAAAGCACGTTAGGATACGACATAGAGGCTATGAAGGAGGTTAACATAAACTTTGCACGGCTTGGGGGAAACTAATCGTAGATCATTTACAAAACAGCGAATAGAAAGCATATTTGCGGGAATTGGGGCTCTTTGGTATCTGGTATGACGTACAAAACAGAAGCGTAGCCACGGGAGGGAGGGTTGGGGTTACTGACAACCCCCCCCCCCATTGAGCCTCAAATGCGTCATACTTAGGCCACTTCTTTTTCTGATATTTATTTCTAAGTCCTAGATACTTGGTCATTGATAATCTGGTTTTGTAATTGTCAAAGTAACAAAAATTACGTAGTGTTGTTTCCTGAATTTTGTTCTTTGCCGTTATGCTTATGAAGCAATGACGCAATTTTATTAGCATGGCAGTGCCGCTCCTGTGCACGCAACTACCCTCGGCCCCTCAAACCTTCCGTAGAAAGAGGCTAAACAATTTCAAGCAAAAATGATCTACGTATACTGTAGTTTAAAAAAGAACTAAATCGCAAACATTTAAATATCGTTTTACCAGTTCCACCAGAAAGCATTCCTTTGACTTCCTTTCTACAATCGTGCCTTAACTGCCTTCTGTATTTTTAGTTTAAAGCATATCTCTTAAATTTGAGGCGATCTTTTGTTATTATACAACCAAAGACAGATCCAGGAGGGATGTGGGGTATGCAGCGTATGCATCCCCCCCACTAGCCATTTTTAACAATGTTTTGGATGAATAAAATTTTTCCATAAATTCGAACCTCTTCATAACAGTATACCTTAATCGTCTTAAGCGCGCATAATCAAAACTGCGAACAAAACTCTTCATTGGTGACACACTCAAAGTTAGAGGCCAAAAGTACGACAAACTTTCCTTAAAAATTGTTTAAAAAGCACTAAGATGGCCATTATCAGTATGTAATTTTTCAAAATTTTCCGGGGGAGCATGCCCCCGACCCCCCAAAGTCGTTTTTGGTATTTAGCCCTTAAACGCCTATGTGGGTCTCTAGCGACCCGAGCAGACTTTTCTTCTTCCGTTTCTCTTCGACAGTTTATCGTTACAGCGAGTGACTGCCAGCAGTGGCGCAGCCAGGATTTTCGTAAGGGGGGCTGATACATTTTTGTGATTGCGATTAGTTCCTTATTGCTCGTAATTTTCTAGTATCA
Organism: Trididemnum miniatum; assembly: GCA_964006365.1. Taxonomy (NCBI): domain Eukaryota; kingdom Metazoa; phylum Chordata; class Ascidiacea; order Aplousobranchia; family Didemnidae; genus Trididemnum; species Trididemnum miniatum. The sequence continues at coordinate 14,554,456 of OZ023243.1, read as the reverse complement.
CGTCTGTCTCGCGAGATGACGTAGGTCTATCGTCTATTTCAACAAGGAAAAGCCACGGCTAGTTTTTTTGCTCGAATCAATATCTGTGCATTAAAACAGAAGAGAGCTAAGCGTTATGTCCGAAACTAGTTTCACTAGGCATTAGGCAAGCGAAGTTTTTGTGAAATTTAGTTTATAATCTATCTCAAAGCGGCTCAAGAAGAGTCTTTTAACATTTTTTCAACCAAGGTATGCTTCTCTTGCTATCTATTTCAACGAAGAAAAATTATGCAAATTACTTGAAAAAACTTGGGCGACAATGTTCAACTTGCAAAGTTTCAATTAGGAAGAGAGAGGTCTTGATACTGCAGCAATCTTGGACTCGGTGCTTGTTGTCAACGTCATGGAAGCAAATTTAAACAATAAAATGAGATCTTTCACTGGCACTTGCGGCATATTTATTTAAAACACTTTCTTTATCAACTGATCGTTCTCGGTGAATCGGTTGCAAAGCGAGACCGGTTAACCGTTGTTCTGACCGGTTATCGATTTTATTTCACAAATGATTTTAATTTACAGATACCGGTATCAGCTCAAAAGATTACATTTTTGTTATTTTAACCTTGCTCGTAACCGCAGTTAACAATATTCTCGGACATAGAAATTCATGAATTGTTAAAAATGCCTCAGTAAAACTTAAATTTATATTATCTGTCAGGAGCGGATCAATAAAATTTTGGCGGGGGGATGCAGTTTTCAATTAGGTTGAATGCTTACTACGTACAAATTCGTTAGACGTTTAGACCCAAAAACGGGCCTAAATAACATAAGCCCTTTGAAAATTTTTCATGTCAAAAGCGTATTCAGAAATTTTTTCAAGGACAAGAGCATTAAATTTTGACATTTTAATCAAGCGTATTTTTTCTGGCAGAATTTGGTGCAAATTGAGGAACGAATCTAGGAGGTCCGTGGGCATGCTCCCCGGAAACTTTTTGCAAATCTACACACTGCAATGGCCATTTTAGTTCTTTTTGAACATTTTTCAGATACATTTTACAGTCAAACCTCGGTTTTCGAACATAATCCGTTCCAGAAGGCTGTTCGAAAAGCGATTTGTTCGAAAACCGAAACAATTTTTTCCATTAGAATTAATGTAATTGATTTTAATCCGTTCCAAGTCTAGAAAACAGCTTTTGTAAAGAGTATTTTACACCATAAACTGTACTTTATAATGTATACCATAAATAAAAAATGGGTAGAAATAGATTGTGCTTTATTTTCATAATGGATTTCCTAGCTAAGATGATAAGAAAAACATACTGTAAAGTAAACATTTTGTATCTTTTATTTTTAAAACGTCGAAAACATTAAAGGTTAAGATACTGTACAGTACTAGTGCAGAAATTAATAATGAAACAGTAAAAAAATACAGTACTGTAGCCTACTGTGCAGCAGCAAAAGCACTTTTACAGTCATCACTTTTTTGAAGGAAAATCCTCTTCCATAAAAGTTGCAAAACTATTGTGATGAATCATCTGTGCGAAGTGATAGTCGTCGTGTGAGGTCTTTACCTCGTGTTAAAGCGATGGGAGCAGGCAATTAGTCTGTTTGCATTCGCTTGGTTTGTAGGGGTGTGCCGAGTAGAGTCCGAGTACTCGCATTACTCGGCCGAGTCCGAGTATTCAACCATTCACACTTTGACCTATTTTTTTGCTTTTTAACCGAATTTGAGTCGAAATTGGGACTTCTACGGACATGATGACCTTTTTTTTTGCTCTTCACCTAATTTTGAGTTCAAATTTTGACGTCGTAGATACTCGGACTCGGCCGAGTAATGTCGTGAATACTCGTTACTCGGTGAGTCCGAGTAATTTTCCTTGAGGCACATCCCTATTGGTTTGGTCGTGATTCGAATTTATGTTCGAAGTCTGAAATCGAATTTATTGTTCGAAAACCGATTTGGTCGAGAACCGAAGCGTTCGAAAACCGAGGTTTGACTGTATTTAAATTTTTACCCCTATATGTGCGTGCCTCACCAAGTATGATGCACGTGTTCGCACATTTTCGATTACGCGTGCTTAAGGCGTAAGGATTATTGTTATCGAAAAGTTTCGAAATTATGAAAAAAAATTGTATTTTTTCTAAAACAGTTTTAAAATCGGATTTTAGGGAGATGCATCCCCCCAAACATCCCTGGATCCACCCCTATTGCCTGTTGAATATTGACAAATTACGACGAGTACTGGTACTTATAATTTTTTACAGCTGTTTTATCCACTGTCGTTCATAAGGCTAAGGGGGGGCTTCAGCCCCCTTAGCCCCCCCCCCCTAGTTGCGCCTATAACTGCCAGTATTTTCCTAGAGTCTAATCTTTTCCCATTTTACATTCACACGTTTAAAATTTTTCTACTATTAAAAAAGTTATTGAGGTTTTAGAGTAAAAAATCAATAGGGTCGCTAGCGACCCATGTTAGGTAATAGTGTAAGTTTTTTTATTGGCGAGCTATTTCGTCAGTAGCAAGCTTTTGAAGTACCACAAACATAATGTTTAAGTGCAATGATGAATGTAGCAAAAGAATTCACGTGCTTTTACAGCAATATTGCAAGTTTTTCTTAAAGCTAAATGGTAGGCCTATTGAATGCAGCAAGAGCCGCAGTTCGATATTGCATCCGCAGGTTTGTCAGATTTGGAGGAGAAGTTTCAGATGATCAAACCACCTTTGAAAATGAATATTCTAAGGATGACATTGACTAAGCATCATAGTGAAAGCGTTAGCATAGCTCGCACAAGTATCGATGATGATTCATCTGCTGTCAACATTCATAATGCAATCAGAACCAGAGTCAAATTATGACAAGTGACCAGTGACAACTGCAAAAAATGATTTGAATGAAAGCAGTAGGGTCGAAAGTAATAGTAACGACCACACTGTCGATAGGACCAACGATCTTTCAGCTAAAAGCTGATTTCAATATAAAAATGGCCGTGTGTGGATTACCACGCGTCCTCATCATCCACAATTCACGGATATCATCTTAGACAAACCACCGTAAGGTTATATTTAGGGCTGTAAAAGACATCCATAATGAAGGCATGCTTTTTCTGGCCACTAATGAAGATTTGCTTAGACAGGTTGCTGTCCATCATTTGGAAATAATTGTGCAAGAAGGGACCTTAAAGCAGTTGGGTGCCATCTTATTTGTTGGTAGGGTGTATCTGATTGATGTGCATTAATTTCAACACGAATCTCTTTGTTGGTTACCTACGGTTAGCCCAACTGGCTCATGAGACAGAGCTTCTTTTTTCAGCTCTTTTTGCCATAATGAGTTTGAGTAAATTACAGTAAACCCACGCTTTGATGGTGATGAAGATTATAGAACGAGAGCTAAAGTTTGCCGCATTTCTACAAATCAAAGCATCCAGTTCAAATGAAACAACTTCCAAAAGCTGCTAACAAAATTATAATTGCGGAAATGTGGTTACAAAATTTCACTGACTATTCTCAGTCAGCTACAGTACATATCACAATCACAGTGGGAACGTGAAAAAGACGGCGAAGCCACATTTGAACGTCTTCTCTCGATTGCCAAACAGATGGTTTGTGCAGTGTGCACGCAATGCGATGCGTCATGTGGTATCAAGCATAACCAAGTCTCAGCTTTATGCCACTACCGTACCGCGTCACTCTCGTGCCTTAGAATTATCGTTGCCATTGCATAAGCATCCCTAAAAACTGCAGTTGTTGCAAATTTTTTTTCTCTTCCTGCTGATACGATAACACATTAAAATCAATTCTTCGGTCTTATTAGTTAGCAGAGTATTATTGTACGTCTTAACTTCGAGAATATTCGCGCAATAGAAATAACATTTCATTGAAATTTTAAAAATTCAGTCTGTTTATGCTAAAACATAATCGTTGAGGGTCAATGACAGTGATCATGCAACTTCTTGACTTATTTCATCAGCATTTTTAAAAAAAAAGTACGAATTGCAACCAATGGCAATGGTTTTTAACCCCTGGGTCGCTGGCGACCCACATAGGTTATAGTGATTGGCGAAATAGGCTACATGGGCGTTTAAGGGTTAAGTTGCCTAAATTAACTCTGCCGGAAAAAAACTACGCTTGAAAAAGTGACGAAAATTGGTCCCCCTCCTTGAAAAAAATTCTGAATACGCCCCTGACATGAAGCATTTTCAAAAATCTTATTTACGCCCGTTTCCGGGTCTAAACGTCTTTACATTTACATAGTTAACATTCAACATAATTCAAAATTATATCCCTCTCCCACCAAAACTTTGTGGATTCGCTCCTGTATACAACGTATGGTCAAATGTGACGTCATTCTCAACCTCTCCCATTGAAAAATCCTGGCTACGCTAGCGGAGCAAAATAGGGCGTTCTGTTTAAATACAGAAAATATGTGTTTTGAATGTGTACAATACTGGTATGTATAGGCTACATTTTTCAGCAGGCCTTTGACTGACGCGGGGACAATATAAGCCCCTGACTACCAGATAGCCCCAGGCCTCAGTAAAACTTAATCCGGCCCTGACCTGATTTCTTCATCTTTATCCTCCTGTCAGGAGAAAGCGGCGGAGACGCTATGCGTAGGACGAATCCAGACTCGCTCAGGAGTTGCCCTTGTTTCCAAGTTTTCCGGTTGAATTTTCTTCTGACGTCATTAATTTGCTGCTTGCCAGATTCCACCAAGCAGAGATAATCATCTTAAAGCATCTTATCCTAGGACGCAACAACGAGACTAGTTTGGGAGTTGAACCATTAACCTTGCGGTCATTGTCGTCGTAAAAACGACGCTCCAAACCACTGCGCCAGGCTGCTGACTAGTTCGCAAATCATGAACGATGCAGCGACAAAGAGAGAAAATTCTTAAAATGTCATCAAAAATACTTCAACTTCTGATATGTTATTGAATTGGGAACAAAAAAGCCTCCACCCAAAGATTTATTTGAAAAACTCAACTCCGCTTTCGACAAGACATAGGCAGCCAGTTTTGTCTGCAAACTCTCGATGTGATTGTAAAATCACTCTCACAAACCATAACACAAACAAGACCCCACACACGGTGTGGTATTATTGCGTCAAAGAACAGTAGAATATTGCCTGATCAGTGTTCAAGGTAGTCTCGATTGCGAATTTTCGTTCGAAAGACTCGAATGTGAAAATACTAAATATTAACTAGCACTAAAAGTTTACTGTGACTTGAACTGTTGGGCTCCCCCAGGCCCCCTTTCAAAACATTGTTTTAGAGCAAGGGGGCCGAGCCTGCTCACCAAGGCACCCCTGCTACCAGGAGGGGTAGGCCTAATCCTATTTTTAGGATCCTGCAAACAATTTGCTTTTTCGAACATTTTTTAGCTTTGTTAACTTTACAATAACTTTATAATAACGACTTTAAAAACAAGAAGGTTTATAAAACTTTTAGAAATTTTTGGAAATATAAATTTTCACGCCTGTTTAATTGAATTTTGTTGGGTGTTTCCCGATTTTGCTCCCTGTTTATCTCCCATCAATTTGATAGAAATTTGTCGTAGAATACATTGCTACAAAAGGTAGAACTTTTTGAAAGTTTTGAAAATAAAACATTTCTCGAGTTTTAACTTAAATTCTAATGGGTGTTTTCCGCGGCCCACTTTTGCACCTCATCTATCGGGGCATCAATTTGACGAAACAAAAATTATAATTGTTGTTAAGTTTCGTAGTTTTCGGAATTAATTTCTTTTTTTTTTTTGGTTTGCTTTTACAGTCAAGATCTTACAACCACACATAGAACTTGCATAATCCTGTTCTGCAGCTTTCCCTTAATTAAAAAAGAATTAACAAGTGCTTATAAAGCAACCAACAAACCAATTGATGTTGTTTTGTCCGGTAGTTTTTCCGGTTGGGGCCAGGAGAGTTATGGTTGGGGGAGTTGGGGTCGGGGGGTTGGGGTCGTAGGGTTGGAGTCAGAGGGGTTGGGGCTGGGAGGATTGGGGGAGTTAGGGTCGGGGGTTAAGGTCGAAAGATTTGGGGTTGGGACGGTTGGGATAAGGAGGGTTGAGGTTTGGTGAGTTGGGGTCGGTAGAGTTATGATAGGGGGAGTTGGGGTTGAAAGGTTGGGGTCGGGAGAGTTATGGTTGGGGGAGTTGGAGTTGAGGGGTTGGGGTCAGGGGAGTGGGGATCGGGAAGTTGGGGTCGGGGGGTAGGGGTCGGGAGAGTTTGGGTCGGGGCTGGGTCGAAAGGGTTGGGAGGGTCATCAACCCCCTGATCCCAACTCTCCTGACAATCCCTCTGTCTCCAACTCTCCCAACCCCCCGACCCCAATTCTCCGACCCCCCCTCGACCCTAACTCCCCCAACCCCCCCCCAACCTCAACTCCCCCAACCATAACTCTCCCGACCCCAACCCCAATCGTCCCAACCCCCCCCAACCCTAACTCCCCCAACCTTCCGACCTCAAACCTCCGACCCAAACTCCCCCAACCATATTTTTCCTGACCACAATTAACTCCCCCAACTGCAACTCTCCCAACCCTAACCCCCAACCACAACTCGATCTCCCACACCTCAACACACTTTCCTACGCCCTCACCCCAACACACTTTCCTACACCCTTCACACTCACCCTATGCACTCTCCTTCACATTCCCCCACACTTCTTCACACCCCCACATCTCTCCTTACCTTCCCCTAATCCAGGGGTGGGGAACCTTCAAGGCATAACGGGCCACATTGCACGCATAATATTTTCAGCGGGCCGCATTTACAATTTATGTAAAGAGCATAAAGAGTTCTTCTAAAAATATAGTGGAGAGCCAAAAAAAAGATGATCACGTCCGCAAAAGCTCAATTTTTCGCCCAAAATCAAGTGAAGAGCAAAAAAAAGGTCATCACGTCCGCAGGCCGAAGTTTTTTTGAGCTGCGTAACTGTGTTTTGACATGTTTTCACAGTTCAATACGCTGAAATGTTAAAAGAGGTGGACGTGTGGTAAGCCTAGCATTACATAAACCGTATGTACACGCGGGCCACATTTAAAACTTAAGCGGGCCGCATGTGGCTCGCGGGCCGCAGGTTTCCCACCCCTGCCCTAAACCCTCCATACCTCTCCCCTCACCTTCCCCACACCCCAACACACTTTCCCACACTCACCCCATACACTCTCCCATGCCTTCCCCCACACTTCTTCACGCGTACCCCCACCTTCCCATCCCCACACCCCCCATACCTCTCCCCTCACCTATTCCCACACCCCAACGCACTTTCCCACACTCACCCCCATTCACTCTCCCACACCTCCTTCCACACTTCTTCATACCCCCCATTTACCCTTGCCTTCCCCACACCCTCAACACCTCTTTCCTCACCTATCCCCACACCCTCATACACTTCCCCACACTCACCCCATACACTCTCCCATACCTCCCCCCACACTTTTTCACACCCCCCATCTCTCCTTCCCCACTCCCCTATACCTCTCCCCTCATCTATCCCCGCATCCCAACGCACTTTCCCTCACTCACCTCCATACACTCTCCCACACCTCCCCCACACTTCTTTACACCCCCCCGCATCTCCCCTTACCTTCCCCCACAACCCCCGTACCTTTCCTCACCTTCCCCCACGCCCCAACATACTTCCCCACCCTCACCCCATACACTCTCCCACATCCTAACACTCTTTCCTACACCTATACCCACTAGCGTAGCCAGGATTTTGCAATCACCTTTCAAGCGTAGTTTTTTCGGCAGAGTTGATTTTAAGCAATTTAAGTCACAAAAACGACTCTAGGGGGTCCGGGGGCATGCTCTCCCAGAAATTTTTGAAAATTTGCATACTGCTATGGCCAGGGTTGCAAATATCGATTAGAAATCGATAATCGATATTCTCTACTTTTTTGTCATCGAATGCAAAAATTCTTTACATTTTTTTCATTATCGATTGGGACTTTTCCCTACTTTTTTGCGTGGTAAATCGATATTAATTAATCGATACTTTTTTTTCTGAATAAGTTCTTTCAACAGTTTTTATTTTTTGTTATTTTTAGAACCTAATCTGTTTTTTGTGTTGTTTGCAGATAAATGTTTTACTTTACATCAGCATAAGAACAGTTAGCGTGCGAAAAATTCCGTATGCACTGTCATTTTATATTTTATTCCAAAATATTACACGAGAAAACGTTTGCTTAACGTTTGGTCACTTCGTATCGCTTAGTAGAAGGCAGGCCGGGGCCAAGCAGTCCAATGCAGTTGTGAGGTTAATAAAGTGGTTTTTGAATTTTTGTTTACCAGCTTTTTTTTTCATTCAAAAGATTACATCTAATACTGGTAAGAATACTTTTGTGTTTCGAACATTGTAGAAAAGGCTTGTAGTCATCAGCATCTAAAGTAGGCCAAGATCAAAGGTAGAAAGTATTTAAGAGAAAAAGTGATATTTGATCTTTTCTATAGTGAAGAGGGAAAAGTGAGTAAGCTTTCTGGTATTCCTGTTTTAAACTGCCCATCATAATATGCTATGCCTTTGACAACGACATTCTCCACTTGGCCTAACCTGAAATCAAACCCCCCTGTTAGCATCAAAATATGATGACGCTGTCGCTGTCAACTGACTCAAAAAAAAGTATCAGTTTGACGTTATCGATTGATAGATATTCTCTACTTTTTATTTTTGTTATGGAATGTAGGAATTCGCTACTTTTTTTTGAGATATCGAATATCGAATTATCCTGTACCTTTTCATTATCGATTTCCAACCCTGGCTATGGCCATCTTAGTGCTTTTTAAGCAATTTTTAAGGAAAGTTTGTCATATTTTTGGCCCCTAACTTTGAATGCTTCACCAAATATGATGCATTTTGTTCGCACAGTTTCGATTATGCGTGCTTAAGGCGACTAAGGTATATTGTTATGAAGTGGTTCGCAATTATAGAAAAATTTTATTCATTCAAAACACTGTTGAAAATGGCTGGAGGGGGAATGCTTACGCAGCATACTTTAGATCCCCCCTGGATCCGCCCCTGCTTGTATAATAACAAAAGATGGCCTCAAATTTTAAGAGAGATGTTTTAAACCAGAAATAGCGAAGGCAGTTAAGGCACGATTGTTGTAAGGAAGTCAAAAGAATGCTTTCTTGGTAAAACTGGTGAAACGATATTCAAATGTTAGCGATTTAGTTCTTTTTTGAGCTATAGTAGCCTACGTACAACACTTTGCAGGTCGCAATGGCGTGAACAAATAATAAACGACATGCAGCTTTTCTTTGGGTAAAATCATAACTTCAATTTACACGGATTGTGACTACAACAACAATTTATATTTTGTAGTGATCTTTTATTTCTTTTCAACAGTTTTAATATCTTTCTAATGAACTCGAACAGTTTTATGCGAGTTCAAGTTCGAGTTCAGAAAAAATATTTTTCGAGTTCGGCAAAGTGATCGAGTTCTTTCGAGTTCGCAGCCCTGACGTACATCATTTTTGCTTAAAATCGTTTAGCCTTTGATAATACATTTCAAGCTATGAAACATCAATCACTGATATGGCCAGGATTGGGAATCGATATCCAAAAAAGTAGTGAAATAATCGATATTCAATAGTTCACCAAAAAGTAAAGAAATAATCGATTTCGATTGTAGTTTAAAAAAATAAAGAATAAAGAATATTGTAATCGATAATCTATATTAGACTGAGCATTTAGCGGTGTACACCAACATTTTTTGTGATGTCCTCACGTTGATGCGGTAACTTACAATCAAATGACGGACATAGTATATGTAAAGCAACTTTACTATCAAAAACCTTTTTTTTTTTTTTTTGGTACAAAAAATTTTTTTGGTACAAAAAATGATTTATCAGCAAAAACAAGGTAATGACTTACCGACGATTATTTTGAATTTACTAAAGCGAGATAGAGTAACCTGGAGAAAAAGAATCGAATATCGAATTGCGCCGAAAAAAAAGTAAAGGCAAGACCACATTCGATACTCATTCCAAAAAGTAAAAGCTCCAGTGCATTCGATGAACAAAAAGTAAAGAATATAGCAATCGAATATCGATTACAATCGATTTTTCCTAACCCTCGATATGGCTCGATTACAATGTAAGAATAAATTCCGACTTTCTTCCCAAATTTTTCCGAATATGTACAGTATAACGAAACAATCTATGCAGTACAAGGGGCCCTTGGCTTGCGCCCAAGTTCCTAACCATCTGAAACATAGTAAACTCTTAAGCAGGCTAAATCTTTTCTCTCAAAGTTACGAGCTCATGTTTTAAATGCTCCCCTCAATTCTTCACCATCATAAGAGAAACATTGGCGCAGGCATAAACCAACAACTTTTTCAATTGTTCTACATCGTTATCAGTCCTTTTAAACCCTCATTATCATTCACATATCGTTGGTGTTTTTCATCGTTGTCATAATTTTATTTCACAAAACATATTTCCGACGTTGCATCGCACCACTGTTCCTGCTTCCACTTTCAATCTAACAATTTCGAGATGTATATTTAAACGATCCTCATAGTATTAACGATTTGTGCTACTCTTGATCCAATTCTAAAGCAAGAAATCATACTCTGTGCGAAGTACTTTGTGTAGAAGTTTGTAAATAGGCTTTTTGTGCATAGTATCGTACTGCTTTTTTTTTTGTGTGTGTATCTATATACACGTTCTTTCTCTGTAAAAAAAGTGTTAATTGCTTTTTCAAATTTCAGCTTTTTTTCCAGAGGGTGTTTTGTTTCCCTCTTGCAGGTGTAGCAACTAGGGTTTCCCTTTCGAGATTTCGGGACGAGAAATTTACCGGGAAATTTAAAACTTTTCAATCTTTTACTCATTCTTTCTCTCTGCTTTTTTAAATACCCACCACAAAACAATTTGCATTGTTTGCAAATTTCCCGTTTCCGGGAAAATAGGCTCCGGATCCCGGGAAATTAAATTTCCCGTTCCCGGATCGGGATACCGGAAAATTTGAAACTTTCCCGGGATCTCGGGAAATTTTTGAGCTGAGCAAATTGAATAGGCAAGAAAGTAGTGTGTTTTTAAATTAATTTACCCTATTTCAGAGCTACGTTTAGATGTTCGATCTCAGCTGAGAAATAACAGTGGCCTACATCCAAGATCTAACAATAATGGAGCTTTTTTGCACGAATTATTATTACGCTACTCTTGTGATTGCGACTTGAAAATCATTAAGAGCGAGCTTGTAGAAATAAATTTGATTGCTTAATGGTGGTTTGCATACAGTGCCGTATTTAACATTATGGTAATTAAGCTACCGCTTAAAACATCATGTTTAAGGGGCCTTGCGCTGTGGTCAGGTTTCTGATATTTTAATTTTTCAGTTTAAATATTTTTGTAGTTTATCTTATAAAAAACCTCCACCTTTGTTCATATCACAAGACTGACTTGGCTTTATCACACTCTATTTAAAGACCTGAAACTAACGACAATAGGCCTAATCAGTTGGCTTAAACGAAATATCGCAGACTGTGTCGTCATAAGGCTTATAACCCAAGTTTCCGGTTAACTAAACGACAACTTGATAATGTTTTTGTTTTCCAATATCACACTAAATATTTTTAATTAAGTCAGCTTATTTCAACCTATACCAAAGTTGGGACGGGAAATTTCACGGAAAATTTGGGGTTTTGAAATTTCCCGTCTCCCGAGAAATTTATGTCGGGATCCTGGGAAATTTTTTTACATTAATAAGGGTTTCAGTGGTACTGATATCTATCATTCCAACATAAAAAATGCGTTACTGCTAATTGAAAAATTTTTTTGTTAAATTCGCAAAATTTTTTTGACAAAATGCTTGAAAGATCAAAATTTTTTTCTCAATTTGTCAAAAAAATTGAAAAACTCAAACTAAGTTTGTCAAAACAACATAACAAAATGCTAAAAATTAGATCTGAAATGCTGAAAATCATAAAAAATGTCAAAATGATCAAACTCGGGAAAATTTTCCCGGGAATTTCCCGAATTCCGGGAATCCCGAGGATTTTTGAAATCCCGGGATTCCCGGGAAATTTTTAAAAGGAAAAAAGGGGTTACAAGTCCTGTTGCATCGAATTGCTTAATAACCCAACAAACGGTATTCCTTCTTATTTTTAGAGATTTGTGCAAAATTTTTTTGGTTAAGTTCGGAACGTTTGCATGATTAATACACTAGCACGTTTTCTGCGAGTAGTATCCGCCATGACAAACTTCTACCTTGTTTTTTTAGCAGTAGCCGCTGACATTCTGCTTTAACCACTCGTTATGACGTAATAATGCAGTATATGACGTCACAAACTTGTTTAGATTATTCACCTGTTGCATTTAGATGTAAACAATAAATAAACTACATTTATTACACGTTATTTCCTCTGCAAGATAAACCAAAGTGAGAGAATTAAAAAAAGACTCGATTTCACTTAATTCGAACAATACTGTATATGGAAGTCACATTGAGCATGGACTAAAATAAACCACTCTTTTCTCGTGATACTGAATTTTTTGAATCATCATGTTTAATTTGGCAATACTCGTATAGTTTGCAACCAATTTTTTAGATACATAAAAGTGTAAATAATATACCAGTGCTTGCGCGTGTGGGCACTTAGAGAAATATGAATTCCTATTGTGAATCAAGCCGAAGACCTTTTTTTCTTTTTGTTTAGCTCCACGCTGAATGTCAGTGAAGAAAAGGACATCTGCGGCTTGTAGATCTTTTTTTGCTCTTTACCAATCTTCAGTGGTGAAAACAGGACGTCTGGGGACGTGTAGACCTTTTTTTGTTCTTTCAATCAAGTGCGGCCCTCGGCTTCAAAATTTTTTCAAATGCAGCCCTTCGTATGAACAGTATTGCCCACCCCTGGTGTATAGAATTTAAATAATTTTGAGTTTATAATCAGCGAGAAAATTCTTTACCAAAAGTGGTTTATTTTTTCTGAGATACCCGCTACATAGAAAACAAAGCTTGTATAAAAATTTTCGCCTCTTTGCTACTTGCCTTTTGCAAGAAAAAATCGTATGGGGTGCTGTTTGTAAAGTAGAAATTGTGCGCACTTTACGGACAAATCAATGCTCTTTCTCACGCCAAGTCAAATGGTAATGAAAAAGAACATGCTTTCCTACGCCAAGTCAAATGGTAACCAAAAATGCATGCATTCCTACGCCAAGTCAAATGGTAACGAAAAAGAACATGCTTTCCTACGCAAGTCAAATAGTAATGAAAAATGCATGCTTTCCTATGCCAAGTCAAATGGTAACGAAAAAAAAACATGTTTTCCTACGCTAAGTCAAATGGTAACGAAAAAGAACATGTTTTCCAACGCCAAGTCAAACGGTAACGAAAAAAAGCATACTTTCCAACGCCAAGTCAAATGGTAATACAAAACTATCTCGTTCTGAGTAACACAGCGCCAACTGTAACCTAACAGACATCACGTGTCTGTCGACCAAACTACCTTTTTTCTAATGGAATCCGAGCAGACTTCCGATCAAATCCGAACAGACCAGCAAAACCGGCGCTTATTCGGATTCCATTAAAAAAAAAGGTAGTTTGGTCGGCAGACACGTGATGTCTGTTAGGTTACAGTTGGCGCTCAGAATGAGATAGTTTTGTGTTACCATTTGACTTGGCGTAGGAAAGCATGCTTTTTTCGTTACCATTTGACTTGGCGTAGGAAAGCATGTTATTATTCGTTACGATTTGACTTGGCGTAAGAAACCTTGTTTTTTTCGTTACCATTTGACTTGGCATAGGAAAACATGTTCTTTTTCGTTACCATTTGACTTGGCGTAGGAAAGCATGTTTTTTTTTCGTTACCATTTGACTTGGCGTCGGAAAGCATGCATTTTTGGTTACCATTTGACTTGGCGTAGGAAAGCATGTTCTTTTTCGTTACCATTTGACTTGGCGTAGGAAAGCATGGTTACCGTAGAGCGAGACAGCGCTGTTTCGAACTACTAACCCTCATCAGCCACCCTCAGGATTAAGGCATACTCATTGTTCTAAGTGCTTGACCTTGATCAGCCAAGCACCCTTCCGGATTTGTATATCTTAAAAAAAATTTAACCTTTGTGGTAGCCTACCTAACATCACGTTAGATAACCACTCAGGTTAAATTCCCCATGTGGCCTAGGTACAATAGTCAGACACAACGTCGTCCTACCTGGCCTGCTGAATGGGAAGTCAGAACGACTCCCACGTGTTGGGTCAGAGGACAAACCATTGTGTTGGGTCAGAGGACAAACCGTCCTGCTGAATGCAGCAGGCCAGGTAGGACGACGTTGTGTCTGACTATTGTACCTAGGCCACATGGGGAATTTAACCTGGGTGGTTATCTAACGTGATGTTAGATACCACAAAAGTTAAATTTTTTTTAAGATATACAAATCCGGAAGGGTGCTTAGCTGACCAAGGTCAAGCACTTGGAACGATGAGTATACCTTAATCCTGTGGGCGGCTGCTGAGGGCTAATAGACCGAAACAGCGCTGTCTCGCTCTACGGTAACCTTGGCTGGAGTTCCTCTTGCAACTGTTGGTGATGCGGGATGGTTTGTCCTCTGACCCAACACGTGGGAGTCGTTCTGACTCCTCATTCAGCAGGCCAGGTAGGACGACGTTGCGTCTGAGTAGGAAAGCATGTTGTTTTCGTTACCATTTAATTTGGCCTAAGAAAGAGCATTGATTTGTCCATAAAGTGAGTACAATTCCTACTTTACAAACCACACCCCATAAAATCGACGCCTAATGGATCAGGGATGTATCATTGTACTGGCACACTGAAAGTTTTGTAATTCCCTGTTCCAATGGGGTACCACTGTACCATTAAGGCGGTACCATAGATAGAATAGATCTTGCATTGAGGCACACTTTTTTGACACTGGACAAGAATCCTGATTAGGAGCAACAACAACATTTGGTGTGAATCAAAATACTGAGGAGGCCTCAGGGTTGGTGTACATAGAAGTTTCTTGTGTTTCCCTCACAGCTCTGGTCTAGACTTCGACTTTTGGTAACTGGAAAGGTTAATATTTAATCTAGACTTAATGTTTCAATAAACTGTCTTTGTAATCAGCAAACTTTTTTTGTAAATAGGCTAGACTGTGCAGTATACTTTGTTGTTTCCAGCTTAAAATGTTACCGGTAGGCGGTAGGCTATGTACCTTTAAGGCAGTGTCTAGAGTCTCAAGAGCACCGGCCCGGTTTCCATAATCAAAACGCTGCACCGGACCAAAGTCCGTAGAACTAACGTATAAGTTGAGCAAACAGGTTTTGGCGGGAAACACTGTAGGTGAAAATGTGTCCAAAAGAAACAAGTTGAGCATTACGGTAAAGCCTAGTTTGTAGGTGTTTGGGGCTAATAGACAGGTTTAGACTAAAGCTGTTGGAAATTAATTCATAAAAAGTAGTAGTTGGGTAGCTATAGAACATATAATGTCAGTTTAGCTGCAAAAGTAAGCTTAGCTATGCTGTATGGCTTATATTAAATATGAAAATGAAGATTTCAACTTCGCCTCAGATTTGTAGAGGGGAGATAATGTCGGCTTAAATATTTATTCCAGAAATGTTTATGTGATTAAAGTGATTCTGTTCTTGGTCGTTAGATGCCTAATTGTGCACTATTGGTTTAACAGAAGCCTTGTCAAATCGAAAATAAAATAATTGCAATAGTATTGTTTATTTTCCGGTTTGACCGCCGTTCAGCGTTAGGATCTGCTGTTAGCAGAGAAGCACTTGGAGTTCGCGTATCCTTGTGGCAGAGGATGCGCGCGTTGTACTTTTGATTAGGCTACGATAAACCGATTTAGATTGCGGAAGCCAGCTTATATGAAGGATATACCCAAGGCAAGGTAGCGACAACCACACATGATTTAAAAATAAATTTTTGCGTTTTCTCTTCAAAATTAATTTAACTTGGTCAAAAAGTAACAGTGATCCTGTCGGATAGGTCGGTTGCAAAAACGTCGCTTTCGGTGTGGGGATCCGCGCGGGTCAAATCATGCAGCTCGCCACAGCCGTAACGTTTTTTCGAAGCTTTGTTACCCATGCGTTAAGCCTCGAAGAAGGGCCCCTCCACTCGTTATACGATTGGGCCCGGTCTACAATACCGCGAGTACATTAAAGATTTGATCTTTTTAAAAGAGTAGCAGTGTTAAATGAATTGCTTTCTCCCTTAAATGAAGACCATTCGAACCATGTTTTGGGTCGGCAGAAAAAGATATAAGTGATCAGTAAATTACAGGTAATGTTAAACATGATCAGAGGTGGGCATTTTTTAAAAATTGGTTGAAGCGCAGCGCAACAAAGCGCAAAAGTTCTGTTAAGTCATGAAACGCAACGCAACTAGCGCAACCTAATTTTTAAATTGACTGAAGCGCAAAGCAACTTTCGCAATCAATTATTTTTTCGCATTAAAGCGCAACGCAACTTCCGCAATCAATAATTCTTTTGCATTAAAGCGCAACGCAACTTCCGCAACGAGGTTTATACAAAAGAAAAAGCGCAACGCAATGAAAAATTTAATAAAGCGCAACGAGTAGATGTATAAGCAATGCAATTTTTTCTGGAGTTATTTTTATAGGTGCTTTTAACAGCACGCAGTTGTCTACAACGCGACAACGATTTTAATGCAAGTGACTGTAACAGGATTTTGCGTGGTCAATGAACAGGAAAATTAAATAAGAAGCGAAAAAAATGCGTTGCTGAAGATTGCTTTCTTCATCTTCATCCTCTTATCACGAGAAAGCGAAGGAGGCGCTGCTTAGGACGAATCCAGACTTGCTTAGGAGTTGCCTTTGTTTCCGAGTTTTCCGGTTGAATTTTGCTTCTGTCTTATTTAATTTGCCGCTTGCCAGATTTCACCAAGCAGAGGTAATCAACGTGAAGCATCTTATCCAAAGACGCAACAACGTGACTAGGTTGGGAGTTGAACCATCAACCTTGCGATCATGGTCGTCGTAAAAACGACGCTCCAAACCACTGCGCCACGTTGCATTGTCGCGTGCCGTTAAAAGCACCTCATCGCGGTAAATCATAATTTGCATATGCGGCGAAGTTCTCCACAACAACTAGTAAATACGATTTATTCAACACTTAATTATCTCTTTAAGCACTTGCAATTATTTTAAAAAGCAAAAGACTTTAGTGTACCACATTTCTGATGAGCTGAAAATTTCTGCTACAATAAATTGACCTATAGGCCTATTGTACGCATCAAGAAATAAACTGCTATTCTATGAAAAACAGTTACAAAAAACTGCTTACTCCAGCACATTGCGCTTTAATTAATCCGACAAAGCGCAACGCAGTATTTCAACTGCCGACAGTGCGCAACGCAACAAAGCGCAAACAACCAGATTCTTTTTAGTTCGCAGCGCAATAATGCGCACACTATTATATATATTTTTAGTTCGCAACGCAATAAAGCGCAAGAAGGATTTATTTTCCTTGAAGCGCAGCGCAACTAGCGCAATGGCTAAAAATAATTTGTTGAAGCGCTTCGCAACTTCCGCACGTGCGGAAGTTGCGCAACTAGCGCTTTGCGCTTCAAATTGCGGAATGCCCACCTCTGAACATGATCGACTAATAATCAATGACATGAGAGTCCGAAGTTATCCAAAGCACAAGTCTATGAAGAGCTAGGGGCCTAGGATTGTCATTACGTTTTGTGGTCTGTCATCGGCGCAACGCAGCAAGCCTATAGGCCTACTGTACAATTGAATGTCACTTGATTGCTGGCATATCTATATTGATGGTTTTTGTTGTTTGTGCACGCTTAACATTTCAGTTCGCGTAAGAAATGTTTCTGCTCGATATTTTTGGCCTGTTATCGATCTCCTATGCTATAATTGTAGGCTTACAGCCATATTTCCATTACTTGCTTATGTATCATCTAAATGCTTTTTATAATGTACTCATGTCATGATAGACTAAACTAGTATTCTCACTCAATTTTTCGTCAAGTTGCTATACTGTAATTTAGATTAAAAACGCCTCTAAGCAAAGACTTCAACTTCGTCAGCAGAGCGTCGTCACTAAATCGTAATCACTGATAGTCTGAACTCTGACCTCTCAAACCAGAAGTAACCATTTTCGCTTACTTACTACCGTAACCGATTCATGGCTTTTGGACTACTGAATGCTTATACAATAAGGACACATTTTTGTTTTCTTCAAGCGTTAACTAAGTCAAAATTAAGCGTCTAATAATCGCTTTTTGAACATTAAAACTGGCTTATACGACAGGTAACATCAATAGCTTTATAATAAAACTTATTTTTTTAAAAATATGGAAAAATGACTGAGTTATACCATTTTTTGTAATAAGTCATGACCATTTTACATAGAAAAAGATGCGCGCTAATCATTTTTCTGGACACATTTTTTTGTCCATTGTCGCTTAACAATGGAACGAATGATTTGCTCAACTTATACGTGAGTTCTACGGACTTTGCACCGGACTACTCTCCTTGTTTCGATATGTGATGTTGCTGTCATGCAAGGGTGGAAACTTGGCTACTTGGCGTTAGGGTGTCAGCAGAGTTTTCTCTAAGAGTTGTCCGACTCTTTCTCATTTTTGTTTCTTTATTATAATGGTTACGCTTCAATACTAATAGATCAATTGTGTCACAGAAACGTCGCAGTGCATAAGATACAATAGCAGCAGCAGCATAAGAATGCAGCAATCCAGCATCTCTGAAAGTCTGAATCCAGTCTTGTAGCTTGCAGCAGTATTATTTTTTTTATTTGCTTTGAAATCATAACATGAAATACACGAATTTGTTTTTAAAAACTTAGTGCTAACAACTAGCAATGCTCTGCTACTGCGCCAAAGAAAAGCAAACTTATAGCCTACCCTGATATTTCGCCACTACTTTTCTTAGCATATTTAGCAAAAAATGCTTGACGCAGGTAGGTTAATACGCAGTGGTGTAAAAGAAAGTAACAGTAGACTTTTACACGAGCAGCTTTTTCGATAACGAATAAGCCTAGCATTTTCGATAACGAGTATTTTCAGCATAAAGCAACGCAACCCGAGCAGTTTTTTCTGCACAAAGTAGGTTAGTTTCAAATTTTGAGCCTTAATGTCGATTTTTTTAGTTAAAAGAAAAAAAAACTGCGCTGGATAATTTGAGATCTTTGGAAGCTTGCACAGCACACATTATTAATATTTGACGAGCTCGTCACAAAAAACTTCTGGTATACAACAGCTTTTTTCAAAGCTATCGAGAGTATTTATGATTATGATAGAAGTTTTTCCAAATGCGAAAACCAGGTAGTCGAACCGAAGTTTTATCAACCGGTTTTACGCTAATTTGGTCGAACCTGAACCGTATTTTTCAAAATTTCAAAGAGCGAACCGGAACTGAACCGAATATTTTGAGTACTTGCGAACCTTAATCGAATCGATTAAAAAAGCGGCTCGCTCCGTGAGGTCACACGCGTCACTTTGATCGGCGTAACCGACTGACACTTTGAAGGTGGCTTATATTTAAAGAAATACAGTACTTGCACAGCACTACAAGCTGTGCATTGGCCCGTCAATGTGAAGATATGTTTCTTTATCAAAGAACTGGCCGCCGGCGTCGGAGCATAGTAGCAATTTAATTATCTCGAAACTGGCTTTACTACTAGTATTTTATGCATTATAGTGGCCTGTCAATGCGAAAAAAAATTGCTTTGTACGTTTCATTTTTTAAAATATGTTACTAGAATTATACCATTTTTAACTGCGAACTTGAACCGGAACTTTATAAACCGGTTTGAAATATTTTTTACTGGAGCGAATCCAAACCAGAGCGTTTCAATTTATTTGAACCTTAACCAGAACTGAACCGAAATTTGAAACCGCTGTTGAACCCAAACCGATTCTGAACCGTACAAATTAAACGGTTCGACTCCCTGGCGAAAACAGCTTTTTCAAAGCTATTCTGATGTTCCGTACTGATAACCTATTGTTCAAAATACTTGGCTAATTTTTCATTTGCACTGGCAGTGATGGGCACGATAGGCTAAAATTTTCTGTACTTAAGCAATAACGATAACCGATAATTTCAAAAAATCCCTGGGCGATACCGATTATAATCGGTAAATTTCAATTTCTTGAAGTGATATCGGTATTCGATAGATTATTCCGATATATGTTGCATTAAATTTTCGATGTGTTTGACGAAGCTTTTTTGGAGTCAAATTGCAAAAATATTTTTCTAGATTTTTAAGAAAAGAGAGCAGTTCACGAACTCTGCCGTGGCAACAAAACAAAGGGACATTTTTTTAAATCGCAACAAGACTTTATGAACACTGCGTATTTTTCCACAGCACCACCTTACTAACTTCGAACACTGTGTGCATGAAGAATCGTTTATCTCGTTAATTCATCGGCGATAACAAAATGTACTACAAAAGCGATATCGGTAATCAACAAATCAAAACTATATCACCGATAAATGCCCATCTGTGTGCACTATTGGCTAAGCGAGTCTACTATTAAGATTTCAACATTCGTTTCATATGAATAAACATTCGTTCGTTTTCCGATTACAGCAACAATTTAGAGACATTTGCAATTACTTTAAATCGCTTAATCATGTAGCGGTCGGAAGGTTACCACTTTATTGACAAAAGATCCCTGTGGGGACGTTTGAGTGACATTTTTTAACTACAAACACATTTACCGTAAGCATTTCGAATTTTTTCGTTTTGGTACAGAAGAGTTTCATCACAAAATAAAATCCAAAAAAATCAAGCCGTCATTATACTCGCGGTATTCCGCCAAAGCGTGTAACAAGTAGCGGGACCCGTTTCCGCCGCTGATCGCCCAGGCAACTCTGCTTCAAAGTTCGAAGAAAACAGCGCGGTGACGAGTCCCTGGCGATACTTTGTCCGATTTGACCGGCCCAGGGCGCGAACCCTGGACCTCCCGCATCAATAGCGATGTCGTTACAACTAAGTCCAACAAACTAAAAAGCATTTGACCTAATATATTGTCTAACCAGTTGGACAAAAAATTGAATTCAGTAAAACTTGTGCGATAGGTCCCCTACTTTCCCTGCTTTTAATAAGATCCACAAGCTTTAATGGTTATTTTTACACCTAAGGTCTAATAAAAAATCAAAAAACAATTAATGTAAAATATTTTGCATTCAGAAAAATGTCGAATTTAATTTGGATCAAATTCCTGAAAATATTACTCCAAAAGTTTTAATGATAGAAATCAATTTCGATTTGGAATGACATTTAGACTGGAACTCTAGTCTATCACTAAATGCAGTTTGTGTCCAACAAAGGGTGTCATAGTAACCCATGCTAATGTACAGCTATATAGACTACCTAATCACTAAAACTATCCTTCACGTTATTTAAATCAGTTTTTGCTAACTAGGCTACATATCACTAAAAATTCTCTTGCAACTGTCTGTAAAACTATCCTTCACGTAATTGAAATCAAATTTAGCTAATTCGTTAGCTTAACTCCGGCGTTTGAAAGCTTTAGTCACCTTTCACAATGCAAGCTGACTGTAGTCTGCTGAAATCAATCTATAAGTACTCATGCGTAAAAACGAAATCACGTGATAGAGTCGGACAACTCTAATAAAGAAAACTCTGGTGTCAGTTTCGGAGTAGTAAAATCCAGATGTCAGGTTTCAGTTTTGGTTAGGTTTCACGGCTGTCGAAAAATAGGTTCCAGTTTCGGTTTCAGTTTTACTTGCGCACAGCTTCGGTTTGTGGGTTTCAGTTTCGGTTTAAGTTTTATCCAAGAAAGTTATTTTATTGTGAATACGGATTATCTAAATCCTGTACTTCTTGGCGTTTTTGTTTTATTACGATGATAAATACCGGTAGCAGCCAGAGATGTACACAAACCGGAGTACCGGAGTCGACTCCGGCAGGAGTTTCAATGTTTCAGCCGGAGCCGGAGCCAAATCCGGAGTCATAAGTTTCCAGTTGTTGCAGGAGCAGGATCCGGAGTGAAAAATTACCGCATTCTTGTGATATTTGTTCAAAATTTGCCATGATTGGGTTCTGACAATTTGCTTGTTTTGTGTAGTTTAATTCTACCAACATATCGGTATTGATAGATAATTACAGCCCATATTTTGCATCTTGCAGAGCAGCCATATACCTAAAAACAAAACAAGTTCTTCTGATGTTAGCAGCATAATGCAATCACTTGGCATATAAACTGATAAATTGAATTAAAAATTTAGATACGGGTAGTCTACCGGACGACAGACCACACGTGGCAGGCCTAATCTAACCGACTAATTATGACTGTGCATGGTTTGGGTAAGGGGTACCGTAAAACCGGGTGACTTCGATCAGCGCGGTGACTTCGACCACTAAGAGGCGACTTCGACCATATGTCATTTGAGGTGACCACGTTACTATCAACAAACATTTATTTAAAAAAAGGAATTAAAAACGGAGTTGTAAACTTGTAATAGCGTTCATGGCGGTAAAATTTCCACCGAAACAGGCTTGCACTGGAAGTGATGGTAGGAGCTATTGCTTAGAAAATAATAATGGCATTCCACAAATGTGGTGCAATTAAAGTTACGGTTTTATTAGAGAATATTTCAATTGTTCATTGCAGGACTAAAACTTATTTAAAAGCTATTATCCTCTTTGTTCTTCAGTTGATTCAACATCTTCTAATCCACAGCTTCCGAAGAATCAAACCCGAGGCTACAGCTCCCGAGGCGGACGCTTTTACCAATCTTCTTTTTACCAACTTATCCATAACTTGATGAAGTCTTCTCTACTCTAGATCTGATCTTAAAACAAGCTCTAAAATCAATTTAATTGCATCAGCCTTTCAATTCTTTAAACTGGCATAATTCCTGGACGAAATCAAGAAGTTACTGTCACGCCACATAACCACAGTGTTTTTCAAAACCCTTTTAATTTATTTAAAAACTCAAAATTTGATCAAAGTTACCTCATGAGATATTGACTTTGTTCAAAATTTATGTTTACGTGCAGTTTAATGCGAGTTTTGTTGGTGATCGAAGTCGCCCCACTAAAGTAGGCTAAGGGCGTCTTCAATCAAGCTTTGAGAGAGGATTATCTCGAATTCCGTGACGTCACAGAAAAAACGAAGATCGGTAAAACAGGTAAGGACTAGAATGTTCCAATAAGAATAACAGAATACAGAAAAGCTGCAGCAATATGTACCGGTAGAACGTGAGAATTACAAAAGCAAGTTGAACGGTGATCGAAGTCACGCAGTTTTACGGTACTAGTTCTAGGGGTAGTCAGCCAAGCGATGTGGAATCATTTGTGTACCACAGTTTAATGTTTTAATGCAGACTACAAACAGAAAAAGCAGTCTTGCAGTAAGCCTTTGTGCATTGTAGATCAGTAGATAGGCTGACTTAGTCCAGTAGCTACTGCACCAGCATTTCTTCACTGTACATAGGCCAAAAGTTCTAAATTCAAGTTTTGTACAACCCACAAGTTTGCCAGAAATTTTGAAAGTCACTGGGTAATTGTATAAAATTTTTTGTTGCTGTTAGAGTTACGGCAAATTGCTTTGTTTGTATAGCCAATAGTCTAGTTTTTAAAATGACCATGTTTTGCTAATGATTGGAAAACTACTTGCCAGTATTTTTATGTACTGAATCATCATCAAGTGACATGGCTGAGTGGAATTGGCGTTAAGCTTTGAAACCAAACATCACGGGTTCAAATCACGACTAGGCCGACCACATTTCACACATAATTGTGTGGCTGTTGATTTGAAGAGCGCAAGCTCATATGATACCTAGTCTTCCTCGTTGATCTGTTCTTTCAAGTTCAGTTTTTTATTATAACTTCTTAATTATTATTATTTTAATTATATACCTCACTATTTTGAAGTAGTTGGGTTAGTGCAGAATTTTGACCCTTCCTAACTGCTAAACAGACACTTTTGCGTAAAAACAGGAGTCGAACAGGAGCAGGAGTATAAAAAGTAGTCATTGATCAGGAGCAGGATCAGGAGTCTGGTCGGTCAAGACAGGAGCAGGAGTCCAAAAAAGGCGACTTCGTACACCTCTGGTAGCAGCTCAGTGGCCGAGTGAGGAGAGCAAGTGCTATAGAAGTTGTCGACTTGGGTATAATTCGGAGTCCGGTGAAACCAAAGATGCAAAATTTGGTATTCACAGCTTCTCCATTCAACGCTCAGCTCTAAAGGAACGATGCTGGTAAGGATGGTGATGACAATTTTTAAAACCCAAAACCTTAGAAAGTTTTGAATAGGTTTCAGTTTCGATTTTGACGTTTCAAGAGAAAATGATTTTGGTTCAAGTTTAGGTTTTCAAAGTTTTGGTTAAAGAAGGTGTCAGTTTCAGTTTGGGTTTCCAAAATTTCCTTTAAAACCGGGTTTTCAGGTTTGGGTTTAGATTTGGGTTTCCACCTTTGCTGTCATGTGACACCAATTTTCATTATCATAACACTGCTGCACCGGACTACATGTTTGTTCCTGTAAAAAGTTTGCCGGTGCTGTAGACACTTCCTACTTTTAAACCTTCTTGAACAGCTTTATATTTTGCTGAAATGATCTTGTCATCATGCAGTACATGCTAGGCCTGTCGCCTACATGTACAACCTCGGCAGGTAACATTCTGGTTGAGCCCTAGGTTGTCAATTACGTGTTATCACAGTAAGCAGAGAATTGTATATGACTGTATCTGTGTATATGTGGTATAAAATAAGAGTCATGATTGCTAACGGGTCTTGCTAAAACCTGCAGAAGCACAAGGATCGCCTTTGCAAGTGAATTAAGAGCACAAGGTCTGCTAGGGGTGCTAGTGAGTTGTTACTAAGGGCCCTAACCAAACCCTAATCTGTAGGAATAACTACCTAGCGATCCCTTGTGCTCCTAACTCACTTGCGAAGGCAGTCCTTGGACTCCTGCAGGTTTTGGCGATACCATTGCTCACAAACTGCAAACCAATGTAACCAAATTGTATTTTTCAAGCCTGAACATATGTTCATTGGTTGGCAGTAAATAGTGTACCAGTAGTGTTAATGTGAATATGGCTGGGGTATAGTAATTAGGTCTTGCCATCACCTAAGTTTGAACATTTGCTAAATTTCCTATATGGTAGGCTGATCCAGACAAGTATCGTTACTGCTAAAATGACCCTACAACGTTGCCTGCCTGTGACCTAGTCCATAGTAATGCCCCCTATGCCCTTTGACGAGCTTGCATTGAACTATTTATGTTGATGTTAGATTTACTTCAAATTTCCAACCAAAACATTCCAACTTTCACTTTTTCGATTAATCTGAACTGTCCTACTTCATAAATATCAGTGCTGGCTTATTTTCCTGAGTGGTTTGAAATAAGTGAATGTTTTTTTCCAAAACTTTAACAATATTTAAATTTCATTCTGCGTGCGCAATAACTTAAAAGGTATTTTTCAGTGACATGGCCTTGCAGTACCGGTTGCTGGTAATTGATCCTGTGCGACAAGTTCAATTAACGTCAGTGCCAATTGCATGTGAAATATATACCAGGTGGCTGCTGACAGGTGGCTTCAGTTCGAAAAAAGCAATGGTAGTGACAACAACTTGATCACGAGCTCTGCAAAAAAGCTGCGCAGTTGCTTGAACCTAAACTAGTAATTTTCTGAAATAGCTCATTGCAAACTGTAGCAAAACAAGTGTGGAGAATGGCTTGCACAGATTCAAAACAAGACCAAATTCTGAAACAACTGCTACGAACGGACAATATTGAAAAAAAAATAGACATTTTTAATGACCGACTTAGTTCTCTAGAAGCAACGTTCTTTGACAAATGCGAAGAACTTGACTGCAGCTTAAGTGCAAAAGCAAGTATTGAAGATTTTGAAAAACTACGGTAAATGAAAGACTTGCAAGTTTGGAAAATTTCAAAGCAAACTATGACAAATCACTACCTGATGCCAGAATCTTGTAACAAGCGATTGAATATGCTTATTCATGGAATAAAGGAAGATGATAACAAAGCATGGGAAACGAGAGATGAAACAAAAGCTAAGTTCAATAATTTCGTCAAAGAAGGATTGAATATTGAAGACCCAAACGACATAGAGCTTGTAGACATACACCGCTTACCACAACACCCAGTCTCAAAATTTGGTAGAAGAATTTATTGGCCAATTATTGTTAAACTATTAACCATCCAAGATAAAAGAATGATCTACAAATCAGTAATGAATCTAAAAGCTTATAGTGATCGTCTGAAATCGGAACAGAAGCCACAACCATATGTTTACGTCAGCGACCATCTCCCACAATCATTTCAAAACCAAAGAAAAATACTTCTACCTTACTTCAGAGAAGCTAGGAAGCACAAGCAAAAAACACTCTGGAAAGCAGAAAATGGAGAATACTGTTTATACGTCGATGGAGAAAAAATTGAACCGTGGTAATTTTGATGCGGACAGTGCAAAATTTACACCTATATTAGGTCTCACTACTAAAATAGCTTATCTAATGTAATATAATCGTTTTTGTTGTGTTTTGTTGCTTCTTATTCGATGTTCTTCAATCTAAATGTAATTTATAAGTGGTTCGACGTTAGTCACTTGGGCTGCTCCTTGAATTATACTTACACAGGGCGGCTGTGGTGATAAATAGTGAGCTAACTTCTCAAAGCTACAGTTAAAACGCATTTAAAGTGCCAGATCATGTAGAGCTTTTGTGCAGCTTTGTATCGCAGTGATAATAGTGCATGATTGACAAGTGCTCTGCCCCGTCGCTAATCCTAAACTGTGATAAACTGTTGGAAGACTGCAAAAACTTGCTAGATTTTTTGGGCTCGAGTCAAGTAGCTGACTCCACTAATGAAGCTAACTATTGCGACTCTTTAATTAATGCTTGCTCTAATTCGGTTGCCAGCTGCAAATATTATGATTTAATCCCTAAATTCATAACTAAAAATAATCGCTCATTGTTCCTTTTACATGTTAACATCCGATCATTGCAAAAAAATTTTGATAAACTCTTCGAAATACTCAGTGACTTTTCACCTAAGCCTGATGTAATTTGCTTATTGGAAAGTCGAATCAAAACTGCACCTTTAGTCAACATTGATATACCAGGTTACGAGTTTGTGTTTAGTAGACCCCGCAAAAACTCTGGTGGTGTTGGTGTTTATATTTTTACTCATTTAAATTTCTATAATCTACAGGTAAATTCAATAGGGTTTGAACACTGTGAAGATATCTGGTTGAGCGTTGAGGATCGGAGGTCTAACCAAATTTTTAACATAGTTGTCCTCTACCGCCACCCAAATACAAATATACCCGAGTTCATCAGAAAGCTTGACGATGCTTTCTGTAATCCCCTTCTAACCAACAAATGCACATATATACTCGGAGATATTAATATTGACATATCTAGTCCAAACCAAACCACAGCTGTGCAAGAATATATCAATGTTTTGTCTTGCAAGGGTTTTTTTCCTATAATAACAAAACCTACTGGTGTTGCAGAAACTCAATTGACAATCATTGACCACATAATAACGAATGATTTAGCCCGTCGTTTATTCCCTATGATAATAAGAACGGATCTCACCGACCATTACTTAACTGCTGTAGTGGCCATTGAAAATATTGAATGCACACAAAGTCAACCTATGACAATTTTGCGCAGAGATATGAGTCACTTCTCATCTGAAACATTTAACACAGATGTAGAACAGTTTGCTAATCGTTTTCTTGAGAATCTAACTGAAATTACTGCTGACAATTTTAACAACGTCTTTGACTACTTCACTAATACTTACAAACGCATTGTTGATCAGCATGCCCCTCTAAAATGCTTGTCGTGCAAAAAACAACAACTTCACAATAAACCCTGGATTACCAAAGGAATCTTAATATCTATTCAAAATAAACAAAAAATGTACAAAACGCACTTTCTACGAGGTAGTAATATCTGCAAAATAATGTATAAAACCTATGCCAACAAACTCACGAAAGTTAAAAGTTTGGCAAAAAAATTGTATTTTGCTCAAGAATTGTCAAACTGTAAAGGCGATGGACGTAAAATCTGGGAAGTCATTAGAACAATTATTCCTTCAAACTCAACTAAAAAATCCAAAATGACTCCCAACGAACTCGATATCGACGGCTCTCTAGTCCAGAATCCCAAAATTATTGCCGATGAATTTTGTAATCACTTTAGCAACATTGCCGGCTCTATCTCGGTTGGCACAAGTCTCTCATCATATACAAGCGAATTCAAACGTTATTTACCAAATAAAGTTAAGGAAATCAATCTATATGCAGCCTACCGATCCGCTCGAAGTATTTGCCTCCATTATGTCGTTAAAATCTAATAAAAGTTGTGGCGTTGACCTCATTCCGACTAAAATAGTCAAGATGTCTGCTTCTATCATTTCCAAACCGCTCTCAATATTGGTAAACCAGGCTTTTTCATTAGGAATATTTCCAGACAGCTTAAAAATTGCCAAAGTAGTCCCAATTTACAAATTTGGAGGCAAACGCAACCCTTCAAACTATAGACCTATTTCACTATTGACGTGTTTTTCTAAGATCTTCAAAAAATTGATATTTACTAGAATAGACTCCTTTATCTGCAAACATTCGATTCTAGCTTCAACTCAATATGGTTTTCGCAAAGGGCTCTCTTCCATGTATGCAGTTACTGAAGTCATTACAACTGCATATGATAACATAAGTGCAAACCTACACACTGGTTTAGTTTTTCTAGATATTAAAAAGGCTTTCGACACAGTCAATCACGATATATTAATTCAAAAGCTTGAACATTACGGAATAAGAGGGATTGCTAATGGTCTACTTAAATCATATCTGCGATCCAGAAAACAAATCGTCACGTTGGATGAAATTGAACATTCGGATCTTTTCCAAATTAAAACGGGGGTACCCCAGGGCTCCACTCTAGGTCCTTTATTGTTTTTACTTTACATTAATGATTTGGTCAACTGTACATCAGTTACATCTATTCTGTTTGCAGATGACATATGTCTTAGTTTTAGTGCTTCATGTCCAACTAAAGTGATTGATGACATCAACAAACTGAATACAGTTTAGTACTGGATGAAAGCTAACAAACTTTGTATCAACCCACAAAAATCAACTGCATTGTTAATACCGAGTAAACCTAATCTGCAAATTAATAGCAGTGGTATTTTGTACGACAATGAAAAGATCAGTGTCTGCAAATCAGCGAAGTACCTGCGAGTTCAGATTGATAGTGACCTTAACTTCAAGTTCCACATACAACTCCTTCACAATAAACTCTCTCGCGCTGTAGGAATTATGTTTAAAGTCAAAAGTTTTTTTCCTAAAAATGTATTAACTCTCAATTTATCACGCCATGTTTAACTCCCATCTGCTCTACTGCATCACAATATGGACCTCAACATTTTCAACCCATCTTAATTCTAATTGTATTCTTCAAAACAAAGCAGTTAAACTACTAGCTGGTATACATTAGAGACACTCTAGTTCCAGTGGTTATAAGTCACTGAGTATCCTCAAACTCGATGACATGATTAAACTTCCATCTGCCCTAATCGTTCGTCGTCATTTCAACAAAAAGTTACGTACTAATTTACAAAACTATTTTACAAACGTGAAGACTTGTCACTCTATTACAACTCGCAGGCAAGCATGTGGTCTCAATTATTACATACCAAGGTATAGATCTTCGAAATTGCAACGCTCAATCAAATATAAGGGGGTAAAAATATGGAATTCAACTCCTTTAGAAGTAAGAAAATTTAACTTGAAAAACTTCAAAAAATCATTGAAGGATCTTTATTTGAAGAGTTATTAGTTAGTTACCAGTAAAGTAGCCCACAATTTGTTTAGATTATTATCCATTGTTATCGTCCAAGAACGACACCTTTTTAACTAACAATAAATGTAAACCATTGATTTAGTTTTTAGGGTGGCTGCTTGACTAGAAGACCTGATGGTCTCTTCGCAGTCTCCCTGTCCTATATCATTTTTTGTTGTGTACTAAAAGTATTTGTACTGTTTAACCGTTGGACAAATAAATTACATGAATGAATGAAATGAAAAATGACTCGAAGAGCGCAAGCTCACTTGGCAGTTTCTCTCAATTTTCAATTCAATACTACTTAAAAATAACCTTAGTTATTTATTATTTTTGTAAATTATTGAAAGACTTTTAACTTAATTAAAATATGCTTTAGAAGTGTATTATGTGCATATGGTAAATTATTGCAAAATGTTGGGTAGTTGCATGGGAAGTTGGACTTTGGATTGTAAAAGTTGCATAATATTTTCTCGTTTTTACCATGGCAATAAATCTTACCTTGCAAGACGTCATCGCAAACCAAGAGCAAAAAACATCTTTTCACCAATTGAGACGATGCATCAATTGAAAAGAGGAGAAAAATATGTTGAACGTTATACTGACCAATATGGGAGGAGATCAAAAAAATTTGTTCCTAAGCACAAGCTTCCTTCTCCTAGATGGCACTGGGATTATGATTTAACAGAAGAAAATGCTGAGTTTGCAAAGCAGATTGCTCTATCCCAAGTGAGCAAGCATAACAAAGACATTGAAACTCCTCTGAAAGACGATGAGTGGCCAGTTGCTGAATGGGCTCCACTCTCATATCGATGTGGAGCTGTCGGAATTAAACTTGGTGTTCATCCACTATGGTTTAAAGATGGCTCATATGCAAATTGTACTTTGATACAAATAGCTGATTGCCACGTCATTAAGTATCTTCCCAAAAATGAATATAATGGTAAAAAAGCTGCTATTTTAGTGGGTTCTAAAAACGCAAGTCCATTTTATCGTAATGAGAAGTTTCATGAATTTTGTCATGAAGCAGGTGTTCCTGTGAAAGCAAAATGTTTTCGTTTTACTATTACTGAAAATGCTGCTTTAAAGCCGGGAACTCCTTTGACTGCTATGCATTTTAGACCTGGACAGTATGTAGACTGTACTGTAAAAAGCATTGGTTACGGCTTTCAGGGAGTTGTACAAAGATGGCATATGGCTGGAGGCTGGGCATTAGGAAATAAAGGATGGATGCGACGTGTTGGTTCTATTGCTAGTCACAAAAGAGGTTATGTACAGAAAGGCAAGAAAATGCCTGGCCAACTTGGTGGTACAAATGAAACAACTAGAGGATTAAAAATATTGCGAATAAACACTAGATACAATGTAATATATGTCAAGGGCAGAATTGCTGGTCATATTAATCAATTTGTTCAAATTAAAGACTCTACATTGGTACAATATCAGCCGCAAACGGAGGAAGAAGTTAAGACGAAAATTGGTCCGTTTCCACAGTATATTCCGGAGATTGGAGTTGAACCTCTTCCTGAAGAACTTTATGATGATTCAGTGCATCCTTTAAATGCACCTTCAATAAAATATGTCTGATTTTTTGATTGACTTGATGTGGTTTGAAGTTCTATTACTTGGCTGTAAGAGGCATCTGTTTGTTTCGGCAAACTTTTACTGCAAGTTGTTGACTATTGGGGCGATATGCGTCTTTGCAATTGCATAAAATGCAATTACAGTTCGAGAAACATTTGATGGTGAACGGTTAAAATTGTTCTTTGAAACTTTCGTCTTCACCTGGATGAACTCAAATTTTATGATATAATGTATTTTATTTCCACTTCCTATGGAATTATTTACTGTTTATTTCAAGGAACCGGTTTTGATAGGTAATTGACTTGTTTGTTTCAAGGAACCAGTTTTGATAGGTAATTGACTTGCCAATTAGTCACTTAATGATGTGTGCATGGTGCTTTGGCATGGTAAACAGAGCAAAGTTCTAGGCTTTGTTGCCATTTGAGTGATAGTTATTGGCAATAAATGCTAAACTGAATTTTCAATGATCAGCGACTAGCTGAATCATAAACCAGCTTCATAAGACTTGGCATATATCTTCACTACGAATAAAAGAAACCTGTTGTTTTGAAGTCCAGCTTTAAAGCTCCAGTTATGTTAGCAATTCTCCGTAAAGCTTGGTTGATGCGCAGTTTTTTGCGTTACAAGTTTTGAAAATTTCCGTACTTACCACAACTCCGTTTTTCATTGAAAATTACCTTGATGCATAGTGTGCTGCTCTTGTGTTTTATCATTATTTTAGCAAGAACACAGTAAGAGGTACAAGTTCATACTGTTTAATTAAGTTGAAATAGTGACTAACTTACACACTTGTCAAATGTATGATATTCATTATTTTGTTTGTGCCAAACTGCACAATACCTTGCAGCGACATCGAGTTATGACAGATTTGTTCTGGAAAAGTTATTTGTGTGGCATTTTACTGGATAAAAAATGGTTTGGTTGTATTTGTGCGTGAAGAAGTTGTTGTTATCAATCTAAGCTCCTTTCAACATGCAAAATAATGGAATACCGTGAAATAGTTATGCTTTTTTGAACGAGCTTATCCTTAATTTTTTTATGCCTTGCAGCGCATATTTGGTATGTGGTGGTTAGGTTACTAATATTTGCTAATGTCTGATGACGACGACAGTGGTGCTGTATCTTATGTTTTGGAAAATATTGATGCAATAGATGAAATAGCTATACCTTGCGAAAATAATGCAGAACAGTCGGTCGATTCATTGTCCCAGAAATTTCTAAATTGTTTTGAATCGGACTTGTACAAAATCAAAGAAAAGCTAAATGAAGTTCAACAAAATCAGAAAGTATTAATCGAAAGTTTATCTCAAGAAAAAGAAAAAGTGCAGAAATGTTCTATTAATGACATCGAAACAGCAATGGTGCAAGTTAATAATTATCGCTTGAAACTGTGTAGAATAAAGAAAACGATGATATTGTTAAAAGAGCATTCTTCAAGGTTGGTGTAGAACGGATTGTTTAACAGCTTACAGTTTTTTGTTTTCACCTTGCCGATTCGCTGCTCGCTATATCATAATTATTTTGGTCAGGACCATTAGTTCGTGATTTTCCGAGTTGGTATTTTTGTTTTTTAGCGAGCGTGGTCTGGGGTGTCAATTTTTAGGACTTTGTAAACCGAGTAATCCAGCCTCATCCGTTTGGAGATTTGTTTAAGCAAAAGAGAGGTTCTTATAACGAACAGACGATCATTTTTAGAATGGGCCCTGTCTGTCCTTTTTGATAACTCAATGCCCATTAGGGGCATCACATCGAATTTCGAGTTAGCAACGTTATTGATGACAAACTCCGAGCTCTAATTAACTTCGATACCGGTAATCAAGTTGGAAGCAGGACCAGTAGGGTGTCCCATTTTTGGGCGACTTCTCAGGAAAATTAGGTTCGGGTCGCATTCTGACTGGATTTTCGTCGCTGATTTCAAACATGATGTCATTTTTTCATTATGACGTCACCTGGGGTGCCACCTAGCCGATTTCTGTAAATTTAGGGGATATTTTGAATATGGAAAGAGCTAGAGAGTTCGAACTAGCACCAAAATGCTCGCAAAGCATGATTTCCTATCTGTGGTCAACGCATTACAAAACGTTAACTGCAACAGAAAACGAGTTATTTTAAAAAAAAATGATTTTTGGCCGTTTTCCCGCCAAATAGTGAAAACACTGCAAATATGACGATCAATACTGAAGTTTTAGGTAATCGCAGACAGTGAACTCTTGTTTTAATCGTTTAGGTATGTGTTCTTTACAACTTCTCGTTGGTAACTGCAGACAGAAAACACTGTTTTGACCTTACAGGTCTCATCAGTGCGGTTACGGGACATTTATTCATGGCGTTGGTCCGTGAAAGAGCGAGAAAGCAGTGTTAATGCTGCAACTCTCTTTGCATACTTTTGCATTTGCAATAAAACTTTTTGGGACTTTTCCACTTATCCAATGAAATTTGACGTCATGATTGTACATTCCTTTTTTAGTTTTTACAATGCTTAGATAGCACTTTAGTTTAAGAGTTGTTGTAGGAGTAAAGCATGACCGAAACAAGATTGTCAGAAAAGTATATAATTGCCGCAAAATTGAGAGAAAATGTCCTCCCTAGTCCCTACCAATAAAAAAGTGATCAAGCATTATTATTTTAAACGGAGTTTTCTTCAGCAGACTGATTCAAAGTTTATTGCCAAGTCTTCAGACTTCAGTGATTTAATAACTGATGTAGTGTCAGATGTCAGTTTATGGATCAGATCAAGTTTACTTGTACTTTCAAAAAGTCAAATTGAAATTAAGCTATTTTGAATCATTAAAAAATTGAGAGCAGCAAATAGGAGAGCTAGCAAAAATTAACGGAATGTTTTAACAAAAAAGTGGTTGTTTGAACTTTTTGACATATCTCCATGCAAGTGTAAAGAAAGTGCAAATCTTGCATTGTGTTTTTGGAATGGAAAATATGCGTGTTGTGTCCTTTTGAGCTGAGGATTCCTGAAAAAGAGTTTGAATTTTTAAAAGATCAGCGAAGCGGAAGGAAAATGTTATTATCAGCCAAGGTAGATCGCACTTATCCAAAGCAACGAGATGCAATGTTTTATCTTGCATGCATGGCTTGTGTAATTAATACTTATGTTTGAGGTAATAGTAGAAAAGTCTCGTAAACAGTGTTTCCCGAACGGCGCTGATGAGACCTATAAGGTCAAAACAGTGTTTTCTGTCTGCAGTTACCAACGAGAAGTTGTAATGAACACATACCTGAAAGATTAATAAGAGTTCACTGTCTGCGAGTGTCTAAAACTTCGGTGTTGATTGGCATATTTGCAGTGTTTTCACTATTTGGCGGGAAAACGGCCAAAAATCATTTTTTTTTAAAATAACTCGTTTTCTGTTGCAGTTAACGTTTTGTAATGCATTGACCAAAGATAAAAAATCATACTTAGCGAGCATTTTGGTGCTAGTTCGAACTCTCTAGCTCTTTCCATATTCAAAATATCCCCTAAATTTACAGAAATCGGCTAGGTGGCACCCCAGGTGACGTCATAATGAAAAAATGACATCATGTTTGAAACTAGCGACGAAAATCCAGTCAGAATGCGACCCGAACCTAATTTTCCTGAGAAGTCGCCCAAAAATGGGACCCTCCAAGGACCAATATTGCAACAATTAGACTGAGCGATCTTAAAGTTTGGCCGAGGCCGTGTAAGTCTTGGCGTCTTCATAGTGAGCTCTTCTTGCAATGTAGAAAGTGTACTGTGTTCTAGCTAATATGATTTATTTTGGGTTACCAATATTGTGTTTTGACTAATGTTAATTTTTTTAATTAGGTTAAACAAAGAAGCATTAAAGCTTCAGCAAATTAAGCAAAAGGAAAACATGAAACGGGAAGAGGTGTTTAAGAAAAATTTAGCTGAAGAAAGAAGCTTGGAAGCTCAATTGTCACCGTAATTGTACTGAAGCGCTCTGTTTTTGGTAAACAAATCGAAAAAATGTGTTCAGCTTCATCATAAATACCGTACGAAGACTTGAATGGTCGACTACTTGTTGATAATTTTTTGATCATCACTTACTTTGATTCTTTAGGCTGCATGTCGATTGCATTAGATGTAATTGCACTTAGGTTGGTTTTCTGTCAGCGGCGGGAGCACTGTATTGATATGCATGTACGCGTGATTCAGCAAACTTTTTGAGGTAACTTTCATACTCATTTTTATTGATTGTTTATAACGCTTTGCTTTATGCTCCCGTTATTGCATTCAATCCAGGGTTTAGGTGTAGCATTTGAAATGATAGCAATTCCAAAGTGCTTTTCCATTTGGCTCTTGACTACCCAACTCCTTTTTTACTTCTGAACTGAAGTAGCGAGACTTCTTTCTTTAATGGAAACATCGTCTTCGCCTCCAAAAAGTACAATTAAATTTGCTTTTTTGTTAAATTGAAAGAACAGCATTTCCCGGTACTTGCATCACCGGTATTAGAACTGATAAGCCTACAGTATTACCAGTTTTCAATGATGTAAAACAGAGGTGGGCATTCCGCAATTTGAAGCGCAAAGCGCTAGTTGCGCAACTTCCGCACGTGCGAAGGTTGCGAAGCGCTTTAACAAATTATTTTTAGCCATTGCGCTAGTTGCGCTGCGCTTCAAGGAAAATAAATCCTTCTTGCGCTTTATTGCGTTGC
Source organism: Trididemnum miniatum (assembly GCA_964006365.1). NCBI lineage: Eukaryota > Metazoa > Chordata > Ascidiacea > Aplousobranchia > Didemnidae > Trididemnum > Trididemnum miniatum. The sequence goes on along the minus strand of OZ023243.1, from coordinate 14,518,452 downwards.
GAACTGAAAACATAAATAATAGTGTGCGCATTATTGCGCTGCGAACTGAAAAGAATCTGGTTGCTTGCGCTTTGTTGCGTTGCGCACTGTAGGAAGTTGAAATACTGCGTTGCGCTTCGTCGGATTAATTAAAGCGCAATGTGATGGAGTAAGCAGTTTTTTGTAACTGTTTTTAATAGAATAGCAGTTTGTTTCTTGATGCGTACAATAGGCCTATAGGTCAATTTTTTGTAGCAGAAATTTTCAGCTCATCAGAAATGTGGTACACTAAAGTCTTTTGCTTTTTAAAATAATTGCAAGTGCTTAAAGAGATCATTGAGTGTTGAATAAATCGTATTTTACTTGTTGTTGTGGAGAACTTCGCCGCATATGCAAATTATGATTTACCGCGATGAGGTGCTTTTAACGGCACGCGACATTGCAACGTGGCGCAGTGGTTTGGAGCGTTGTTTTTACGACGACCATGATCGCAAGGTTGATGGTTCAACTCCCAACCTAGTCTCGTTGTTGCGTCCTTGGATAAGATGCTTCACGTTATCTCTGCTTCGTGAAATCTGGCAAGCGGCAAATTAAAGAAGTCAGAAGCAAAATTCAACCGGAAAACTCGGAAACCAAGGCAACTCCTAAGCGAGTCTGGATTCGTCCTAAGCAGCGCCTCCTTCGCTTTCTCGTGATAAGAGGATGAAGATGAAGAAAGCAATCTTCAGCAACGCATCTTTTTTCGCTTCTTATTTAATTTTCCTGTTCATTGACCACGCAAAATCCTGTTACAGTCACTTGCATTAAAATCGTTGTCACGTTGTAGCCAACTGCGTGCTGTTACAAGCACCTATAAAAATAACTCAAGAAAAAATTGCATTGCTCATACATCTACTCGTTGCGCTTTATTAAATTTTTCATTGCGAAAGTTGCGTTGCGCTTTTTCTTTTGTATAAACCTCATTGTGGAAGTTGCGTTGCGCTTTATTGCAAAAAAATTATTGATTGCGGAAGTTGCGTTGCGCTTTAATGCGAAAAAATAATTGATTGCGAAAGTTGCGTTGCGCTTCAGTCAATTTAAAAATTAGGATGCGCTTGTTGCGTTGCGTTTCATGACTGAACAGAACTTTTGCGCTTTGTTGCGCTGCGCTTCAACCAATTTTTAAAAAATGCCCACCTCTGATGTAAAATAAATTCAAGGACGATGCTTCTTCTGAGCAAGATTGAAAATCACGATGGTCTTGCGAGGCGCATTTTAAAGATGTGCAGGTATCATGTTTGACCACCCTATTTTACTTTTGTACTCAGTCAACATAATTCTCGACGCCTTGAAAATCTCTGCTCTTACCATTTAATTCTGACAGTACCAACAAGGCCCACAGTGTGACGAATAGGATATGATAAGGCAACCAAAAGCGTTACGGTACAACAATCACACTGACCGAGACGTCTCAATTTTAAGGAAACATTTTTTATGTATTGTTACGTCATCATGCAACATACGTGATGCAATAATAAAGCAAACCAAAAAGTTTTCCAAGACATTGAGAATTCTGTGTGACCGCGCCTTCACAATGCGTGATTCAGTTGTGAAACGTTGAAACAAATGGGTGATAACTGATCAGCTTTGCTTGTTCGCGCAATTAGGGCTAATTGCGTACCGGTAGTGCTAATTCACCCTTGTCGCTGAAACTTCGTAAATTTAGTTTCATAATTAAAAGCACGAGAAAGTTTATGTGGAATTTTAAGATGACTTTCTGTGTGTTTGCTTGATTTCCAACGACCGACTGCGAAAATGATATGCAATTTTGGTAGGTAGGTAATGTGAGAAGCTAAGAGAACAAAATTGTACTGATATTTACTGTTCAGATTTTTAGGTCTTTTTATTTTGCTTGGTTTTATTGTTTTCATCTAATTTCTACGCAGTGTCACTTTATTTTTTCAAGAAATTGCCCGTTTTTACGCAGTTACCGTTAATGATGTTACCAATCTTTTGCCGGCACCAACTTTGACCAGGACCACGTTCGAAATTGGTTTATGCCGGAGTTGCGAACTCAAACTTGTACTTGAACTCGCTGAACACAGTCTTTTTTGTCGAACTTGAACTGGAGTAACAAAATCTCTGAACTCAAACTCAAAAAAAGTTGATGGAGTTTTTAACTCATCTTCAACTTACCAAAAGTTGCTTAAACTTAGTCTAAAATCCGATAAGAACTATTTGAACTCGGTATAAATCACTGAACTTGAACTTGCAAAATCAAAAAGATTGAACTTAACCTCGGACTCTTGCAAATTTTCATTCAACTGGATTAAAGTGCTAGCAAGTTGCAGTCCTGCTTTATACCGGTAGAAGAAATGTTTCCTCAGTTCCGGAGTATGAATCTTATAACGAGCGTCTACTGGTTTATTGTAGCGTAAGCTTACATTTCGAATCAATATGTTGTTGTCGATATTTGCCTCTAACTCGCATGGCGTTCTTCGAGAAATAGGCCTATGTCCTAATCCACTTGCCTACTTTACCATTTTTCTCCTTGTGCAATTTTTCTTGCTTTGATTTTTAATTCAATACAAACGCGCAAATACCTGTAAGCTTCAAGCAACTGTTACGATTTTCATTGATTTTTCGAAAATAGCTTTACTTCGAATAAATGTTGATGAAAACTTACGCGCTGAAGCTAATAGCCTAATTTATATGGACAAAATTCCAATGTAGAAAATTCTTGTCCATCTCGACCAGTCTCGTCAAGTGCCATTTCCAACGGCGGAAGTAACTTCCGGCTTGTTTTTTGCGCCTACCTTTTAATGCGGAAAGTCACGCAGGGAACCTTGAATACCAATTTTTTAAGTCATTGGTTCGACTTAACTTTGAATCATACGGAAGTCTATTGCTCCAAAGACAGACTCTCAATCCGTTTGCGATAGCGGTATGCTCAGATGGCCGAGTGGTATAGAGCGTCTGTCTCTTGAGCTGTAGACTCTGGTTTGATTCCGAGTCGGGTCAAACCAATGACTTTAAAATTGGTAGGCACAGCTTCCCTGCTTGACGCTCAGCATTGAAGGGACAGTGTGGAGAACAAGCCGGCAAGTTTACTCGTTGTGCCGTTGGGAAAGGCACTTGGCGGGATTCCCCCATCATGGTGTGGTAGACAGATGGCTGGCAACTCCTAAGCGAGCTCGTATAGCGCATTGATCGCTTTCTCGTGATAGGAAGATAAATATGCAAGTAACTAACTACGCAGTGCATATCGATAACGGTATACTTTATTCGTGGCTCGTGTGCCAAGGTTTGGACCGCACTGTGTTAGGTACTAATGGCTCATAAGCGAAAAGAATATGGATTGAAATCATGAAGTACGTAGATTCTAGATCGCTTAACTTTTAAACGCTGGAATTTCAGAAGGCAAGTGTTAGAGCTACTGCAGGCAGGGGCGAATTGAGGGGGGATGCATCCACCTGCAATTTTCAGCAACGCTTCGGATAAAATTTTTCCATAATTTTGAATCTCTTCATAACAACATGCCTTGGTCGCCTTGAGCAAGCATAATTGAAACTGTGCAAACAAAATGCATCCTATTTGGTGAAGCACTCACAGTTACGGGCCAAAAATATGACAAACTCTCCCTAAAAAATTGTCCAAAAAGCACTAAATTGGCCATTACAGAATGCAAACTTTAAAAATTTTTCCGAGGGAGCATGCTCCCGGACCCCCTAAAGTCGTTTTTGGTATTTAAGTTGCTTAAAATTAGCTCTGCCGGAAATAATACGCTTGAAAAAGCGACAAAATTTGGTGCCCTCTCTCTGAAAAAATTCTGAATACGCTTTAATGCCAAAAAAAAAATTGATTGCGAAAGTTGTGTTGCGCTTCAGTCAGTTTAAAAATTAGGTTGCGCTAGTTGCGTTGCGTTTCATGACTTTACAGAAATTATGTGCTTTGTTGCGCTGCGCTTCAACCCATTTAAAAAAATGCCCACCTCTGCATTAGATCATGTGGCACAACTGGCTAGACAGCATGCAGAACCGTAGAGTGAGACAGCGAGCGTTGTTTCTGGGTATTAGCTTTCATCAGCCGCCCTCAGGTAAGAAACATTCCTCTTCGAGGACGAATGATCTTGCTAAGTTTACTCATCCCTTCGTATAAATATTTCTTAAGGAATTTAACCTTTGTGGTACGCATATCCACTCGTGTGGCTACGTCACCATTCCAGTCAAACTCTTTACGTGGCCAGGGTGAAGAGCAAACAACTAAAAAGCAGTGTCCTTCCTGGCCTACCGGACGGGAAGTCATGACGACTTCCTCTTGTTGGGTCAGAGGCTATAACAGCACTCCATCACCAGGAGTGCTTTGCACTGTTGGTGATGAAGTGCTGTTATAGCCTAGCTGACCCAACAAGAGGAAGCCGTCATGACTTCCCGTCCGGTAGGCCAGGAAGGACACTGCTTTTTAGTTGTTTACAGCATGTAGAACTTATATAAAATGATAAACGTAATAAGCTGCTGTTACGTGCATTGCTCTGGTCTAATAATTTTGGTAGCGGTATAGTAAACATCACTCTGATTAGTTCCTTGAAATAGTCACGCCGTGGTTCACGGAATCTGCTGGCTTAGTGATCTCTTCGATAAACGGTAACGAAATTAGCTTGATTCATGGCAATATCTCAGCTGTTGAGCCCCTTTTACACTTTGGCGATTTTGATTGCGACTGCACTACGAATTATGCAATTTAGAGTCGCAGTGGAGTTGCGTTGAATTCACATTCGGTCGCACTCATTCGTTACGGCATCGCAGCGGATTCGCCAACGGTTAAAAAATTTTCAACATGTTGAAAAATCTGCGAATTTTTGAGTCGCAACGGTATCGCAGTCAATTTTCAATCAGATCTATGGCGAATCCACTGTAACTGCAATGCGAAGTGTGCAGTGGCGTACGAGGGATTTTTCAGTGGGGGGGTTAAGTGACGTCACATTGTGATGACGTAAAATACTACGTAACATTACGTCATCACGATGTGACGTCACTGGCAGAGTCAATTTAGATTTTTAACGTTTATAATAATTTTCCATCAAACCGGACGGTTGTGGCGTAGTACTACAGATCATAGTTGTCAATCGGGCTCGGGCTTTTCGGGTCGGGTCGGGTTCGGGCCGGGCTCGGGCCGGGCTCGGGCCTGGATTTTGAAAAATTGTCGGGCTTGAATCGGGCCGCACGCCTCAGTAAAATCGAAGTTTTCAGTAAGCGATAAGGTTTTCGCCTTTTTACTGGAATAAAGTAAAGACAACACTAATTGTCTGCCTTCGAAAGCAGTGTTAGACTTTGTTTCATACAAATCAATGCAATTTAGCAAAGTATTGTGATATCATACGCTGAGGATTGAGAGATAGAATGTCTCTGACAAAGCTAACTTTATGATCTCATAAGTGGCTTGTCGATCATAAATTTATAATCAGTAAAAACAGGAAAAAACTAATTAGCTTTGAGGAACTCCGGGCGTAATTTCTTTTTGATCTCAAGAATTTACTGTAAAAAGCCGTAGTAATTTAATAATATTAAAGATTTACACCAATTTTAGGATTGAAAGCGTGAATATATCGTAGATCAGGTATTAAAGCATTCCTTTTCGTCAAAAGATATAGCCTAAGAAGAGAAAAAAGGCATAGGCCAAATTAGTCCAGTTTAGTAGGCTATCTTCTTCGTTTGAGCTAGATTGTATTATCCAGGCTACGCCATTATGCGTCAAGCCCGAAGAAGAAGAAGTATAGGCTATATATAGTTTATTGCTTTGTTTGACGAGTTTCCTCGGCCAGAAAAGAGCGAAGTGCGTTTCGATCTTGGATTCAAGCAGCCACTTAATTGCCATCTGTCTATGACTCTACCACAGAGAAATGAGAAATCCGGCGAAGTGCTCTTCCCTACTGCACAAGTGAACTTGCCGGCTTGTTATCCAGGCATACCCGTAGCCTACTGTCCCTTTAAATGCGCCAAGCTGGAAAGCTGTGAATATCGGTACCAATTTTCAAATCATTAGTTTGACCCGACTCGAAATCGAACCCGTGTCTACAGCAGTTCAGCTCCAGAAGCAGACGCTCTATCCACTCGGCCAGCAGCTGCTAGCCTAGTTGTATTTTTGTAGGCAGGCCTAAACCGAATTTATTACGATTTATGTACTGAAGCAGCAAAAACATGCACTATACAATCTATAGTATACATGCGTAAGCGGCAGGCCTACAGTATATACCTTTATTTTATTGGCAGAGTACCTAGAAGAGCGAAAGAGCAAATGCCATATCACTCTAGCTTGTCGTATTTTAACTTTACATCTGACATATTGTTAGATGATATACAGTAGGTGATAGAATATAATTTCGTAGTTATTAAATTTTTATCAATAGCCATACTCGATGTCATCTCACATCTTCCAAACGGCTCAAGCACTGTCTTTGGAAATTCAAAAGAACCCTACCAAATTTTAGTACACAGGATCACCTGGTCGTGCAGAATTTTGGAAATCGTTTTCCACTTTAAGTATATGTGTAGAAAATGAAGACGCATCAGCATCAAATTCAACTGTTACGGTTCCTGGTTTTGTTATTTGTAAAAATTGCAAAACTGTTATGAGGTTCGACAATAAACTGACTTGGTCATCCCACATAAAACGTCATGCTGAAACATGCTCTCAGCCTCAGCCGCTAATACAACAATCTTTGCTTTTCGTGAAGAAGATGAAGCTTAATGATGCCGAGAAGCTAGCCATCAAAAATGCGCAGTTGAACTTTTGCGTAAGAGACTATCACTCTTTCAATGCTTTAGAGGCAGATGGCTTGTGCGGTTTATTACAAACAGTTGCAAACATAGCCGCCAAGCATGGCCATTGTAACGTAAAAGATTTTTTGTATAAGCGGAACACTATTTCCAGCTTTTGCAAAAGTAAGGCAAAAGAAGTTAAACTAAAGTTGAAGAATGATTTGGTCGAGCCTCAAAATGCAGACTCTTTAGCTGTGACTGTGGATATGTGGTCAGATGATTATAAGCATTCTTCCTACCTTGACATGCATGCGTTTTGGATAAATCAAAATTTTGATCTGAAACACCACCTTTTGGCGGTCCGTCATTTCGGTACGGAACGCCATATTGCTGACAATATCATCCAAGTAATGCAGGATATATTTTTGGAATATGATATTGATCCCACTAATGTGACTGCTACAACCGACCATGCAGCCAATATCGTGGCTGCGTTTGAAAAAATGGACAGATCTGGCCGTTTGGATTGTTTTGCTCATCGTCTTCACACTTGCTTTACGACTATGTGGTCAAGAGCATGTAATCTGTCTCGAGAGCTGCTGGAGTACGACAGTGCTGCCGCTGCGCTAGTAAAATATTGCAACCAAGCATCTGGATTGCAGGAACAGCTTCCAGTAACTGTAAAGAAAGGATCATCTACCAGACGTTGGCAAGGCCTCTGTGATCGAGCTCACTCAATAAACGAAAGTTATGATACTTTGATGAGAATTCTTGCGGAACCACATCGTGATCGAGCAATCCTTGTGGCGTCAGTTAATCGAAGACTGAACGAAAATTTATTGGGGTTTTTGAAACCGTTTGGTAATCTATTTAAAGCGCTACAATTTAACTCCAAACCTACCATCCAATATGTCGTGCTTACGTATTATAAAGCAGTTGATCTGGCTCAACCGTTGGAGAGTGACAGCAAAGAAATCGGAATCTTGAAGACTCAATTCAGAGTTATTGTGGATAGAACTCTTTTGAGTCTTTGAAAGCGCATCACTGGTTGGCTACCTTTCTAGATCCCGATTTCAAGAAATTTGACTTCGTACCCGATAGATCTCGTAGCGATATACTTTTCAAGTCAAGATTATTGTCGGACATTGACAAATGGATCATACAGCACATGGAGCACGCGACTCAGTATGCTTCAGCTTCACTACATCGAGGCAGTCCTCCACAAAGGCGAGCTAGAGTCGAAATATCAGACGACAGCGACCCATTCTCAGATTTTCGGAATGGCAGAAATGTACTAAGCACTCCTGACAACATGGCAGAGGATGGGATGATCAGCAGTGCTGACCGAGAAAGTCTGAACAAGGTACATTATAGAACATTTCTAATAATAAACATAAGCATTTTTTCTAAAATAGTTGTCATGTTGCTGACTGAAATTTACTGGGGCAGTTGTTTATCGATATCCCAGAACTTGCGCATGTCATTAAATTAAACCTTGTGATAAAACAGTATTTATTTTCTGTATTGTTACAGGAGCTCCAATCGTATAAAGGGAATGACGGCAAAGCTAATGATGCAAATCCACTAACTTATTGGCGCGCAAACAAAGGACTTTTTCCGATCCTGAGCAAAGTTGCGCGAAAGCTGTTCGCCAGTCAGAGCTCCAGTGCTCAGTCGGAACGCGACTTTTCCTCCTGTGGTCTGACGTTAACGGAGCGACGTAGTCGCTTGTTGCCGGACAGACTTGAAGCGATAGAAATCATCAATTCCGCCGCGCTGCTGAATTGATGATTTTCTATTGCTTCAAGTCTGCTTATTTATTTATTTCGTTTGTGCTTGCTTATTTATTTCGTTCATTTATCTTAGCTACTAAAAGTTATGGATATCAGGCCTGTAGGGCAGGCACACTACAGTGGTTACTGGCTTTACTGCTTAATTCCGTATTCTTAACTGTTGGATATAAACATTCATTGCTGTCCGTCGTTAGTGTGACTGTGGATGAGTAATATTACGTCTTTTCATTTTAATTACAAGTTCTTCAAAAGGTAATGTGATGTTTTTGATTTCGGGCTTAAAATCGGGCTCGGACGGACTGATAAATTAGGATTCGGGTTCGGGCCGGGTTCGGGCTTGAAAAATCGGGTTCGGGCCGGGCCGGCCCCAAAATCTTCGGCCCGTTGACAACTCTGCTACAGATGTCACTATCGATGCGGAAGATTTGGGGTTCAGTTCCCAGGCCGGTCAAATCAGACACAATGCAGCCAACGGCTCGCTACCGCTGCGACGTTTCTTCGGACCTGTGTTGCCCAAGCGCTAAGACGCGGGGTCAGACCCGCCACTCGCTACCATGCTTCGGTACTGCAGCGAGTTTAATGATAGGAGTACAGTGAAGATTTGATTTGGTTTAAAAAAAAAAATTTGCGTGCAGCCATAGCTACTGCAGAGACCGTATTTAAGGAAACTCCTATTTACCAACTGCTTCACAGCAGCAGCATCAATGACAAAGATGCAGCTCAAGCAAAACACATCAGAAAAGTTGGACTACCAGTATTGTTGCATATCGCATCGTAATGAAAGTTTCGCGAGATTAAATTAGAAAGCTGGACCGAACAGAAAAAACATGATCGCAATTTCGGCAAGCTCTGCACGAAGAAAAGTCGGTTTGTTTCAAAATTAAGCAAGAATTTATTTTTTCTGTAATTGTTAAGGGGAGGGATGACTCCCGCCTCCCCTTGCATACGCCACTAGGGGTCATCTCCGCGACTGGGGAACACAGAAACGTCGCAGCGTTGGCGAGCTGTAGGCGACACTGCGCCGATTTGACTGGCCCGGGAATCAAGCCCCAAACCTTCCGCACCGATGTCTGTACGCTTGACCACTAAGCTAACGACCGGTACCGGCCCAGAAATTGAACCCAAAACCTCCCGAGCCGATAGCGATGTCTTTGGTTAACCCCAACTGGCTGGTTTGGTTAATTCAAAGTTATGACATCGCAAGCGGAACATCCGCCTACGTTGCAACCATTCTCTGCCAAAAATACCTCCTGCGCTGGAACGTTGGGCTGGCTAGCCTTAATAGCCGATGAAAACAATCGCTTGATGACATCACAACACCATTCCAGCTTTAACAATACCGATTGACTTTGTCCTGGCTTGCATTTTGGGTTAGTCGTTGGTTCAAGGGTTCAAGCGCAACCCGCCAGAAAAGTTAGACTACCGGAATTATTGCATCACAATCAAAGTTTCTCGAGATTAATAAGCAAGTTGGATAGCACAGAAAAACATGACCGCAATTTCGGCAAACTCTATATGAAAAAAGACGGATCGTTTCAAAAGGAGAGGTTTTTTTTTTTAATTCGTCGATGGGGGGGTTTTGACTCCCCTCCCCGTGCGTACGCCACTGCTTATGGACCATTAAAGGACCATTAAAGGAAACTCCTATTTACTTATTGCTTCACAGCAACAGAAATGACAATAATGCGGTTCAAGCGACACATCGCAAAAGTTAATCTACCGCTGCTATTACATCACAATCAAAGTATCTCGAGATTAAATAAGAAAGTTGGGTGGAACAGATGAAAGATTGGAAATTTTTGCAAGCTCGAAGGAAGGGCAAACAATAAGCGCATCATTTTAAAAAAGATAAGTTTTTACTGCATCTCTAATCGACACGGGGAGAGTTGACCCCCGAATCCCCCCCTCCCCCTTACGTATACCACTAGAAGTGTGGCGAATCCATAGCGACTCATGGAGAATCCACTGCGATACTAGTACGAAATCAAAAAAGTTGACGCAAAAACGTACGATGATTGTTACGACACAATAGTCATAAGCTATGAGAAAAAACCTCATGTGTAAAATCAGAATGCTGAATTATTGAAGGTCCTACTAAACACCGCAAAGGACCTCAAATTGATGTACTAAGCACCGCAAAGTACAACAAGGGCCCTAAAACCCTAATCAAGCCTAACCCTATTTTAAAGTCCTTTGTAGTTCTTTGTTATTGCATAATTCCAAGTCCTTTGTTGTTCTCCAAGTGGGGGGGGGTGGGTGGGCTCCGTTTTCCCTGAAAAAATTCTCTACCCTTCTGAAGAAAATCAGTTATTAATACGTGCATAGCCAACCTAAAATTTCTCGCCCCCTCGGAAAACATTTTGCTCCCCTAAACATTTTTGTCTGGCTACGAGCCTGTCCTAGCCAAGAGAGGAGGGTTGAAACTCCCCTCTGAGGAAATCCAACTTTTCAAAAACATTTACATGCTAGACACGATTAAACCGTGTGTATTGTGAATCGGTGTCTGCCATTCTTGATTAGGCTGCAATGCGTTCCTTTATACTTTTTTTGGTTTTGGTACGTAATCAAGGACGTTGCTAAAAAAATTTCCAGGAGGGGGCAACCACAACTTTTTTTAGGGATAGGAGCCCACGCCTACGCGAAAATGTATTATTTTACTCATGTAAATATTGCGCTACATTTGAATATGCTAAAATGTTTTTGTTTCCACCCGACGCCTATGTAGCTTGGTCGACTTTGAAGGTTAATTTGTAGTTTTAACTGTTGACGCTGGCTCTTAGGTTCGTGAAGTAGGCCTATTTAAAGAAATTAGCCCCAGCTTTGCGAAATTTGTTGCCACTTTTCTTTCGACACTTACCGACTCATTCACCTTGCACTAGGCTAGGGCTTTGAAAGAAGGTGGGCAGGGGGCAAATAACTTAGGGGCCCGCGGCTGATTCAGGGACCTATCAGGCAGCTGGGGCATGCTATGGAATGAAAGATGATTTTTCTATATTCCATAGGCCTACTGCCGAATTTCTTCCATTCTATACTGAAAATTTTCCATTCCATACTAATCATTTTTTCTATATTCCATTCCATTCTTTCTTACTAATGTACGGTAACGTTACATTGTAATCTGTAATTGCGATCACGAACTAGCATCAACGGCTGGACTCTGCATAAACGTCAAAACGGTAGTGACTGGAGCGCTGCTGGCAACACTGTGTCAAATTTGGCCGGCTCGAGAATTGAACCCAGATCTCCCAATTAAAGGTCAGCAATCAAAACCAGTAAACCATTAGATTAAACATAATGCAAACATTAGAACATCATGTGTGTGCTCAAATCAAGGCTGCTACCACTATTACAATATTTTCAAAGTTACGATAATACGGTTAATACTGTATTAAAATGTGTTCATCGATGCACAAGAGGCGACAACGTACGTGATTACACCTTTTTTTGTTTATTTCATTTTGATGTTGAACTTTGTCGGGGCAACGGGAAATCAACTAATTGTATCAGTCAGTTTTTACTGCATTATCGCAAGGTATCAAATATGTTTGAAGTCACCTATCTAGATTCTAGATGACAGGAATGAGACACAATGCAAGGTACCTGGTTTGAGGAAAAAAATAAAGTTAAAATATTTCGTAAATTAGACGTTTCGACGACACAAATCTGGCTCAATGAGCTGTCATCATCAGAAGCATAAATTATGCAAGGCAGTTTGAAACTCTGTCCAACTGCATACCAGTACTGCTGATGATGACAGCTGAATCTGTGTTGTGGAAATGTCCTGCTGCTGTTTTACCAATAATACAATTTGGTTTCATTCTTCTTCCTTGGGCAATTTCGCAGTTACAGCTTTGCGAATGCGTGATGTATTTCTAATTGACATCATTGAACGACTAACCAGCTCAGATGGCCGAGTGGTAAAGAGCGTCTGTCTCTTGAGCTGCAGACTCTGGTTTGATTCCGAGTCGGGTCAAACCAATGACTTTAAAATTGGTATGCACAGCTTCCCTGCTTGACGCTCAGCATTGAAGGGACAGTGTGGAGAACAAGCCGGCAAGTATACTTCTTGTGCCGTTAGGAAAGACTCCCCCATCATGGTGTGGTAGACAGATGGCCGGCAACTCCTAAGCGAGCTCGTATAGCGCATTGATCGCTTTCTCGTGATAGGAGGATAAATGTGCAAGTAACTAACTAACTAACTAACTAACTTGCTGGACACAAGCAAGCAAAATTTATGTCGCAATAATCTCAGGCCAAATACTGTAGTTTGCAAAGATAGTCTTGTTGTCACTTTTTGCGTATTGGTAAGCGCTTCACATTTAATTTGTGATTGGTGATCAGTTTCAAAATGTGTTACTTAGAATTAGGCAAGTATGGAAGACGATCTTCCATTCCATTTTTCAAATCTTCCTTTCCATTCAATAACAGTTAGCTGATTTTCTAACCAAGTGCAATGGTAGCGGCCCATATTTCATGCCGCGCAATAGCCAAAGGCTTTTCCCACAACTTCTTTCCATTCCACCAACGCTTCTTGCATTTTTTAGCGATAACTAATGCAGCAGTTGCCAATACAAACATTTCTTCTTCAGCAAGTAAGATAGCCACATAAACTAGACGATTTGTTATAGCACCGTCACACCTTAGGGCCCTGTCACACCTTGGCGTTTTAGATAGCGTACGAGTAACGTGCTTAAATCGGTAAGCACTCGCTGAACTATTGACCTTTTTTCCTAATCCGCAAACTAGTTGAACGTACGCAAACTAGTTGTAAACTAGTTGAACGAACGTACGCATAGCGACTTAGTGACGTATACCAACGAACGATTAACGAGCTCATACCGAATTTTGTGATAGTCCGCGCTGCAAACGATAGGACTGATAGAATAAGGCTTAGTTTAGACTGAGGTGATGCTGGACACAATTCTTTGTTTGTTTCTATGTGCCTGCCATCCGCGCGTCGCATCTCTCCGCACTTGCGTGCTCCTAGCTTTAGCAGGTTTTGTCATTCTCTCCGGAGCGAAAATGTGCGTGGCTGGACCTAGTTAAACTAGTTGCCAGGTTTTGGTAAGGTCATGACAGAGCAGGTAGGTAGGAATTATGGATGTTTTGAATTAAAAAAAAAAAAAAAATGTTTATTGTTAATACTTTTTCCAAGGCAGCAAGTTGGTCAGCTTAGCTAAATCTTGATTATTGCACGGTCGGACAATACCCGACTGGCCTAGTAGACCATAGCTGCTGAACTGGAATAGGCCTATTCCAGTTCAGCAGCTATAGTCTGGACTGGAATACACTGCTGAACTGGAATAGGCCTGTTCCAGTTCAGCAGCTATAGTTTAGACTGGAATACACTGCTGAACTGGAATAGGTCTATCACTGGAATAGGCTTATTCCAGTTCAGCAGCTATAGTCTAGACTGGAATACACTGCTGAACTGGAATAGGCTTATTCCAGCTCAGCAGCTACAGTTTATAGACTGGAATACACTGCTGAACTGCAGTAGGCCTATTCCAGTTCAGCAGCTATAGTTTACAGTGGTGAACTGGAATAGGCCTATTAGTCAGCAGTAGTCTGTTAGCGAATGGTCTTCACTACGTAGTTCCACCATAAATTGGTCATACATACCAAATTCCCTTCGTCTCCCAATCCACGATCTTACCCAGCAGCCCCTTCTCTTCCGTGTTCTTCTGCAGGCTTTTACTTTCAAATGATAAAGTATCAATCTTATAACATCAAGTTGATACTGAGTGGCAGCTAATATGTGCTTTCGCTTCCAACTCGACTGTTCTTCCATCTCCGATCTCTATAGTTGCATTGCATGTACTGTATAGTAGCTCGAACAGATTTCAAATAGACTGTTTGAAGGAGCACCAATGCTTTTAAACGCTATGAACACGGTGCTGTAAGGTAGTTACACGTTGGTAACACGCTCCGTATTCGTTTAAAACACGCCCAACCTTTCTGTATTCGTTAGAAGAACGTTAAGAGCACGGAAGATGCGTTACTTGTCAGTTATCAACACGTTACTCATACGCTTTGAACGCGTTATGCATACGTTGGACATTGGTTCAGCGTATTAATAGCGTTCACCAACGATCTCATAACGTTTGAATACCGCGGAAGGAACGATCTTTCATACGGTACTCATACGCTGAGAAATTTTGAGCATGCACAAAATTTCTCAGCGTATGAGTACCGTATGAAAGATCGTTCCTCGTACGTTCCTTACGCGGTATTCAAACGTTATGAGATCGTTGGTGAACGCTACTAATACGCTGAACCAATGTCCAACGTATGCATAACGCGTTCAAAGCGAACAGGGTGACCCAAAAAAAAACGGGCCCCAATTCTAATTATTCTAAATACACGGAGCCCGTTTTTTTTTTTTTTTGGGTCACCCTGTATGAGTAACGTGTTGATAACTGACAAGTAACGCATCTTCCGTGCTCTTAACGTCCTTCTAATGAATACAAAAAAGTTGTGCGTGTTTTAAATAATTACGGAGCGTGATAGGCATACTAACGTGTGACTACCTTACAGCACCGTGTTCATAGCGTTTAAAAGCATTGGTGCATCCTACAAACAGTCTATTTGAAATCTGTTCGAGCCACTATACAGACAGACAGACACACTTTATTTTAGTCGTAACACAAAACAGTAACAAAAATTACGGTGCATATTGAAAAAAACTGTGAACTTGGTAGCGGCGAAAGGACCTTTTGGGTCATCGAGTCTGCTGCGACCGTGACTATTTGTAAAATTTCGTGAAATCGAACGTGAACTTGGGAAGTAAAGAGCGACATGCTGCTGAGATAATTTAACAAAATCATAATTTACAGTACAACACTTTTTCGAATTTTAATTTTTAGCGCTTTTTATTTTTTGATTTTAGTAATGTATGATCGTGGATTGCTAGGTAAGATCGTGGATTGGGAGACGAAGGGAATTTGGCATGTATGACCAATTTATGGTGGAACTACGTCATGAAGACCATTCGGCTTTCACTAATTTTTTGCGCATGTCTCCAGTGATGTTTGATGAGCTTCTAGCCAGAATTGGTCCGAGGTTAGCCAAACAGTATTACCTTTTACAGGCATCTACTTGAGCCTGGCTTGAAGCTTGCCCTAACTTTACGTTATCTTGTAAACTAGAATTGCGCCCAGCATCACCTCAGTGTAAACTAGGCTTTATTCTATCAGTCTTATCGTTTGCAGCGTGGACTATCGCATAATTCGGTATGAGCTCGTTAATCGTTCGTTGGTATACGTTAATAAGTCGCTATCAGGGATGGCAATTGCATCGAATCGAACGTTTTTTTATTCAAAAATATCGCATCCAAGAATCGCATCGATACACATAGAAAAAATCACAACAGTAATCGCATCGCATAAATTGATGAAAAAAATCTGCGATTTTGCGATTTTTGTAGGTCGCCAAATGCTTCCCATTGTCCTCAGCTCCATTTCTTTGAAAGAGTTAAGTAACTATTTTGCCATTTTGTGGCAGTGAAATGTGATCGACTTCATCACTAAACACAACCTGTCCATCAAATAAAATACTTTGTTTTACGACCTGCATGGTGGTGCCCTGCGGCTTCTGGTAAAAGAATTTTCACGCTTCAGATATTTTGCTAAATTAGTTAGTTAGTTAGTTACTTGCGTATTTATCCTCTTATCACGAGAAAGCGATCAATGCGCTACACGAGCTCGCTTAGGAGTTGCCAGCCATCTGTCTACCCCACCAAAGTGGGGGAATCGATCGCGCTAAGTGCCTTTCCCAACGGCACAACAAGTAAACTTGCCGGCTTGTTCTCCACACTGTCCCTTCAATGCTGAGCGTCAAGCAGGGAAGTTGTGAATACCAATTTTAAAGTCATTGGTTTGACCCGACTCGGAATCAAACCCGATTTGATTCCGAGTCTATAGTTCAAAAAACAGACGCTCCATACCACTCGCCCATCTGAGCTGTTCATCAGGACGGCAATTTTCATTTTACACCATTGAATTGACATTACTTTTATTTTAATTGAGGGTAGACCTAATGCGAACTAGTACTTTTGAAGTGCATACTCACGCAGCGCGAAGAGATGGACAGAAAGCCAGCAGGGCTAATAATCACTGCTGTTTTGATTTTTTTTCACGACTCAGGTTTTCATTCTCAAGCGAAAGTACTGTTAATCCATTTTCCAACATGCAATGCACAAAAGCTTGGTTGGGATCGCATAGTTCAGGGGTGGGCAAACTTTTCGCACGATGGGCTGCATTGCAAAAAATTTTGAAGCCGAGGGCCGCACTGATTGGTAGAGTAAAATAAAAAGGGTCGTCACGACCGCACATGTCTTAATTTCCACTCTAAATCAGGTAAAAAGCAAAAAAGGTCCTCACGTCCGAGCAGATGTTCTAATTTCCACTCTAAATCAAGTGAAGAGCAAAAAAAAAGGTCTTTACGTTCGCAGATGTCCTAATTTTCTCTCAAACGTTCGCAAATGTCCTGATATTCCACTCGATATCAGCAAGGTAGAGTCGTAGAGATGGCACAGGCTGAATTTTTTGCCACCCGGACCGCCCATAGCCCGGAACCTCTTACCCAGTAGCGGTAACCGACCCGGAAACTCTTCCCAAAAATAAAACTCGGCCCGCCCAAGGCCCATTCTTTATGAACGTTTAACCACATTTAACAGAAAAATGAAAGTTGAAAAGGATTTCAAAAATTGGTAGTGGCTCGTTAGCGGCTCAATTAGAAACAAAAGATAGAACTGGGCCGTTAGCGGACCACTAAAAAGACCGGTTAACGGCTTGTTAGCGGGTCTCTTAGCGGCCCATGCCATCTCTACAGAAAGGTCTAAGGAGCAAGGTTTATATTTTTGTAAGTGCTCGCTGGCCACATAAAATGATCTGGCGGGCCGTGGTTTGCACATCCCTGGCATAGTTGATAGCTATTCACTATAGACATGAGCAAGTAACTTATTTCAAATTTTTAGGGGTTTTGCAATCTGTACATTTACAGAAATGTGTCAACTAAGAATTTTTTCCGCGAGCATTGGGTTTTAGACTTGAATAAAATTTGAAAGAATGATTCTCAAAACGTAAAAAGGATAAAATGACCGGGTTAGTGTCAGTCCATAAAATGACCGGGTTAGCGTCAGTCCATAAAATGACCGGGTTAGCGGGTTAAAATGACAAGGCAATCGGTAGTCCTTTAAAAAGGGGTGTTTCAGCAAGACGATCAGTTGAAATTAATAAACATTTCCCCTCATCAGTTAACTTAAGATGCACAATTTACGCATAGGTTGGAAGGTTTTGCTATGCGTCGCGGATACTGCGGTCTTATTCTAGGTAGGTACAGTCCCTGGCGACTTTTATGGTATAGGTTAGTGTTAGCGGGCACGGACGAGAACCTCGATAAGATTGCTCCAATAGCGGTGCAGTTGCCAGTGACACAAATTTCTGTCGACAGCGTCTTTTCGAGCTTGAAATATGTGCTAAATGATTTAAGGATGCGTTTTGAGGTTGATGCCATTCTGGTTCTTCGTACTAATAATTAAGACAGAACAACTTGTGTCTTCTGCATGTACTCTTTATGTTTTGCGTTGTTACACAAAACTTGTGGGATGATACTGATCGTTTGTAAAAAAAATTTCGTCACGTTTGTGCAAAAACTGCGTAAGCCCTTTTTTGTGTTTTGAAAAAAACGCATGTGATTGTTTGTATTTACTATTGTGCCACAACAAAATAACATTAGACGAAAGACTAATGGTTTCATCGTATGTATTGTGTTATTTTATGATTTATTGTCAATTTAATGCGCTGACTTACGCATTTTAGAAACTGGAGCATAACTCGCCAAAACGTCGATATATTTCTCCAAAAAATGTGTCAGGCGTTAGCGCTGACCCAGCAGAACAACTTAGTGCTAAAAACTCAATTTCACTAAAAAATGACTACGCAGTTTTTGCTCTAACGTGACGATTTGTAAACTATAAGAAATCAAAATTGCTCGAAAAATCGAAATAATCGAAAATCGCACAAATAATCGCAAATGCCAAGACAAAAAATCCCATCGAAAAAATTTAGATAATCGCAACAAAAATCGCATCGGCAGTTTAAGTGAAGTATCGCATCGCAGTTTGGCAGTCGTTACAAATATCGCAGAAGCTCTTCGATGCGATTGCCATCCCTGGTCGCCATGCGTACGTTCAACTAATTTGCGGATTAGGAAAAAAGGTCAATAGTTCAGCGTGTGCTTACCGATTTAAGCACGTTACTCGTACGCTATCAAAAACGCTAAGGTGTGACAGGGCTATTACTGGAAATGACTTCAAATCGCAATGGTTCGCAACGGAATTGTAACTACTTCGCAACTGAATCGCAGTGGAGTCGGCATGGTATTGCGACTTCACGGCGATCTCGTTGCGAATCATTTTGAAATGGATTCGCAGTGGCGTCGCAATCAAATTCGCCAAAGTGTAAAAGGGGCTTTATAGTTTTACAATGTACAATTCTCCGGGGCAGAATTGAAAGATTCAAGATTTGCGGACTTTTATTGGCAGAATCCAAAGAACAGAATGATGAAGTGTTGCATTCAGAGTCAAGGGGTTCCACTCTGTCTGCAGCTTGAACGACTATTGCTTTAACGCCCGACGCTACTCGTACCTGAGTCTGCACCTCAACCACAATCATACAACGTCGAAGTTTATTGCGGCCCCGAGTCAGTCAGGCACAGCGCGTCAGTTAACTTAAATTCGCACGGAACCAAAGAACTACCACGAAAACGTTCGAACTTAAGAAACGTTAAAATACAACTCGTGCGTTATCCTGCAAAAAAGATAAGCAAAGAGAAATATGAAAACACAATTCTAAGCCTAAGTAAATACTATAGTACCGGACCCAAACCAGTTATGCCAGTCTGGTCAAATCTGAAAATGTAGCTAACTAGCTAGACTAACAGGTTGAGGCAATAACAATTGCTACAGAATCGCTCGGCATCAATGCGACATAAAATGAGTGCCTCCAACTCACGAAACTACATAGCCTACTCTGCATGCTCAACGATCAATGTTACAACAACGCTCACACTAACAGCCCACTACAAAGGGCTTTTAACACTAGCTGCCAGCCTGCCATCTGAATCAACTAAGATGCAACGCAGAAAGATTTTCAACACACAATGCTACCGGTGTTGCGTCACAAAGGCTAGTACATCAAAGCGAAGCAGCTATGAAGACGAAATGAAGGCAATAAGCAATATCTCACCCTAACATGAAGATTGCAAAGGATCGTGTTCTTTCTTTCCCAACTACAGAATTAAAACATATTCAATAAATTTGATCGCATTTATTGACAGGCTCTGGCGGTCCATTCTGCGCTTGTGCGATTGTAGGGGAGTCTTATAAGGGTGTCCATAAAGTCCGTGTGCACAAATAAAGTTAAAATTTTCTAAAGTGCACACGGACTTTATGGACACCCTGTACAAATAGAATTCCATTTGAATGGGATTCCCTGGTGGTTACGCGGCCGGGGGGCGGACTGTTGGAGTTTGTAGGTGGCTTATAAATTAATATCATGTATTTTTGGAATTCTGCTGTAAAAAATTCAATATGATTCTATCTTCGGCACTGAGGCTTCAACTTAACCAGTTATGTTTACGACACTAAATTGGTTTATACCAGTAAATGGGCTGCTGCTTGACTCGAAGACCATTGATCCCTTCGCAGCTGCCTGTTGCGTGTATCAATTCGTGTGCCATACTTGCTATAATGTACCTTGTCATTGAAGCCACAAAATAAACATTCTGTTCTGTTCTTTCGTGCATGGACAAAGCAAGAAATATCGAAGTTTATGCAATAGCTGAGTTTAACACAGAGAGTTTAACAATGAACATACGGTTTATGACTTGTATGAAATTTAATGTTGTCTTTTTCGAATCAAAAATCAAAAGTGCTTGTATTGTGTTGTAGGCTATTTCGTGTTATTCTATGCTGGTGTGTGTCCATAAACATAAAATTCCGGTACCATGGTTGACATGTTTAACAGAAGGGCTATGCAGTGAATTTGGGGGGTGGGGGTTCGCGGCAAAGCACCTCAAAACGTAACAAAGGAAAACCATTATGTTAATTTGGGTATTGAGCAAAGAGATGTTGGTTTTCGAATTTCAGGTTGAGATCGTTCAAGTCAAAAATTTGAGTTTTAGCATTCGGTCCAATTAATATCGCATTTAAAAATTATATCTCCACGATTATTAATATCACATTTATGTATTTTGAGAGTATATAGCAAACAAACATCTCTTTTTTGTCTATTTAAAACCAAATAATTCGTTTCAACAATGCCGCTGCAGTAACCCGAATTAAATTCGCGTTTGATGCTAGTTGAAACGGTGAGAAATTTCGCTTTGCGTAACTGCTCTGCATTGTACGCAATTGATCAGTCTATCCGCTGTTTTGTTTTGCTCCACACCAAACAGTTGGAAGCGAAAATTTAATTAGCGCACTGCTACCTTCATTTATTTGATCTGAGTGTTAGACTCTGCCATTACGAAGAATGTGAAGCGAAAAAAGCCAGGGTCCTCTCTGTAATATCGTTGTTCATATACGGTAATGTTCATAGGCGCACGCAGGGAGGGGGCTACGGTGCCATGATCCCCCCCCCCCCCTTAGGCCCTGTAATAAGGTGATAAAACCTAACCTTCAGTCTGTAATTTCTCAAACTAATAATGGTTGCACATATGCAGCTTCCTTTCACTTATTTTAGCCAAGTATCTGCTTTTAGACATGAGCAGCTAATTATTTTTGCATTGTTTATAGTGACTGCATTCACTGCATGCCCCTTTTCGATTAAAAAGTGCGCTAAAATGGGTGTTTTTTTTATGTGAAAACCGCAAAAAATCGTTGGCGACTGGAGGCTACGCCCCCGGACTCTCTTAGCCTATGGCAGTTGGGGGCTTTGACCTGGGGGCGTTACTGGTAGAGTTATTGAGGAAGATATTTTTTATTAAAACGTTTGTTTTCTGAAGAAATGTACATACTGTAGAAGTGCTATTTTCACGGGTTCGAGCATTTTTGAACAGTGAAAAAAGCTATTTTCCCGCATGATAAGGGACATTATATCCGCAAAAAAGTGAAAGAGAAAATGTCACCTAACAATCCCGATAACTGACCAAAAGTAATCGAAATTGTAATCGTAATTACCGTTAATGTAATTGTAATCAATTACTATGAAATTTTTAGTAATCGTAACCGTAATTGTGATCAAATGATTAGGAGTAATCGTAATTGTAATTGATTACATGAGTGATGTAATTGCCCCAAGTCTGGTTGCAAATCGGTCTTGAGCCTTCGTGTTCAAGAAAGCTAGAAAAAGTTATGAAGTTTTGAATGACTCCGTAGTCTGGACAATAAGCAAGCTTCACTCAACCTATCTTAACGTGATACAAAAATAAGCTATATCATATGATTCGAATCAAATTAAATCTTCATTATACTTGCAATAGGCCTATTACGCCGAAGCGTTTAGCTTAACTAGTGGCGGGACCCTTCTCTGCAGCTTACCATTTAAGCAACACAGCTACGAAGAAACGTAGCAGCGGTGGCGAGCCGTTATCGATACTGCACCGATTTGACCGGCCTGGGAATTGAACTCCAGACCTGCCGCACCGCAGAGGCGTAACTAGAGTTAGCTGAGAATCTGGGCATTGCCCAATGGCGAAGCACCAGCAATGAGCAATGGTAAAATATGAAATATTGCATGGAGATTACATGCGTTTTTGGTAGTCAGCAACAAAATTATGTGATCAATTTAATAGCGTCGATTGACCTCTTTTAACGTCAGAGTTTCGCAGAAAAGTGAAACAAAGAAGCTCTGCAAACTTTAACTCTATTGACCACATTCAGAGGCTGAGTGTGACTTCATTTAAGTAGGCCTAATAAAAAGGATTAATGACCCAAAGCGTTTGCTACCAGATGCAGCAAAACTCAGAGCCAGAAAGATACGTATCAGTAAGACAAACACGTCTGTGGTGGGTTACGTTCAAGAATTTCTGTGGCATAGCATTTGTCATCTTAATAGGCCTAAAAAATGACTGTAATGGTGTGATGCGTGGCCAATGATGGGCAAGATAAACCTTTCTGTACTAAAGCGATAACGATAATCGATAATTTCAAAAATGCTCTGAGCGATATACCGATAATCGATAGGTGTAAATATCAATTTCTTAAAGCGATATCGGTAATCAATAAATTATCGCCGATAAATTTTTCCGATAAATGTTGCGGTAAAATTTTGATATGTTTGACGAAGTCTTTTTTTGTAAGTAAAATTGCAATAACATTTTTCAAGATTTTTCAAGAAAAGAGAGCAGTTCACGGACTCTGCCGTGGCATCAAATAAAACATAAAGAAATTTTGTAAAATTGCTACTAGACTTTACGAACACCGAGTATTTTTTCCACAACGTCAACTCGCTAACTTTACAGTGTGTGTATAAATAATCGTTTATCGCGATAATTTATCGGCGATAACAAAATATATTACAAAAGCGATATCGGTAATCGATAAATTAAAACCATTTTGAGCGACAACGATAATCGGTAAAAATTATCGCCGATAACTATCGCCGATAAAATTATCTCGATAAATGCCCATCTCTTTGCGTGGCCCAGTGATGTAGTTAAGACCATCACCTACAAGACCAAGACCTTGTAAATTTTTCAAGACCAAGACCTTTGATTTTTTTCAAGACCTAGACCATAAAAATGGGATGAGAATCATCAGTAATCGCTTATCGCTATTTTTTATAACAACAAAAAAAAAACGGGCAAAATATATAGAGAGTGTTAAAAGAAATAATTAAGAACAACACAATCACATACACGCTTTTGGATACTTTTTCTAGCTGTGCAGGATCACTTAAATTTTTACTAAATGCTTTTTAGTTCTTTCGGTCTTAAGACCAAACTAAATGGTCAAGACCAAGACTGCAAATGGTCAAAACCGAGACCAAGAACGTCTTGGCCAAAACCAAGACCTTAAAAAAATGGTCTTAAGACCGGTCTAAAAACCAAGACCAATCTTAAGATTTTCATCACTGGCTTGGCCCATATCTGAGTCAGGGTGATAAAGGTCACCGCTCTCCGGAAAATTGTTCGTACCCTAGCAAAATTCAAAGTCTCGATCTGACATTGTACTGGAACCTAGTTTTTTTTTTTAGGTCATTTGTGGGTCATTGACCGAATATTTTTGGTAATGACCGAATTTTTTTCGGTCACAATGACCGAAAAAAATTTGCAATTAGGCTATTTAAGTTTAACAGTTGCTGTTTTCTTCTGGTGATAATAATAGCTATTAATACAGGTAATGACATAAAGTGTCCTTTAATACGTTGCTCAGTTCCCAACATAACTAATTATGGTATTTGTTTGTACCGCACCATGCTTTCGAATTTCCCATTTTAGTGGTCGTACGTATCTTGTTTCAAGACTTTAATAAATTTGATTGTTCCAAAAAGTGTTGAAAATGTGGTTTTTAAGCTTAAGTTAGAATATGACCGAAAAAAATCGAATTGACTGAAAAAAAGGATGCAAGCGTAGCTAAAATCGGTTAACAAAATTTTGAAAAAAAAAATCAGACTGGGACGTATTTCACCCCCCCCAATCAAAACTTAATTTCTGTAGTTGCGACTTGCAACAAACGAAAATGTTAAAACTCAAGAAAAGAATTGCTATTAAAGCAATATGCATGAATTATGATGTAAAAGGTCTTCCGCAAAACTATCGTTTATTAGCTCAGTTGCTAAGCGCATAGGCTATTGGTGCGGGAGGTCTGGGGTTCGATTTCCGAGCCGATCAAATCGGCACAGTGTCGCCACCGCTGCGACGTTTTTCCGGAGCTGTGTAGCCCAGGCACCAAGTCGCGGAGATGGGCCCTGCCATTCGTTACACGCTTCTGCGTATAAACGCGAGTATAATGAAGATTTGATTTTGATTTTAATTTGACTATTCGCTTGGTCCAAACAAAAATCTCCTAAAGTGAGTTCCAAAGAAACTGAAAAGCGAAGAAAATATCGAATCTTCACAAATATTGTCAATTTTTATGTATGTAATGGTAAAATTATTTCGTAGGCCTATATTGAAGACTTTGAAGTTTATCAAAACAAACGAATTGTGAGCAAATTACCGCAAAATAGTACGGTATTACCTACAGTAACTATACCTCGGCTAAGTTGGCTTGAAGGCATTACGAACACCTGGAAAAAGACCCCGGAAATTTGCCCCTCGAAAAACGCCTAGTTACGCCACTGCCGCACCGACAGCGTGCGCTAAACAATTACTGAGCTAACCGGCAGAGATAACAAAATTCATGTTCACATGCTCGTTCCAACTCTTGAAAATTGACCCAGTTTTTTCAGCTTACCCAATGAAGAGCTTGGGTGATGTAACACGCAGAGAACAAACTAAAAGTAATGAAAAATACTTGTTTGGATTTATCGACTTGACTTTACCCAAAATATTTTCGCTTTCAACAATTGGTAAAGAAAATCTTTCAGGTTCTTTTTGACTTCCGCCTTAAGAAACAACGTGCTCTCTTTCACTACATAGCCTACTCCTCTTTCACAAAAAGTTTTGGAAATGGAAGAAATTATCCAGGTCATATTATTTTGTTTGCGACATTCTCCTCAAGATTAACTACACTAACAGTACAGTATAATGAAGTTGTAACGAGAATGTAAAATGATCAATTGACTATTTTTCAGACCAATTGTTAATTGAAGATAATCGCATTGTTTACTCATTGAGCGATTACCATGCGGTATTGAAAACGTCACAATTATTTGCTTTACAGGGTTTTTTATCCTTTTTTGTATTCTTTACCCCTTGCCGATTGAAAAAATTGCAACTTACTCCCAGTGCAACACTTTCACCTCTTTGATACTGAAAATTAAAGTTTTTTTTAGCTTATATTTCAGAAAAACTACTCCCCTCTGTGGGGTTCCTGGTTATGAGTCCCACTAGCGAAAGCGCAATCTTCGGCCGTAGCCGCGCGTTAACGCTCTCGATGGAAATGGATGGAAGGCCCGATAGGTAGCTGTACCCTTTTGTAGACTAGCTTCTGCGCAGTAGCCTACCAAGCTCTTTTAGGGTTGCTGGGAAAAAATAGATTGCCAAATGGATTGCTCGGGAACTTCTGGATCTTCTTTTCTTCAATTTTCAGGCAGTAGTTCAGCAGCAACTTTTAATTAAAATTTAACCAAAACAGACAAGAAATCAGAACACATAGAGCGCCCCTACAAGCTAGACTTCCTGAATGCCGCCAGCTACCTCTATTTATAGTTTTTTTGAACATCGAAATGGACAGTGACGTCACACACAAAATTGGCCAATTGCAGCGAAGCGGGAAATATTAATATTTTCGTAAAGATGTAATATGAAGGAAATTGCAAGATGAGCATGGTCGCACTGCGGCGCCAGCGAGCCGCTGCGAGACATAAAGTTAAAAATTAGGCAAAAACTTCTATTATGCAAATGAGACATCGAAATTGACGTGTTTGTGACATCATCATCGAAAATGACTTGAAATTCACAGTTTAAGCATTTGTATGATTAGACGTGCTGCTGCGAGACATAAAGTTAAAAATTAGGCAAAAACTTCTATTATGCAAATGAGACATCGAAATTGACGTGTTTGTGACATCATCATCGAAAATGACTTGAAATTCACAGTTTAAGCATTTGTATGATTAGACGTAAAATATAGTGAATAAAATTAAAGAGGCGGCAAAAGCTTTATTTTGATAAATTCGCCACACCTCGGTAGGCAAAATTTACCCCCAAATTCACCCGCGATTGAAAACCCCTGCTTTAGGACCATAGAAATACGGCACAAAGTTGGATGGAACTTTTTATGCTTTTGAAGCAAAAGTAAAATTTTGACAGAAAAGAGTTTCTGTAAGCCTAATATTAGGCTACTACTCTGGTACAGAGCCGGCGCCAAAGCAGTCGACTTAGGGGGGCCAAGAGTTTATCAGGGGGGGGGGGGGGCAAGAGTTTATCAGGGGGGGGCCAAAGTTTAAAATTAAGCACAAAAGCCGCTGTCTTCAAAAGAGCAACTTTAATTGGGGGGGCCAAGCATGTTGCTAATTCAGACTTTTCCATTCCAAGGCCCATGATGCGCATTTAAAATTAGCCTACAAGGTAAGAAATAGATACAAGGAATTCTAAACTGTATTCTACATCTTGCTTAATCGCGGGAAAAAGAGCTGGGGCCTGCTTGATTTCAGCTAGCTTGCAAAGATCCTGCCCAATCTACTCGTCATTTAGGGTTAGTGTACAATCCGTAAAGCCGTAACGTAGATGACTGACGTCATAGCGAATCACATTAAGCAAGAGAAGCTAAGTACTCCCCGCTCTAATCTCGGCTATTCGCACTTTAATTGGCCGCTAAGGTTACGACTTACGAAAGTTGACATAATATTTTATTGCCGAAAACCTCGCAATTTATATTTCTTATACAAAATTTATGTTCAGAAGTTAAAAAAGCTAGTTGTTTACGACAAAACAAATCGATATAGCAGCCACGTGTTATCTATTTCACGAGTACGTTAATTTTCGGGATTTAAACTCATAAAATTTGCTCGCAAAGCTGAAAAATCGTTTAAGAGCAATTGAAAAGTCGCGCAGCAAGCAAAGAGCTTCAATGACTTTTTTGCACAATAGGGTTGCTCGAGTAAAGAGGTCGTAAACAAACTCGTGCCAGAGCTCAATAAAAATCAATCTCGAGACAAGTCTGGACACGCCTCAACGAGTTATACCTTGGCAACAAGATGCTTAAAAAACTTGGAACACCGGCTCAACGTTCAAAAGTGTATCAGCCGTCGGTTAAGGACAATCAAGAAACTTTAAGCTGATTGAAGTGGTCAAAAACAGTGAAAATTTTCGCAGTGAGTGCTCAATTTTGTTTTGAATAGTAAATTTTCGGATTAGCTTGAGCGCTGATCGGTTTTTCTGCCGCACATTGCTACATTGCATTCATACAGAAACAGAGATTCAAAATATGAATTGGATTTTAATCGCCAGCATAATTCTTGCCCAAGGGCTTCATGTGAGTAGAATTAGGTGCTTACATTTATACATGTATTTATTCAGTTTAACAATACAGAAGACTTGCAATTTTTGCTTGACATGCTGTATACTGTATAGTACTTACTACTGTGAGCTAGACTGGTTACTGGAGTAGGTTCTATTCGTATCTGTGTATGATACGCATAAGATGCAGATTGAATAAAACAGTAGCAATAAGTAGCCCATTTTATTGTTCTGCTTTTTTAAATATTTGTGTAGGTCTATGTGTGCAGTAGTAATAGCTTTACTGTTTTAGTATTTAATGTAATGTACCGGTAGTAGTTATCACTAGACTATCAATACACTGACCAACGACTATCAACCCTGACTGCCAGATACTGGCACTTAATTTTTATGCAGTTACTCATTGTCTGGGTCTAGCTTACATCAAAAAGCTTTTTTTGTTATTTGGGCTAATACAGACTACATGATACACTGTTAGTTAAAACATGATACCCAATATTCAGTTAAGATGCATTTTACAGTTTACTTGATAACTATTGCACTGTACCAATTGGCTTATCAGAAAATACTTTCAGATTGTAAGAAGTTCCAAATGTGATGGTGAACATGAGTACTTTGCTGTAGATGGAAGTTGCAGACAATGTGAAATGTGCCCTGCTGGGTATGAACCTACCTCTGTAAGTTTGCTTTAACTACACTTATTTTACGATTTTCTATTTTTGGTTGTTACGTAGGCAAATTAACTAGTAGGTAAATGATTATGAACTGTAATTGGCAAAATATTTGATGGCTAGCAAAACAAAGAAGTGTTAAAATTTACAGACTGTAATGGAAACTTTTGGTTACGTACAACATTTTGTAATATACACACTTTTAACTATGTATTCTGCAATTTATATGAGTTTAATAAAATACAGTAAAGTATCGTTGTGTAGCCCACTGCACAGGGTTGGATGAAGTCATAAGAGTATGACCTGAATGTCGAAAATATTGACTATACTGGTGTAGGCCTATCATGAAAAAATCTTCATAGATGTTGTAACCTGTGAATACAATGGTCTAAACTTAAAAAAGAATTGCCATTTCTGTCGTTTTTTCTTTTATTTTTTGGAAAAAGTTTGCTGCAGATTAGCATCTGCTAATAGGAGATACTTATTATGAAACATCTTATGAAAATCTCAGCAACAGGGCTTGGAGATGATAAAACTTCAACCTTTGCAATAAAAAAATCAAATTTTCATTATACTTGCGGTGTTTGCCGAAGCATGTAATATATTTTCTGTTTGGGCTGAGCTATTTTTTATTTCGTAGTATCATTGTGGATATGGAGAAAAAAGTCCCCTGTATGCTTGCAAACCTTGTGATTATGGAAGCTATTCTACTTCACTAGATTATAATCTATGCAGGACTTGCAATGTGAGTATACAGTTGGTTAAACCCTAAAACACGGAGAATTAATGACTTATACCATTAACTGTAAACTAATCACATTCAGTCTAGTATGATAATTTTTAACATTTTGCTCCTTTGTTGGATTATTTTCTGTATATAACTGCTGATATTTTTTTAATCAGTTCTTGTTTTTGTATTGGGTTCTTTGTTGGAATTTTTTATGTAACTGCTAATATTTTTTTAAACTAGTTCCTGTTTTTTTGTCTATTTCTAAAATTAGAGGCCGAATTATGTCAATATGCCTAAAAATTAGCTGGATTTTGCTTTGAATATATCATAATTATGATTCATTGTGAGTGATTTTCATTAATTCGTGCAGTTGGTTTTACCAACCAGTGGCATGTTGTTCAAAATTTTGTTGTTCTTTATTGTGAGCTTTTTAGCCTTGTCAACGATGGAATGCTTTAACTTCAACCCACTGCACCAGTACTTCAAATTCTATATGCGGTGCGTGCCATACTGGATATTTCCGACCTCAAAAAGCAGATGGCAGAAGCGATATCGAATGCCATAAATGCAATGATTCTACAGATCCAAATTGTAAGTTGCTTTCAGTTGTTTCAGCATACTAATTGTTGTCCAGGTGACAAAGCGGGTAGTGCACTTGCATTTAAGCAGTAGACTGGAGTCTGATTCCAAAATCAAATCTTTTTTATACTCGCCAAGTTAACACCGAACGTGTAACGAGTTACAGGCCCGTTTACGCGGCCCAGCGTATGGGCGACACAGCTCCGAAGAAACGTCACAGCAGAGGCGAGTCGTTGGTGGCACCGTGTCCGATATAATCGGCTCAAGAGTCGAACCCCAGACCTTCCGCACCGTAGTAATGAGCTTAACAACTGCGCTGACCGGCCGGTGGGGTAAAATCAAAATCTCAAAAATAAGCATTGACCTCACGTTTCCTGCTTAATGTTCAGTGTTAAGAAGAGTGTGAGAAACTGACCGGTAAGTTCATTTGTTGTGCCGCTGGTTAGAACATTGATCAGCGTTACCGTCTATTAAATGAAGAACCGGTGACCGTCTATTTCTAAGAAAGCATTCTATAGCTCTTCAATTTTATTTTTTCGCGATAGTTGGATAAAAATGAGGCCAAAATGGAGCGTGGCGCAGTGGTTTGAAGCGTCGTTTTTGCGACGACCATGACCGCAAGGTCAATGGTTCAACTCCCAAACTAGTCTCGTTGTTGCGTTCCTGGATAAGATGCTTTACGATGATTATCTCTGCGTGGTGGAATCTGGCAAACAGCAAATTAATAAAGTCAGAAGAAAATTCAACCGGAAAACTTGGAAGCAAGGGCAACTCCTAAGCGAGTCTGGATTCGTCGTACGCATAGCGCCTCCGCCACTTTCTCGTGATAGGAGGATTAAGATGAAGAAATCAATCAAATCAACATGTTGAAATTAAAATTTCAAATTTTGACCTAATCTCTTCTCAGCATAGCGTGATGATAAATGTTAAGGGAACACAGACTATAAATAAGCAATACGCACGTACTATACCAGTGAAGCCTGAGGAAATTACAATTGCTTTAAATCCCATTCGGGGAAGTCCCGATGCCGTACCAAGGCGGTTGACGCTAAAGGCTGCATAAGCAACAGCTAGTAGTCTTAAGCAAAAGACTTCACTTTTTAAGTCTCTGTCTGACCACTGGGTTACTCTTGACATTAGCAAATTGTTTTGATAGAAATTGCCAAGCCTTGTTAGAGATTTTTCCGAGGAAAGATAGGTTTAAAAGAAGCTTTGATCCATTTGCTGTAGTGGTAAAAGCAAATTAACATTTTTTTAATTACTAGCGCAGTATATTCCCAAATTTCACGTTTGGATTTTTTTTCATAATATTGGCTGCACTTACGATAAATAATTCAAAAAAAACATTTCATTATATCGTAAATACGGTGTTTTCAGATGTATTTGCTTCACCATACTCACACTATTTGCTATTATAGTTTACTTTCTCTCACTTTTTTCAATTAATTTTGTTCAGGCTCAACTACTAATTGGATTTTAATAATCATCATTCTTTCGGTTGTCAGTGGAGTAGTATTTATCTTAGCTGTGATTTTTGCTTACTTATTACGAAGATCAAGGAAAGAAAGAGGTAAGTATCGTATCATAAATGCTAAAACCTGTCAATGAAGTTTTGTTAGGCATTGAAGATAGCTTTACAGATTTTGAAGCGATACAGTTTGAGTTAAAATCAATTGCTTTAGCAACACGCATATTATTTTGTACTTCTTTGCTTTTCTTGAGTTTTGTAAGGCGTAATTAAGTATTTGTTATATTCTTCCGTTGTTCTACTTGCATTTTTTTGATCGTTTTTGAATGCAATGAAACATGTTGTGTATAACTTTAAGGAAATGATTTGTGTAGCGAATTTTTTGTAAAAAAAATCCCTAGCTCTAATGAATCATGACACAACGCTCTGTTGTTAAAATTAAGCGGCTAACCCCAATTTAATGACGTTCGATTTTAAATAAGTCGAGTCCAAATATTTGTCCAGAAAGTGTTTTGATTTCTACGCGGTTAAAAGAGTAAGTGATTCAGAGCGTGATCTCTGTGCGTTGTTACGAGTGATGGCAAGAAACACGGCCCGAAGTTGGCTACTGTTGTTATTTTATATTGCAATGTAGTCTCAACGTTTCAAATTGCTTTTTTTATGATCTTGCAAATCAACTTTTTTGCAAAATGTTTTTATTTTTTGACTGCACGTGTTAAGGATCGTTTTGGTTACGCAAGTGAATTTTTATGATTTCGTAACACTGTGCAATGTACATGCGATTTTTTAATTTATTTTTTAAAGATATTCTAAAACTCAAAAAGAGGACGCGGGAAAACCTTCCTATTGTACCATGTCGTACTTCGTCAGTTAGTACTTCTTGTGAAATATTAAGTGCTTCACCTTCTACACAAGCTAAGAGGTAATATAGATTGTTTGAAGTAACACCACTTATTAAACGATAGTGCTTTTCATAGAAGAGTGCCTACTATTCGCAAACCTTTTAAACTCGATTTGTTGATATTATCATCTACTACGCTGTTTACTTAAATAAATCTTCAGCCTGTTTTTCTTGTGTAATAGAAACAAAATCAAGAAACGCAGCTGAAATGAAAGGGTTCAAATCAATATTTATCATAAAATGTTGGCATAGATTCGCTGTGGTTGACTTAAAGTTGTAATAGGCTGAAACGTAGTAAAATTATGTTGTTTTAACTCTAGCTGCATTTGCCAATTTGACCATTTTCGCTTTGTTCATTATTCAGACGGCTTAATTGTGTTCATTTTTAATCCATTACCAATTTATTTTTATTTTTAGCTCACATCAAAGTCCAAATACCAACCTCCTAATCGAACTAGACACAGATACATACAGCAATCGACCAACTGCACAGTTTCGGCAATCTGCCTTATACCCTCATTTACCTACAGCACAATTTAATACTCATCAAACGGGGTAAGAAACATGATGCTTGTAGCAGTTTTGCCTGTCTGCGTTTTTGTATTTGTACTCTTGTATTCTAATGTTGTTTTTTTATTTTGCTTTTCATTCCGAAGTATGATTTCAATCAGCATGGCCTAGCAGTACCGCGAGCAGGTCACAGATCCTACGTCACGGGTTCGGTTCGCAGATGGAGCCGATCGCATTTGACATATTTACCGGGTGGCTGTTGATTCGAAGAGCGCAAGCTCACTTCGCAGTCTCCCTCAATCACTGTTGAATTTTCAGTTCATTATAATTTGAGAATAACCTTGCAGTTATTTATCATTATTTATTTAAATGTCGCTTATTTTTGTGTTTTCGCGCAACTTGTTAGTAAAATCGTTTATTCCAATTGTAGCTGAAAAAATTATTTTGAAAACGTCGAAACAAGACATTTTCAAAACTAATTATCATTCGACAATCATCTTTGTAGAAATTTTGAGCGAAGAAAGTTGGCTGTTATAAAAGCTTTGTTTCAAAAATCTTCATTATACTCGCGGTGGTGCGTCGAAGCGTGTAGCGAGTGGCGGGGTCGTCTCCGCGGTTTAGCACCTGGGCAACGCAGCTGTCAACAAACGTCGGAGCGGTGGCGAGTCGCTGACGACACAGTGCCGATTTGACCGGCCCGGGAATCGAAGCCCAGACCTCCAGCACCGATAGCTTGCGCTTAACAGCTGAGCTAAGCATTGTTGAAGAGCGCAAAATGAGTTTTATCGAATGAATTTCGGAAGATAGTGGTGATTTCAGCCAATGCGTTTGGGTGTTTTTAATTAACTACGTTTTGTTTTTAGCGGCACAAGAACAGCTGGAACTTCATGCTTTGGAAGTGGTAAGTTGGTTATTTAATTAAATGGAATGAGCGCTTCATTTGTTTGTCGAGCTGCTCTAGCGTTTTAGTTTTATTGACTTCTATTCCCAGAGTTTCTGACGTGCATTATTGCCAGTGTTGCCAACTGGTATATTTATATACCAGATTTCACAAATCTGGTATATTTTTTGGACCGTTTGGTAGGTGAAATTATGGTTTGGTATATGTCCTTAAATTTGGTATATTTTTATGCCTTTTGGTAGTGTTTTTTTTGCGTTTGGTATATTTCAGAAATTTAATATGACTGATATGTTGAAGATTACTAGAAAGCTCTTTAATTGCCGGATTACATAATCAATCCTTTCTACGGATTTGAGCAATGCAGTTTTACATAACTGGCAACACTACTAGTGGCGATTTTTTTGCACAATGTGCCAATGAGGCAAAAGCTCTAGAACTTTCTTTTTCTGAAGCAATATGTTATATGTCAATTGTAAAGAATGGATTGGCTAGTTTATAGTTTTGAGTGTTAAGTTGTAGCGTTGTAGGGTTTGGCATTTGAATTAAGGCTTGGTGTTCACATTGTATTATCAGCAGGCTAATTTGCAATGATTGGGGTTTGGGTTGAACAGTGGCGTAGCGAGGGTTTCCTGCGCCCTGGGGCAAACAAAAATTTTGCGCCCCCTGTGTTTTACAATTCTATGATTATCTGTACCAGCAGATTCGTCTTGTCTTCGTATATCGGCCGATTAGTCTTTTTGCATAGCCACTACTTTTAAAATATTTTTTCATAAATTTTCTAGATTCATTCAAAAACACTTCAAATTGGGCTTGCCGTTTTCAACCCTGAGCTCCACTCTCTTTTTTTGGCATAATCTTCCTACTAGTTAAATCGCTAACAATGTAAACTCTAAAAACGCTTATCTGTTTTTAGAAATTAGAGATATTTTATTTGACGGTGCGGCAATTTTTCTGAGCCAGAGGCGGGCCGGTGAAAACTTATCACATGCAATCCCTCGAGTACAATCAGAAGACATTGTGGAGAGAGATGCAGAACGAAATTGGCAGCTTTTTGCCAAAATTACAATATTTGCTCTAATACTGTAGAATAGATCGTCCCAACTGAAGTCAAGGATGCAAAAGACACACTACAGGACCCCCCCATCCAGGGCTTATAAGAGAGGGGCTGGGGATTACAGGGGGCAATCTGCCCCGGGCCCATGGGTGTGTAGAAGTCCATGAAAGAGCATTTTAGGGGCCCATCATAGAGGCCCCAAAGTAGCGTGGTGAGAGATTCCCTTAGCTGTCGAAGAGTCCCGGATTCCATTTGGAGGCCCCGAATTATGGTTGAAGACCTTTTTGTTATTTTTGGAGAGGCCACATAGCCGTCAAGGGTCCCCGGTTTCCATTTGAGGTTACCGAATGTCGGGTGAAGACCTTTTTTTCGGAGACCACTTAGCCGTCAAGGGGACCAAGATTCCATTTAAGGGCCGTGAATTGTGGGTGAAGACCTTTCTTTTCTTTTTTGGAGACGACAACATCCCAACGGTCGGCTAGGGGCCCACACTGGGGAATGCTGCCCACATCAAACTGCAAAGCTTTTTCGCACAAAATCTCAACAAGAAGTTTGACCGTCGATCTGAAAAAAAAGGCTATCCAGAAAACGGAATTGCATTTCATACAGGGCAATCAAGCGCTCAGCTGCAATTTTATCCTACGATAGGCCTACTGCAATTCTTTTACATTTTTAACGAAATTATCTCAGCAGCAGCAACGGGGCTGCGCTTCGCAACCCTTAAATTGCCAGATTTTTCCCTATTTTTTCATTCTGTGATTGCTGTCAAATATCCGCATTGGAAATCACAGTCTACACACCAATCACGGTAGCAAAACAATACAAACTACAAAAGAAAACACCCAGAAAAAACCATTGAGGCAAAGGTTCATTTTAGTTAATGCTTCGATCGGCACTTGTCCGCTGTATTATCAGAAACGGCCTATTGGTTAAAAAAGTTTAGGATCATTGTGGTGTAGGTTTAGCGCAGTATTACAGCGAGCGACTATACGCGTATCTTAATCGACTTACCAACAATCTTTAGCATCCGTCTAACGCTAAAATAATAAAAATCTAATACTGTAGACACCTATCGCTTCTTTACTTTTCTTCTGGCACAGCAGTTCTATTTCCTTCTGTTTCATTGCTGCAAAGTCGAATAACTATGTACGCGCAGTTTCAAACCTCTTTGCGATGTCATAATAGAGTAAACGGGCGATTTGTGATCGGGTGTAAAGAGTGATTTCACTTCTCTGCCAAAAGCATATACAGGTGTCAGCTGCATTGCAACAAATTGATTGTTTTAAAGTTTAAAAGATTACGTCGAAACTGAAGTGTATAAAATCACTGTTTTGTGCGCCCCTTTGGTGGGTGATTTGTGGTCGGAAGTAAGGCGCGATTTGAATCCTTTGCGAACAACATACATTACAATACAGTAATCCACGAAGTAGTTTTTAAAATCTCTGAGAATACGTCGAAAAAAGAGTATAAAAAGAGCTTCTTGGTACGCCCCTAGGTGGTGCGCCTCCGGGAACGTGCCCCCACTTGCCCCCTCGCTACCCACTGTCGTTTTGCCCCGTGTCCCGTTTTACCCCACCTTCCCCTACGGTGCGTACCAGTCTACTACCATCAGACGATGTCTGCCACCGGTGCAATCTTGCTTGTGACCGGCTTTTTACCCTTGTTGTGAAATTTTTGCATGCCCCATTTTGGCGCCCCTGTACCTTGGCGCCCGGGGACATACGTACCCCACTGCCCCCCCCTACGCTACGCTTCTGGGGCTGAATGTTAAGCAACACTTACTTTTTATTTCTACAGATAAACTGATGATTTTTTTTCGAAATTTTGGTGTATATTTGATATATTTTTGATGACATATTTTGGTATATATTTGGTATATAATTTGGAACATTTTGGTATATTTTACTCTGCAAAACCTGGCAACCCTGATTATTGCATGGACGTGTGGTGAACAAGCTATTGTCAAATGCATTTTATTATTTCAAAAATGCTTTTTTACTATCTTAATACTGTCAACGTAAATAATAATGGACTCATCAACTTAGTTAGTATTACTCTAAACTTGTTTGCTTGTATTATGATTATGACTTTTTTTGAATGCTGTTAAATTTTAACCTATCGGGGGTTGCGATAATTAAAGTTTTTACGGTTTATTCCATCGCAAATATCAGCGCGCTATTATGCCAGCGATTCAGCGAAAATTTTACGAGCTATTGTTTTCGGCCGTAACTTTATCGCCGAAAATTTGTTGGCTATGGAACTTTTTGTACCGCAACAACACTGCTAAAAGATTTCACCAACCGATTTAAAACTATTCATATTTTCATTACATACGTTGAGCTAGTCAAGCTACACAAAAGCTGCTCACTTTTGTGGGGTAGTGAAGTGGAAAATTATGAATCTCGCTAAATAACGGAGAATTCGCTGAATGTGATTCTAGGAAATTTGTATAGTTAGCTGTTCATTGAAGTCAAAATCAAAATGTATATTTTTACGCAGTTGATCAATTGCGACGTGATATCGACACATTTGATACAAACTCGATAAGCAATCCAACTTTATCGTTACAACAGGTGCGTATGTTTAATTTTTTGCGTATCGACTGTGTCTGGGGTTCTCAACCTTCGCCCTCGGCCCCCAAGGAGCCACAAAGTGTTCTCTGGGGGGCCACGAGCGTAGAATAAAAACATTTTTGTTTCTGGACTGGGACTTGGACCACAGTCTTTTGTGTCACAGTCTAGTGTGCCACGACTCAGAAAAGGTTTAGATTCACTGGACTATGTTTTCTTTCCAACACGCGGGTTGCTGATATTGCAGTTAAATAAGGTGAGGTCACCGTAAGTCACCTAATATTGTAGTTGTAAAGTATGGAATAACCAGGCTTATTAAGGCTACGATTCTTTTTCCATATTACATCCACCAGCTGAGTATCAAACTTGGAGCTTGTAATGTGGTTAGCAGGTCTACAAGTTAGATGGCCTTACCAGCAGCTAAGCTCTGCAACCTCATACAAAACAGTGTGATGCTAATGATTTTGAACCAGTTACCAGAAGTCATTTGTAATTGCACGGGCTGTTGAATAGGATTTGCTTAAATTGCTTGAAATTGTGCCTTGATGATCGATTTCATGGTTATACTCGAACGCCCTAATAAGCATTACAAAAAGAGTTATCGGTTTGTTTTTGAAAGAAATTTGGAATTGATGTGCTGATATATGCAACAACTATTGCGATATGGTGTGAAATTGGTGATATCAAACGAGCCGCAGCGCTTTTTTTTAACATGTTATTGGTTCATGCCAGGGATACTCGCAGGATTTTTCTGAGAGGGACCTGGGGCGTCTAAAGGACCTTTCCCACACTCAGGCACGATTTTTCCTTGAAAACCTAAGTGATGACGGCTACTAACATGCATCGTAGGAAACTTGAGAGGAGGGCATACCTACGCCTTTTCTGCTTACGTCATCGGTACCTAAAACAGATTTACCCATAACAATTTGGAAGTTGAAATTAAAAACGCTACAATTTGGGTTCTCCATCAGAAAGGGTTTGAAATGATGTCACTTCCTCCGAATGTTCACATTATTCAAAATGATTGAGCTTAGATCTAAAATTATACCTTTTTTTAAAGGATATGCTGCTCTGTTAACGTTTCCATTTTGAGGTAAGTTGTCAACCAGTATTTGTATTTTAAACAAATCAGTTTTGTAACGTTCTTCAGCAAAACAATCAAATCTTTATTATACTCGCGGTATTAAGCCGAAGTTTACCACGATTTGCGGGGCCTATCTACGCGGCTTAGCGTCTGGGTTACACAGCTTCGAAGAAACATCGCAGCGGTGGCGAGCCGTTGGCGACATCGTGTCCGATTTGACTGACCTGGGAATCGAACCTTTGGCCTCCGGCACCAATTGCGTTGTGCTTTCAAATTTAAGGTTATGCAATTTTGCCTCTTAATATTATTATAATTTTCTCGTTAAGTCTTTCAGATATGATTTAATAAATTACAAAAACTATTAGTTTTAGTTATTTGAAGAAGTGGAATGTTTTTTTCAGATTTTTTACGAAACTGTGAATGGATTTTACGACAGATGTCTAGCGCTATCTAGCCGAGAGAAATAAATCCGTTGCTCTTGAATCGTCTTGTATTGGTTGGACCTCAAAATATGGGAAATTTGTTCAACTTTATTGCTGCCATATCCGTTTATCGCCAGTTTTGAAGCCTTCTCTCTAGCCTAGTAGGCCTACGCACATGAAAGTTGATCTCAAAATTAACGTCATCTTGCAGTAGCTGAGAATTAATGAGTGTTATCGTTTTGTATGCGCCGTAAAATCTTCATTTTGTTTTTAATTGCGTTAATAAATAGAAAAGGATTTCAGAAATTGTTTAAATTGCTTGGTATTCCTCTTGCAGAAGTCAAAGGGACAGGCCGGTTAGCTCAGTTTCTAAGCACATCGCTGTGAGTGTTGAAATTGGGGGTTCGATTCCCGAGCCGGTCAAATTGGACACAGCGTCGCCACCGCTACGATGTTTCTTCGGAGGTATGTTGGCTAAGCGCGGAGATGGCGCCGCCACTCGCTTCGGCATGATAGTAACCGCGAGTATAATGAAGATTTGATTTCTCATTATTTTGAAGTCCAAAGCGCGGATGAAATAGTTTGCAGCTGTGAAGTTGTTAAAAATTATATCATGTGATGAGATTTGGCCGCTGCGCTAAATCTGTTTCTGTTTTGCGCTTTACTGTTGCTAGATTTCGTTTGTGTAGTTTTAGTATCCCCCCTGAAGAGCCTCTCGGCGAAACAGCCTGCCGGGTGCTTTTATTAAGCTAGGTATTGGCGCTTTGACAATTCAGTCAAAGAATCAACGAGTGATTTTAAGCAGCATTTATTCTTGATTATAATTGCACGAAAACAAACAGACAACGGTCGAGAACGATTGCTCCATTCAACAATCAGCGATCCACTGAAAAAAAAAAGAAATAATGTTTAGGAATTACACTCTTTTAAAGGTAAAGGTACGGGACAGCGGGTGCAAGCCAGGGCTGCGAACTCGATCGATTTTTAACCGAGTTCGAGAGATATTTGCAAGTCCGAGTTCAAGTTCGAGTTCTAAGAATTTTATTTTTCGAGTTCGAGTGCGGCAAAAATGACCGAGTTCAGCGAGTTCAAGTTCGCAGCCCTGGACTTTATAGGTCGCAATGGCATGAACAAATAAACAACATGTTGCTTTTCTTTTGGTAAAATCATAACTTCAATTCACACGGATTGTGAATACTTGAACAACAAACTATATTTCGTAGTGATCTTTTATTTCTATTCAACAATTTAAATATCTTTCTAATGAACTCGAACAGTTTTATGCGAGTTCAAGTTCGAGTTTAAGTTTAGAAAAAATATTTTTTCGAGTTCAAGTTTGAGTTCGGCAAAATGATCGAGTTCTTTCGAGTTCAAGTTCGAGGTCGCAGCCCTGGTGCAAGCACACATTGTTTAGGCCATTCTCAATTGGCGGCCCATTACAATTATCAATCAGGAATGATTGAACGCTGTTAAGGGACATACATGAGGAACAACACATACACAAAACCTTTTGCACTTCCGCTTGTGCCGAGCGCCTGGCGCGAAAGCAGCGAGTACTATTTTTAAGGTCTTTAGTGTGACCCGACCGGGAATAAAACCCCAGTCTTCCGGCTACCAAGCGGACGCTCTTAACCAATACACCAAGCGCCGGTTTACACTCTTTTATCTCGGCAATTTTTATAAACACTTAAAACTTTTGAATACTAGTGTTATCTCCTTTGTCTAAACGCAAATAAGTAAAACCATAATTGAAATACTGTAAGCTGACAATATTAGCGCTTTGCCTGCAAAGCAAAGGTATTTCTCAGCAACTTGGATTGGGTAGTATAATAGTGTAGTAGGCCTACTGCATGTGCAAGAGCCTATTTAGAAAGTTATTGTGCAATGACCCCTCCTTTAACTTTTAGGAAAAATATATCAAATGTTGCTAAAGTGACTGAAATACGGTAGAAATACTAGACTCCTTTGAAGGCTTATACACTCTACTCTAGTGGTTCTCAACCTGTGGTACGCGTACCACTTGTGGTACGCAAGGCCGTTTCAGGTGTTACGCGACAAACTTCGTCGTTTCACGTAGAAATGAGTTCAAACTATTATTGAATCGTTGTTGCAAAACAGCATCGTTGAGTAGTTTATGACAACACCATTACCACCTTGCCGGTCCCTTTCTTACACGCTTTGTTCTAATTTTATTGCATCGACTTAGAAATGGGTATTTAGCTTTCAAGCAGAGCTGCTATGATGTGGCTAAGCATGACAAGAGAACCTGAAAACAAGTGCGCGTTGGCTTCTTAGGTCGTTTTGTATTACGCATTGTGACCCCGGCTGGTGACCATCCTAGTAACAAAACCACTCTCGGTTAGACGACGTTTTTTCAATACCCCCGAATTATTTTTTATAATTAAAACTTAACACACCCACTGCGCCACCTCGGCAACACGACTTCCAGACTTTTTGATAGTCCCAGTGGAAGTTGTGTTGCCGGGCTCCATATCTCGCTGCACTTCGTATTTGGGATTTTTGAACAAAATCCATAAAGCCTTCAATTAGTAGTGATTGTTCTCAATAATGTCAAAGCGAAAGTATAACCCTAAATACATTTAGTATGGGCCATGACAAGCATCAAAATCACGGGTCAGAATCGTCTTTATGCACCTGGACATGGCTTCCGATGTGCCGCGAGCTCGGTCCAACCCCGCATTGATCAACCGATTGCGAAAAAATAATTGCAACTCTCACATTAAATCTGTTGTCGTTATGTGTATTTTTTATTTTGCAATAAATTTTGAGTAAATTAAAATCCTCGATCACTTGGTGGTACGCAACGGCAATGTAACACCTTTGGGTGGTACGCGGTAAAGAAAAGGTTGAGAACCACTGATCTACACCCTCTTTTAAAATCTTTCGCTGCGCTACTTCGCATTTGGTGCTGGCCTTCCAAGACGGGCTCAATCCGTTTAATTTCACAATATGTTTCGGGTAGTTGCTCACTCAGAAAACGTATGCTCATTTTAAAGTCTCTTCTAATGCTCAGGTAACTTTTCTGTTCAATCCTTAAAAGAATAATCGCAGTTGTTATTCCCCCGTTTAATCGTTTATTTAGTTATAACACTTTGAGGAAACCAGTGACACCTTTTCCCGAAGTTTATTATTAAAACTTACAAGAAGC
The DNA here is from genome assembly GCA_964006365.1 of Trididemnum miniatum. NCBI lineage: Eukaryota > Metazoa > Chordata > Ascidiacea > Aplousobranchia > Didemnidae > Trididemnum > Trididemnum miniatum. The sequence goes on along the minus strand of OZ023243.1, from coordinate 14,476,813 downwards.
TTGTAGCTGGTCACATCCATACATTGCTCGGATTTGAGCAATGTCTTGAGCAGAAAATCCATTTCGTTGTCCTCTTACTATCTTTCCAGTTTTTCTAAATACAATTTGACTTTAGCTACCCAGTACACTAATCCTTGCGTAGCTTATATAGTAGACCTAACAGGTTTATCGATATTCGGTAACCAGGAAAGAGGAGGTACATTTGCACTTCAACTGAAGCAGGACGTTAAACTGCATCTTCTTCATATAAGCGGTCCTGAACTTGTGAATTGTAGGTTTGAAGGAGTTAAGCTGCTGGGTACGAAGTGATTTTTGCGATGGCTTATATCATTTCCGTACTACAATAGGACCTATGCAGGCTGAAGCTATGGTTATTTGCTATGAACTATCTTTATGGGCGCGATGAACTCGCAGAGACAAATGTTCGGCTTCTGACAATCAAGTGGTACCAGCTGCCAACCTGTTTGCAATATCCACGAGCCGCTATCGTACGGGAAGATACACAGTAGGCTATCGTACCCACGAAGCTCGTACAACTGCGAAAGCAAATGGATAAATAACTGATGCTAATGCCAACTACGAGTAGGCTTGGCCTACAACTACATTTTTACCGGTTTGGCGCTTGGGTTTTGGTTGTTAAACCACAGACAAGCTTTTTAATGCTCAAGTCTTAAGGTTTGTGATTTAAGGAATAGTTTGTAAAACCACAATCCAAAACAAGCGTTTTTGTAAAATTTCACCAAACTCTTATACCTGTCAACGATAGTTGGTTTTCCATTCTTAGAAAACGATCTTCCGTCATACTGCATCACCGATCCGGAGTCGTATGGAGAACCAAAAGACACAACATCTTCTTCCGGCATTTTTTCAAACTGACGTTCTCGACCTAAATAATAGAAAACTTCGAAAATTGACGAAGACAGCATTGTAAGCCTATTAACAGTTAGCAAGTTAGGCAAATTAAGATGCTTTATTACGCGTCCCCCTCTCAGAAAATTTATGCTCAGACTCCTGGCCACTATACAAAAAGCGCGGAAAAAGCATGAAAGGATTGATTAAAGCAAGGCCTAGGCTATATTGCGTGAGGTAATCATGAAAAGACACAGCTTATATGCCGAGTGGTAAGAGCGTCCGCCTCTGGGGATGTAGACTCGGGTTTAATTCCAAGTCGAGTCAAACCAATGACTTTAAAATTGGTAGTCACAGCTTTCCTGTTTGACGCATAGCGTTAAAGGGACAGTGTGGAGAACAAGCCGGCAAGTTTACTTGTTGTGCCGTTGGGAAAGGCACTAAGCGGGATTCCCCCATCTTGGTGTGGTAGACAAATGGCTGGCAACTCCTAAGCCAGCTCGTTATAGCGCTTTGATCGCTTTTTCATGATAGAAGGATAAGTATGCAACTACAGTAAATACGAAAAGAAAATACGTTAACTCAGCTAGGTGGAACGAAGGTTGTATATTTTGCAAAGTTAGTTTGAATGCTGGATTAGAAGCAATGCAGATATGATTCTGATTGCAAAACTCTTTGGATTTTTTAAACACCTTGAATTCCAAAGAATTATGTTAAATTAAGTAGGGGTAATACAAAGAGTTTTAGAAATGCAGTACAAAATCCGAAAACTCTACCGGGATAATTTTTTGTTACGCGCCTGGTTTGATATTGCTCCAGTTAATAGTGATGTGTTGATCACGGTCAGGTCTCATCTGTTCATGCCAGAATCCCATCGCATGCATCATCTCATGCATTGCAATGCCTTTGCGCTCGCATCCTCTTCCAATTGAAATCTACGAATTTAATACTGCTGCATTACAAAATACCAACTTACTCGCCTTTATAAATCAAAAATCCGTTTCTTTTTACAGAGCAGATGCAGAATTTTTGCTCTGTCACATCACAGCGTATTGGGCTACTGCGCAAGCGCAGACTTGAGGGTTTAGTGGGGGTATACAGTTTCGTAAGGGTCAGCTCAATTTGGCGCAAAAAAATTGGAACCAAAAAAATCGGCGCTTAGAAGTACCGGACCAATGAATGCACCTGCTCTTTGGATTTAAAGCCTGAAAATTATCACCTGCTGTTTTCCAGTCCCTCTTCTTCCCAATTGTGAAAAGCATCGCCTGTTTCCATCAAAAAACTCGATAAAATCTCCCCGAAACGTGTCCGGCTTCTTAGCGAAATAAATACAAGTTTTGTCCAAATATTCTTTCATTGCAGCTTTAATGGCAGCAATTGCACGATCATTTTTTTCTAAAATCGAAAAAAATGTGGAAATTGAAGGGTATGTATATAGTGGATTTAAATACTTTTATGCTTTTCTGACAGCGGTGTAATTTGAGGTTTGAGCGTAAGCCATCCTCTAAGGCCCAAATCTTCCTTAAGCAGTATCATCATCATCTTCCTTGGCATTGTAATGAAAATGTGAATAGCTTCGTAACTATTCCTCACAGAGATTATGTTTCATGAGAAGGTAAATTTGAAAGCAGCAACTTCAACAAAAAGGGTTGTGGTTACCTTTTAATTTTTCTCTAACCAATGTCTTCGCTTGTGAAATGCAAATCAAATCAATAGACAAGTGGTGGCATATTTAAATCTATTAATTTACAACGTAAATTTATGAGAATTTAAATAATTATAACTTACTAAACTAACCGGCCGCCTAGCTTAGTTATTGAGGAAATTGCTGACGGTGTGGGAGGTCAGGGGTTCACATCGTGGGTCGGTCAAATTGGACTCAATGTCACCAACGGTTCGCCACCGTTCTTACCTTTCCTCGGTGCACTCCAGGTGCTAAGCTGCGGAGATGGTCCCCGCCACTCCTCACGCACACGCTTCGGCGTAATAATGCAAGTATAACAAAGACTTGATTTTTGATTCGAAACTGAAATTACCCAAATTGCGGGCAATCGTGTAGTACACAACATAGACCTTCCTTTTAGGATTGCTTATGGTCGCTGTTATCAGATCCCATCTTTTGGCAGTTCTTGCTCCTGCTCTGTTCCCAACATTTGTTTCAAACATTGCGACATCTTCCTCTAAACCACATAGTTTAATATCAACTATGGTTTTATTCAAACGAGCCAATGCGCTCTGGTCTCGAGTTCAGTCACCAGTCGAGTCAATAGCAAACAACTCTAATATTGTCTTCATTTGCTCGAAGCACTTTCCAAAAATTTCAAATTTTGTTTTTCCGAAGAAAACAAATTTGCTGAGTCACTTAGTTCCCCGTATTCTCGGTCAGACCTACAAAGCTGATGTGATCTGCAAACTTTTCCTGGGTGTTGCAACCATGCTCACTCAAGTTTTTTTTAAACTCCTCTTCTCCTACCTGCATGCCATAACGTTAATCATTTGGTTGGCTCTTCTCTTTTCTTGTACCGTTGTCATATATCCTTCATCTTATTGTATTCATTATCGTGTTGATGAAGCGAAATAAAAGACTACTACTACTAAGCATCAGTGACGTGATAGTTTTTAAGGAATTAAGGATGCTTAAAGGTAAAGGCTCGGGACAGCAGGCGCGTTAACCACACATTGCATTGACAATTTTTAAATGACGGTTAATATTAATCATAATTGATCGAGAAACAGCCGGTCGGAGCATGCTCTGCAGTGGTTAAAGATGTCGATATTTGTGTGATAAGTTTAAGGTTTGATTACCAGCTCGATCAAGTTGGACAACGGCTTGCCACCGCTGCGATGTTTCTTTGCAGCTATATTGTTTAGGCACTAATCCGAGGATATGGGCCCCGCTTGTCCAAGGGCTTCATGAGAAAGCTTAAATTGCCATTTTAAAAGTCTTTAGTGCGACCCAAAATGGTATAAAACCCCATCAGTATCCTGGTACAAAGCGAATGCTCTCAGAGGATACTCCCTAAGTTAAGCGCTTGACAGTATTAAACCTTCAAATTTTCAGGAAAAACTCTCTTGATTACAAATTGCTACATACCTGACATCATAATGTCACCCCATAGTCCACTTGTTCTACAGTGGCAGGACATGAGACAGCCTCTGCCATCCATGTCAGGAATAAGACAGTTACTAGAACAATTCAGCGTGGGGCAGTCGGCCGCAATTTCATTGAGACCTTCATCTGAAAACCCAAAATGTTTTAGATTCACCGCATCTATCAGCTCACAAATCGCCATCAAAGCCTAAAAATGCATTAGTCATAGAGTTTGGGTGATGGCTGATCATGATCTCGAAGAAAAAAGAGTTGTACTTTTTTACTTTTGGCATTACTTTGGAGCAGTGGTTCTCAAACTGGGGTCCGCGGTCCTTTTGGGGTCCGCGAGACAAATTTTCTGGGACCGCGAAGCACCTTCCAAAAAAATTAAAACGACGATCCTGAAGAAAAAATTTTGTGTAAAATTAAGTTTTCAGGCAACTTTTCTTCCAATCAACTTAACAAACACAATTTGTCATGAAACCTTACAGGCTACATAGGCATTTATGATATCACAAGAAGCAATTTGATGTCACATTAGTGCAATGGCTCCTTTAGCGTGAAGTCTGCGAATAATGGAGAACGTGCAGTAGCAAAAAGGATCAAGTTTTTTTGCGGATGGCTTAAAAGTAAAAACCTGGTGGGTGGCGGCAGCAGTATTGGTTTCAGAGAAGGATACTGCAATGTGTGATTTTAGTCTAACTCTAGTAAATTGTTCATTTTCCTTGAATAAGTTTGCAAAGAAGCAAGTGCCCTCGTCACATTGATACAATAAAAAATCAACGTGTTGTTTTGTGTTTATTTGTGTTAATTTTTCAAGGGGACCGTGAGCCATTAAAAAAATTGCTAGGGGACCGTTGCGTAATTTTTTTTAAAAAGTTTGAGAACCACTGCTTTGGAGTGTCGTCAGTTACATTGCTAAAAGGTCATTTTAGGGTCCAACAGTGGATTAAACGAAGGAGGTACCTTGGGCGAAATTACATCAAGCCCATTAAATGCAATGGATCAATAAAACTATGCGGTATCCTCAGTGACGCGTATAAAAAGTGCATCATCACGTTTGTGTAAAGTCCCTATGATCACTTTCCGCAGTGTTTTTTTTTTTAGGAATAAGCATAGATAATTATACTGTACCGGATATAGTATTGTAGGCCAAGAAAATAATAAAAAATCCAACAAAATCAATAAAAGTCATGGCAAACGTTACAAGATTCTACAATGTCTTACAGAGTAGAGCTCCAAGAAGTCGCTTATTTTTATGATAAAAAGATGACCTGAACAATGAACATAGATGCATTCTCAAAAATTCCCCAAAAATGATTCGTAGTGTATAATTCGTGATTCACCTTTCAATCATTCCAAATCATTATGGACGTAGCTGAAGTTTAAGTGATTTATGAATCAAGCATCCGGAGTTAGCGTCATCACAAGTAATGTTTCATTACACGTGAAAGGACAGATCTTAAGCTTGTTGAACACGGAGCAAGGCTCAAAGCTGGATCTTGCTACTACTGTTTAATTTTTACCCAGTTAAGTTGTACTTGACGAAAATATCCACGTCAAAACTAGTGAGAGCATGGTGAGACTTGTAAAAAAGCCCTGGCTTTAAGCAATGTCGGTCTTCTTCTACATCTTTGCATGAACTAGGCTGTCTCTGGAAGTTTGACGATTTTATAATTATTGGTTATCGGGGGTAGGCGTAAGTCTAAACATTCACAGGGTCAGGGGCGGCTCGTGGATAGGAACTGCGCAGTTGCAGCACCCCCAAAACAAACCTACCAAAAAAGACTGAAACTGATTTTTTAATTAAATGCAATTTTTAGAACTATTCAATCTATTTCTATTTCATATTAAAAATTTTTTCCCCAACCCTATTTACACCCACAATTTTTCGAACTCTAATAACCGAGATTTTGCTTGCATAAGATTTTTTTGCAGTAAAGGCTTATAAATATTGTAGACGTTTGGCAACACTGTTGGTGCTGCAGTGACGCAATTGATTCGAGAACAGCTCCAATTGATGTTGCCGCTTCAAAACAATAAACGCGTTTATTTCTAAATTTGTGTAAAAAAGCTGATGTCTATTACAAAAATTGTCATTAAGAACGTCAATATTAGTATTAGTTTCTGCATAAATAGCCAAGCGCGTTTTAACTGTTATTTTTGTAATGTGCACTTTCCAAAAATTAATGAGAAAACTCTACCTAATCCCAATCAGCTTGTACCAGGGATGTAAAAGCGGAAGAGGTGGAAGTGGTCATATTTTAATGGAGGCGGAAGCGCAAAAAATATGCCGCTTCCGCTTTCACATAATTCAAAAAAGCATACCGCAAATAACGTATTAGATATTATATCTCATTCAATTTATTTGACATTATTTTACAGTGCTAGATTCGCATGGATACCAGATCTCACCATACGCCATCACTCTTCACTGACTTTCAGATAGTACTAACGTAGAATTGCTTTTCCTTTCAGCTTTCTCTGAGTTTTAAAATAAAGCAAGTACTAATTTATCAATAGCGCTAAAAACAATGGTTGGCTCTTTTTTAATTAGAATCATATCACGAAATAGATAGAGTGCTGTCAGGAGCGTATTTAGAGGGGGGATGTTGTGCCATTTCCCCCCTCCCGGATCTCCCCTTTTGACTCTATCTTTTAGTAAAAAATAACAAAATTAATGGTGCCAAGTGACTGAAATATGCCAGACTCTTTTGATGGTTTTTGTAGGTTATGGCCAGGGGCGGATCCAGGGAGGTAGGATGAGGGGTAGGCCTATGCCTCCTCGCACCTGCCATTTTGGAAAAAATTTTTGATGTATACTGAAAAATGTTTTTGAACAACTCAGATGGCCAAGTGGTATAGAGCGTCCGTCTTTTGAGCTGTAGACTCAGGTTTGATTCCGAGTCGGGTCAAACCAATGACTTTAAAATTGTTCACAGCTTCCCTGCTTGACGTTCAGCATTGAAGGGACAGTGTGGAGAACAAGCCGACAAGTTTACTTGTTGTGCCGTTGGGATAGGCACTTAGCGGGATTGCCCCATCTTAGTGTGGTAGACAAATGGCTGGCAACTCCTAAGCGAGCTCGTATAGCGCATTGATCGCTTTCTCGTGATAGGAGGATAAATATGCAAATAAATATAAAAAAATGAATATACAATTTTTCCATAATTTCTAGCCTCTTCGATAGCAATAAGCCTTACGCCATAAGCACGCATAATCAAAAATGTACGAATGAAATGTATCATATTTGGCGAAGCACTCAGAATTAGGGTCAAAATTTAAACAAAATTTGGTTGAAAATTATTCAAAAAGCACTAAAATAGCCACTAGAGCATGCACATTTTCAAAAGTTTTTCGGGGAAGCATGCCCCCGTACCTCCCTAGAGCCTTTCTTGTTTCTGAATCAGCTTCAAAATTAGTTCTGCTGAAAAAAACAAACTTGAAAACAATGTGGAAATTATGCGACCCCCCTCCCCTTCAAAAATTCTTGCCATGCCTCTGAGTGCTGTATGTAACATTTTTCCATTGAAGGGAGTAAGTTTTGTCGCAAAGTTGCAATAAAAGACTCCTAGGATGGTGATGCGATATTGTGACTCAATCATTCCTTTACGCTGTCTTTTGTTTACTTTTTGCAAATCAATATCTTCAAAAAAACGTTTGCTAAAGTTTGACCAAGAGCTTTCAGCGTGTTAAAAAAAAGCTGCGGTTTACGCAATCGCCTATACCGACGCACTGGTCGTTTTTTACTAGCAAAATTTCGGTGAATTGTTTCGGAAGCGGAAGCGATAGGTGAGGAAGCGGAAGCTGTTTGCAAATATATCGCCTCCCCATCCCTGGCTTGTACATTGCAACAATGTGAAGCTGCGAATCTTTTTCCGAAGCATGCAACACCAGGGTCGATTTCTTGCTAATTCTCTATTTTTGGTGTTTGTGAATGCTTGAAAAAAACAAGACAGATATCACAATGTTTCTAGCCTATTTTTAAAATAATGATAAGGCTAAAGAACCTGAAAATTCACGAAGTTGAATCACGAGCTCAAGCAGTAGCAGAGTCAGCAATTCCTAGTGCTATCAAATCTGAGTTGTTTGGAATTGAAAGACATTTAGATCTGCTTTATTGACAATAAATAGTTAGGGTAGTTAGGCTATGCTGAAGTATTCACTTAGAAATTAGCAGCTTAGAAGCTTCCACTCGTACAATATGCCTTATACTTCAGGCGAGAGGTTTCCTGAGTTCAAAGCGGAGTAAAATTGTAATCTCAAGTTAGTTGCCCCTGAAGCAGACATGGGCAAACTACGGCCCGCGGGCCAAATCCGGCCCGCCGGCACTTACACAAACTTAAACTCCCACCGTGAATTGAGGAGGAGACCTTTTTTTTTTCTTTAGAGATTACGGATGGAAGTGATTTTCAAAAAAATAAGTCTCTACGGTGCAAAATTGGAATAAAAAACGAGGTGAAAACCTTTAATTTTGGAGGTCACATTCCTACGTGAACCGTGATCTCCAAAAAAAAAGGTCTTTACCTTGTTTTTATCAGCGTGCGGCCCACGGCTTCAACAGTTTTTCCAAATCTGGCCCTTTTTGTGAAAAGCTTGCCTACCCCTGCGCTAAAGCATAGTTATCCAACTAAGGGTGGTAGGCGTAAGTCTAAACGTGAAGCTAACAGTATCCTACAATCAATTACAGTATAGCCCTATGTTGACGTAAATATTGCTGAAATAGGTCCATGTTATTTTACGTTTTTACCAACACGCGACGGGCGGCAAGCGACGCGCGATTCTGATGCCAGTGGCCGCAAGACGGTCGATAAGCAGTAAAAAAGGTATTTAAGGTGGTGGAAAAATATGTGCCTTGCTTGTCGTGTAGCTTTGCAGCCCCCCCGAAAATATTCTTCACCAGCCCCAACTGCACAGGGTGATCCGAAAGTATGCTAAACAATTATGATATATTTCTAAAGGGTAATTTCTCCACTTACTAAACATGAGAAAAAATCATTGCAAAGATTTTAATAAATTTAATACCAATTTAATGGTTTAATGATTCATTGCAATCAATCTATGATTTTTAAACAACGATTAAATCTATTTCAAATATCACTTGAAATTATTAAAATAGAAAACAGCAGCATAGATTTAATTGCCTCACATTAAGTAACATGCCCACAAAAGTTGAGAAAGTTATCAGTAAATTTGAATAAATTCTAGCCATTTCAGAATGCAGTAGGTGTAGTTACTTTCGTATCACCCTGTAGTTTGAAATTTTTGATGTTTCCACAGAAAACTTACCTGCACATTCGTTGACTGTAAGTGGAGAAGGGGTGTCGGGGTCTTCAATATCAAAGCCGTAGAAACTTGGAACATCGCATGTTCTCCTATCAGTGAAGTCTGTGAAATCCAAATTTGAACAAAAGTCACATTCACGCGGCTAAACAACTATATTTCAAATGAACGGGCACCATTTTGTTTTCAAAATGTTTCATAGAATAAAAATTTTACGAAGCTTCGAGCATTTGAGCAATAAAATTAATTTAAAAATTAAACGAAAACCAGCGTGTGAAAAATCTGCAACAGGGTTTGCCTTGCAGCTTTGCTTAATAGATTTAAATACCAGCACTGTTTAAACTAAAGGACATTCGCGGCTTTGCTGCAAAGCGCTCGGCACAAGAATTAGTGCCACGCCATTGTGAAGGCTTATTGCTGATGATGATGGTGCTTGTCCTGGATAGTTTTACCATTTTGGGCGTAGCCTACAATCATTTTTGATCGCTATTTTGATGAACCGAATCTTTGTGTGGCCCAAACAACTTCGTAACGATAATTTCTGCTGGAAGGATTTCTGTCTAACAGGAAACAGGCTGTAAAATAACATAAAAATAAGGAAAATTTTGAAGCTAATCCACCGTAGGCTAGTCTGCTGTCAAAGCGGCTTCTACTACTCGTACAGGGTGTAGCAGAGCCGGAGCCAAGAGGGGGGCAGGGAACTGGCCCCCCAATCGACATGATTGCCCCCCCCCCATAAGTAACAAGCTTTCTTTTTTGAAGACAGCGGCTTTTGAGCTTAATTTCTAACTTTGGCCCCCCCTGATAAAAGCTTGGCCCCCCTAAGTCGACTGCTCTGGTGCCGGCTCTGGGGCGTAGCCAAGGAGCAGAGTAAGCAAAAGGAAAATTGCTCCCCTCGAATTATTTAAGAACCAGCGTTAATATAGACCAGGGGTGGACAAAGTTTAAAATTCAAGAGCCACATGCGGTGGTATGGAAATAAAGGACAGCCACAATCTCTGTTTGGAGTGTTAACGCAATTGCAACGAACAAAACAACTTAAAAAGAAACACAACGATGCACAATATTATCAACATTAAATCAACTATTGGTTTTTATTTTGTAGTTCTCTGAGACATCACGTTTTGCTACTTTACTTCTTTAACAGAACCATATTGCCCTCTCCATGTCTAAAAATGAGTAATTTTTCAACCTTAGGACGCAGGAGCGGAGGGGCAGCCGCTGGCGCAATCCCATGTTTCGAAGTCAACTGACTTCATCGTCAGTGTAAGGCGGAATCAACACAGTGCAAGGAATCGTAGCTTATGACCCACGGCCAGGCTTAGGCCAACTCAACCAGTAATTTCAGCTGTGACTAAAAGTACCAATAGCCTATACTATACCAATTACACCAAACTCAACTTCTCTCAAATTAAGCAGATTATAATGTTGAAAGCGACAAAAAATTGTCCAATAAAATCAGTCCCTTGTACTGCCTAGGAGCGGATCCAGAAAATTTTGGTTGAATGGGTGCAATTTCGAATAATTTGAATGTTGATCAAATACAAAGAAGGAAATTTTATGCACCTCAATCGCAAATAATAAAGACAGAACAAATTGATACATAATTTAAATGAGACGTTTCGGGTAAGCTTCAATAACCACGGTCCTACTAAGCACCGCAAAGGACGACAACGGACTTACTAAACACCGCTAAGTACGACAAAGGACTTCAGATTAATCAACTAAACACCGCAAAGAACGACAAAGGACTTGGAATCATACCACAACAAAGAACGACAAAGAACTTTAAATTAGCGTTAGGGTTAAATTAGGGTTAGGCTTGGGGTTATCAGATCCTTTGCCGCTCCTTTGCGGTTATCAGGTGCTTTGTCGCTCCTTAATTATCGTCCTTTGTCGCTCCTTTGCGGCGTTTCAGTCCTTTGTGGTGTTTAGTAGGACCCCAATAACCATTATCAATCTTAAAATGATGGTCATTAAAACTTTACCGAAACGTCACATTTAAATGTGTATCAATTTGCTTTGGCTTTATTGTTTGAGATTAAATACAAAAACGTTAGACATTTAGACTTGGAAAAGGGCATAAATAAGCCTTTTGAAAATGTGTTCATGTCAGGGGCGTATTCAGAAATTTTTCAGAGAGTGGGCACCAAATTTCGAGATTTTTTCATGCGAAGTATTTTCCGACAGAATTCGAAGCAAATTGTGGATCAAAAAAGACTCAAGGCGAGTCCGTGGCATGCTGCGTTGCTGCCCCGGAAAATTTTTAAAAATCTACACACCTCTAATGGCCATTTTACTGCTTTTTGAACAATTTTCGGGTAAATGTTGTTTACATTTTTTGCCCCTGATTCTGAGTGCTGCACCAAATTTGATACATTTTGTTCGCACATTTGTAATTCAGCGTGCTTAACGCGTAAGGCTTATTGTTATCGAAGAGGTTCGAAATGATAAAAAAATTGTATTCATCAAAAGCATTTAAAAAAATGGCTGGTGAGGGGGACGCATATTAGGGATGTGCCTCAAGGAAAATTACTCTAACTCCCCGAGTAACGAGTATTCACGACATTACTCGGCCGAGTCCGAGTATCTACGACGTCAAAATATGAACTCAAAATCAGGTGAAGAGCAAAAAAAAGGTCATCACGTCCGTAGAAGTCCTAATTTCGACTTAAATTCGGATACAGAGCAAAAAAAAGGTCAAAATGATGATGCTTTAATACTCGGCCGAGTACTCGAGTTCGACTCGGCACATCCCTAATGCATATGTAGTAGTAGTAGTAGTGTCTTTTATTTCTGCACCGTCAAAATAAATTAACCACAGCAATATGGGATTTCAAATACAAACGGATACAGAAAAAGGAAGAAGCGACAAAACGATCAACGTTGTAACATGCTAGCGAGAGTGAAACTTGAAGATGAGGGGATAAGTAGGCATGGTCGCAACACCCGAAGGCATGGTTGCAATACCCGAAAAGGCATGGTCGCATATCTCACACCGTCTCCCCCGGATCCGCCCCTGGTACTTCCCTGACTCGAGTTTTGCTAATACTAAAGTTTATCACCACGGCTGACCCGTACACCGAAACATGTAGTTAGAATCATTTAGCTTTGAAACTAACTATTGTGAGAACAAACATCAATAACAATTTATACCAACTGTGAAAAAAACATACGCGTGAAGAACAGTTTGTACAGTGTAAAAATACATTACCGCTCAAAAGAAAAGCTACAAACAAAAGGCCGGCGATCGAGCCGCACTTTGTCCACCGTTGATAGCCTATAGGCATTTACGTCTTGCCCTCATTGTGAAGGGGGCAATTGTCCCTCAACCCTAAATCTGTTTTGTCCTTAGAAGTAAAACAAGAGCTTACAACGGAGGTCGGTAACTTATTTTCAGAGAAGACACCTTAACGAACTTTTTCTAAAAGAAATACAACAGTACAAAAAATTTACCTCCCTCCCAAAATTTATGGCTGGCCACACCACTAACTTCGTCGTCACGTGTACTCAGATCTATTATGCAAACTTACCTTCATCTGACACAGATTTCAGCAGAAGATCGTTCAGCGTCACACCTAAAAACATAATTTTTCTTAAATTGACCACGTTATCTAAGTCAACTATATAGCTACTCGTATTATAGGCGAAATTGAAAGCAGCCCTGATTGATGGGCGTCAGCAAAGACAAGCAAGCGTAGCCATGACCTAGAACATAGAGAATGGTCTTAAAAACTGAATGCTTTCACATGAATAAATCGATGTTTTTGCTGTTGTTAAGGCTTCCCAAAATGAAAAGATGATTAGGCTTCTTCCCTCATTTTTGGAAAAATTTCAGTCGAATTTGTTGACGTCCAGATCATGACATTCAACCCCGATGACAAAAGTTTACTGATGAAATTACGAGAGTTAAGTGCACCTGTAGGCTATTAAGTGAATGACTAAATTGAATGGCGTTCGAAAATAGCGTAAAACAAGCATAGGCCTACTACCCGTACGACACAGTTAAGCCCTACGTGCTCCTAATCTTGTCCGAATAAAATTTAATTTTTTTTACCGTTGGAAAAAGCCACTAAAGCAATCAGCAAAACAGCAAGTTTCTTCATTTTTGCTTTAAAACTAAGTTTTCTATCAGTTGATAAAAGTAGACCAAACCTTTTCTAAAATAAGTGCACATACGAGTAAAAACTAAAAACAGTAAATATTGTCAGAATAAATGATCACTGATCAGGTGCAGGCCTACAGCACATTTTTTTAGTAGTTCTAACGTATGTACGATATAAACTTTCTACTGGTCATAAAAGCACTGCATTCATTGTAATTACGTTTTTTAGCGCGGCAGTTCATTTAGGCTGTATTTAGGGTGGGCACTAGGCAATGACCTTTTATTAATTGCAAATTTATCCTTCTATAACCACGAACTGCTATAAAAACCACTTAGAAGTTGCTGTGCACCTAGCTGTCTAATGTCTATTCTCTAACATGGTAGAATACTGTTAACGTTTCTTCGGTCTTTCCCACCGGCACAAGCAACTTTGCCGGCTACATCGTTCTTTACCAATTTTTAAATCATTGGTTTGACTGACTCGAAATTTACCCCTTCAAAGACAGACACAGACGTTCCGTCGGTCTATCCATTCAGCCATCTGAGATGGCAACCTTGCTTAGAGAAACAAAAAACCGATGACCTTTCATGCATTTCATGACATTAAAACCGATCAAAGGTTGATTACCAATAAGCTGACTGGCCTGATTACATTTTCCTGATCTTTCTCATAGTAAATACAATCTGCGGTAGGCAAAAAACGAGATTTGCTTCCCGCAAATAGACCAAGAGCTCAATGGCATGGATCAGATCCTGGAGGTTTTAATTTGATCGTTCTTATTTCCAATAAGGACTTAAATACGACTTGATCAAGAGATTATGTCCCTTTGCAATTCCAACTCACTGACATCTTACACAAAATTTTCCATGCTTTATAATTCTAATGACGGCTTCCTTTAATTGCAAAGGAAGAAGACAGAGCTACGCAACGTCAGTATCAGTTCTGCTCATTGTGACATTTTTTGCGGATTGTGAGACACAGGCTGTGATTGATCTTGTTGTTTTTACAAGCTTTCCATTTTTGTTAGCATGATTTTTCAAGTGTTATGAAGTGCTGAGTAAAAGACCCGCTTTCTCTGGCGACACTGTTAATTTCGGTATTCATATATCATAAGATCAAGAAACTTGCGCAAGATTTTTCGCAGCATTGTTGCAGTAATGTTTTTATGCATGTAAATACGCCAGCAATATTCGTGCGCTACATTGACGGCAATATTGCACAAGAAATTTCTTTCCTCGTGTAAAGACCGCTTTAAATAAAAAAATTTACTACCGTAATATTGCGCAAACTGCAGTAGGCCTATAGATCAAAATTCTCTCTGGTTCCGCGTTCCCTTACAAAATGTTGAATTGATAACATCGTTGTGTATATTTACATATTTAGACTAGATATTGGAAGTGCGCCATAGCTTATTTTGTGATTGTTTTAACCTTAGCGGAAACTGTCAATTATGTCACAATCACAGAGGTTGTATAGATGAAGATTACCTGATTGTCGAATCTGAATCTCACTAAATCAACAGAGAGGAAGTGGGGTTTGTGGTATCAAGTCTAATTTATATATCGCACAGATAGGCCTAGCCAGGGTTGGGAAAAATCGATTGTAATCGATATTCGATATCGATATTCTTTACTTTTTGTTCATCGAAAGCGTTGGAGCCTTTACTTTTTTGAATGAGTATCGAATATGGCCTTGTCTTTACTTTTTTTCGGCTTCAATCGATATTCGATAATCGATTCTTTTCGTCTAAATTATTTTATCTTACTTTAGTAAATTTAAAATGCTTGTCAGTATGTCATTCCTTTTTTTGCTGATATAATTTTTTGTGTCAAAACCCCGACTGAAAATAAAACAGAGTTGCTAGAACAAAGTCGTTTCGCCTCTGAGGTCGCACCAGCATGCAATGTCCGGTGCTTGTTTTTAAGCTACTGCGTGACCGTGAGCAAATTCCAGAAAAGGTTTACTGCATACGTCTAAACTAAATGCTCAATTAGAAATTTAAATTAGAAATTTAAAGTCACTAAACCAATTCAAAACAAAATACAAATTTCTATTATTGAATGATTACTAAATTTTATCTAAACACTGCAGCATTATTAAAGTATAAACATTAGTTAAATAATATCCAAACTAAAACTTGCTTTTATATTTGTTGTTTTTTATCTTTTTTTGGGGGGGGGCTTTGCTTTTTTGTTTTTTTTTTCTTCGACAGTTTTTATTTTATACGCTTTCTGTCACAATATAAATTACAGATTTTCTATTTATTCTGCTTTAAAGGTGGCTGCTTGACTCGAAGACCACTTTGGTCCCTTCGCAGCCTTTCCTTTGTCGCAGACCAATTGTTGTTCTATCAGCATTGTGTTTTTGCGTCAAAAATAAAACTGATTCTGATTCTCAAGTGGATAGGCTGTAGGTAGCTAGGCCTTGTATTGCGCTATGGAAGCAAAGTTAGCCGTTTAATGGTAGTGCAGGTATATAGGTGGCGGTAATTTTACTGCTTTATAGGTGGCCTCCTGAATTAGTGATCAGCTGGTAGTCTGCTGTATTTTGGTTTCCTGAAAAATAATCATAGGCCTACCCAGTACCGGTACCAGAAGTAACGTAGAGGAAAACTCAAGGTTGATATGAGTTGCTACTAGATAGCGCATAAAGCTCAACAGTGAGACCGCGTGACTATTGATTTTATCAATAAAATTGCTTAACAAACTCCAGTTTTTGTTCGATCTGTCATTGTACCAGGAGGCCTGCGCTCTATAACTACTCAGTACTTGAAGTTGAGCACAAAGTAATAGCTGAAGTTGGTCTTGCAGGCATGTCCGGAGTGTGGAAGGGGAGCTGCAAAAAGTTGTTTAGGGGAGTCCTCCAAAAACGTCAAAAGACATCTAAAATAAAGTCACACATACTCGGCTTGTACCGGCCGGTTAGCTCAGTTGCTAAGCGCACGCTATCGGTGCGGGAGGTTTGGGGTTTGATTCCCGGGCCGGTCAAATCGGCACAGTGTCACCAACAGCTCGCCACCGTTGCGACGTTTTTTCGGAGCTGTGTTGCCCAGGCGATAAGTTGCGAAGATGGGCCCCGCCACTTGTTACACGCTTCGGCATAATACGGCGAGTATAATGAAGTTTTGATTTTGATTTTTGATACTCGGCGTGTACTGTGAATAATAGACAGGCTGCACCTACAGTCAAATGCTCAATGTATGGAAACAAGTTAGTCTAACAATTTTGGGGGCTTGTGGCCCTTGGGGCAGGTATGCGGTGTGCAAGGGTTATGGTATCACTACGAGCTTTGAGCCAGCCTGTAGGGCTCATGACTTTTTCATTTGCAGCAAAGTCCAAAATCGGTGTTAAAAATAATAAAGCAGCATGAAAGTGCAAAATAGCAGATAACGTCATATTCTGTAAGCCTACACCTTCCTCGTTTGAATAAATGTTTTTTCTCTCCTGGTTTCTGCTTGTATAAACACAAGCTTATTTACCCTTCTAAAGATTTTAACGATCTCCACATAGCCTTAGAACTCCTAAGTCAATTTTTACAAGCACATCAATCAGCAGATAGATACCCAAGCGTATAGTTGCTGATATTGATAAATGTTGAAGACAATCAAGACTGTGCGAACCATTCGTTAGCTTAAGATGTTTTATCAGCATCATTGCTTTTGTCATTACAATTTTTTGGCGCTAATGTTCGCAATAATATATTTATTCCGTAAACCTGTATCAGCAAAATTAGTGGCGTAGCCACGGGGGGTTTGGGGGGTTAGAAACCCCCATTAAGCCTCAAATGACTTCATACTCACTTCTTTTTCTGATATTTATTTTGAAGTGCTCGATAGCCTACTTTGTCATAATTACAAGAATTACGTAGCGTTGTTTCCTGAATCTTGTTCTTTGCCATTATGATTAATGAAGCAATGGCGCAATTTTATTGGCAGGGCAGTGCCGCTCCTGTACAATACATACAACTGCTCTCGGCCCCTCTGACCTTCCGTAGAGAAAAGGCTAAACGATAAAATCTCTCTTAAAATTTGAGGCCATCTTTTGTTATTATGCAACCAGGGGGGATGTGGGGGTATGCTGCGTATGCATTCTCCCGCCAGCCATTTTCAACAATGTTTTATATGAATAAAATTTTTCCATAATTTCAAACTTCTTCATAACAATATGCTTTAGTCGCCTTGAGCACACATAATTGAAACCGTGCAAACAAAATGCATCCATCATATTTGGTGAAGCACTCAAAGTTAGGAGCCAAAAATATGACAAACTTCCCTTAAAAATTGTTCAAAAAGCGCTAAAATGGCCATTGCAGTATGCAGAGCCGAAACTAGGCAATGCACTCCCTCCCCCCCGAAATCATTTTTCGGGGCCCCCTAAAAATTTTTTCTTGGATGGTGATGCAAAAGAGCGAGCCCCGAAGGGGCGATGCCAAGCTAGGGGGTCTGGGGGGGCATGCCCCCCCCAGAAAATTTTGCGGAATTTCACCTTATTTTGGAGGCTTTTTGTGCGTTTTGAGCCTTTAAAATTCCTCAGTTTTAACAAGGTTTAGTAGTCTGTTCAACTAGGTCCCTTCCAAACCCACTAAAATAATTCTGCAAGCAAACTCTACTCTAACATTTCGCTACCTATGCGAAGAAAAAACGTTTTTAAGGCTCATTTTTGCGCCTTTCACTTGAGAATGAGAGGCCCTTGGCAGGAGCGCATCTAGAAAGTTTTGATGGGGGGATGCGATTTTAAATTAGGTTGAATGTTAACTAAATATAAAGACGTTTAGACCCGGAAACGGGCGTAAATAAGTCCTTTCAAAATGTTTCATGTCAGGGGCGTAATCAGAATTTTTTTCAGGGAGAGGACACCAAATTTCGTTACTTTTTCAAGCGCAATTTTTTCCCGGTAGAGTTATTTCAAGCAACTTAAGTAACAAAAACGACTTTAAGGGGGTCCGGGGGCATGCTACCCCGAAAAATTTTTGAAAATTTGCATACTGTAATGGTCATTTTAGCGCTTTTCGAACAATTCTCAGGCAAAGTTTGTTCATATTTTTGGCCCCTAACTTTGAGTGCTTTATCAAATAGGATGCATTTTGTAAGCACAGTTTCGATTATGCGGGCTTAAGGCGACTAAGGTTTATTGTTATGAACAGAGGTGCAAATCTATGTTGAGCATTGGGGGAGATGATTTAGCAAAATCGACCACTTTCAGATATTGGGGGGGATGATTTAGCTAAATTGACACGTCTGCAGATGTCCAATTTTTTGCCCACTATAAAGTGAAGACCAAAAAAAAGGTCGTAACGTTCCCAGATGCCAATTTTTTGCCCAAAATGAAGTGAAGACCAAAAAAAGGTCATCACCTGCGCTGACGCCCAGTTTTGGGACATGAAAATATTGGGGGGATGCTGCCGGATTATTGGGGGGATACATCCCTCCATGGATTTGCACCCATGGTTATGAGAGATTCGAAATTATAGAAAAACTTTATTTATCCAAAGCATTGTTGAAAATGGCTGGTGGGGGGATGCATCCCCCCACACCCCCCCTGGATCCGCCCCTGGCCCTTGGTATGCTACTAAACGTTTGTTTGCTAGTTTTGCGACTGCTATTTTTCGAAAAATTTGCAGGATCTCCCCATGGCCAAAAGCATAAATATGGTATGGGGGCCCCACATCGCGCGAGTTAACACAAAAAATATATTGAATCTCAAAATAGGCTTATTTAAGGCACCTTTATCATACGTTGATTAAATAGTACTACGTACTGACTATTTACGGGGCCCCCCTTTTTTGTGCGGCTCCTCCGGTTGGGGGGTTCGGGGGGCGCCAGTTTCGGCACTGGCAGTACGCAAATTTCAAATTTTTCCGGGGGAGCATATCCCCAGACCTTCCTAGAGTCGTTTTTGTTACCAAAGTTGCTTAAAATTAAGTCTATCAAAAAAAACTACGCTTAAAAATGACGCAAATTAGTGCCTCTCCCTGAAAAAAAATTCTGAATACGCTCCTGACATGAAAACATTTTCAATCCCCCCCCCCCTCGATCGCAAAATCCTGGCTACGCTAGTGAGCACAACTATCGCATTTCTCTTTTAATCATAACTATGGACTGAAGCAAATTGCAAAGCCAAAATAGAAGAGTTGCCAGAGAGTTGAGAAATTAGCATCTGACAAAATTGGTGATTCTGGCGAGTACCAGTAACTTTGCTTGCAAAAGTGCATTTGGTGTCAACGCTAGCTGGTTTGCAGTATTTCGAAAAAGCTAAAATCACTCAGTATAATATCGATTACAATATTCTTTATTCTTTACTTTTTTAAACTACCATCGAAATCGATTATTTCTTTACTTTTTGGTAAACTATCAAATATCAATTGTTTCTTTACTTTTTTGAGCATCGATTCCCAACCCTGCCTATCCTATCTAAAACTTCAAACAAAAATCTAAAAACATCACAGCCTACAAGCAGGAGCGTATAGCCAGAGCCCATAAGAGGGGGGTTAAAAGAAGCCATTATCTTTTGTGAAGAATTTTTTTACTATTTTACACCATAAACTGTTACTGTATACCATAAATGAAAATAAATGGAAATACATTGTGTTTTGTTTTAATAAAAGATTTCCTAAGATGATCAAAAAAAAAATGCGAACAGTTCTTATGTTTTACATTTAAAACATCGAAAACATTAAAGGTTAAGATATTCTTCAAAAATTTTTGAAAAAATTGCAGAAGTTAAGAACGAAACAGTAAAAAATGAATACAAAAGCTCAGTTGCATCAAAGATCGTGTGACAAAAGTTGTCGCGGTGCCGCGTCAAAGTTTAACGTCAAAATGAAAGAAACAAAAAATGAGGTAGTCGCATTGCCGCCGGCCGCGTACTGGTAAACGCACCTTAATAAGTTACGCTATGCAAAGCTATAAAAAAATCAGTCAGACAACAACAAACACGTCTGTACCCAGAGATGGGCGTTTATCGAGATAATTTATTTCCGATTATCGTAATCGCTCAAAATAGCTTTGATTTATCGGTTACCGATATCGCTTTGTAGTATATTTTGTTATCGCATCTCGATAAACGATAGTTATGCGCGCAGTCACTGGCGTAGCGTGAAATTTAAAAGGGGGGGGGGGGGCATAATTTCCACATTTTTTTAGGCGTAATTTTCACGCAAATTTTGTTTAAATTTTTTGACCCAATTCTGAGTGCTTTGCCAAATATGATGCATTTTGTTCGCACATTTTCGATTGTGCGTGCTTAAAGCGCAAGGCTTATTGCTGTCAAAGAGGTTCGCAATTATGGAAAAATTGCATACATCAAAAGCATTTTTGAGAATAGCTGGGGGGAGAATGCATACTCCTCATCTTACCTTCCTGTATCCGCCCCTGGCCATAAGCTACAGAAACCATTCGAAGAGTCTGGCGTATTTCAGTCACTTGGCATTATTATTTTTGTTTATTTTACTAAAAGTCGAGTCAAAAGGAAGAGGCATAGCCCAATGCCCCCCTAAATACGCTCCTGCCCACAGTGCTCTCAGTTAGTAAATGGGTGCTAGAAAAAAATGCACGGAGTCAATAAAGTCTTGTTACAATTTAAAAAATCTCTCTTTGTTTTGTTTAATGCCACGGTAAAGTCCGTGAAGCGCTCTCTCATCTTAAAAAAATCTAGAAAAACATTTTTGCGATTTAACTTGGCAAAAAAACTTCGTCAAACGCATTGCAAATTTACCGCAACATTTATCGGAAAAATTTATCGGCGATAATTTATCGATTACCAATATCGCTTTAAGAAATTGAGATTTATCAATTATCGATATCGCTTAGGACTTTTTTGAAATTATCGATTGTCGTTATCGCTTTAGTACAGAAAGGTTTATCGTGCGCAGAGGCGTAGCGTAAGAGGGGCAATGGGGTACATATGCCCCCGGGCGCCAAGGTACAGAGCGCCACAATGGGGCTTGCAAAAATTACACAAGGGTAAAAAACCAGTCACAAGCAAGATTGCACCGGCGGCAGACATCGTCTGATAGTAGTAGACTGATACGCACTGTAGGGGAAGGTGGAGCAAAACGGGACGCGGGGCAAAACGGCAGTGGCGTAGCGAGGGGGGCAAGTGGGGGCACGCGCCCCGGGGCGCACCACCTAGGGGCGCACCAAGAAGTTCCTTTTATAATCTTTTTTTGACGTATTCACACAGATTTTAAAAAATACTTTGTGGATTACTGTATTGCAGGACTTCCCAAACTTTTTCGCTCGCGACCCCTTTTAATCTTCCAAAATTTTTCGCGACCCTTTACAGCAAAAATCACAAACAGTGCGAAATATGCATTTGTGATAATTATTGAAAGGCGAAAACTAAAAACAAGTTACCGCTACTCAATTATTTATTTATTTTATTTTTGTGGCATATTTATCCTCCTATCACGAGAAAGCAATCAATGCGCTATACGAGCTCGCTCAGGAGTTGCCAGCCATCTGTTTACCACACCAACATGGGGTAATCCCGCTAAGTGCCTGTCCCACCGACACAACAAGTAAACTTGCCGGCTTGTTCTTCACACTGTCCCTTTATTGCTGAGCGTCAAGCAGGGAAGCTGTGAATACCAATTTTAAAGTCATTGGTTTGACCCGACTCGGAATTAAACCCAAGTCCACAGATTCAGAGGCAGACGTTCTTACCTCTCGGCCATCTGAGCTGTGGATGCCAACAATGCCTACTGGTTTATACTTAAATAGCTTATTAGAAACAAAAAAAGCAAACACATTTATGTAATGTGATGGGTGCAATTGCTTTCTCCTACAAGCCTAATCCAGCCGCGGCTCAATATTTGTTAATGCCGGTCTCACGGCGGTTTCAATGTTGCTTATGCAGGAACGATGTTTTGCCGTCAACGTTGAACATGCAGACTCGCACAGACAAGTCGAGACAAACGGCCGGAGTGCGGTTACTGCCGAGGCCGATGATGATGGATATTCGGCTTTAATGCTAACCATTGATCAACCAGCTATCCATTGTTTAAATAGTTTTTAGTTACCGGTACTATAGCCTCTTGCCAGCAGAGTTCTACATGGCGTCGCCAACCGCAGCGAAGAAACAAAAAGATACATCCAGCTTTGTCACTTGATACCAAAGTGACGAAACAAAACAGTTCATAGTTATACAGAGAACTACAACATTCAACCGCTACCTCACCATTTCGTATTTAGCTTAGAGATAGGCCAAAATCTACAGCTAGGCCTAAGTTAAGAATGCTGTTTGCGCAATTGCACCAGTTTTAAAAATCACAACAGCATGCTACGCAATTGCGTAACACTGAATACGCAAATTCAATTAAGTCTTTTATTCTTGAAAAAAAATGAAGATAGCGTAAGGCGACAGTTATGGAAAGAGAAATTCAAGAAAAGAAAGAGAAATCAAATACTTTGCCGAAATTTGTACAAATGTGTACTTCCTGCGACCCCTGAAGTTTGTTACGCGCAGAGGTGGGCATTCCGCAATTTGAAGCGCAAAGCGTAGTTGCGCAACTTCCGCACGTGCGGAAGTTGCAAAGCGCTTTAACAAATTATTTTTAGCCATTGCGCAAGTTGTGCTGCGCTTCAAGGAAAATAAATCCTTCTTGCGCTTTATTGCGTTGCGAACTGAAAAAATATATAATAGTGTGCGCATTATTGCGCTGCGAACTGAAAAGAATCTGGTTGCTTGCGCTTTGTTGCGTTGCGCACTGTCGGAAGTTGAAATACTGCGTTGCGCTTCGTCGGATTAATTAAACCACAATGTGCTGGAGTAAGCAGTTTTTTGTAACTGTTTTTAATAGAATAGCAGTTTGTTTCTTGATGCGCACATTAGGCCTATAGGTCAATTTATTGTAGCAAAAATTTTCAGCTCATCAGAAATGTGGTACACTAAAGTCTTTTGCTTTTTAAAATAATTGCAAGTGCTTAAAGAGATCATTGCATGAGTGTTGAATAAATCGTATTTACTTGTTGTTGTGAAGAACTTCGCCGCATATGCAAATTATGATATGCCGCAATGAGGTGCTGTTAACGGCACGCGACAATGCAACGTGGCGCAGTGGTTTGGAGCGTCGTTTTTACGACGACCATGATGGCAAGGTTGAAGGTTCAACTCTCAACCTAGTCTCGTTGTTGCGTCCTTGGATAAGATGCTTCACGTTGATTATCTCTGCTTGGTGAAATCTGGCAAGCGGCAAATTAAATAAGTCAGAAGCAAAATTCAACCGGAAAACTCGGAAACAAAGACAACTCCTAAGTGAGTCTGGATTCGTCCTAAGCAGCGCCTCCTTCGCTTTCTCATGATAAGAGGATGAAGATGAAGAAAGCAATCATCAGCAACGCATCTTTTTTCGCTTCTTATTTAATTTTCCTGTTCATTGACCACGCAAAATCCTGTTACAGTCACTTGCATTAAAATCGTTGTCGCGTTGTAGACAACTGCGTGCTGTTAAAAGCACCTATAAAAATAACTCAAGAAAAAATTGCATTGCTTATACATCTACTCGTTGCGCTTAATTAAATTTTTCATGCGAAAATTGCGTTGCGCTTTTTCTTTTGTATAAACCTCATTGCGGAAGTTGCGTTGCGCTTTAATGCAAAAAAATGATTGATTGCGGAAGTTGCGTTGCGCTTTAATGCGAAAAAATAATTGATTGCGAAAGTTGCGTTGCGCTTCAGTCAATTTAAAAATTAGGTTGCGTTAGTTGCGTTGCGTTTCATGACTTAACAGAACTTTTGCGCTTTGTCGCGCTGCGCTTCAACCAATTTTTAAAAAATGCCCACCTCTGGTTACGCGACCCCTCGCGGGGTCGCGACCCCCAGTTTGGGAAGCTCTGCTGTATTGTAATATATGCTGTTCGCAAAAGATTCAAATCACGCCTTACTTCCGACCAAAAATCACGCACCAAAGGGGCGCGCGAAACAGTGATTTTCTACACTCCAGTTTCGACGTAATCTTTTAAACTTTAAAAAAACCAATTTATTGCAATGTACCTGACACCTGTATAATATGCTTTTGGCGGAGGAGTGAAAACACTCTTTACACCCGATCACAAATCGTCCGTTTTCTCTATTATGACATCACAAAGAGGCTTGAAACTGCGCGTACATAGTTATTCGACTATGCAGCAATTAAACAGAAGGAAATAGAACTGTGCTCGAAAAGATAAGAAGCGATAGGTATCTATCAGATTTTCATTGTTTTAACGTTAGATGGACGCTAAAGATTGTTGGTAAGTCGATTAAGATACGCGTATAGTCGCTCGCTGTAACACTGTGCTAAACCTACACCACAGTGATCCTAAACTTTTTCAACCAAAGGGCCGTTTCTGATAATACAGCCAACGAGTGCCGATCGAAGCATTAACTAAGTTGAACCTCAGTCTCAATGGCCTTTTCTGGGTGTTTTCTTTTGTAGTTTGTATTGTTTTGCTACCGTGATTGGTGTGTAGACCAAGGTTGGCGAGTCGTAGTAAAATTAATACGAGTCTGACTCTCAGGTATTTTTTTTAGTTTGACTCCAACTCCGACTCCGTTTTTTATTTTTTCTGTTCGACTCCGACTCTCGACTCTGGCAAGCATAATTTTTCGATTCCAACTCCCTAGAAAAACCTCAACTACCATTACTCCGACTCCTGGCTCCGATTCGCCAACCCTGGCTAAAAAGAAAACGGCTGTTTACTACATTTGCTGGTTAGAAAAGCTAGCTCACCTCAACTGATTTGTAAAACACTAGCGGGCCTACTTGTACTTGTGCCAACAGCATACTTTGGTAATTTGTTCATTACAAAAAGCCTTCCATTCCTGCGAAAGATTAGGAATCAGAGTTGAGCATATTTTTTCGATTCCGACTCTCGACTCTGGCAAGCATATTTTTTCGACTCCGACTCTCGACTCTGGCAAGCATTATTTTTCGACTTCGACTCTGACTACGACTCCCAAAAAAAGTCTCGACTCCTACGACTCCGACTCGCCAACCCTGGTGTAGACTGTGATTTCCAATGCGGATATTTTGAAAATTTTAATGACAGCAATTACAGAATGAGAAAATAGGGAAAAATCTGGCAATTTAGGGGTTGCGAAGCGCAGCCCCGTTACTGCTTCTGAGATAATTTAGTTAAAAATGTGAAAGAATTGCAGTATCGTAGGATAAAATTGTAGCTGAGCGCTTGACTGCCCTATATGAAATGCAATTCCGTTTTCTGGATAGCCTTTTTTTCAGATCGACGGTCAAACTTCTTTTTGAGATTTTAAGGGAAAAAGCATTGCAGTTTGATGTGGGCAGCTTTCCCCAGTGTGGTCCCCTAGTCGACCATTGGGATGTTGTCGTCTCCAAAATAGAAAAAAAAGGTCTTCACCCACAATTCTTGGCCCTTAAATGGAATCTTGGTCCCCTTGACTGTTAAGTGGTCTCCAAAAAAAAGGTCTGGTCTTCACCCAAAATTCGGTGACCTCAAATGGAAACCGGGGACCCTTGCAGGCTATGTGGTCACTCCAAAAATAACAAAAAGGTCTTCAACCATAATTCGGGGTCCCCAAATGGAATCCGAGGTACTTCGTCGGCTGAGTGAATCTCTCACCACACTACTTTGGGACCTTTATGATGGGCCCCTACACAGCCATGATGGGCCCGTAATAAACCCGGGGCAGATTATCCCCCTGCAATCTCCAGCCCCCCTCTCATAAACCCTGGGTGGGGGGTCCTGTAGCGTGTCTTTTGTATCCTTGATATTCAGTTGGGACGATCTATTCTACAGTATTACAGTAGAGCAAAAAATGCAATTTTGGTAAAAAGCTACCAATTTCGTTTTGCATCTCGCTCCAAAATGTCTTCTGATTGTACTCCAGGGATTCAGGGCCGGATTAAGGCGGGGGCTGATGGGGCTGCAGCCCCAGGCCCACAACCAAAAATAGGCCCACCACTATTCTAAGTCAATGAAGTGATAATAGAACTAAGGTAGCCTATTAGAAACCTCCCACCTATTATATAGTATATGGAAAACAGTGCTCAATTTGTGTCCATGCACTGTCGCTGCAAAACTCTACTTGCTCACTATGACCCAACAATCCTTTTTCGCGGCTGCTCGGCCAGTTATACCAATACCATCGATGGTCGATTTCAGTATGTAGCTTGAAAAGTAGGAGATTCCATATTATGTCGGCTGGAGTAATTTGAAAACGAAAATGAGAAAGTATAAAAGCAGTTCGGAAAAGGAAAAATCTAGAAAGGAAGCAGAAAATAAACCGAAAAAAGCTGTAGCAAAATCCAAAAAGTAACTGACTTTTTTTATGCAGGCTTGATGATGATGATTTCTTCATTTTTATCCTCCTGTCGCGAGAAAGCGACGGAGGCGCTATAGATAGGACGAATCCAGAGTCGCTTAGGAGTTGCCTTTGTTTCCGAGTTTTCCTCTTAAATTTTTTTGCTTCCGACCTCTTTGGTTTGTTGCTTGCTAGATTCCACCAAGCAGAGATAATTGTAGCGAAACATCTTATCTAAGGCCGCAACAACGAGGCTTAGGTGGGAATTGCACCATCAACCATCAACCTTACGATTATGGCCGTCGTAAAATCAACGCTCCAAACCACTTGGCCACAAAGCAAACCGAAAAGCAACAGCGTATAGAGACGACGTCCAGTAGGCCTGATGCAACTGCTTTGCGCTCTAAACCTTAGTTAGGCAGTACCTTGATAATTGTTAATTGCGCTGGCGAGCGCTCATTTTCAGCGTTAAAAAGAGTAAAGAATCATGTGCGTTCGTCTAAGGGCCAAAACAGATTGAATTCCTTGGCTCTACTCGGCATTGAAAACGAACTTTTGGAAAGAATAAACGCTGATGACGTTATTAAGAGCTTTACATTGGCTAAATCCAGAAAATGTGTCATTTGAAAGTGTGCATACAAAGTAAAGACTTCGTTTATGTATTTGTGCTTTTCTTTAATTGTGGTTACTTTTTTCTTCAAAGAATAGAATGAAAAATATGCCCCTGATTATCAAATAGCCCCAGGCCCACAAAAAGCTTAATCCGGCCCTGCAGGGATTGCATTTGATACGTTTTCACCGACCCCCCTCAGGCCCAGAAAAATTGCCGCACCGTTAAATAAAATATCTCTAATTTGTAAAAACAGATCAGCGTTTTTAGAGTTTACATTGTTAGTGATTTAACTGGTAGGGAGATTATGCCAAAATAAGAGAGTGGAGCTCAGGGTCGAAAACGGCGAGCCCAATTTGAAGCGTTTTTGAATGAATCTAGAAAATTTATGAAAAAATATTTTACAAGTAGCATAGTGGCAATGCAGAAAGACAATCAGCCGATATACGAAGACAAGACGAATCTGCTGATACAGATCATCAAAAAATTTTAAAACATAGGGGGCGCAAAATTTTTGTTTGCTCTGGGGCGCAGGATACCCTCGCTACGCAACTGATTTTTCCCATCACTGCACATGGTAGCCCAACACAGTTAACTTCAGTCTTCATCTAGACCACACACCGGCTATTACTCAATCACACACTGACACAGTCTACCAGTACAATCTCATCATGGAAAATGGTGGTTTAAGCCTACACAGGCCTACCCGTATCCAGGGTTGGGAAAAATCGATTTTCGATTGCGATATTCTTTACTTTTTGTTCATCGAATGCACTGGAGCCTATACTTTCTTGAATGAGTATCGAATAAGGCCTTGTCTTTGCTTTTTTTTTTTTTTTTCGGCGCAATTCGATATTCCATATTCGATTCTTTTTGCCCAGGTTACTTTATCTCACTTTAGTAAATTTTAAATAACCGTCGGTATGTCATTACCTTGTTTTTGCTAATAATATTTTTTTGTGCCAAAAAAAACAAAAAAAGATTTTAATATCAAAGTTGCTTCGCATATGCTATGACCGTCGTTGTCTGTAAGTTACCGCATGAATGTGAAGACATCACAAAAAATGCTTGGCGTACACCGCTAAATGCTCAGTGTAATATCGAATATCGATTACAATATTCTTTACTTTTTTAAACTACCATCAAAATCGATTATTCCTTTAATTATTTGATCGAGTCGAAGACTTATGGATTGAAATTACTGTAAATAATAAGCCCTACGTTGTGGGAGTAATACATCGCCATCCGGCATGCTCGATGGCCGAACTTGACACCTTTAGCAAATCAGTTTATGACACCCTTCATAACCTAAATCTTAAAAAAACTAATTTCTGCATTTTAGGTGATTTTAACATTGATCTATCAAGAATTCGTGAATATAACAATACTAGAAAATACGCAGATAATTTACTTAGTTGCTCAGTGAAATGTGTTATTGATCAACCGACTCGTGTCACTGCTCACTCAAAAACGTTATTGGATCATATCTATGTTAACAGTCGTCAACAAAATGTGAGCGGGGGAATAGCTGTTTCTGATATTTCCGATCATTTTCCTACCTTTGCGGTAATTAAAATTAAAGCAGGTCAAAAAAAACAAACTGATCAAATTTTCACACGCGATCTGAAAAACTTCAATGTAGAAGCGTTTCTCCAAGAGTTGAACTCTAATTTTACAGATCTACAAATAACCGATACTGCTTCTTTGCATCAACAATTTGATAAATTTGTCAACGACTTTACCGAGATTGTCAACACGCACGCGCCGTTAAAACGAGCAACCAGACGAGAAAAAAGGCTGATATCGAAACCATGGCTGACCAAAGGTTTGTTAAAGTCTATCAAATCAAATAACAAAATTTTTAGTCGCTTGCATAATACGTACGACCGACATCTGGAAGCTGAATTCAAAACATACCGCAATACTTTGAATCGCGCCATTAAATGCGCCAAGCAAAATTATTACAAAAATTATATAGAACTGAATAAAAATTCTTTTGATAAAATCTGGAAAATAATTGACGAAATGGTAAACGTTAAGAATAAATGTAAGAAAACCCCTACTAAGCTAGTAATAACTGAAGAAATTATCCTAACTGAACCTAAAGCTATCTCAAATGCAATGAACGATTTTTTTGTAAGTATTGGTAGGAAAATGACTGACGCTATTCCTGATGTACACTCTTCTGTTCTCACACCACCACCAGTTATCAGCATGAAAAACTCGATATTTCTGCAGCCAACCACTTCTGATGAAGTAGAAACAGTTATCAATGCACTTAAGAATAATAAGGCTATTAGAATCATGGATGTAGAGACCAAATTTATAAAGTTAAGTAAAAATATTTTGTCGCCTGTATTAAGTGATTTATTTAACGTGTGCATTGCACAAGGCGTATTTCCTGACTGCTTGAAAATAGCGGAAGTGATTCCAATCTTTAAAAAAGGGGATCACAATTTAGCCACAAACTACCGTCCAATATCTATTTTATCTCAATTTGATAAAATCTTTGAAAAGTTGATCTACATCAGAATCTCCTCTTACCTTGAAAAGTACGATTTATTGAGTAAAAATCAATTTGGATTTCGTGAAAATTCTTCTACGAACTTTGCGATTGCCCACATCCATGATAACATTCTAAGAAATGTTGATTTAGGACTGCATACCTGTTGCATATTCTTAGATTTTTCAAAAGCGTTCGATACTGTTAATCACCAAATCTTGCTAGCTAAATTGCAAAAATACTTCGGGATTCGTGGTAAGCCACTTGATCTACTTAAAAGCTACTTAAGTAACCGATATCAATATACTAAAATTCTACAGACCCAGTCTGAGCTAATGTCTGTTTCTTGCGGTGTCCCCCAAGGTTCTTGCTTAGGCCCACTCTTATTTCTGATGTATATTAACGACCTACCTTTAGCTACAAAATTTGAAACGACCTTATATGCTGACGACACATATCTAGCTATGTCTGACAAAGATTTAGATTCTTTAGAAACTCGCGCCAATAAAGAAATTTCAAAAATTGATCTATGGCTAAGGAAAAACAAACTGTCTTTGAATTACTCTAAATCAAACTACATGATAGTCAATGGCAATCCAAAGAAAACTATTGATGATAACTTTAAGCTGATCATAAATAATTCTGCGCTGATCAGAGCTTCGTCGGTTAAGTACCTCGGCTTGCACATTGATGAACATTTAAACTGGTCTGTTCATTTGAAACATCTCTCAAATCAATTGGCAAGATACTACGGAATTTTTTACAGGCTTCGTGATTTTGTTAACGTGGAAACTCTGTGCATGCTATACTACAGCTTTATCTACAGCAGATTACAATATGGCATAATTGTATGGGGCACGGCTACCAAAAATTATCTAAGTGAAATCAGTGTCAGATTGAATTATATAATTCGGACTATTACCCGTAGCAACCGTTATACGTCAATGACTTCGCTTCATAAAAAACTTAAATTTTTAAAACTTCATGACGTATACAATTTTGAACTTGGCAAATTCATGTTTCAATTGTGTAAAGGAAATGTGCCGAAAATATTTCATGATTCGTTCATGAAGATTAATCAAATTCATCATCACAATACAAGATCCACTGAAAAAGCAATTTACTTTTTGCCGCGTATGAACAAAAGTTTTTCTCAAAAAACTCTTTCGTTCAGAGGAACCAAACTCTGGAAAGAGATTGACAATGATATAAAAAGCACACACTGGGTTTCCTTTAAAAAGGCTTACAAACATTTTTTATTGCAATCGTATTGATGTTTATTGAATATGCTTTTCTTTGTATAATCTTCTTTAAATGTTTTGAATTTAGTTAATTGATTACTCACTGAAAATTTGATTATTGGCACCTAAAAATATTGGTAATCGTTTTTTTACTCTGTGATTTTCTTTTTCTGTGTGTGATGTACTTTCTGCGACTGTCAGGGAGCATCTTGATTCGAAAACTTTGCGGTTAGTCGATGCTTCCTGGCCATTTGTTTACTAGAATTTTTTCCT
Organism: Trididemnum miniatum; assembly: GCA_964006365.1. NCBI lineage: Eukaryota > Metazoa > Chordata > Ascidiacea > Aplousobranchia > Didemnidae > Trididemnum > Trididemnum miniatum. The sequence continues at coordinate 14,445,599 of OZ023243.1, read as the reverse complement.
TTTTTTTTTTTATATTTTGTTATATTGTGTAGTGAATGAATGGCGAAATAAATCTCTCTCTCTCTCTCTCTTTATTTTTTGGTGAACTATCGAATATTTCTTTACTTTTTTGGGTATTGATTCCCAACCCTGCCCGTATCACTGTAAGAAGGCCCAGTCTTTACCAACAAAAAACTACGGGAGCTAACTTCACATTTTTTTCTCTTCTAAATAATTTTAACCTGCCATGAGCTGGCCTGCGTGCAGCTCAGACCACGGCCAATATCTACATTAATCAGAATCCTCTTCGCATGACTGCTCAAGGTTTTTTCATTTTCGGCTGGAGGTGTGCACTTATTCACAGCTCAGTTATGCAGAGTTTCCAATTTTTTTTTATTTTTTTTTCTTTATTTATTAGAACAAATACACAATGGTGCTTGGCATCACACCAACGCACACTAATATGTGAGAAAATATACACAAAAACTGGAGTAAATTAACACAAAAACACAAAAGAAATTAATATGTAAGACAACATACAGAGTGGAGATCAAATTTTTTCAAACGCTTTTTAAATACTTGAAGACTGGTGGCAGATACTAAGTTATGAGAAAAGCTATTTCAAATTCTGACAATACGATTAATGAAGAAATTACGAAATTGATCACAACTGGCATAAAATTTGGATTGAATGACAAACTCATAGGAGCACAGATTATATCTTCTTTTGGAGTGAATAAAACACCTAATCATCAAATTGTAAATCAGAAAGATTAGGCCTACAGTAAATTTTAAACATCAAAATAACATGGAACTCTAATCTACGATATTCCAGAGATTTAATACCAAGCTTATGGAGACGATCAGCATAGATAAGAAGTGAACGGTATATTACAGCGAGTAAACACATCACGGCAGAATTTTGTTCGGATAAATTCTAATAAATGAACATCTTTTTTGAAATAGGGGTTCCAAACTGGTGAATTGTATTCAAGTTTAAGTGTGACATAGGTGATAAAGGCTTTAGGCAAGATCCAGACAATTTTGATAGAGAAGACACCGACACGCATAACTTGGTAAGCACAAACGTTAGCAGTGGAATAAACATGTTGTATGTGATGAGACCATTTGAGGCAGTGCCGGCGCTAGGCCAACTGAGGCCCCCCCCCGAAAACTTCACGTGGGGTCCCCTTTATCCGCCAGCAAAATGGAAGGTAAAAAGGTGGTTTTACACAGAATGCGATTTTCATCCGATTTTGCATATCATGCATATTTGTGCGATTTTTGATGAACGAACCTGACGGATATGACTTTTGTTATATTCGAAACATTATTTTCTTTGCAAATTTATCAACTGACGGATATGTTTTTATGCAAAATACGATTGCGTTCGATTTTGCATTTACGTACCCCAGTTTCAAATCTTAGCTAAACAGCCTTAAGTGCTAACAATGCTTTATGCCTATCTATGCCTTGCTTCTTCGTGTCCCAAATAAGATCGTGTTGCTTTTATGATGTCACAATAATGCTTTGACGGTAAGACAAAAAATAAGGCAAGACAAATAACACAAAGCTTGGTTTATGAAGTCCAAATAAGACAAAATAAGGACGCAAGCCAAAATAAGGACATTTCTTAAAAATAAGGACAATAATACTTTCCAACATGTAAAGCGTCATCTCTCAAAATAAGGACAAATCTTTGACATAAGAACGGTATGGAATCTCTGCGTTGCATATAACTGGTTCGTGAAGAATGCGCATTTTTATTAAATTCTAATTCTTAAGAATAAATAACTGAGGTTATTTTCAAATTATATTTATTGAACTGAAAATTCAACAGTAATTGAGGGAGACTGCGAAATGAGCTTGCGCTCTTCGAGTTAGCAGCCACCCGTTAGATATGTCAAATGTGATCGGCTCCAGCCGCGTAGCGAACCCGTCTCGTAAGATCTGTCACCTGCGCGCGGTACTACTAGGCCAAGGATGGCGAACCACAGATTTGTATTTTGCTCATAACTTTGTCCATATGACTATGTGGAGCTGTAATGTACATAATATGGTATAAATAGAGTGTCTGACCATATGCGGCCAGTCACCTACCGGTACCAGTATTTCAACTTTTAAGGTGCTTGCATTGTAAGATTAAAAATGCTGACACCTGCAACACTAACTGGTAAGCATAAGATTTGCACGTTGTACAAGCATGTATTTTGTTATTGTTGGCAGATTTATCCTCCTATCACGAGAAAGCGACGAAGCGCTGTACGAGCTTGCTTAGGAGTTGCCGGCCATCTGTCTACCACACTAAGATGGGGGAATCCCGTTAAGTGCCTTTCCCAACGGCACAACGAGTAAACTTGCCGGCTTTCTCCACGCTGTCCCTTCAATGCTGAACGTCAAGCAGGGAAGCTGTGAATACCAATTTTAAAGTCATTGGTTTGACCCGACTCGGAATCGAACCCCAAGTCTACCAATCCAGAAGCAGACGCTCTATACCACTCGGCCATCTGATCGGTTTATGTAGGTCGGATTGTAAGTCAAACTGCCATGCCAAGCAGTTAAATGTGAGCAATTTCGTTTTTTAAAAACACCTAAAGTGGGCAAAGATGCATTTCACAGTGTTATCATTCATTGCTAATAGAAGCATTAGGTGGCTGAAAAACCTGAAACAAGCATCATAGGCAAAATTGAAAGTAGCCGGACAAATTTGCTCACTTTAAGTGAATAAATAAAATATAAAAAAAATTAGTAAATTTTTGGACTACACTGCTACTCTCTATTGGTTGTAAGCCATTGTATAACACAACTCTCTGATAGTGTATACCTACTTTGAAGAAAAAATCATCATTAGAACAAAAGTTATACCGGTATGTCATTTTTAAGATACGGATTTCATACTGGAGAATTATATTCCAATTTGGGACAAACATAAAGGATGAAAATTTCAAGCAGATTCCAAACGTTTTCAGAAGAAAAAGCTCGCAAGATCTGATAAGCACACACAAAGGCTGTAGAGTAAATGTGATGGATATGTTGAGCAACAACAATAGTGATCAACATGCCTTAAGATAAGATATGGGGCATGTGCCACAAAATATGGGGCACATGCCACGATCGTCACCAATATGCCACATGCCACGAAATATGGGGCACGTGCCACAAAATGTGGGGCACACATGCCACAAAAAGTTGTGGCACATGCCACAAAAACATCAGGCACTTACCACATACAGTTGTGGCACATGCTATAAATAGTTGTGGAACTTGTGGCACATGCCACGAAAGTATGTAGCTTTTGTCCCAAAAAGTTGTGGCGCATGCCCCAAAACATTGTGGCACATGCCCCAAAGCGTTGTGGCACATGCCCCAAAACGTTGTGACACATGCCCCGAAAAGTTGTGGCAATGCCACAAAAAGTTGTGGCACATGCCTCGAAAAGTTGTGGCATATGCAACGAAAAGCTGTGGCTTATATGCCATAAAAAGTTGCGGCACATGCCATAAATAGTTGTGGAACTTGTGGCACATGCCACGAAAGTATGGAGCTTTTGCCCCAAAATGTGGTGGCACATGCCCCGAAAAGTTGTGGCACATGCCTCGAAAAGTTGTGGCATATGCCCCAAAAAGTTGTGGCACATGCCCCAAAAAGTTGTGGCACATGCCTCGAAAAGTTGAGGAACATGCCCCAAAAAGCTGTGGCATATATGCCACAAAAAGTTGTGGCATATGCCACAAAATGTTGTATCACATGCCCCGAAAAGTTGTGGCACATGCTACAAAAAGTTATGGCACATGCCCTGAAAAGTTGTGGCACATGCCTCAAAAAGTTGTGGCATGTCACAAAAGCATGGGGCACATGCCACGGATAGTTGTGACATATGCCCTGTTTTTTTGTGGCATGTGTCACAACTTTTCGGGGCACGTGCCACAACTTTTTGTGGCATGTGGCCACAACTTTTCACGGCATGTGCCACAACTTTTCGGGGCATGTGCCCCAACGTTCTGGGGCATGTGCCCCAACGTTCTGGGGCATGTGCCACAACTTTCTGTGACATGTGCCACAACTTTTCAGGGCATGTGCCACAACTTTTCGGGGCATGTGCCACAACCTTTTGTGGCACGTGTCCTATATTTTGTGGCATATGCCCCACTTTCTGTGTCACGTGCCCCATATTTTGTGGCATGTGGCATATTGGTCACTACCCCTCCTCATGTTGCGACCATTTAAGTTTATAAGAAATAAAAACACCATGATCTTTCACAATTCCAACTGTTTTAATAATTGTGGGAACAAAATTTGACAGCTTAGGCACAGTGTATCCATTATTTCTAACAGTGGAACCACTCTCTGTGATCAGTGTCCGGAATGAAAAGTCAGAGTTGAGAGTTCATCTGTTCAAATAGTGTTGCCCCATCGTGCACTGAGAAACGAAAAAAATGATAGCGAGCCATTTCATTGTATTTATTAGACTATGAACTGCTCGTCACTTTTTTTTCATTTCTTCTACGTAGTTAAGAAATCTGCAATGTCTCCTTGACAATTTAAAAAACAGAAAATAAAAACAGCAAATTTTGAAACCGGCAACAATGCAGATGAACTTCTTCAAAAAGCAATTATTACATCACAGCATATTTGTAAATTTTGTGGACATACGTAACAATGCTTTTTTGTTAAGTGGGCCCACTGTAAGAACTATAAATACACTGTGGCTTAGGTCTAAAGAATTGCTGTAGTGAGAAATGTGCAAATGCTCACACTTAGTGGGAGCAAGATTTAGTTGACAAGAGCAAAGCCCAGCAGAAAGTCTATCTTGTGTCGATTGAAGGTTGTCAACATTATTGCTAAAGAGTTTAGCATTAACAGCATAAAGATGCATGTTATTATCAGTACCATGTAAGTTAGATATTTTAACACTTTCATCAATATAAGCAACAAACGGTAAGGGACCAAGTATACTGCTTTGGGAAACTCCACTAAGAACAGGTAAGTAGGATGAAAAATGATTGTTGACACAAACCAAGGGCGGAAACCTGGCTACTTGGCGTTAGGGTGTCAGTTTCAGTTTCGGTGTGTTGAAACCCAGATGTCAGGTTTCAGTTTTGGTTTGGTTTCACGGCTGTTGAAAAATCGGTTCCAGTTTCGGTTTCAGTTTTGCTTACGCGTAGCTTCGGTTTCTGGGTTTCAGTTTCGGTTCAAGTTTGATCCAAGAAAGTTATTTTACTGTGAACACAAATTATTTAAATTCTCTACTTCTTGGCGTTTTTGTTTTATTATGATGATAAGTATAACAGCTCAGATGGCCGAGTGAGGAGAGCAATTGCTTCAGAAGTTGTCAACTTGGGTATGATTCCGAGTCCGGTAAAACCATAGACTCAAAAATTAGTATTTACAGCTTCTCTATTTGACGCTCAGCGTTAAAAGAACTGTGCTGGTAAGGATGATGATGACACTTTTTAAAACCTAAAACTTTAGAAAATTTTGAACAGGTTTTAGTTTCAGTTTCGGTTTTGACGTTTCAAAAAAAAAAAAAAACGGTTTTGGTTCAAGTTTAGGTTTTCAAAATCTTGTGTGAGTAAGTGTCAGTTTCAGTTTGGGTTTCCAAAATTTCCTTTAAAACCGGGTTTTCAGGTTTCGGTTTAGGTTTGAGTTTCCACCCTTGACACAAACACACTGAACATGGTCATAGAGAAAACATTTGATCCATCTAAGAACCTTACCAGAGAAACCCATAGAAGAAAGGACGGAAAGCAGTTTGGGATGGCTGACAGTGTCAAAGGCTTTGGCGATGTCTATATAAACAACATGTATGAATTTACGATCATTAAAAGAAGTAAACCAATGGCAGGGTTGGGAAAAATCGATTGTAATCGATATCGATATTCTTTACTTTTTGTTCATCGAATGCATTGGAGCCTTTACTTTTTTGAATGAGTATCGAATAACAACAACAACAACTGAATTTATTTAGTCAACATCACAACTAAGGTGATACCAAACAATGTTCAAATTTAAGAACACTTTTAAATTGAGCACAAAAAAAAGAGGTGATTTGACAAGGAATCGCGAAGGGACGCGAAGTCTTCAAGTCAAGCGATTCCCGAAGCAATAATCAAATACTTGAAAAAAAGCTCGAATGGAGTGAAAGCTTTAAGAACATACTTTCTGAAATGAATTTACTGCTAATTATTTGAGATGTTGATCCTCTAGGATTAATACAAAACTTATCTTTAAGATAAATAATTAAATTGAAAAATTATAGAATGTGATGGATAGATAATTTTATTTCTAAAAATCATATATAGTTTTGAAATATAAGCTCCTTATGTGTTTTGAGGAATTTACGACGAGATGATTGTTTTAATGGTACCGGTAAAGAGTTCCATAACTTAGCTCCTTGAAATTTGATCGATTTTTGTACCCGATTAGTTGCATACAAAAGTAATATTAAATTTTGACGAGAAGATGATCTTGTATTATGAACATTGGCATTCTTAAATTCTATGAAATAGTCATTGAAATATTTTGGAGTATATTTGCTAATGTAACTATATACAAACTTGCTTAGCTCAATTTTGTATAAATCGTTTAACTTCAGAATTTTGAATTTACGATAAAGATGTTTAGGAGAAGTACGCCAACCAAGATGACCAATTGCTTTTAAAGCCTTGTTTTGAAGAGACCTTAGTTTAGTGAGGTAGGAATTATTGGTAGATCCCCAGATAATTATCCCATAAAATAGAAGTGGATGGACCATAGCGTAATACAGAGTTTTTAGTGCCGAAATGGGAAAAACTTTATTAAGTTTAAATAATATTCCGATATTTCTAGATACTTTGGCTTCTAAATTTTGAATATGAGGCAAAAAACTTAGTTTGTGGTCAATTACGACTTCAAGATATCTTATTTTTGCGGAAGATTGAATACAGTTTGAGTTATATCGCAACTGAATATCGCATCTTGGAGATCTTAGTTTGTAATTGATAATGATTGCTTGCGATTTACTTGTATTTATTTTTGGTTTATTAGCATCCATCCAAAGCTTAACAAGTAAAAGTTCATTATTACATAAAGCTTCTAATTTATTCAGATTATCAGAGGAATACAACAATAGTGTGACAAACGTGGCTTGCATAATAATGCATTACTGAGATCATTTATGTATAATAGGAAGAGTATTGGTCCCAATACTGATCCCTGAGGTACTCCTGATTTTATTTCCTGCATTGGAGAGTTTGTATCATTGATGCATACATATTGCTTTCGGTTAAGTAAATAACTTTCAAATAATATTGATGACAGACTCCACGTATGCCATAGTGAGACAACTTATTTAGCAATATTGAATGGTTAACCGAATCGAAAGCTTTTTTAAGCTATGGTTCCACCGAAAATATTCCCATAATTTTCCGTGAAAATTATTGGAATATTCCCGGTGGAACTGAACTTTATTCCGTTCCATTACTTTGCGTCATTTTGCGTCAAATAATTTTCGCGAAATATTCTAATGCATGGTGGAAAATTTAAAATGTGACGATTGGAAAATTTTGGTGGAACTGCACTTGGAAAATTATGATCTTCCAGTTTCGCGATAATTTTCCGGAAAATTGTGATAGAATATTTTTAAAAACGGTTTGATATTTGTGACAGGAAAATTATTGGAAAATTATTTCACTGCAGTTTACCTCGTGTTAAAACAACGTCACAATGATACTTTCTCATGATTGAGAGAGAAGCTTTGCTGAAATAATCTGTATAGAAGGGTGTTGCAAACGCCCTAATGTGGTCAAAAACAAAATTACTTTTGATATGTGGTGACCAGTCCAAAAAAACTCCAGATATGAAGTTTTAGAAAAATAGAACATTGTTTAGGTTTTCCGCTTTTCATTTCCGTGACAACAGGCCTATCGATGCAGTGAATTTATCAATCTCCTCAACAGTGTTCCCTCTAAGCCAGTGGTTCCCAACCTTTTTTTAGTCACGGATCCCTTTCAATAATTATCAAGCTGACGGACCCCCACGTTTTTATGATCAACCTTACACAAATAGTTTGGTAAACTACGCTTACTTTTGCAAATGCTAACAAACTTTAAATGCAATATTGTGCGTCGAACTGAACAACAAACTGCTTCATTATAAGTTTATAATACATTACATTCAAGAACCATCAGAAAAGTAACTTGGAAAAATATCATACAGGTGCACTGGTGCAATTTTATGAGAAGCCTGTTGTTATCTTTTTTGCACCAAAACACTGAACTGTGGTTGGGTGATTACATTAGCAATTGCACATAATTTAGCCAAATAGAAAAACCATTCCGCCCACTGCACTACCGGTACATTACAGTATTTTCGTAAGTACAAGTTTCTGCCTTGTGCCTACATCAGCATAACATTTATCGAGTCAGTTATTGTCGATTAATTTTGTCGAATTTTAATGCACTCACGGACCCCCAGCAAGCTTTTCACGGACCCCTCGGGGATCCGTGGACCCCTGGTTGGGAACCACTGCTCTAAGCTGTGCGCGTGTGCGCGCGCACACGGCTTTCAGAGAATGCGCACACGCGTAAATTTACTGCGCACAGATATATGATGAAGCAATGTTCTCGGTGGGCAAGTTGAGGAAAATTGTTCTTGGACCTGCTAAAAGGACGCATTTCTTTGCAAAATGCACCGTGCGGTGGCGTCGTGCCATTGGGGCCCGGGCCCTACCAATTTTCTGAGATGTGTTACTTTTTACAATTTAAAAAATTGAAAATTAAGAAAAAAATTTAGTCAGTGCCATTTCGCTTTCATCCTGTAAACTAACCCCTTCACCCCCTTTCTTATATTATAAATTCCATTGTTTTGTTTTTTAATTTTTGCTTCAATCAATCGCTTCGACTCAGTAGCAAAGTTAGTTTCTTGATCTTTGGTTAGAATTAAGAAAACATTTTGCATGCGTTGTTAAAGATCATAGCCAAGAACACACCTATACACGTCATCCCATCATATGCGTCAAACTAATAATGATTGCAGCCTCCTTTCATTTATTTTAGCCCAGCTTCTGCGTTTAGACTATAATAGTGACTGCACTCACTGGAAGTATCGGTATGTCCTTTTTCGATAAGAAAATGTGCTGAAACGAGTTTTTTTTATGTAAAAACCGTAAAAATGCGTTGGCGGCTGGGGGCTCCGCTCCAAGACCCCCCAGCAATGTCCTCCTCCTCTGTTTAATTGTGGGGCCTCACTGATTGCGCATAATGTCCATAATCAAGAAGCGGTTTGAGGTATCAAAATAATTTCGATTTATTATCCAAAATTTGGGGTATCACGACATATTTTGGTATCTTTTCCTAACTTCCTTTTTTCGCATTGTTACTCAATGCTCAATACGGTATTTACAAAGGTTGTGGTCAGTATCTGTTTAAGTTGTTACTCGGGCCCCTTCAAAGTTTTTGGCGGCACGACGCCTCTGGTACCGTGAGCGAAAAATGTACCAGCAGTAACATAACCAAGAAAAGTTGCGCTTCTTTGTTTTCAATAGCTGCCATATTCAATTTATTCATGGGTTGTTGCACAAACGTGAGTCATTTCTAAAAAAGTGCGCACTCGCCAAAGTTTCTACGCACACAATCTACAAAAATTAGAGGGAACATTGATACCGAGTATCGTATATTGTATCTCATATCTTGTAAAACATATTTGGACTTGTCGCTGATGTGCTACTGGTACGCCTTGATGGCAGAAACTGCGCTGCCTGTACATTGCAATAAAAAAATTGAGCAGCACTGATTTATAGGCCGTAGCTATAAGTTGATTTTCAGAGCTCAAACTACTTTTTATTGTGACATTTTGGATCAGAACGTCGCTATCGGTGCGGGAAGTCTGGGGTTCGATTCCCGTATAGATCAAATCGGACACAGTATCGCTAACGGCTCACCACCGTTGCGACGTTTTCTCAAAAGTTAAACAGCGGAGACGGGCCCCGCCACTCGTTATACACTTTGGCGTAATAGCGCAAGCATAGTGAAGATTTGATTGTTTTGAAATGTAAGCATCAAACCAACCACATATAACAAGACCTAAGAAAACAATGCAAAAAGAAAGTTGAGAAATTTGCAAGGGACAAATTAATGTTTCGACTATAACCAAAGTCTCGTCAGCCTTGCTACGCACAGCCAATCCAGGCTAAACTCATTCCAGACTGTAAAGAGAGTTTTTTTGCAGGTTTTGGTAACTGGTATAGTTACAAACCGTAAACAAAAAATTCCTTCTCAGATTACCGGGAAAATAATGTTTGAACCAACCGGTCATTTCTATTCTTATCGATTGTTCACAGGGAATCTATGACATCATAATCCAGCCTGTATTATTTTTTAATGGTTTTATTTCAAATGTTCTACCTAGTACCACATAGTACCTTGAGCAGAACGAGTAGAGGCTTAGATTTGGGGTGTGTAGTTCTTTTGAAGGTTAGAATTTTTTTTTTTCAGGAAGGTGGGAGGTTGCTATGCTGCACTGATGAGACCATACTAAGGTCGAAACGCGTCTGCAGCTGCAAATGAGTGGGTTGCCATGGGGGCTTCTAGTGATGTGGGCTAGTTAGGCTACCGGTAACTTACTTGTGGGTTAGTGGTTATAGGTTCTTTCCTTGGGTATCGTTGTTTGGGGCCAGTCGCCTGCCAAAAATAGGGCACAACCTAGAAAAGAGGTGAAGTCGAGATGTCCAGGTAAAGCAATGCAAAAAAGAGTCTTTATAGTCTGGAATGAGTTTAGCCTGGATTGGCTGTGCGTAGCAAGGCTGACGAGACTTTGGTTATAGTCGAAAAAGAAAGTTGTGTTAACAGACTGTCAAGCCTAGTGGCACATAAATTGATTTATGTCCGCATAATGCACAATGACATGAAAGAAGAGTTCTGCACGTACGGCATCGGCCGATGCCGGACGTATGGTCAGTTGGTCACCCTATCACTGACACTTACCTGACTATAGCTTTCACTGAGATTGCCATCTCGAGGATGTTTTTGCCCTCCCCCTGCATTTTTTCTGCGGACGCCCATGGACCCACTTGCAGATTTCAGTGACCCACTTGTAGTTTCGAAAACTGTAGGAAAAAACGGTAACGAACATTTACGCAAAGACTATATACCTAATGACTGGAAACTCTTGTTTGATTTATTACGTCACAGCATCATTTGTGTACACAAGATCGTTCACTCCGTTCCGCTCTGATGCATATGAAGAAAAACCGAGATGCCTAGACCAGTGACTTCAGAAGTCAATGCTTAGACCATAGTTCATGCTTAGAGTTAGACCTTTTGCATGCATTTTTCGCGCCAAAGTCATTATTTTTGGACAAAATTGGTCATAAAACTTTAAAAAATCATAAAAAAATGAGTTGAATGTACGTTACAGGTGCAAGAGCGAATTGCGAACTTGAACCAGGCGCTTTTAATCAGACGAAGACAAATTTAATGGCAATTATCCTGTTGACTTAGCCTAAGAAACAGGAAAGCCTGAAACCTATAATTCCGAGTTTTGAAGAGGCTAGATTGTGGTTAAGTTAAAGGTGTAGCAATCTCGAGAATAAGAACGAAAATCAGAATTTCATATTTTAAAATAGACAACACGGTATTTTGCTACATTTTGAGTTAATTTTGACTGCTAAAGCTGATTCAACTAGTCTAGCTGTTTTCCTTAAGTTCAAAAGATTGTTTAGCGTGGTTAGTGCTTACCGTATGGTTAATAATGTACCGCCGTACCGATAAACGGTTTGCCAGGTAAAATTGTGTTAATTAAAAGTTTTTGCAGAAGGTAAATTATTTGCAGAAATTTTATGAAGGCCTTATGGAAGCTTACCTTCTTCTGTGCCTATTCCTGGTAGCCTACTCTTTTTGGCTGTTTGCTAGTTCATTAATTGTGAAAAGGCACTTAGATTTAATGGGGTGACTTTATGAACTTCTTTAGCAAATTTTAGCAGTCTGTGTTGGCTTTGTTTTTTATCAATAGCCTACTAACGTACTGTATTAATTAGGCTGCTCGGATGGCCGAGTGGTAAGAGCGTTTATCTCAAGAGCTGTAGACTTGGATTTGATTCCGAGTCGGGTCAAATTAATGACTTTCAAATTGGTATTCACAGCTTTCTTGCTTGACGCTCAGCATTAAAGAGACAATGTGAAGGTCAAGCCGGTAAGTTTACTTGTTGTGCCGTTGGGAAAGGCACCTAGCGGGATTCCCCCATCTTGGTGTGGTAGACAGATGGCTGCATGACAACTCCTAAACGAGCTCGTTATATCGCTTTCTCGTGCTGGGAGGATAAATATGCAACAAAATAAAGAAATAAAAAATAAACAAAACAGATTGGCAACTGATTGAATTGTTAGCTTTGATTGGTAAATTTTACTGTGGTTTCCTTAGGCCTATTTTGCATTTAACTTTCAGATTACTGGTAGCATAAATGGTGTAGTTTTTGTATGTGCCAATTGAAGTTGCAATTTTGATAATTTCATTTCTCGAAAGACCCCCCAAGGTATCTGACATTTGGCCTCAAAATATGTTCACTGCAAAACTGTGCAAAACGCCTTTGCTCATGCTAAAATTATAATCAAACACTAAGTATACAAACCTAACCTGCCAGGATGTGTCGTTTACCGTTGCAACGTTAAGAAACATTCTCAATGACAAACATATGCCGCAAAAAATGCAAAAACCGATTTGTCAGATACAGGGGAAGAGGACAAAAAAGTGTTCTGAAGAGTTTGTCGGTTGAAAGAGCTTTTCTGTCTTGTGACGGATTACGAATGCTGGCGAAGATATGCTTGACAAAACAAGAAAAACGTAAATCCTACCAAATGACGAATATGCAAAAAGTGTTAGTTTCCGACAATGTTCTCATTTTGTAATGGTTTTCTCCCCCAGGCAAACCATATCTCCGCCAACCATTTGAAGTTACTTTTAATCGGCCTCTGAAAGTAGAGAACCTCCTGCTATGCATGTTTGGAAGAAAAGCAATTGCAAAAGGAAATAAAACAGACATTGGTAACCCACTTAATACTTCCCGTAAAACCACTTACCGCACTAAAAAAATTTTTACTGCCGATTACATGTATTATGTGTAGGATGATGGGCCTACAGTTTAATAGGCTATGTTATAGTGGTGAATAGTGACGTTGCTTTTTGTGTGCTTTTGTTTGCGCGTAATTTTCTTAGCCTAAATGAAGTAAAAAACAATAAATTTTATAATTTCCTTTTTTATGTGCTATTTCATTTGAGCAACAGCTGTGATATGGCTGGATGGTGGATACACAATTAACTATCTAGGCTTGTGCGATTAGTGTGCCCTATGTTGACAGCATATTATTGAAATTTGTTCAATACTGGGTTGTTTTTTTTTTTCTAAATTTGACTTCGGTCAATTGACCTAATTGTCTACAAAAATTTCGGTCATTTCAATTTTTTTTGGTCATGTTTGAAGTGACAAAACGTTGAACCAAATGTACACCTACTCCTTAATTGTAACCGCAACACAAATAAAACGTACTGTGATCCTCCTTAATATACGCCAGAATGCACCAAATTAATTCCAAAATTTCGAAATTTTTTGGGGGAGGCTTCCCATACCATAACTTCTTAAAAGAGTCTAAATTTTTGCAAATTTTTGTCGCCTGGTTTGTCCCCCCCACTTATTTCTGACTGGCGCCGTCCCTGATGTCTGTTAAACCTGACACCGGTAGTCTGTTTATAACTGTTGCTCGCATATTGGCAAAACAGTTACTTCACCCTTGAACGGTCAAATGACCGAAATGGCTTTAATTTTTTTCGGTTTTTACAAATTTAATTTGGACTATGACCGAAATTTCAAAATCGAAAAAAAAATTAACCGGCCGTGAGCTCAGTTGCTTAGCGCACACGCTTTCGGTGCAGAAGGTCTGGGTTTCAAATCCCGGGTCGGTTTAGGCGGCACAGTGTCTCGAACGACTCGCCACCGCTGCGACGTTCTTTCGGAGCTGTGTAGCCCAGGCGCTAAGCCACGGAGATGGACCCCGACACTCGTTACATTCTTCGGCGTAATATCACGAGCATAATGAAGATTTGATTTTTTTTATGACCGAAATTTTACCGAAAAAAAAAAAAACAGGTTCAATAGGCCTACCGCGTATAGTTTGAAGTCACATTACTAAAAATATGAAAAAAATAGTAGAGTAAGGGGACTATTTTTAAATTTTTAGTACGGTACCGAAATTTCGCTGAGACCCGAAACAAACCTAGGCTGCTGCTAAGCCTAGTAGAGTAGCATTTACGATTTGGTGTTGAACGGGCAAGCCGTAAGGCGGTTCTATGGGATTCTGACCAGCCATAATATCCGCAAGTTACTGTCATATTTGAAACAGCAAGCGACAGTTTGGGCTGGTCGTAGTCATCAAAGATAGAATAAATCATTCCGGACGCCACCACATTTTTCCCCCAGTTGCTGGGAAGGTAACCTTTTTCCATCTCGAAAAACGTTTAGTGAAACAGTTTTTTGTTGTCTACTTGTCTTCTCTATATTTTAATTCTCGAATTTGCATTAAATATTCAGGCAAAATTGAAGTTTATGCAGATTGTGTTGCCAATCAAAGTTGCAATGCCTTGCACTGTTGCATATCAGCATTCAGCAATGCATTGAACAAGCACAATCAACAACATCATCGCAAGAGTGTTATGGCCAAAAGACAATTCATCATTTTAGTTTAAAATAATGAAACTAAGACAAGTCTACAATATTTGATCACAAGACACTAGCCCAGAGCCTAGACCAAACAGTGCTCAAAGCAGAGCCTAGACCATGAACATAAACCTAGACTATTTTTGCTGGAAATAAATTAGTGGTTAAAACAAATAAATATAGAGTGAGTTCAATTTAAGTAACAATTAAAAAAATAGACCAAGTACACTCCTTTACTGTATTACAGCTTGATTTATCATTGTACAGGTCCCTTTTGTCAGCTTAGTGGTATATTTGTCAGCCTAACGCAATCACATATTTTTACACCTGGAGGGTGAGTTTTTTAGTCTTTTTTAATAAGTCGATAACCTACAAGTACTTGGCAGATCTTAGAAATTGAAACAACTTTATTGCACAGTTGCGGGCATAGTCTGGAGTCCATAAAAAACGTTACTGCACCAGCAAGCCAGGACTAACAAAGTAGCAGAAAAGACTAGCCCATGACTGATTTCATAATTAACCGCATAGTCTTAAAAGGTTAAATTATTATTGTTGAAAACGTTATCACTCTTAGTAATCATAGAAACAACACAAGACGTCGATCCATCAGAAAGGCTTCAAAATTAATCCTTGGATTGTTAGGTTAGCTATTTAAACCTTTACGGGCCATCCAAAACTCTCATTATTCAACTTAAAACATATCGCAATTTATGTCAGTCAGCATTGAAACTTAGAAGTGCAGGATAATACTTACATCCCCACTACCTTCAACTGGCTTAATTCCTGTTTTTATAGATTTAAGAACAGAAACTATGCCAGCAGACTACCAATCTCCTATCTCTTTCCATTATACTGCGCACAAAATCAGGTAGTCGAACCCGAACCGGAGTTTTATAAACCGGTTTTAAACTATTTTTGTCGAACCGAAACCGTATTTTTCAAAATCGCAAAGAGCGAACCGAAACTGAACCGAATAATTTGAGTACTTGAGAACCTTAACCGAACCCGAACCGATTGAAAAAAAGCGGTTCGCCTCGTGACGTCACACGCGTCACTTTGAAGCTGGTTTGAATTCAAAATAATTGTCACTTACGTAAGTAATCTATGCATGGTGAAAAAGTCTTTTACCGTTAATTGGCTTATAGGGATGTGCTTCAAGGAAAATTACTCGGACTCGCCGAGTAACGAGTATTCACGACATTACTCGGCCGAGTATCTATTCTGCGACGTCAAGATATGAACTCCAAATCAGGTGAAGAGCAAAAAAAGGTCATCACGTCCGTAAAAGTTCTAATTTCGACTCGAAATCGGGTGCAGAGCAAAAAAAGGTCAAAATGATAATGCCTTAATAATCGGCCGAGTACTCGGACTCGACTTGGCACATCCCTACTGGTCTTACTGCAAGTTAAAATTATGCATTATATTGGCCTGTCAATGCAAAGAAAAATTGCGTTGTACGTTTTATTTTTTAAATTGTGTTACTAGAACTATACCATTTTTTACTGAGAACCTAAACCGGAACTTTATAAACCGCTTTTGAAATATTTTTTGCTGGAGCGAACTCAAATCAAACCGTTTCAATTTATCGGAACCTTAACCGGAACTGAACCGAAATTTGAAACCGCTGTTGAACCCAAACCGAACCTGAACCGGAAAAATCAAACGGTTCGACTCCCTGCACAAAATTAGTGCTTTTCTTCATATGCATCAGAGCGTGACCGAGTGAACGACTTTTTCCTGGTATCCGGAGAGTTTTCAGTCATTTAGTATATAGTCTTTGATTTACGTAAGGAAAAAAAGTTTATCTGCCCATGCTGTGGCATTGAAAACCTTTTATTTGCTGTTCACACCCAATAGCCTATTTGCGGAAAGCTGGGAATTTATGAGGTGAAGACCTTTTTTTTTTGTTCTTCGCATAGATATCGGCGGAATTCGGAACATCGGAAGGCGCTAAGACCTTTTTTTATTTTATTTTTTGCTTTCCTAGTCCAAGCCCCCCTCATCAATATCATTACATCCGAGACCCACTTTTTTTTCGGTCTACGACCGTATATTTGACCCACCACGTACGTAAAAAAGTTCGACATCCCTGCCATATATAAAGGGAGAGGAAAACTATCAAGCGAGTGGCCTGCGTCAACGGCTTGATTTTACGAGTAAAGCAATAGAGTTAACAATTACTAGCCTACTCATTATGTTGATTTTTGCGGTTTCGCGCTTGTGAGCAATTTGTGATACCCATCGAAAGCATACTTCAAAAAAGTTCAAATCGTCATTATACTCGCGGTATTACGCCGAAGCATGTAACGAGTGGCGGAGCCCATCTCTGCGCCTGTGCAACACAATTTCGAACTACGAAAAAAAAACCAACGTCGCAACAGCGGCGAGCCTCCCACACCGATAGCGATGTTTTTATCCAATACGCTATAAGCATTCGGTAAAAGGCAAGTTTGAATTTTCACTTGCTTTGCGCTATCATCAGAGCTACTAAAAAAAGGAAGGTTTATAGTTTATAAATACCATAAAAATGCTGCAAAAAATCGATCCTGCGGTAAATCTGCAATGATGGGTGAATTACCTCAAACTTTTAACACAAACAGTCAATTGATAAATATATTGATAAATAGATAAGGACGTTGAATTAATGACTTCAACTTATTTAGTGTTAAAAAACCGCACAACATTTAAAAACAGAACCACATCCATTACAATGCTACTGGTACCTTGAAACGTCGTTTTTTGAACGTAAAAAACAAAGTTTTTATAAAAATTCCCTCCCCCTTGCCGTTTGCCTTCGAAAAAAAATTGGCACGTATGTCGTCTGCGCATTGCGTTTGTTTGTTTTTTTTCATTTCGAAGAAAAAACGAACGTGCAAGTTATAGGACAGAAGACAGGCTTTTAAACGTAAATTATTTGCATGGTCTTTACGGGAGGCAATGGTGGTGATATCGAAATTATACCGTCTCGGTTTGATGCCCATTGATTACTGCCTATACTGCTACACCATTAAAGTGGCTTTCCTCATGACAAAACTCGCAGCGCCGAAAAAATAAAGTTGTAAACTAAATTTAAATCCACTTGATATAAAAAATTACATACGCAGTCTAAGGTTTGGACTCGGTTCTACTTTTTGTGGAGAGTCCAAACAAAATTAAAGTTTTCAAACTTGCACCAAAATTTTTCACATAGATCGAAGAGATAAATTTTATTTTTACCGAGTCTACTCCACGCAATTTTCCTACAGAACTGAAAATATCCGGCATCCGGCCTGATAGCGAAGTACTATCCGGCCTGATACCTCAAAAAGCGCCGGATAGTGCCTACAGTGCCAAAGCAGTTCTACGTACAGTGCCTACAATGCCAAATTAGTTCTACAGTGCCTCCAGTGCTAGATCAGTTCTACGTATAGCGCCAAATTAGTTCTACAGTGCCTACAGTGCTAAATTAGTTCTACGTATAGTGCCAAATTAGTTCTACAGTGCCTACCGAGCCAAATTAGTTCTACAGTGCCAAAGTAGTAGGACCCCCAAACGTACCGGTAGTCTATAGTTGCTGGTATAGATAAATGTTGAAGACAATCAAGACTGTGCGCAAAGCGCTAACCCAGTTCCAAACTAGTGCAACAGTTAGTGTGAAATTGACAAATTGTAAGTAAGTTACTCGTATGGTACAGTAGCAACATGTTTTACACAGCATGCAAGTCCGGTAAACTAGTGGGACCATAAGCAATGATTAAAAAGAACATGGCCCAGAAGAGCAGTGCACTCAGAGAGCATAGGGCGAAGACCCAAAAAATTTCATCATTTTGAGCAAACGGATGGTTAAACATTTAAACCACAGCAGTGACATTTTGGCTTTTGATCAGAATCGAACATCATGGACCCGGATAGTGTTTTCTTTTAACTAAAAACCAAATTGCATTGAGTTAAAAGAAAACACTATCCGGGTCCATGATGTTCGGTTCTGATCAAAGGCCAAAATGTCACTGCTGTGGTTTAAATGTTTAACCATCCGTTTGCTTAAAATGTTTTATCAGCATCATCGTTTTTGTCATTTCAAATATTTCGCGCTAATGTTCGCAACAATATACCGGTATTCATTCCGTAAACCTGTACCAGCAAAACTATCGTATTTCTCTTCTAATCTTAACTATGGACTAAAGCAAATTGCAAAGCCAAAATGGAAGAGCTGCCAGAGAGATGAGAAATTAGCATCTGACAAAATTTATGATTCTGGCGAGTGTATACCAGTAACTTTGCTTGCAAAAGTGCATTTGATATCAACACTAGATTTGCAGTATTTCGAAAAAGCTAAAATCACTCAGTATAATATCGAATATCGATTGCAATATTCCTTATTCTTTACTTTTTTAAACTACCATCGAAATCGATTATTTCTTTACTTTTTGGTAAACTATCGAATATCGATTATTTCTTTACTTTTTTGAGAATCGATTCCCAACCCTGACCAATGGTTGATAGCACTGAGAAGTTGAGAACAAGAAAAGTGACCTGACAAAAATCCAAATTGTTAAGGACTAACAAGATTGCAACTCATGAAGAGATGTAACGGAGATTCTGACACAATATATTCAAAAACACGGCAAAGTACAAAAGTTAAAGAAATAAGACGATAGTTTTTAGGAGAATACTTGAGCCTTTTTTAAAAATAGGTACAACAATGGCAGACTTCCATTAATGGGGAATAACTCCTTGGGCAAAAGAGAGGTTGAAAAGGAATAAAAGAACTTGCAGAACAGGGATATGAAATCTTTTCCACAGAAAAGTTTGAAAGCAATCAGTCGATCGAGAAAGCTTATTAGGGACTTGGTGCATAGCCTAAGAGATTTTTTCTGCACTTTTGTCAAGTTTGTTTTTTTTTTTTATGTCATAACTCTGTTTTTTAGAGATATTAGAGCTAGAGTTTGTTGATGAAGAGAATTGGAGTAGTTTGAAGTCTGGCCCTCAGGTGTGCGACTTTGAAGCATTTTAATGGAGTTCCTTAGTCTACTCTCAAAGCTGAAAAGTTCACAAGCTCTTCAATTTTTTGCAGTTTGAGTTAAGTAGCTAGTTTCTGGAAGTTCATCAGTTTATGGTTCATTGAAGGTGCCTAGTTTTGAATGTGACAGTGATCTGATTCTGCACTGTACAATCTGCACTAGATGGCCGAGTGGTTGAGAGCGTCTGTCTCTTGAGCTGTAGACTCGGGTTTGATTCCGAGTCGGGTCAAACCAATGACTTTAAAATTGGTATTCACAGCTTCCCTGCTTGACGCTCAGCGTTAAAGGGACTGTGTGGAGAACAAGCCGGCAAGTTTACTTGTTGTGCCGTTGGGAAAGGCACTTAGCGGGATTCCCCCATCTTGGTGTGATAGACAGATGGCCGGCAACTCCTAAGCGAGCTCGTATAGCGCATTGATCGCTTTCTCGTGATAGGAGGATAATTATGCAACTAACTAACTATATGCTTTCAGGGATTTTTATTTACGCTAAAGGATATCTTTTAAGCAAAACAGCCTTAACTTATAGCAACAATTTTTGCTGTATTAGTAAAAAAAGTTTTACTACTCATTTTACCCGGTATACCCATTTTACCCCTGCGGACTCTACAATATGGCAGTGCTGGTGGCCCATTTGATTGTCCTAAAAAGCATAAAATGAGCGTAACAGCATGATTAGGGAAGCTAATGCTGCTTTTTAATCAAGCTCTGCGGCCCACTGAAAACAGTGCGATGGCTCACATTTGAGCCATGGCCTGTATTTTTTTTTTTTCAAACATTTATCGGTCATTGACCAATATTTTTACGGACATTTTTATGTCATTTCGGACAAGATGTCCGAAAAATATTTGGCGTATACTCTTTGAAGAAAACATTTCAAAAAACTCGGTGAATCATGTCGTGAAAACTTCTAATAGTAAAAACAAATCGTTGAAGCTTCATCACACTCAGCATGCTGCCTGAAGAAAAACGAATCATTTGAAGTCATGTCAGAGAGTCACTTTGGGCTGCCAATTTTTCGACAAAGAGAAAATATTATTTTCTATATTTGAGTTCAAGCGAGTTCAAGAGTTCAAGCGCATGTCTAAAATTTTGGATGCATTCCAGAGGCCGATTTGGCACTGCTTTGAAATTTTTCCACATTGTCCACAGGATTCCAAAGCATCAAAAACAACCGGTACCTTTAACTGATTTAAAGACGACGAATTTTATTAATAAATATGCCAGATCAAAGTCGATTTTATAAAAATCATTATGCTATGGAATTACCAAACAAAATGGAAAAACATTGATGACGCATATTCTATATATACCCAGGATTCTGCCCAGCTTTGGAAGACTGAAAGTCAAATTAACTCCCAGACCTATTTTCAGGGAGTCAAAATGAAATTCTGAGGGTCATTAAATCTGAATGGAGTTTTTAAATCTGCACCGTTAACACAAGTTTTTTTTTAAATACAATTTGTTCCCAAATCGTAACACCATAGTTAAAAAGAGCACAACACTTTAAGTTTTAACCACAAGGCAATAGACAATGTATAAATCAAGAATACAGTAGAAAATGTAAACATAGTGGAAGTTCAGACATGGGTTCATATTTTTCCGTTGATACTGTAGTGCCCTCTTTACTTTGATCATCACTAGAGAATAAACAGAGAAAAAGCAAACAACACTGTGGAAAAGAAATCGATTGAAAAAACCCTAATCTTATGCAGCCTGTGAACACACTTCCTCTTTGTAAAATCTTTTGCCTTCTCCTAAGCAACAGCATGTATTTGCAGGCCTGGTGGTAGCAGTTAAGTTGAACAAAAACTCAATGCAAAACTTTTTCATTTGGATTGCGTGTAACAATGCATGCGTCAAACTAGACCCCACACCTTCAAATGTGTGCGTCATAAGAGATGGCCGAGTGGTATGGAGCGTTTGTCTCTTGAGCTGTAGACTCAGGTTTGATTCCGAGTCGGGTCAAACCAATGACTTTAAAAATTGGTATTCACAGCTTCCCTGCTTGACGTTCAGCATTGAAGGGACAGTGTGGAGAACAAGCCGGCAAGTTTACTTGTTGTGCCGTTGGGAAAGGCACTTAGCGGGATTCCCCCATCTTGGTGTGGTAGACAGATGGCCGGCAACTTCTAAGCGAGCTCGTATAGCGCATTGATCGCTTTCTCGTGATAGGAGGATAAATATGCAACTAAATAAAAAATAAATAAAAAAAAAATTGTAATCGAGACTGCATGCGTAATATACGCATAAACACAGCCTGGGCAGAATGCTGTATTACCCTAAAGATTATCTGGTAAACATTTAATGCAAAACTTTAAATTTAATCACGTAAAGGATCACGGTAAAAAATTCATTAAAAAAATTCCTGGGACCCCGACATAAATTTCTCGGGAAACGGTAAGTTTAAAACCCCGAATTTTCCTGGAAATTGCTCGTCTCAATTTCCTGGGAGGAAACACTACTGCCGGGTAACGTCCAGGGTTGGAAATATCGATTAAAAATCGATAATCCTTACTGTTATTCGCTACTTTTTCATTATCGAATGCAAAATTTCGTTGCTTTTTATTTTCATTATCAAATGCGTCTTTCCAATACTTTTTTGCCTGGTAAATCGATATTAATTATTCGATATATTTTTAGGTTAAACAAAATTTTTTTAAAAGCAATTTTTTTTTTTTTTGCACGAATACGCTTTTGTTTCGTTGGCATTTAATATTATCCTCCACCTAGGTATAGAACAGGGGTGACGAACTTATTTGCTGTCGCGGGCCACTTTGTTACTTACCAATAAGCAAGCGGGCCGCATAACTTTTTAGTCATAAACAGTCTGTGGCGTAGCGAGAAATTTTAAAAGGGAGAAGCCATAATTTCCATATTTTTTTAAAGCGTTTTTCTTCGGCAGAACAAATTTGAAAATGATTGAGAAACAAGAAAAGCTCTTGGTAGGTCCGGTGGCATGCTCTTTCGGAAAATTTTTGAAAATTTACATGCTGTAATGGCTATTTGTAGTGCTTTTTGAATAATCCTCAGGCAAATTTTGTTTAAATTTTTTGACCCAATTCTGAGTGCTTTGCCAAACATGATGCATTTGGCGCGCACATTTTCGATTATGCGTGCTTAAGGCGAAAGGCTTATCGCTCTCGAAGAGGTTCGAAGTTATGGAAAAATAGTATATATCAAAAGCTATTTTGAAAATGGCTGGTGGGAGGATGCATACCTCTCATCCTAACCCTTGGATTAGCCACTGGCCATAAGCTACAGAAACCATCAAAAGAGTCTGGCATGTTTCAGTCACTTGGCACCATTAGTTTTGTTCTTTTTTTACTAAAAGGCAGAGTCAAAAAGGGGGAAGGATGGCACAATGGCCCTCCTCTGAATACGCTCCTGGTCACAAACATATCGGATGTCGGTCCGATCTTTTTAAAATACTCTTTTTTCATCTACAATATTTCGTTTTTTCGCTGAAAACATCGCTGAAGACAAGCGGCTGATTAAATATTGATTAAAAAACAGAATAACAAATACCTTAAGAAAGCAGTAAAATTTGCGTATGATAAATGGTACTGCCACCTCACCAATTCATTTCCGCAAACTCACATAATTCCTACTACTATAAGGCAAGCTAAGCTCTCACTCGAATAGTTACTCGTAAACTGCTGCACTATGCTGAAACTGCAACGGACTCGATTCATGTTATTATTATTTCATAACAATGGATGAACTGCTGAATCCTGAAACAAATGAGTTGTATTGAGCGTTTATATAATTACTGTGTGATACGCGCTTGATTAAATCAGGGGCTCAGCTTTTGGTATCGCATCGCAAAGATTAGACGGGGAAAAAAATGTTTAAAAGTACTGGTCTCGCCAAAATGTTCGCGGGCTGCATGTTCGTCACCTCTGATATAGAAGAATACCTTGTTTGTGTGAAATCCCGCATGGATAGCGATTTTTGATTCCATTCCGAAATCTGACAAAATACGAACGCTCTGTGGCAGGCGTGACTCGGTGACTATCCCTGAGCTGCTGAGTGAGACAGGATAGTGCACGACTCAAGTTGGCGCAGTTTTACTGAATTAATCGGTTATTAAAGAAGGTAGTAGGCCTTCTGTAAGCTACTGTAATCTGGAAGTAACTATGCTATGCAGTGCGAGCAGTAGGTCGTCCGAACTTCAGAAAACTACTAAGAAAGCAAGTGATTACCAGCATGATTGTTAATTTTTATGCCTTTAATGCTTAAAAACTTTACAGGCAGTCTTAGTTTGATATGGCCATACGTAATGCTTTACAGTGTGATAGACTAACAATGGCTGGTTGGATTGTATTGGTCTCTGGTGGAAGTGGTAATACTGTATCCTACACATTTTATCAATTTAAGAAAGAATGTAGAGATTCTAATTAACAAGTATGATTGAAAAAAATATATATAGTCATTTTCCCAACTGCGCCGTTTCGTTATTTTTGCGTAAGTGCGCCAGTCATTATGAACTTGAACTTGCTGATAACTAAACCAAAAATTTACATTGCAGTACAAAGAGCATACTACCTGAAGCTTCTAAACAGAAAACTAGTCCCATATACCTTGAACAAATCTCAAAAACTTAATTTGAAAACCTACTCTCAAAAACTCCAGTTTTCGCCTACTCAAAACTTTTCAGCCGCGTGTCGTAACTTTCTAGTTTCTAGCGAACCGCTCAACCAAGAAGGCTCATTTTTGTACTAATATTTTCAGCTAAACCTATACTGACTTTTAGTGGACAAAAAAGAAGAAACGGATCTCCACAAGAAGAAGTCAAGAGAAATGGCGAACTTCGGAGAAATTTTCGACGCATCAGGAGAAAAGCTTGCATCGTCAGCGCATTCTTTGTTCGAAACTGTAGCGATTTACGTGTGTGGTGACATGACCAGCAAAGTACTAGACCAAGGAAATATGTACTAACGTGATTTAGGTTTTCTTAGTCTTATCATTTAAGCAACAGTAAATCCATGCCAATGATGTTAGATTAGGGAATAGGTTACAGCTGCTAAAGGGTTAGCTCTGGCCATTCTTCTGAGCCCCTAAAATTTAAATCTCTATATTTAGGCTACAACATATTGGAAGAATTACAAAATCTGACAATGCATTATAGTAGACTTCTGCGGTGAAACTTCAGCTAGCTTATGATCGGACCAGAAATCTAGGTTAAATTCCAGCTACGTAGAAAGTGATTATTTGAGAAAGTGACAAAATGGAAGTCGTACTGTACAGAGAAAATTGTTAAATTGAAATTTAAAATTAAATTGAAATTAAAAATAGGCTAATCATTTTGTCTATGGATGGTTCAAGTTAGGCCTGTAGAAGACTTTTAAGTTTTAATTGAGTTGTAATGACATGATAATGCATAGTTTTCAGTTCTAATATTAAACTATATTTTTTGTCAAAAGTTTTGTCATTGCTTATAAGATAATTTTTATGCGAAATGGCGAAAAATTGGAATGAAAAAGATGTGGATAACGCGCTAAATGAAGTGCAGGCGGGATTGATGTCTGTGCGTGGTGCGGCGCTAAAATATGGCATTCCGGAAACCACTCTGAGACGTCGGAAAAACGAAATACCAGATTTTCCAATAACTTCCATAACAGGGAGAAAACAAGAATTAAGCTGGGAAGTTGAAGGGGCGTTAGCTGACTGCATCGGGATATTATGTAAGCATGGTTTTAGTCCCTCGATTGATGATATTTTAAATCTAGTTCAAGAGAATTTGGAAGCCAACAACATTAAAACAAGTTTTGTCAATAATCGTCCGGGAAGACGCTGGCTAGATGGGTTTAAAACAAAACGACGCAAATGTGTAGCAATAATTTCGATTGTCTGCAATTTAAAAAATATGACGTCACACATACGTCATGCATGACGTCACTGTCATTGCTTCCTTTTTACGATCGATATATGCAAATAATTTTCCATAATCGGTCAAGTTAAGAAGTTTTAAACAAAAATGATTGTTGCATAGGTAAACACTTCCAAAATCGTATGATTCGTATTAATGGCGCAGTTTGCAACTGCGCCGTGGCGAACAAGGTTTTTTTGCCAAATGCGCCATTAATTTTTTCTAATTAATTATCAAACGTACTAAGAGTGATTTTCGCTAACTTTTTTACTGAAAGTAGAGAAGGAAGCTAGTAGCCATTTCTGAAAAAAAAAAAATCAAAAAAATGCAGAAAATAACATCGCTACAGCGTTTTAAGACGAAAATCGCGGCGCACTTAGGAAAATGACTATATATATATTAAACCATTTCACGTTACCAGTATGTTAAACCCCTGGACAATTACTTTCTGTTCAAACCAAACTTGGGAGTGTATTTTGTACCGGTATATATTTTTGTGAATAGTTTGCTTCAGCGTATCTAAGTAATCTCATTTTGCTCAATGATTTTGCATTTTGCTTTTGTATTTTTTGTTTTCGTTGATAATTTTTGAAGATAACATATTGTGATTTCAAGGTTTGTGGTGGCAGTTGCCTCGGTGAGCTTTGCTCTTGCGCTGCATTCCACGGCTTTAGATTATGTAGCGCATTTTTAACGTGTGATGTTTGCTCTTGCTCTGCATTCCACGGCTTTAGATTTTGTAGCGCATTTTTAACGTGTGATGTGTTACGTTGTGTGCTATATTTTCCACCTGCCGAATAAAACATGTTCTCTCTCTTATGCAAACCATGCAGCACGCCAGCCAAACAACAGCTTTGTTCACTTAAACAATCATTAAGATTATTTTTCAATGGTGTGTCAATCTATTTCAATTTTTAAATTTAGGCATTTAGTACAATCTATTCATTAGGAAACAGGACATAAGTGCTGTTGAAGTATCTTTGGGCTGCTAATTGTTACATTGAAGAACTTCTGGTCAAGTTTATGCATTGGGACTTTGCCATTTTGCCTATGTCTGATTGTTGCAGATCTAAAGTTTGTGTGTAGAAACAATGGAGTTATCAAGTCAGTTACACACAGATATTAAGTTTGAACCATGATATTAAAATAGGAAGCGTCTATTTCACCAGAAATTTCGGTTACCGAAGTTCGAAAATCGTGGTTTGCGGAATCAGAAACATCCCTTAACGGTTCCCTACTGTGAGAGTCACCCTACAGGAACCAAAAACGGTTACGCAACTATGATTTTTCAAACTTTGGTAACCGGAATTTTCGGTGAAATAGACACTTCCAGTAAAATATGTTGATGCTATTGTTTGCGTCAATCAAAAGTATCGATTTAGTCAATGAAGTTATTGATTATCAATTATTCTCTACTTTATATTTTTGTTATCGAATCAAGCTATTCTTTACTTTTTTCTGAGGTACTGGTATTGACTATCGAATTATTCTCTACTTTTTTTGTTATCGATTTCCAACCCTGGTAACGTCGACTTCCAAAACCAATCCAACCCACCACTTTTCTTGATAGTTACATGCTACATCATCATTCATTAAAACTTGAACATTCTCTTTTGGACAATTGGAAAAATTGTGAATGCCTGTGTACAATTTTGTAGCATAAACAAAGATACTGATCTATTGATATTAATACCTACGATAAAATTATTGGTATTAATATGTGAACATTGATCAGAAATTTAACCAACGTCATATGCACTGTAGATGTTGTAACAACATTTCTGATCTCGGTTTTAAAATGGATAACAAATTAAACAAAACAATAAAAAATAATTGAAAACTTGACGAATTTGTCAGAACCAATCACAATTTACTATTGCCTTCCTTTGTAGGTTACAAAGTTCTGAATGTCTAACATGCATGCTTAGAATGTCAAGTCTTGTCATCTTTGGCAGAAAAACTTTCTGTGACCTCAATGATTATAATATTTGTATGAACAAATTGAAATGCTTTTGTGATGTCATTTAGAATAAAATTTAATGATGATGTTTATGCAGAAATATTTTTTATGATTAAAATGGCAAAATTGCCAACCTGAGAATCACTAAAAAATTGGAATTTTAAAATCAAATTTATTCCAAAAGCACAAAAAACAAGTTGCTAATATTTGGATATGTGAAAACAAGTAATCTATACTACAGAAAAATGCAAAAATTATTTCCGAGAAACGATTGCTATGTATTTAATTATTTGCAAACTTAGCCTTTGGTTAAAAAACATAGATTTACTCCATAAAGGAGATGTTTTGGACAGTTCTAATGTGAAAAATAAATTTCTGGACCCCAAAAATGTTAAAATTGACATTTGTTCCATCATTTTATCACCAGAAATAAAGATATTCAAGAAAATCATTAAGCGTGATGAGTGCTCACAAGCATAAACTCCCTCAAGTGGCTGAAATTTCTAATTGCAATAACTCGGAAGCCCATCAAGATTTTTTAACATTTTTTTTTAATCTTCTAGTTTCTTCAAGCTCTATCCCATATATTTTCATCACTAAAATGTAAGAGTTGATGATGACAAATTAAAAAAAAATTAGTTGATTGTACATGGAATGACTTTTTAGCAGACTTTTTTCATTGAAAATTGCTGATTTTTGTGTCATTGGTTAAGATACAATTAAAGGAAAAATTGCGAATTTGCGACTAATAGAGTAGACCAAAGTAAGCTTGTAAATTTCAGCAAAATTCGGTTAAAACCACAAAATCAAATGAGCCAAATTAAATTGATAACTGTCCGAAACTTTTTGAGTAGTTTCGGACAAATGTTTGAAATATTTTGGTGAAAAAAAACAGGCCATGGTCGATAGGTTGAAAACCTCCGGTCTAATCTAATGTATCATTTCTGCTCCATTGACCATACTTGTAGTTTAGGATGACCGGTAATGCAGTACAGTAGTCTGTACAGTACCAGTAGCTGTTAGGCCTATATTCATACTTATGATAATTTGTTATAGTCTATTCACACTTTTTTATTAGAATTTTTTTGTCTTAAGTCGTACCATTTGCACATTGCTAATGAGTGGTCTTCTTTTTGCGTGATAAGCTTGACTAGTAATGGTAAATCATGCATTTAATGGTGTAAGAAGTGAGAAAAAGAGAAATCTTTGGCAGTTTGTCATTCAAATTTTCAGCCAAGTGTCATGGGCTACCTTGGTACCTACGAAGCTATGCACTATGAAACATACAGTTGCCAGTATTTTTTTTTCATCTGTTGTTTTCATCACAGACATTTTGTCACTCTGTACTTCAATAATTCCACTTGCATTGCTGAAATTTGTTCCACACGTTGTGGTCATTAGAGACTATAAATTTTGCCCCAAATTTCCATATCCAAATTAAGGCTCAAAACTAAATCAGAAGCCCTAAACTTTCTGCACCAAGCCAAAGGCCATAAATTAAATAGCCTAATTTAGAATGGATAGAAATTAAATCATTTAAAATTAAATCTAGAGCAATAAAATCAAAGTTGGCTTGGATGAAAAATTAGTTCAAGAACTTTTAACTTTTGTATTCATAAACTTTACATGAAAATTTGGACAAGCTATCAAATTTTTTCCAATTATTAGCACTGAGCAATTGTAGTGTGGCATGAGGATGAAATTCTGTCAACAGGACTGAGCTGTAATGCCTTCGGTGTTATATAGGCTACATTGGCGCACCCAGGGAGGGGTTTAGGAGGTCTAAACCCCTTTTGAAACTGAACTCTTGTTTTTGAAGTTAAGTGTCCACACTGTGTGAAATATTCATCAAAGAAGTTAATTATTTAAGTACCTTTATTAGGCTTTAAAAGACTATAATTTTGACATCTGAAAAACAACCACATGTAACATTTTACAACTTAAACAAAACTCCTGTGTCTTTACACTGTCAACTTCAACAACTAAATTGGAACAATTACAAGGAACTGAAAATGCAAGAACAAAGCGACACTTGAGAATCACAGCAGCTGCGAAAACTAACGATCACGTGACGCAGAAATAAGATAAATTCTGAATTATGGGTTCACATCTTACCACACTGTGCAAGTGCAGTAATGGTACGTACTGTTATTTCAAAACAGCTGTGACAGAATTTGCCTCACATACTGAAGCCAAATCGGCTGGTTGGTGTAGTGGTGAGAAACATTGTTATTGGTGCAGGCAGGGGCAAATTTAGACGGGGAATGCATCCCCCCACCAACCATTTTCAAACTTTTCGATAGTTACGATTTTTCCATAATTTTGAACCTTTACGATAACAGTAAGCTTTATGCCCTAACAACCTAAGCACGCATAATTGAAAATAAACGAACAAAATGCATCATATTTGGTGAAACACTCAGATTTTTAGGGGCAAAAAATTTGTACAAAATGGGCCTGAAAATTATTCATGAAGTATGTACTAAAATGGCCACTACAGTATGTAAATTTTTAAAAATTTTCCGGGAAGCATGCCCCTGATCCCCCTAGAGCCTTTTTTATTCTCAATATGCTTCAAAATAATTCTGCCTGAAAAAACTACGCTGGAAAATATGTCAAAATTTGGTACCCTCTCCCTGAAAAAAATCTGAATATGTCGCAGACATGGAAACAGTTAGCAAAGTTTTTTTTTTTTGCGCCCTTTTTGGGTATTTTGTATTTGGTTAACATCCAACCTAATTCAAAATTTTCTAGATCTGCTCCAGAGTGCAGGATCGAGTTTTTAGACCCCCCCCCTTTAAAATATGCTGGGTGCACCCTTGGTTATATATGATACATGGTTGAAAGTACCATTGCATGAATGATTTGGCTTATCAATCACTTTGAAGAGTTCTTTTTTTGCCTTGCTTGAGTAGTCGATGGATAGCACTTTTAAAATGTGATGACTTAGCGGTAGCTAGCATACTTGGTTTTGTCAGTTAAATAATTTGCACTTGTTACCCTAAAAATGAGATGTCCCAGCCATTGTTCCCTCTAAGTATTTAGCAAGTGCAAATTTGCCCAAATATGAATTTTAGTAGAAAGTTTTCCCTGAGATTTAGGGAGTTCAAAGAAATTTGATTCAATTTTTGCCTTAAAATTGAGTTTCCATAGTTTGAAACTTTTGTTTTTCACCAAAATATTGAACACTCTGATTCAAATTCTGCCAAAAACCACCCATCCTGTCAGCAAGCTTCAAGAAAAATTGAAAAAATCTTAAAGATGACAATGGTCCCTGCCCTGAGTTGCCTCAACACCAAGCTAAGTTAGCCATGATGAATAATCCTGCTTGGTTCACTATAGTGTCCTCCATTGCTTTTTTTGTGACAGAAGGATAAAATAGGTTTCATTCATAGATTCCAAATACCAGTTTGGACTGTAAGCTCTGTAAATTCGCATTATAATTTTTTTATAATTCAGAAAATCATTGAGTGTGTAAAGTTTTGTATTACCTGGTAGTTGTGTAAAAAAAATTATGGTAAGGAAAAAGTTCAAAAAAGCAAAACCAAAGCAAAAGAAGAAGAAGCAAAGTCGCAAAACAGAGGAAGATTCTGATCTTGTAAATGCTCCTCATACCTTTGTGTTTCACAGAGGAAAAGTTGGAGAAAATGCAAAGAATCTAGTCACAGATATGAGAAGGGTCATGGAGCCGTTCACTGCTTCCAAACTCCAAGCTAGAAAATCAAATATTTTAAAAGACTTTGTTGCTTTGGCAGGACCGCTTAAAGTGAGCCATTTTCTTATCTTCACTAAAACTCAGAAAGACATCAACTTAAGACTGATGAGATTACCAAGAGGTCCTACTTTACATTTCAAAGTAGTAAATTATTGTCTAAAAAGTGATGTTGAATCTTCATTAAAAAGGCCAAAATCAGCGATGCATCAATATTCTCATTCTCCTTTGCTGGTGCTCAATGGATTTCAAAATCTAGAGGACTCTAGTTCCGAAAATAAGCTTTCAAATCCTCATAAGCTTTGTGCTACAATGTTGCAAAACATGTTTCCATCTATCAATATTCAAAAAGTTAGTTTGAATGGAGTTAAACGTTGCGTTTTATTTAATTTTGATTCTGAAACTGGCCTAATTGAATTTCGTCATTATAACATCGCTGTCAAGCCTGTTGGTGTTCACAGACGTGTCAAAAAACTTGTTACTCGAAGTTCTGTTCCTAATATGGGAAAATTGACTGATATTAGTGAATATCTTCTTGCTCCTGGAGACACGAGTGCTTCCGAGTCTGAATATGAAGTTGATGATGCAACTAACAAGATTGATCTTCCACAAAAAATGACGGGAGTTGGAAACAAAAAGAATAGTAAAAGCGCTGTTCGATTAACTGAACTTGGCCCTCGTTTGACTTTGGAGTTATACAAGATTGAGGAAGGAATATGTTCCGGTGAGGTTCTTTTTCACAACTACATTGAAAAAACGGAAGAAGAAAAGCAATCGTTGAGGGATATGATACACAAGAAGCAAAAGCTGAAGCTTAAAAGAAAAGCAATTCAAGAAGAAAATGTTAAAAAGAAGCAGAAGAAAAAAGAAATGGAAAAATTAAAGTCACAACAAGCTGCCAGAAATTGTGACATTGAAGTTGTGAAAGCAACTTGAATCATGCTCAACTTAAAATCATTTCAACTAAAAACACTGCATCGGTCCAACACCAGGTGGTTGTTTATTACGGGACAGGACTTTTCGAAGTGATTGACTTGGATTTGAAACTGGGTTTTAGGGTTTGGGTCGAGTTTAGTGTTTGGGGTAGGACCAGAATCAGGTTCCTCAATGACAAGTTGGCGATGCCAAATAGTCACACACTTGCTTATTAAATTTGTGTAAAGCTCCGTAGCTGGAAACACTGCTAATTACAAAAGGACTTGTCGCTCCTATACTTCTCTTGTAACTGCAATAGCTAAATTTTCAAGTATGTTTTCAAAATTACATAATCATTGTGTTTGGCTCCAATTTATTTTAAATAGTGCTTTCATGAAACCAAATTGTTATCTTCGGTCGTTTGTATTTTAATATCTATTGGCTTGCTGCTTAAGCTTTTTTAATTCGCTGTTATTTATCTTGGTAGGATAGATATTATAAGTTTGTTTTTGGTAGCGATGTATGTAATAAAATTACCTGGTACATTTTCATGTATTTAAACAACCTTTCTCAAGTAATTCGTAAGTGTTTTTTTATTAAGTGAAACTTTGTAGTAAACTCTTTTCAATAGCCATATTCAAAACAATGTTTTCAAATTGTTGTAGGAACAAATCTTCTGCCTTGAGCAACGTCTGAAGTATGATAATTAAATTAACTGCTGGATTTTAATTTGTTGTTGTGCTTTAGGAAAGTAACACGAGGTTGTAAAATGAATAAGTTGAGACGTTTTACGCAGTTAGACGTTGCATATTCATCCGTGCTGGTAAGGCTGTTTTATTTTCTCTACTATGGGGGGTGTGCTTGCCTGTTTCCATTTTTCACGTTATATTTACGGCATCTTGGACTTTCAGCTCCTCAGGTTGGAATTGTATTCGGAGGAAAGTACATGATATGGTATCTTTTTGGTCCTTTGTGGATTGCCCTTGCAGTCAGGTATGACTTTGTGCCTTTTTTGTCTGAACAAGCGATTTTTCGAATCACAGCTTTGTGGTATCGTATTAAAGTTAAAGATCATTTAGGATAAATTCGATTCTTGGCTAGAGCCTGTCGAGTTTAACACATATGTTTGATTGTGGTTAACTCAAAAACACAAACCTTTTTGGTACTGGATAGTTTTGCGCTCTGTGCTATTTAAATTAACTTTCTTGCTGTATGTGCATGCAAGTTTTTCTTCTAAGAGTATCTATGACTTAAAGAGTTGTATTTGCTTGAAGGTTGTGTTATCTTATATCATTTCGTTCCAATATTATGTATACTATGAGTTTGTTTTTTGCACGTAATACAGGGCTCCCACGCAGTTAGGGGTGCTGGAACGTCGTAAAGGCAAGGGGGGGGAGGGGGGCAGCTTTTTCGTAGGACATTTTTATTATCAACGCAGTGGCGTAGCGAGAAATTTTAAAGGAGGGAGGGCATAATTTCTACATTTTTTCAAGCGTATTTTTTTCGGCAGGACTAATTTGAACCTGATTGAGAAACAAGAAAGACTCTAGGGGGTCCGGAGGCATGCTTCCGCGAAAAAATTTTGAAAATTTGCATGCTGTAATGGCTAATTTAGTGCTTTTTGAATAAATTTTAGGCAAATTTTGTTTACATTTTTTTACTTTAATTCTGAGTGCTTCGCCAAATATGATGCATTTTGTTCGCACATTTTTCGATAATGCGAAGGTTTATATTGCTATCAAAGAGGTTCGAAATTGTGGAAAAATTGTGCACATCAAAACCATTTTTGAAAATGGCTGGTGATAGGATGCATAGGCTACCCCTCATCCTACCCATCTGGATCAGCCTCTGACCATAAGCTTCAAAAACCATCAAAGAAGTCTGGCATGTCTCAGTCGCTTAGCACCATTAATTTTGTTCTGTTTTATTAAAAGGCAGAGTCAAAAAGGGGGTCCATGACACAATGCCCCCTCCCCCCTAATTACGCTCCTGCAAACCGATTTTAAAAGATATGCATTGTCTCGTGTGTTTTTTTGACGTACGATTAACGGACGAATTATATCCGACGAGAATGTGGATTCTTTGATTTCGACGTTCTTTACTTTTACACTTACAGTTACACCATAGTAACACTAACCCCTTCACAGCTGCTGCTTGCCTGCTGGAAACAGCGGGTGAGAAGCGATGAAAATGACGTACTGGTAATAAAAACTTAGTATCTTTAAAAGCACGAAAAGGTTACGTTTCTATGCTACTACCTACTAATACTGAATTTGTCATACCAGTACATCGAAAAACTAAAATCCTCACTATCAGGTCTACTCGCATTATTTTTTCATAACTCTAAGTCCAAGTCAGCAAAAAAAAAAATGATGCGAGTACAAGTCGTAGGTAAACATTACGAGTTCTCAAATACTGGAATCGAGTCCTATTAAAGCTGGAATAACTGCAGAAAATGGATGCAAAATTGAAATCACTGACACCTTCGCTATACTACAGAACACTCGTTTTACTTCGTTACCATCTCAATGAAATGCTAAGGGCAGTACTGCCTCTCTTGCCCCCCCTATTCAAATAAGCAATTACAATTACAAAATACAATTACAAAATTCAATACTTTTTCCGGACTACGTGCAAGGGTGCCGAAACATGGGGGCGGCTGCCCCCCCCCCCCCCCCCCCATGTTTCGGCACCCTTGCACGTAGTCCGGAAAAAGTATTGAATTTTGTAATTGTATTTCCCGACCGGAAAATAGTAAGGAAAAAGAGATGTTTTGCTTTAGTATTGAAAAAGTAAGGAAAAGTGTTCTGCAGACAATTTACACAAAACCATGTAAAAGGTAGTTCGATAAAATTGGGTATATTTTATGTAGTCCCTTTTATGCAACAGGGGAAGGGTTAAAAAATAGAGCACCGTGGCAGTCAAATAGAGGTTTAGTGGTAGATTAATTTTGATTTCTTGAATAAGTTTTGATTTTAGTGTATCTTGCATTTTTCGTATATATAGCGGATGTTTTTATGGTCACAATGAAAGAAACATGTTGGAATTTAGCAATTTTCATCATGTGATGTTGAAAAGTTTTTGTTTTTAATTTCAGGCGACGTTAGATGCACAAGGCTTATGTTGTATTCAGGTTTTGGTATGGAAAAAGTCGTGAAAAATTTTTTTAAAGCATGGGAACCCTGTAATATACTATGGTCATATAGCGCCTTTTAATGTGACTCATTTCCGTTTTATCGTTTCTATTTCATTCTCCTTAATAAGTTATCATAAGCAGTATCCTAAGTATTTACTGACATAAAAGTTTTGAAGTGACTGTAAAAGCGGTCCTACTAATTATGCCCTGCAGGCACTACATGGCACTGCAGGCACAGTGTGGTCATGAAGGCCCTGTGTTATTGCACTGTTAGGCAGATATAGGGTGAAGAGGTTGTTCGTGTGATAGAGAAAGGGTATTTTTTAATGTGTGTCTGAGAAACACATGGGTACCGGTTGGGTTATTTAACCTTGGAAGTATTACTGGTAAGTGGTGGACTAGACCTAAGCTGCTACGTGAGCAGGTTGTCAGGCATTGAGGCATACATTGTACCATAGACTGGTAGTTCAGATGCAAGAAAGGAAAAATAAACTGTTGGCTGGTTGGGCCACTTTTTGTAAAAAGTAGCAAAGCCAAAAATGCCGATTTCCTGTGGTTTTTTGATACTTTTTTTTTGGTGTTTCCAACTTCCTTGTAGTTACGAACTTACTATTTACGGGTACACTAAAAGTTTCATGTGGTTTTGTGTGGTGTTTAGTAGTCTACTAGGACCCCCATGATAGTGCTGGTTCCGTTAAAAGTGAAGGTAATGGTACTGGGACAGGTTTATTTTTTTGTTGCTAAATTACGGTACAATCAGTCAATTAGTACATACAATATGGTAGCAGTTTTTGTTAAATTCTGCCTAAGTGCTTACAGATGATTGTGAGTATACCTGCAGCGCCATGCATTGCCTGCAGTGCCATACAGTGCCTGCAGGGCATAATTAGAGGTACCCCTGTACAAGCATCAAACCCATTCTGACCGCAAAATATACAACTAGCAGGCTTAGTAGCTGGTTAGCTTTAAGATAATTGTAAATTTTTTGCAATTGGTGTAAATAATTATGAAATATTGTGCTTCAGAGTTCAAAAGACTAAAGTTGTGTTGGGTTTGTCAGTCTTACTTGCAATTGCTTCCAATTTGTCAATAATTTTGATTTCTTCTAATGACCGTTTGCTGGCTGGAAATTGTTTTCAGAAACTTCAAAATCAATCATTGCATCACTCTATTAGTGAGTAAAGGAGTTTTGTGTAGTTTTTCTCATGGTTTGAGTTATATGGAAGAAATCAGACTTCCTTTGCGTTTATTTACCTCTTTATTGTGCGGCCGACAGTTTCTTTTTTGATTATTTTCCAACCTGTTCTTAAACTGTGGTTTCCGTGACTGGAAGACAAGATGTCCTTACGAGATGTTTTTAAAATCTCCTCCGACACAGAGGCGTTATTTTTGCTGCTTCGGTAAAAAATATTCGATTTAATCAATTTGTCATGTAAAGACTTTTTGTTATGCTTGTCTGTGTGAGAAACATGACCCTTTCTTATGAAAAGTTACAAGACTGTCAGTTACAGTATGTTTATTTACTCTAATCAAGTTAATATTGTTTTCAGGCATGGAGAATAATTCGGTGCATGAAATTGATAATTCGTACAGTGTCACCAAAACACATGATCAAGTTATTTCTCCCACTTCTGCTTTTCTTTCGTTGAGCACTTCTTCCACATTACATGTCAGTACTATCTCTTTTTATAAACCTTCGGTCTCCTCTTCTAGTAAGAAAAAAGAACAAACTTTTACCTCTTCAACTACTGTCAGCATACCCTCTGACATGTCACCATATCAGATGGCTTTGTATCTCAAACCAAGGGTTCTTCTTTCCAATCCCAAGTCTTTTTCGGACATCCTAAATTTGGTATCTCGTTACACTGAGACGTTACGTTGGCCTTCATGGAAACAAAAAATCGTGGCACATCAATTGCTGAAATTACTTTCTGATCGTTTGAGTCAATCTTCCTTCAAGAAATATGGAATTAAAACTAGCACTTCTGCTCCAAAGAGTAAGCCTACCGGCCGAAAAAATTCTCCATACTTTAGCCAAGCTTTAGGAAACGTTGTTGAAGATTTAGTTTCGTCTTACTTGATGCAAAAGAGAACTAACCCTTCCCTTACTGTTCATGATTTTTTGAACTCTGTTTCAAGTCTCAAAGAGCTCCCTCTTCAACTACAATCAAAGTTGAGAGTTGCATTCAACAATTCCTTGAAAGGTAAGAAATTCGCAGCTTATTTCTTTTAGTACGGCTTCAGACAGTGTTTTGAATGGGCGATCATTCAACGTTACCGACTTGGCGTGGGCAGTTTAGCGTTGGAACACCTAACCCAAGCACTAACTCTAAACGGATACCTAAAACCCTGTCGTGACGCCGAGTCAGACACGCCGAAAAGTTCTGCGGTATTTTTGCATGACTTTATACAACTAGTTGCAAATTGCGCTTCCGAACCGAGTTTGATGTAACTGAATCGTAGTTTGCTCACTCTGGTGAAGTGCTCAGGATCTGCGCTTGGTTTACTCGTGCTTTGTATGCGTGGAACAGGTTTAGCTATTGCAGGTCATTTAAACCAATGCATTTTCTAAATTTGAGCTTCCATAAAATTGGTATTGGAAAGTTGTGTTTATAGCGTTAAATCCGAGCAAGCGGTAGGTTGTTGAAAATTGCTGCATTTTTTTGGTTCTAAAGATGTGATTTTTTTGCACAGAGCTTTATGGCTCTTCAACACGTTACAAGCGCGAACTATCTGCATCAGATAGCTTTTCCAGTGGGATTTTACCGGTATGTTAGAGACATTTCTGATATGTGTTTTCAAGGCTGATATTTCTACATCAATGATTAATCAAAATTGAATTGATTTGTTTTGAAATTGAAAGTAACGAATTGATCTTTATTTACTGCTCATGGTACTGTTATAACTATTTTAAATTTTCTCATTTGAGCGTTTTCTACTCTGCATTCCAATGTGACTCTAAATATCTGTGTTCTTTATAATATCACGATTGCGTAGAGTTAGACCTTGGTGACAAATGACGGTAGTCGCAAACAGGGCTGTTGGCGAGGACCTTTCACACTTCCGCATTTCTTGTAGCTTTTTTGCTTTTTGAGTTTTCACAAAATATTCATGCTTAAATCAAAGTCGTAATTATTATTTTCAGCGTGAAAGCACGGAAAGTCTTCAATCTTATTTGCAATCATTAGCGAGCCCCATCACAAATAACTTGGATTTATTCATTATGGTGCTAGCAATTGTTTTTGCTGGTAAGTTCTCGCTGGACCGTCATTTGCTTATGTTGAAGTTAAAGGCGTGTTTTACACAGGGTGAGCCAAAAGTAGGTCGACAGTGAATAAACATTTATTTAGAGATCACATACATATACGTGTTATTAGATGTGATCAGACAATTAATGAAAATTAAATTTTTTATCAACACAAATGGTCAAACTGTTTTTCTTCGTGATGCTGTTTATCACCGGCACTGGCAGAAAGAAAAAAAGGGGGAGGACATTTTTTTTCGTTGAATTACCATATCGCTACTGAGAAAGTTTCAGTCAGGTCTATTCGTTTATTATATTAAAGAATCAGTGATTTGATTTTATTGTTGCGCCACAGTCAGACAGTAATTCCAAACTTTTTTTACCTCTGCAAGACTAGAATTGTGAATGCTAACTACTGCGCACTGATTAATTCTGGAAGTAAAACCGCCCACTTTTTTTCTGATCACTTTTCTGCAAGTGCGCAACTGCGCCGATACTAACATCGGCGCTATGATAGGACATGTGCAAATGAGCAGTGAGCACGGTAGATGGCTTGATGGCAAACTTTTCAGGGGCAGTGCGCTAATGCACTCTTTAAAGAAGAAAGAATGTAACAGCGACTGATCATATGTTGCGTTCGGTTGTTTGAATATTGGGGG
The DNA here is from genome assembly GCA_964006365.1 of Trididemnum miniatum. Lineage (NCBI taxonomy): Eukaryota > Metazoa > Chordata > Ascidiacea > Aplousobranchia > Didemnidae > Trididemnum > Trididemnum miniatum. Next base: position 14,406,440 of record OZ023243.1, on the reverse strand, counting down.
CCGCCAGTTCCAACGCAATGACAATGCAATGCGGCAGGTTATCGACACAGCGGCATCATTCTCATTACAATCTATGTTTATGTATGCACAAAAATTATAATTAAATTGATCATTGAACAAATTTTCACCTCCCTTCGTCTTTCTGGCAATTCGATCATGCTTAGGCTGAAAAGAATTTAAGCGGGGATACCATAGTTAAATAACTTGTTTAAATGTATACCTTGAAAAGGGAGGGGACTGGTCCCCCTAATCCCCACTTTTGGCTGCGCCGGTATTGTTTATGTACTTCTGGCATAAATCTATTGCCAATGTTTTCACTTACTATGGCTCATCCTGTATTAATGCGACATTTCTTGACCTGACCAAGTTTACTTACAGATAATTTTCTATATTTTGGAGCAAATGAGCTTTCTATAGTTTTAAGTGTTAAAACCATGGTTAAGAAAAGAAATATCTGGCCCACAAAGCAGAGGTTAATCGTCTGACGATTTTGTATGTGCGAATCTATAGACCTCCTGGACATACTACTACTTTATACGCAAAATCAGTCAATAATTTAAAACTTTATTCCAAAATCTGAAATCGATTTCGACCTGGGTCGAAATCGTTTTTAGGTGTTAGGTGTTTATTGGAAACGGTCACTCCAAGTTAGTTTTCCGTGTTTAGAATTAAGTAAAGGATATGACTAAGACGAGAAACAAAATCAGTATTTTGTTTTTCATTTCAGGTGAGATAATAGCTGCTCCTGTTGATTTGTTGAGTGATTGTTCTTTTTACGATTATGTGGATAAAATGGATTGTCTTCATTTATATGGCGGCCATAAGATATCGGCCCAAGTGGCAACTTTGTTAGCCGGACTTGCTGTATCCGCTGCTATGTATTATATGCCTTGCATTTGTTTTAATTTTATACCGAAGTAAGTAATGAATGTTTATGTTAAAGGCTAATTGCATTCAGAAGCAGTTTGATTGATACATCAAGAAAAAATGCTTCTCGATAATACTTCTTAATGGATTTGCGCTGTTTTAAATGAAATTCAAATCGTCATTATGCTCGTGGTAATACCCCGAAGCGTGTAGTCATTCTAAATATCGTTCTTGAAGATTTCACTGCTCCACCACTTTCCATATTAATTGATACAATTTTTAGTCGATGTGTGGATGGTAAGATACATCCAATTTTTGGGCAGCTATCGTGAAATGACTGCGCTTTTTTACAGCTATTTGGTATTTGCTTATACTGAAGTGTTCAATGGTTCTGTATCATTATATTGTAATATTTAAGTTTTTTTTAGAGATCATATTATTTTTTTTGCTTTTGCGATTATGGCTGGTTTGTCTTTGCTTGTGATTCCGTTTTACCCATCCTCTGAGCAGCGATATAATGGCAAAGCCGGCGATCTCGGTGTTTCTCTATGCCCCAGTTGCAATACTCAAATATTCCGTGACTACAGGTAAGGAAAAAACAATTTTATGTCAATAATGTGTTACTCTTGCAAGAAGATTTTGTCTGAAAAATTGATCAGTGTTGACCATTTTTAATGAATGTCTACTATAAAAAAGTGTCCCGATACTCGCCGGCTTCGATGTCTTGGACTTCCTAAACTTCTAACCACTGGCAAGAAGGCACTTGCCACACTTATGTGCTTCCATCAGAAAATTCAACCACAATAAAATCGGTGGAAGATAGCTACCACTGGACCAACTCCACCTTTGTCAGTTCTACCGGTTGCAATAGCTTCGTCATCTCCTTCGTGATATTAATATACTGTTCACGTGTGTGTGTGTTTTTTTTTTTTTTTTCTAGGCGAGCCCTGCATCTAGTGACAGTTTTTCTGGGTGGAATGATGCAAATTATTGAATACAACTTCCTTTTCTGGCACATAGAGGATCTTCGTGGTTCTTCCTACGCCGTATATGGTTTCCTTGTTGCAGGTATTATCAATTGATTTAGTGGTGAAACTCTGTGTTCATCATCACTTATTGTAGCACATAGTACCTGTGTTTCCTTCCGGCTTATCTTTATGTGCTTAAATTGTGCCAGGAATAGCTTTGTTTACTTCCATACTGTGTCAGCCTTTTTTAAAGAAAAGCTGTTGTGACTAGAATGAACCTACACGGTCCACGACAACTCGACGCGGAAAACTCGCCGCGAACAAACTCGCCGCGGAAAACTCGCCGCAGAACAAACTCGCCGCAAAACAAACTCGCCGCAAAACAAACTCGCCGCAAAGCAAACTCGCCGCAAAACAAACTCGCCGCAAAGCAAACTCGACGCGAAAAGTGTGAAAAGCACGTATGGTTTGCGTACGCTTTGATGTTTAAACTTTGCTCGTATTTGCATTAATTGCTTCAAAAGATTGCACTTTGGATTAATACTCGAAAAATGTAATGCATGATTAGCAAATTAAAATGGATTCTTTTGGAAAACTTTAATTTACGTATACAGTCGTTCATGAAATTATTATTCGCTTAAATTATAACTATATTTTAATTTAATATAATATAATGCTTACTTACAGACTGCGGAGATAAGCCCCGCAACGCAATCCTACAAGCGAGTATAAAAGAAATTTTAGTTTGACCGTAAGTTGTCTTAATATTTGCTGCAACTTAAAAGAGCGTTTATTTATGATTTAAGAATGGTTAGGGTCCATTAGATTAAAGTAATCAGGCTTTGGACGTAAAATTTGCATCTTCTTTCAACGCCTGCTTATCCGTGAGGGTTGCAGGATAATTTGCATTGGTTCACGAGCATCCCTAAGCCATATTTTTTACTTGAATTTTCGTACTATGTAATACAGTTTCTGACTCCCGGCCAGCGCCCTAACTGCGCTCTTGAGTCTCAGATCCTCCTGCAAAAATTTCTGTATAAGCGACTTTTTCTGCTTAAAGGTAACAGAGCTAGATTCGAGATATTTTGTTACAAAAAATTGCGATTAAAACGTTTAAAGTTAGAAAAAGCGTCCAAGTCTAAATATAAAAGCTGCAAATCCACTGAGGAGTGAGGAAGCTTCCAGCGCTTTCCCAGACCAAAGCAAGTGCTTGCCGAACACCCACGTTTAACAGACAATACAATATATTAGCAAAAGAACAATTTATTGAAAAAAAAAAGTGACAAACAACGCAAGTGAAAGGAAAACAAAGGTGACTAAGAAGGAAAATAAGCAAATGGACAATTTATGGATCCATCTGAAAATTGTGGCTAATACCCCGCAAAAAGTCCATTACTGACTGAGGATGACTGCTGTTAAACCGCGTTATGAGGCGGCTAATCCTTTTGTCGGCCTCCAAATATTTTCTCCTTTTTTGTGCCGGTAAATATCCGGAAGTCATCCTCAGCCATTCTGCATCCCGTGCCTTTTGCATTTTGCGTAGACCATCAATCAACTTCCATATGCTGGGATGGTCGACTCCCAGTTCACTTTGAAGCCGACGGTGCGAGGCCTCCGCATAATAGTTGGTGCGGTCCTAAATAGTGTAAAATATGAAATAAGTAGCAAACCTCAAAATGATATATATATGTAATATTGGGAAGATTGATTGGGAAGGGCCACAACATTTGTGTTTTATAGGGTAGATTAGATTTCGTTCATTTTTGGATTGATACAATTAGTTAACCGATTAGAGCAAAGGTTTAGTGTGAAAGCGTGAACCGTACGTGCTTTTCGCACTTTTCGCGTCGAGTTTGTCTTGCGGCGAGTTTGTTTTGCGGCGAGTTTGTTCTGCGGCGAGTTTGTTTTGCGGCGAGTTTGTTCTGCGGCGAGTTTGTTCTGCGGCGAGTTTGTTCTGCGGCGAGTTTTCCGCGGCGAGTTTGTTCGCGGCGAGTTTTCCGCGTCGAGTTGTCCTGCTTCGGAACCTACAGGAACCCAAACTGAAAAAGCTATTTTCTCTGTTTCGAGGAACCTGGTTTCCATTACTCAAATCGGGCCTAAAACGTCTCAAAAAAAAGCTTATTCTATTTACCCTAGTTAAAAAATTGCTTTCAACCTGTTCCAGAGCGTTCATGTTTAGTAATTATAGTACCCGTCACTAACTTTGTATACAATTAAGCAAGCTGTTGGGATTTTTAGTGTAGATTTATTACGTGCAATTGTTGCAAATTTATTATTTTCAATCGATACCATAGAGTGGGACAGCGCTGTTTTGGGCTTTTAGCCCTCGTCAGCCGCCCTCACGTTCTGACTTCCCATTTAGCAAGCTAGGTATGACGATGTTTGTCTTATTTACAATTGTGTTGTTTCTTAGCTAACGCTTTGGCCACCTTATTGGCTTTGGCATTCGGACGATGCTTCAAGAAATTTGATTGGATTATTCCGTTATCACTGCTTACTATTGCATCGAAATTCTTTATCTACTCATATCTTAAGCAAGCTTGGTCCTATATTCCAATACAGAGTTTAAACATGTTTGGTAAGTTGTTAATTTACATGCATAAGGCGATGCTGTATTGGTTTTCAGTGATGTAAATAATTTAGTGAAAGAAAACAAAATTTTCATTTTTCTCTCGTTATTACGCTGAAGCATGTAGCGAGTGGCGAAGCCCATCTCTGCTTAGCGCCTAGGCAACGCAGTTCCGAAAAAACGTCGCAGCGGTGGCGAGCCGTTGGCGAACCTGTGCCCGATTTTACCAACCCAGGATTTGAACCCCAGACCTTCCGTACCATCAGCAATGTGCTTAGCAACTGAGCTAACCGGCCTGTTCAGTGAAAGAAATCGCTGTATAATCAAATAGATAAATGGGTTAATTTTGAACTGTCTAGTTGGGTTGAAAATTTTGTCATTGTTCTGTTGTATTTTTTGCATTTCAGGTATGCCTTTACTTTGGACGGTCATTAATCATGAAACGAGTATGATGACGTCACAAGGAGATGGACCTGATTTACTGAAAGGGCGGGAACAGATTCACATTTTTGCACAGTCATCGAGACGACGAGCTATGTATAATGCTTACGTATGCGCTTATCAAGTGAGTTGAAGCGAAATATAAAGTCGATCTAGTGTTTTTCCTTCGTGTTTTTGAACTTGAATCCTTTAGGTTTGTGATTTACAACAATTCGATCAGTTTCTTCAATAAAAGTTTTTATTTGGCACCATGTAGCTCTTCCAGTTTTGTACGATCTTATTTACAAATGATGCTTTTGGGTAATAGGTAATGTCAAATCAGAGTTTTGTGCTTAATAACTTTAACCCGGAGTTGGTAATACAAAAACTTACCAGAATTATTTGTGAGTCATAAAATAATGATTCTACAGTACACTGTACAGACTGACTTGACGACCCCGCCTTTCCTGCAATGAGCCCATTGCGATTTCCAGGAAAGGACCCTTGGTTTTTCGCAACCTCTCATCTGAAAGATATTGCTGTAATTTTCTTTTCATTAATTCTATTTCTACGTGATCGGTTGTTTTTTTAAATTTGCAGAGTATCTTTCGAAATGAAAATAAATGCTACTACTCGTGACCTACAGTAGTGTACTGTAAATTAATCGTTTATGTCCTTGTCCTATTTAAGTTTGAGATACTTGCAGTGGCGGACCCAGGGGGGTTGGGGGCTCGAACCCCTCTTTTTTGAAACCGAACTCTTGTATTTAAAGTGAAGTGTCCAAACTGTGCAAGTGCAGTATGTGCTGCTATTTCAAAACAGCTGTGACAGAATTTGCCCCGCATCATGGTAAAGCCAAATCGGCTGGTTGGTATAATGGTAAGAGACATTGTTATCAGTGTGGGCAAGGGCTGATCCAGGGGAAGATGCATTCCCCTACCAGCCATTTTCAAACATATTTTTCATGAATACAACTTTTCTATAATTTCGAACCTTTGTGATAACATTAATCTTTACGCCCTAAGCACGCATAATCGAAAATGGACGAACAAAATGCATCATATTTGGTGAGACACTCAGATTTAGGGGCAAAAAATTTTATCGAAATTTTCCTAAAAATTGTTCTAAAAGTACTAAAATGGCCACGACAGTATGTAAATTTTCAAAGAATGCCCCCGGACCCCCCTAGGGTCTTTTTAATTCTCAATATGCTTCAAAATGAATTTGACGGAAAAAACTGCGCTTGAGAAATGTCAAAATTTGGTGCCCCCTCTCTGAAAAAATCTGAATACGCCGCAGACATGAAAACATTTTTCAAAGGACTTCTTACGTCTTTTTTGGGTTTAACGTCTTTGTATTCAGTTAACATCAATCAATCAATTTTCTGAACCCGCTTATCCTTGGGAGGTTGCGGGGGCAGCAGCTCGAGTTGGATCCTCCAAGCATCTCTATCCTCTGCAACAAAGGACAGATGCTCTGCTGGGATGCCAAGGCGAGACCAACTAAGATCTTCTACGTAATCTCGCCATCGAGTTCTAGGACGGCCTCTAGGCCTTTTGGTTAAAATTCAACCTAATTCAAAATTTCATCCCCCTCCACCAAAATTTTCTGGATCCGCTCCTGAGTGCGAGATCGAGTTTTTTTTTTATAACCCTCCCCCCCTTTTAAATATGCTTGATGCGCCCCTGGTTACTGGAGTCCGTTATTGATGTACTTGCTGCGGCCAAAGGTGCACCGTGAAAGGTGAAAACATGATTATTTATTAACTGCTGCGTGTTATTCTCAGATGGCCAAGTGCTAAGAGCGTCTGCCTCGGAAGCTGTAGACTTGTGTTTGATTCCAAGTCGGGTCAAACCAATGACTTTAAAATTGTTATTCGCAGTTTCCCTGCTTGACGCTCAGCATGAAAGGGACAGTGTGGAAAACAAACCGGCAAGTTTACTTGTTGTGCCGTTGGGAAAGGCACTTAGCGGGATTCCCTCATGTTGATGTGGTAGACAGATGGCCGGCAACTCCTAAGCGAGCTCGTATAGCGTATTGATCGCTTTCTCGTTTTAGGAGAATATATGCAACTTAAAACTAAAAAAAATTTATTTTTCTGATGTTTTGCTGTTTCAGGGTATAGGATTTTCTTTGGGCAGCTTAGTAGCTGGATTTGGGTTTTACCTTGCTGAAGATACTCTCGTCCCAATATTGCGTATTGCTGCTGGTGTTGCAGCTGCTTGGGCTATGGTTTGCTTCTTGTGTCAATTGTGCTGCGCAAAAGCAAAACCTCAAGAACACGATGATTATTTAACGCTACTTGATGAGAGTGGAGATGAAGATGAGTTATATGACAAAAGTATTTTTTCAACTTCAATAAAAGGTAGGATTTTTCAAATTTTTAAAGTAGAATAACAGGCCGGTTCGCGCAATGTTATCGGTGCTGGAGTGTAGGATTACGCCTAGAGTTTGTACCCCCTTTGTGTCATAATTATAAAAAGCTGTATCATCCACGCAAAGTTCTTTATGTACAAAATCGGCAAGGATGAAATTAAAGCGGCGGTTGTAACCATCGCCCGACGACAAGAAACCCTGAGATGCTCTAGTGTATCTCCATTCTCCAAAAGGTGTGATAAAAGTCGTAAGGTGGCGGTCGGACTCACGCAACGGTACGCTATGATAACCATTCCAAGCGTCTGTTACAGTTTTGCAAGTGTTTGTCGTAATTATGACACAAAGGTGGTACAAACTCTAGGCGTAGTCCTACAGGGAGGTGTGTGGATCGATTCCTAAACCGGTCTAAAAGTCGATCGAGTTCGCAGACCTGGTTCCTGTTATTTCAAGTAATGATAATTTAATTATTAAACAATTGCATATCCGTTGCAACATCATCGCTCAAGCAATGGGGCATCTTGCACGAAACTATAGGCTACAATATTTATCCTTTTCGTTGTGCTCATTGATTTGGTAATTATCATGTGTTATAGGTGGTCGTAAAGCGATTTCAGGATACAGAGATCCAAAAAAATTGGCTCTAAGTAGAAAAAAGAAGCGATCGAAGAAGAATGAAGTTTTCTTGTCATGTGACAAAGAACTGGAACGTGATTGGCAGATTCTAAATTCGAGAAAAACAGCCAACATTCTGTAGGTCTAATTCATTCCTATGTTTTAACCTGGTGTGGTGCTCTTTGTAAGCCGTGGTGTGTTGAGATTATGTTAGTGCCTGTGTCTGCCTCTGGAAATTAGTTTATACTTGAGTGCTTTTGGTTTTCTGTTGCTTTTTTCGAATATTTTTGTTTACTTAGTGTTTTGTATCGTACTCGTTTAAGTAAACGTTTTTCAGATTTTCAAGTTTTACCAGCTACTTTTCGTCGTGCTTAGTTTGGTGCAAAATAAATTTATTGAATGGCTTTTTGCTGTTACAATTAATCGGTGACTGCTGTTACAAAATTTCACGTTTATGCAGTAAAATTTGTTCTGTGTTTGTATTAAAAAAGCTTTTATTTAAATGTTTTGCACGTATGTTTGAACTGTGGTGATCTGTCTGCGTTATCGTTTGTATGATTGTCCAACCGCAATTCCTACTTTTGCTAAACTTCAGACCATTAGTGCAATGTGAAACTGTGTATTGGTGTTAATAAAATCGTTGTAGTGCACTAGTTTATCTGTTTTTCAACATTTTCTGGTGGGGTCTTATGGAACGAGACTACTTTTGTTTAGCTTTATTGTATTACTAAGCGGCGTGTTTGAAAGAAGTTTAGCATCAGTATTTCTGAGACTTATTTAAATTGTAACCAACTCCTTATATTTTAATGAGTTTTCGCCTAAAATGTGGCTTAATGACTCAAATAAGTGGCTGTTTAGAATAATTGCCCCTCTATCATTCGTATGCGATGAAAAAAACAATTTGCTGTGGCGTAATTGAGCATGTATTGTGACGTTACGTCTGGATTCAACTTTAAAATACGACATTTTTGGCATTTGAATCGTGTGGAAAGAGGAAAAGTCACTCTACGCCATGCATGGGCAACCTTTTGTCACTGGGGGCCAAAATGTGCATTTGGAACTTGACTGAGGGTCGGAGCCGTAATTGTGATTTTAAGTGTAATCTAGGTACATATTTTTGTGGGGTTTGGATTGTATTCATGTAATGCTATTTTACATGCAATGTGTTTTCAATTTTGTTTGCACAGGGATATCCATAAAAAATGTTTACCTATATTGAAATAGGCAGCACTTTCACCATATTTTATCTGTAATTTCTGTATTGACATATAATTGTAATAATGAAAATGAAAAATTTATTAAACCCAATGAATTGTCAATCTTAATATGTCAGATATGCTATAAAGGTAATAGTAATGTTTAATTGAATCTGGGCTTGGTGCTTTTTCACCAGCTTGTCAATTTTTGGTGCTATGCTGGAGGCGGCCACTCTTGGACTATTTTCAAGATGACAATCTGTCAGTCTTGATCTAGTTTTTGACTTAGTGTGCTTCATGTTGGTGAACAGCTGCTCGCAGATATAAGTACTCCCAAATAGTGACATTTTCTTTCGGGCTAAATCTTTCGTAACACAATATAAAATAAATGAATATCGATATATTACATAGGCCTACAGCCCTAGAAAATTTATTGACGGGCCTGATGAGAAGCCTTGGCGGCCGGATTTGGCCCGCGGGCCGTAGGTTGCCCATGCATGCTCAACTACGCTATATGATACGATTTAGAATACATGGAAAAGGTCTGGCTCGCTTGCGTTCAACGATATCTGTTGAACCTATCATACAAGCATGATACAAGAGAATGCTGCGTCATCGTTCAGCGTTAAAAAAAAGCAATTTGTCGTTCATCAAAAAAAAAGGAACTCTGCGCTGATATTACGAACATTGAAGACCAGAAAATCCAAATATTTGACTTGAATGGAATTAACATGTGTGCCTGTGATATGCAGGGTGTGCACTGAACACCTTGAACCTCTGAAGAATACGCCCCTGAGTGTAAGATTATAAAATGCTTTATATAAAAACCACATAGGCTAGCATTGGATGCATTTTGCATCTACAATAAGATCTACTTGGGGTAAATTTTACTGCTGCTATGACGCTTTTTTGTGTTAAAAAAAAAATTCAATTTCAATTCGTTTTTCATTTCCGCACTTCAAAACGTTAGAAACACACATTCCTATCAGTACAGTCAGTGATGGGCACGATAAACCTTTCTATACTAAAGCGATAACGTCAAAAAAGCTCTGAGCGATATCGATAAATCTGAATTTCTTAAAGCGATATCGGTAAATGTTGCGGTAAATTTTTAATGTGTTTGACAAAGTTTTTTTTTTTTTTTGTAAGTCTAATTGCAAAAATGTTTTTTCTAGATTTTTCAAGAAAATAAAGCAGCTCACGGACTCTGCCGTGAAATTAAGCCAAACAAAGAAATAATTTTTAAAAATTACTATAGCTCAAGTCATAATGGACACCGGGTGTTTTTTCCAAAGCGCCAACTCACTAACCTTGACGTTTAAACACTGCGTGCATAAAAAATTGTTTATCGAGGTAATTTATCGGCGATAGCAAAAACGATAACGGTAATCGATAAATCAAAATTATTTTGAGCGATAATCGATAAAAAATTATCGCGATAAATGCCCATCTCTGAGTACAGTAAATATTGACAAAGCACGGAAAAGGGCACACGCAGCAAAACGGATAACCGTTGAAACATGCCCGTCAAGAAGACTAGGCATGGCTGCATGACCCTAAAAAAACCCATTGGATTTAACAAAAGCACACACGCATAACGAACCAACTCAAAAACAAAACTAATTAATTAGTTAAGCAACTTGCCTTAGCAGACAAGATCAATTCAGTAAATAAACATTACCATTAAGATTCCAGCCTGTGACCCCAGCTATTGGGAGGCTAACAGGTTTTGAACCTTGCACAAGGGTTACTGGAGGTAGTTGTGAATGGGTAACCTCTTTCATCCGCACTTGTTAAAAGACAAGTTCACAACCGGGTACAGTTTTTACTCATGTCCAGGAATGTATTGGTTCAATGAATAACTATCAGATTAAGGATAAGAGCAGAAATATTTGCCAATCTTTTTCAATATAGTCTTGAACAGTACTAATAACTGCAAATTTCGTATACCTTATTTAATCACAAAGTGGCATTTTTTTTGAAAACTAAGTTTTGGTAGGCCTAATAATAATTGACCATTTTTTCAGAAACAGACACTGTTTATCTATCAAATTAAAGTGAAGTATTGCTTCTGCATTGCGGTCATTTAGTGTTGGTTGGTGTTGCTAGTCGCCATCTTTTTGGATTTCCAGCTTGATGATTCCATTCGTCCTTTAAATATCTGCAAATAAAGATTCACAGCAGCATTTATAAAGATCAACGGCAGCACCATAAAGATCAACAGCAGCACCACCATGCTATGCTTGGAGCAAATATTAAGCAACAGCAGTGACGTACGCAGGATTTTTCAATGGGGGGTGGTTAGTGAGATAGTGACGTCACAGCTTTTCTAATGCCATAACGAAGAAAACAATCCAGATATTAATTCATTCATTCACACTTTTGCTTGATTCTTTGCGCTTCATTTAGGAGCGAAAAGATTTCACAAAAACTCAAGCTGTCAATCCGTGGCTAAAAATTTACTAAAAAATTTTTAGATGACCTCCGTTTTAGGCCTTAGGAAGGTTAACTGACTAAAACTTAGAGCGGGATAGCGATGTTTCGGGCTATTAGCCCTCATCAGCCGCACTCAGGTAAAGGTACACTCATACTTTGGAATGCTTGACCTTGATCAGCCAAACACCCTCCGGATTTGCCAGGAAGGACGATGTTCGTTTTTACTGTTAACTGACTAAAGTAGGCTAGCTTTCGCAACGTCACGAACAGGGTGTGGCCAGGGAGGTAAAACAGGTATATAATTGCTTCCCTCCAAAAAAAATCTTCAAGAACCATCATTGATATAAACAACGCATAGGCTATAAACGTTCATAAAAACATTTAATAAGCACTCATTATGAAAGGGGCATTTTTCCATGTCTTGAAAACTGAAGGCAGTAAAGCATGAGAAAAAACTGCCCTCCCCACCGCAACATTTTTAAATTACGCGCGAGAGGTATCTCTAATCACGTGATTAAGGTCAAAAACAGCGTCGATATTATTTAAGTATTTTTCACTCAAATCCAGTGGTGGGCACTCGTTACTTTGAAAGTAACGAAGTTACCGTTACTTCTTAAAAATGTAACTTGCAACTTTTCGTTACTCGTTACACGTTACTTGAATTTTTTTTTAACCTTGATTTACGCTAAAACCGTAGTTTTTAAAGACATCGCTGTCAGTGCGGTAGGTCTTGGTTTCGATTCTCCGATCGGTCAAGTCGGACATAGTCCGCAGACAGCAGTCACCAAAGACGGGTCACGCCATTCGTCACTCGCTTCGGCGTAAAACCGCGAGTACAATAAAGATTTTTTTTCCTGATTTTGTTGACACTATATCCGAAACAGCTGCAGAGCGTAGTAAGCAGTGTTTTTTCTTAAAGTTCGACCTTTAAGACGATTACAAGTTTTATAAGACCAAAAATTATTGTGATTAAATATGCTGTAAGCAGGCCCGCCGAGAGGGGGTGCAGAAGGGGTCACTGTCCGGGGGCCCGGGGACAAAGGGGGGTCCGGGGTTCAGAGTTGTCACGTTTAGAATGCAAAATTCATCAGCTCAAACTACGGCCTGCGGACGCGATGATGTTTTTTTTTTTATTTCAGCCCGAAATTCGAACATCTGCGGACGCTATGACCTTATTTTGCTCATCACTAGATGTTGAGCCGAAATTTAAACATCTGCGGAGGCTGTGACCCTTCTTTTGTTCATCACTTGATTTTGGGCCGAAATTCGAACATGTGCAAACGCAATGGCCTTTTCTATTTTTTTTCTCATCACGTGATTTTAAAGCACCACTGACCAAAGGACCCAAACGAAACTTTTGCCCCGGGGCCCGAAATTTCTCTCGGCGCCCCTGGCTGTAAGTGTACCTATTTAGACAACATGGGAAAGAAACGTATTGGTGAGACCATTACAAAAATTAGAGGGACCGTTTTGGTTCCTCAAAACGCCTTAAAAAAACACTGGTAGTAGGAACGAATTTTAATCTGGCAACTCAAAAGGAATTTCGAAAAATCTCTGCTTCGCATAAAAGGCACCAAAGAAATCTGGCGCTCTATCGCTTTCTCACTTTGTTGTATTTTGTTTTTTCGTTTCGCAGCAAAGTGTGAAACTTTACTCTTCCAGCAGCAGCTGCATGTCGCTGCGAATAAAAATTTTCGTAAGGTGCTAGACTGTTGGAGTCTGGTCTGGACTTTCTGTCCGTCATTCGCAAACCTGTTTTGTTTCCAAGTCAAACGCATTCGCTGAAAGTTAAATCGTACCCGAAAGTCCACAGAAAAATGATGTTTGCTTAATTTTTGTTAATTTAACATTTTACGATTTTCATTTAACGCAAACAATGAAGTGCATTGTGAAATAGCAACGAGTAACTAGTAACTTTGAAATATCGCTAATAAAGTAATTTCGTTACGCAATTCATTACTTCTTTTCAAAGGTAACGACGTTACCGTTACAGTTATTCCAAAAGTACCTCGTTACAGTAACGAGTTACGATTGTAATTCGTTACTGCCCCCCACTGCCCAAATCACAGCGTCGATATCATGAGAATACTCTCAAGCACATGATCGGGGTGCCTGGGAAACAGAGCACTCCAGCTCCTGAGACAGTTACGGTGCGCAAAAACGATTTTGCCTCCCCCTCCTGTTCCGCCACTGGGCCTTTTTAAATCTTTTGTTAGTCTGGTCTACCTTGGCAGTATTTTTATTTTATTTTCAGCACTTAGATAGGGCAGTGTCAATTCAGGTTTTATATTTTAATAATTTTTCAACAAACCGGCCGGTTATAGCGCAGTGTTAAAGATGTCGTTATCGATGGCCAGGGCATGCTATGGAACAGTGCTGACAGATTTTTTTGGTGGTTTATAGCCCAAATCCACTAAAAAGTAGCAAATCACCATAAAAAGTAGCCTAAATAATTTTTAACGAAACAATTAGTAGAGTAGCAAATCGCTTTAAAAAGTAGCCCAAATAATTTTTTAACGAACCAGTAGCCTTCTTGCCTACCGGTACGTATATATGTAGGCTAAAAGTATAATCTGTATCGTAGCAGTAATAGCATGCTTTAGACATTCTTACCAGATTACCCAGAGCCGGCGGCAGAGCAGTCGATTAAGGGAGGCCAAACGTTTGTCAGGGAGCCCAAAGTTTGAAATAAGCACAAAAGCCGCTGTCTTCGAAATAGTAAGCTTGTTAATTGGGGGGGGGGCTAAGCATGTCGATTGGGGGAGCCAGGCCCACCCTTGGCACCGGCCCAGAGATTATCTCTGCAGGAAGCTAAGTAGTACCGATAGTAGTAGACTAGTAGTAGGCCTATCTGATTCGGCGAGCGGTGACTGGTGACCTCACTGACAGCAGCTCATCTAACACTAGCAAGCAGGATTGCCAGATGATCAACTAGAAAAAAGTCCAAAATTAATCTCAAAATAGTCCAAATCGGGTCCAAATTTACAATCAAGAAAAAAGTCCAAATTAATTATAAAAAAGTCCAATTTACCGCCCAAAATCAAGTGATGAGCAAAAAAAAGGTCCACCACTTCCGCAGGTGCCTATTTTCACTATTTGTTACAAAAAAGTCCAAATTAATTTTAAAAAGTCCAATTTACAGCCCAAAATCAAGTGATGAGCAAAAATAGGTCCACCACGTCCGCAGGTGTCCAATTTTCACTATAATTTGCTGTCTGTCAATGCGCAAATGCAAAATTGCAATATGTAGATCCACTTTTTTCAACAAACTTTTAAAAATTCCAAACTTTTAATCACAGTGGTCCAAAGGTCCAAATAAATTTTTTTCGGTCCAAGCAAGTTGAAAAAAGTTCAAATTTCGCGAATTTGGACCTAAAGTAGTCCAATCCGGCAATCATGCTCGCAAGCAGTTCCATTTAAAACAGGGGTGGGGAACCGGCAAAGCATAGCGGGCCGCATTGGTAGCAAGATACTTTCAGCGGACCACATTTACTTTCAATTTAAAAGTTTTGTCTTAAAAATGCACAATATTACGTCGCAAATTTATTAAGCATTCATGCTGAGTTGTTTCTACCGCAAAAATCAGAGACTTTTGCGCGTTTTTTATGCCACGAAAACAACATGTAGTTGAATGTGAAACAGTTTTTAACAAATCTTAACGTTTTCTATTCTACCAGTTTGTTGTACACTATGCAAAGTTCTGATGCGGGCTACATTCAAAACCTAACCGGGCCGCAGGTTCCTCACCCTTGATTTAAAATATAATGTTTTTATGACGTCACATTATTGAGCATCCTAAAAAATAACAACCAACAATATAGTATTATCGCCATCGGATCATGAATCTGATTGCATTGTTAAGCAAAAGACTATGCTTTATCTTGTTTTCGGAAAACCAAAGAAAAGAATCTACCGTTTAAGAAAAAAAGTTATTCAAAAAAAGCAATTATAACTCTGGAATCAAATTAGCCCAAAACAAAAAAAAATAGCAAGCTGCTTACCAAGAGTAGCCCAAAAAGTAGTAAGTCGCAAGTTTTAAAATTTAGGCGCAAAAACGCTTTAAAAGTAACCCAATTTGCGACTTTTAGCCCAATCTGGCGACACTGCTATGAAATGGAAAGGAGGACGATTTTTCCATATTCCATACTGCAAAATTTCTTCCATTCCATACTAAGAATTTTCCATTCCATACTAAAATTTTTTTCCGTATTCCATTCCATTCTTCCATGCTAATATAATTTAGCGTAATGAATGGTAAATGCAGTGACGTAGCGAGAAATTTTAAAAAGAGGGGAGCAAAGTTTCCACATTTTTGTTAGGTGCATTTTCTTTCGGCAGAATTAATTTAAAGCTGATTGAGAAACAAGAAAAACTCTAGGGAGATTTGGGGGCATGCTACCCGGAAATTTTTGAAATTTTTACATGCTAGCTATAGCCTAGTGGCTATTTTAGTACTTTTTGAATAATTTTCGGGCAAATTTTGTTTAAATTTTTTGACCCTAATTCTGACTGCTTCGCCAAATATGATGCATTTTGTTCGCACATTTTCGATTATGCGTGCCTAAAGCGCAAGGCTTATTGCTATCGAAGAGGTTTGAAATTAGAAAAAAAATGCATAAGCCTAAATCAAAAATATTTTTGAAAATGACTGGTGAGAGCTGGATGCGTACCCCTCATCCTACCCCCCTGGATCCGTCTCCGGCCATAAGCTAAAGAAACCATCAAAAGAGTTTGGCATATTTCAGTCACTTGGCACCATCAATTTTATTCTTTTTTACAAAAAGGCAGAGCCAAAACGGGGGGGGGGGGCATGGCACATTGCTCCTTAAATACGCTCCTGGGTAAGTGCACCATCATTAAATTATGCGGCACACACGTTATCTACAGGATAAGCTTTCCAATCTAAAACTAGTCATGTGAAGGCAGCGCAAGTATAACCACATTGGATCGATAGGCCTACACATGTATTCATTCGTTGAACTATCCTACATTGCAAAAAACATAATGAATAAACACAATTTTAACACATGCATGTAAACATAGACGTAAACAATGTAGGCTATTGATGCTTAACGCAATAGAACAACACAGTCACAACATGCGAAAAACTTAGGCTTCACTGCAGAACCAAAAAATGACTAATTATTCTCATTCTAGTTTGGTAGTAGTTTGTAGTTTGTTTGAGTTTCCATATATACAGTAGCCTATATGTAGTCAGTATGGAAGTATGGAGGACGATCTTCCATTCCATTTTTCAAATCTTCTATTCCATTCTGAGCATCTGCCATATTCCATACAAAAATTCTTCTTTCATTCCGAACCATTTTCCATTCCATTCTAATCCAAAGTATGCCCTGTCAATGGAAAAGGTCTGAGATTCAATTTCCAGGCAGGTCAAATCGGACACAGTGTAACCAACAGCTCGCCGCCGCTACGACGATTCTTTGGAGTTGTGTTGCCCAGGCGCTAAGCCACAGGGTCGGGCCCCGCCACTTGCTACCACGCTTCGGTACTACTGGGAGTTAATGATACGAGTAATCTTACAGTGAAGTGTCGGCGGCGTGGCGCAGTGGTTTGGAGCGTCGTTTTTACGACGACCATGATCGCAAGGTTGATGGTTCAACTCCCAACCTAGTTTCGTTGTTGCGTCCTTGGATAAGATGCTTTACGATGATTATTTCTGCTTGGTGGAATCTGGCAAGCAGCAAATTAAAGAAGTTAGAAGAAAATTCAACCGGAAAACTAGGAAACAAAGGCAACTCCTAAGCGAGTCTGGATTCGTCCTACGCATAGCGCCTCCGCCGCTTTCTCCTGATAAGAGAATAAAGATGAAGAAATCAAATCAAAGATTTTATTTTTTAAAAACAGATACACAGTATTTAAGGAAGCTCCTGCTTACCAGTTGCTTCACAGCAGCTGCAATGACAAATATGCAGTTCAAGCAAAACACATCAGAAAAGTTGGAATACCGGTAATGTTGCATCGCGTGGTAATAAAAGTTTCTCGAAATTAAATTAGAAAATTAGACCGAACGGAAAATTCAAAAATGTGGCAGCAATTTCGGCAAGTTCCGCACGAAAAAAAAGTCAGTTCATTTCAAAATAGAAAGGTTTCACATTTTCTGCAATTGTCAAAGTCAAGCGCAGCGTAGAGATGTGCTTAACCGTTACTTTTGAGTAACGGTTCCAAGCGATTACTTTGGAAAATATATTTGATACTTTATATCCGTTACTTGTATTCGTTTAAGAAATCACGAATCAAAGACCTTTTTTCTTTATTTTAGTCTTCACCCGATGTTTGGGGGAAAATTGGGCGTCGGAAGCGTGAAGACCTTTTTTTTTTTGGTCTTCACCTGATGTTTGGGGGAAAATTGGACGTCGGTAGGCGTTAAATTCTGGTAGAGATGTGCTTAGATCCAACAGGTCAGATGGCCGAGTGGTATAGAGCGTCTGTCTTTTGAGATGTAGACTCTGGTTTCATTCTGAGTCGGGTCAAACCAATGACTTTACAAATTGGTATTCACAACTTCCCTGCTTGACGTTCAGCATTGAAGGGACAGCGTGGAGAACAAGCCGGCAAGTTTACTTGTGGTGCCTTTGGGAAAGGCACTTAGCGGGATTCCCCCATCTTGGTGTGGAAGACAGATGACTGGCAACTCCTAAGCGAGCTCGTATAGCGCATTGATCGCTTTCTCGTGATAGGAGGATAAATATGCAACTAACTAACTAACTAACTATGCTTAACCGCTACTGTTAAGTTCTTATTGATTGCTTTTAAGTTCTGAGTGATACTTTAGACTCTAAAGTAATTAGACCTTCAAATAATCACTTAGAACTTGAAAGTAATCACCTAGAACTTAAAAGTAACGGTTAAGCACATCTCTACCAAATTTTCACGCCTTCCGACGTCCAATGTTCGCCCAATTATCGGGTGAAGACCAAAAAATAAAAGGTATTCACGCATTCCGACGTCCAATTTTCCCCCAATTATGGGATGAAGACCAAAAAAAAGGTCTTCACGCTTTCCGACGTCCAATTTTCCCTCAATTATTGAGTGAAGATCAAAAAAAGATAAAAAGTATGGAATATCTTCTCTAGAGTAAAGATAAGCTTAACCGTTACTTTTGAGTAACAGTGCCAAGTGATTACTTTAGAAAAGACGTCGGAAGGCGAGAAGATTTTTTTTTTGGTCTTCACCCGATGTTGGGGGAAAATTGGACGTCGGGGCCCCGGAAGATGACTTCGGGAGAGGCCACGCACTGCCTAGTTTAGGCCCTGGATGGCAAACGAATACAATTTGGAATCGGTATTTTGACAAAACAAATCTGTTACTATCCGTTACTTCTTTTTAACCGTTACTTTTTAACAAATGATTACTATTCGCTCATCTCTAGCGCAGCGCACCAGAAAGGTTTGAGGACTGGTAAGCTTTTTATTGCATCACAATGAAAGTGTTTCATGATTTTATAAGCAAGTTGGCCAAATTCTATTTGAATAAGTTTGCAGATGATAGGCATAGGTTAGGAAAATTGTCTTGGGCTACATTTGGCTGAACTACTACTAGGCTATAAATAATATTTTCATTTTTAACGTGGCTAATTATTAAAAATAATACCTTGGTGTATATCTAAATTCTGGAATACATGATGAATACTGTCAAAGCTGTCACTGATGTCTCATCTTCTTTATTGGCTATCCAAGATGAGCTAAAGTCAATTAAACAAACCCAGCAAAGGTATGAGGAAGAGCACATCCAACAAAAGGCTGTGTCGGCTGCTGTTTCTGGTGCTGCAGGTGATGATGAGGTGGCGAGAGGGTTGCAGCTTCAAGAAATGGGAGAGGCAATTCAGAAGCTGGAGTCAATGATCAGCAAATTGGACCAAGATCTCCACTCAACCGAAAGGAAGATGGATGATCTTGAACAATATGGGCGTCGAAATTGTTTGATTTTGCACGGTGTCCAAACATCCGAAATCAAAAAGGCCAGTTACCCTGTTTTTGAGAAATTTGTTATTAATTTACTTAATACTAAGCTAAATCTTGACTTTAAAATAACTCCTGGAGATACTGACATCTGCCACATACTTCCATCCAGGCGCAGAGACACCAACCCGATCATCATCAAGTTTGTTCGACGTTCAGTTCGCCAAGCTGTATACTTCAAAAAGAAAAATCTCAAAAGCACTGGCAACAATCCACAGAAACTGGCACTCACCGAATCCCTAACAAAACGACGTTTCCAACTCTTGGCTGAAGCAAGAGTTGCATTTGGCTTCAAGAATGTTTGGACCCTCAACGGTAATGTCTTCTGCTCCTATAAAGATAACCGTTTTAGCATCTTTGATTTTTGTGACATTAATAAGATTTACAACATAGATATGAGTAACCTGCGCTAGGCCTAAATTGCAATTTTGCAGTTATTCAATTTGTTTTAGCCTATTTATAACTCCTGATGCCATGTATTATTAAAATCTTCCACAGAGTACTAGATTATGCCTCTGTAGCTTGCAGACAATTTCTGAAACTTCCAAAAAGTGCTCCTTACTCTTTCCAGTTCTGTCATTTATCTTTTCAATCTTTAATGCCTTCTCAAACTTCGAGGAAATGTACAGTTTGCTCAGCTTTTATTTTCACTTCACAAGAAACTCTTGCTTGCAATAGCTGTGGTTCTTTAATACATACTCAATGTCATACCCCCCTACTCAAAGCTAAGAAATCTGTTAAAGCACCAAAAGATTATACATGTGATTCATGCTGCAACAATTTTATTTTTCCATTCGCTTCCATTACTGACGAAGAACTATCCAAACAACTTCAAATTAATGATAAATCTGATAATTTTGTGTCTGTTAATGCTTGTACACTGAACTCTCTCTTTTCTAATTTCTTACCTATCAACCCTGATAGCACCTGTGATGAAAATGACGAAACCACTCTTTTTCCTTTTAATAATGACACTGATTATATTGATACTGAAAATGCTGGCATTTTTCTTCAAACTGATACTGCAAGCCCAAATTTTTCTGCACTGAGCCTCAACATAAGATCTATTAATAACTATACAAACTTTGCGAAGTTAGAAAGCCTGCTTGCATCATTAAAATTTTCTCCAACCATTATAGCACTATCTGAAACCTGGCTTCGTCAACACCATTCTTGTTATCAACCTGTTCTCCCTGGCTACACTTTTGTTTCCAACTCCAGATCTAAACATAGAGGAGGTGGCGTTGGTTTCTTTGTTCAAGGAGGCTTGAAATTTTCAATTCGTTCAGATTTAACCATTATGCTTGAAAAAGTTTTTGAGTCACTGTTTATTGATGTTCAATTTGGCAATAAAACCTTTACCTGTGGTACCATATATCGATCTCCGAATAGTAACCTTGACTCGCATTCTAGTTTTATGAATACCCTAACCTCAACATTGAAACAAGTTAATCAGAGTGCTAACTGTTTTTTATTTGGTGATTTTAATTATAATTTACTTGATGCTGATGATAATTTGACTTCAGAATTTATTGATTTAATGTACGAGCATGCCTTCTTTCCCCTCATCAAAAAACCAACCAGAATTACTAGCACTAATGCTACACTAGGGGAAAGTCGGGTTATATGGGACGCTTAAGCTCTCAGGAAAATTGGCTTGTTGTAAAGCGTCAACTATTTGCTGCGATGATGCGCCCTACCACCCACATTATACATAATAAAAGCGACGATCCCAACTTCAGTACTTTAGTCACAAGAAAAGGTTTTGTGCGGCCCATATCCCCCGATAAATTTTCGCTGAGACGGGTGATAAGGACCACCCATATGGGTGCTATGATATGGGTATATTAAATGTTGGTTTGCCACCCAGGGGCAGCTTTCCAACTTGAGAACTTGATAAGCGGCGACTTAGAGTTGTCCATGGTACTTTAAATTGTTCGGCTGATGCTTTTCTCAATGAATTTCCGTTTTGAACATTATCAATTGCCTTACATAGGAACTCTTCACTCCAATTGCTCCGAATGTTCTTCGATGTGTACCTGGGCATCTGCAAAGTGGTATGATCCTGCTACAAAGTACCCACGCAATGTAATAATTTGATCGGGTGATATGGACCGCCGGTCCATATCACCCAAGCATAGGTGGTTCATATCACTCTACGCCAATGGCCTTCAACATTTTTTCAGTAATTTTTTTATGAAAAGCTGAAGAAACCTGAACCTACAACAAAAGTATGCCTACAGAATGTAAACTAAACTAATAACGACAACTTAACGTTTAGTCAATTGCTTTGGTCCAAACAGTTAGATAAATAATGTTATTTTTTATAAGAAAAAGCTGAAAAACAAAAAAACTGCTGTCAGCGCAAATCGCACGTACTTTCACTGTACGCCATGTTGAAAAACAGCCATTAGGCAACCTATGACTTTCCTACGCAATGAACGATTTTATTTAATTCTTGTAATGGAAGGTATGAAGTGGTCCATATCACCCTGGTGGTTCATATCACCCAACTTTACCCTACTAGATCATGTCTGGACCAATGCTATCTCCTCTCCAAACCTTAAGTCTGCGATCCTTACATATGAGATATCTGACCACCTCCCACTGTTATTGTCCCTCAGTTCAAATACTCCTCCTCTAAAAAATGATTTCAAATATAAAAGATCCTTCTCTAATACAAATATATCTAACTTTAACGCAGCTCTTGAATCTCTAGATATAACTTCAATCTTAAACGAAAATGACACAAACCATAGCTTCACCTTGTTTATGAGTTTGTATGCCACTCAATTTAACACATATTTTCCCCTCGTTCGCATTAAAGAGAAAAAAAAATTTGCATCTTGGTTTGACTCTGAATTACAAACTCTTCTATCAAAAAAAGAAAAACTGTTCAAACTCTACATGTGGAAAAAGTCTAGCCTTACAAAGGAAGCCTTTACCAAAGCCAGAAATTTTTACTTTCGCGCAATTAAATTAAAAAAACAAGAGTATTTTAAAACCAAGTTTGCAAGCCATAAATCAGATATTAGATCCACTTGGCGTTGTATTAATTCTCTGCTTGGCAAAGTCAAATCACGTGAATGCAGTTTACTAAAAGTTCAAGATAATTCAATAAGTGACCCTGTTCAAATTGCCGATAACTTTAACAATCACTTCGCAACGGCTGCGGCTGAACTAGCTAACGTCCTTCCTGTTTCTAAGTCCCATTTTAGTGATTACTTGGGAGCCCAATGTAAAGAATCCATGTTTGTGTGGCCAACCAGCCCTTTTGAGATTGATGCCATAATTAAAGAGCTTAAACCTAAATTAAGTGCAGGCTTTGACGAAATCCCCTCTAAGCTTCTAAAATCTTCTCCAAACAATGTATTAGTGGCATTGTCTCATATTTTTAACCTGTCATTAAGCACTGGACGGTTCATTGATGAGTTTAAGATGGCCAAAGTTTTTCCTGTTTTCAAAAAAGGTGACCCTCATGTGTTGAATAACTACCGGCCGATTAGTTTATTGTCTAGTATGTCAAAGATTCTTGAAAAAATCATGTACCGAAGATTAAATGGGTTTTTAAATCATCACAACTTTTTCTATGACTTTCAGTTTGGATTTCGGAAAAAGTACTCTACTTCCGATGCTATAACCTGTATGATTGATAAAATAACTAGAGCTTTTGACCGAAAAGAATTAACTCTAGCGTTTTTTCTTGATTTATCCAAAGCATTCGATTCCATTAACCATTCTATCTTGCTTCAAAAATTGAACCATTTTGGTATCAGAGGCAATGCTCTTAGCTGGTTTGATAGTTATTTAAATGGCAGGACTCAAAAAGTTGTTTTATCAGGAGTAGTGTCTTCCAACACCAACAAAATTTCAATGGGGGTGCCTCAAGGCTCTATTTTAGGTCCCTTACTTTTTCTAATTTTTGTTAATGATTTTCATAATAGCTTAAGTCATAGCAATGCCATCATGTATGCTGACGACACAAGTCTTTACATCAGCGATAAGACCAAGAATCTAGTCAAAAAGGGCAACGAAGAGTTGGCCAGAGTTGATGATTGGCTAGTGGCTAATAAATTAACATTAAATATTTCAAAAACAAATTTTATACTATTTCGTCCACCAAAATGCAAAGAGGTGCAAGTAAACCCAATCGTATCATTAAGAGGCAAGCAAATTGAAAAAGTTTCTTCAACCAAATTTTTAGGCGTTTATGTAGACGAGCATCTGTCCTGGAAAATCCATATGAAGCATTTGTTAAATAAATTGAGGTGTAGCTTAGGGGCTGTGTGTAGAGTTAAACCGTTATTGAATCAAGATACCTTACTACAACTTTATCACTCTCTCATAAATAGTCACCTCCTATACTGTGGATTCTCCTATATTGTCGGCAGCGTGGCGTAGTGGTTCGGAGCGTCGTTTTTACGACGACCATGATCGCAAGGTTGATGGTTCACCTCCCAACCTAGTCTCGTTGTTGCGTCCTTGGATAAGATGCTTCACGATGATTATCTCTGCTTGGTGGAATCTGGCAAGCAGCAAATTAAAGAAGTCAGAAGAAAATTCAAGCGGAAAACTTGGAAACAAAGGCAACTCCTAAGCGAGTCTGGATTCGTCCTACGCATAGCGCCTCCGTCGCTTTCTCGTGATAGGAGGATAAAGATGAAGAAATCAAAATCAAACTGTGTGCAGAACTGGTGCTACGGAAATAAAACATTTTGTCAAAAACTTCAACGAATTAGCAATAAATTTTTGCGAATGACATTTGGTTTGGATAAAAAAGTTAATATTGAGGACACAATGATCAAACATAACTTATTAAACCTTGAACAGATGACTGTTAAAGCTCTGGCAATATTTATGTTTAAGCAGAAAGCTGGTTTAAACCCTCCGGCTTTTAATAACCTATTTCTTACCAACTCAAGTAAGTACAACACGAGAAGTAAAACACAAATCATTCCCCGGTCATATACCACTAAATTAAACCAACAATCCATTTCTTTTCGTGGCCCATCTAGTTGGAATTCATTGCCCCTTTGCATTAAAGGTAAAAATCAAAGCGTGAAAACATTTGCCAAAAATGTTACCAAATATTTAATATGTCATTTCAGTAACAAGTAGAATAAGTGTGTCGCTTTTTTGCTGCGATCTTGCTTTTTGTTTTTCAGCGTTTTTTACATATAAAAAAATCGATGTGTGCCAAAATTCCCTCGTATTCTCTTACTTCTACTGTACCGATGTTGCAGGGAGCAGCAAACCTCGCTGCTCATTTTGTGTAAACGGTTTTCGTCTCGTTTTTGCTTTGTGTCGCTTTTGTTGTTGTGCACATTATATTCCTGATCATTTGCAAATTACCTCTACTATACCGGTGTTGCAGGGAACAGCAAACCTCGCTGCTCATTTTGTGTAAACGGTTTTCGTCTCGTTTTTGCATTGTGTCGCTTTAGTTGTTGTGCATATTATATTCCTGATCATTTGCAAGTTACCTCTACTGTACCAGTTTTTTTTTCTTTTTTCGGTAGTGCTTAGGTCTTTTCTTTCTTTTTTATTTTTCTTTTTTTTTTTTTTAGGTGTCACGTCCATGCGAGTTGTTTTTCTCGTTCTTCGTATGTATTTCTACCTTCATATCGCATGTTTTAACGCTTGTCGTTGTGTCGTGTCTTCCTTTTCTTGAATTTCTCTTTCCATAACTGTCGCCTTACGCTATCTTCATTTTTTTTCAAGAATAAAAGACTTGATTGATTGATTGATTGGATAGCACAGAAAAACATGAGAGCATTTTCGGCAATCTCTGTATGAGAAAAGGCGGTTCGTTCCAAAAAGAGAGGCTTTCATTTTTTTTTGAAATCATCAATGGGGGGTTTGGACCCCCCGTGCGTACGCCACTGAGCAACAGAAGTACCGGTATGCGTGATCAATTTTCAGCGCACAGTAGTTTTGTGCTTTTTGGTTTTGGAATTTCTTGCATAATCCGTCTTTTTCTCCGAAAACAGCTTGATTTACGTTTCAAGTTGGTAAGAACAAGATGCATCCAGTTCCAGCCTTGGTCATATTCTACGGTACTAATTCTAGCATCCGGATATTTAGTTTAGGCAGGATAGATATCACGCTTGTCGTGATTTTGGATGAATTGAAGTGAGATAAAATGTTAGTGGTCGAATTTGCCATTTAAATTAACACTATTAAGCTTACTTCAAGCATTACCAGTGCATAAATACTGTAGCCTAGCCCACAATGCTGTCATTTCCAGATTGCAACTCCCCCACGCTCACACCCTTGCCTGCTTGCAGTTTCAGCACTTGGACTATATTTAGCAGGGTAGATACACAGGTATGGCTTATGCACCGTTGATTATAGTAAACTAGCTTATTTCATGTTACAGTGAACTAGCAATAGATTACTGCTAAATTTAAAGATTTTTTAAAAATTTTACTAGGCTGTAGCAGTGTACTGGTGTAGTTACCGGGAATGTGGAAGCGATATATTTGCAAACAGCTTTCACTTCCACACCTTCCGCTTCCAAACAGATTCTCCAAAATTTTGTTGGTAAAACTGAAAACACGAGCAGTGCGTTGGTATAGCTGATAGCGTAAACTGTACCTTTTTTTCCAACACGCTGAAAGCTCTTGGTCAAACTTTAGCAAACGTTTTTTTAAAGATAATATGCAAAAAGCAAACAAAAGTGTAAAGGAATGCTTGAAAATGATTACGTAACAATTCTGGGAGTCTTTCTTCAACTTTGCAACGAAACTTACTCCCTTCATCTGTTCATTAGAATAATGTTAATACACAGCACTCATTGGCATAGCAAAAAATTTTAAAAGAGGGAGGGGGCAAGGGCGGCACCAAGGGTGGCCAGGGGGCCTGTCCCTGTCGACATGCTTGGCTTCTCTATCAACAAACTTACTCTTTTAAAAACAGTAGCTTTTGTGCTTAATGTCAAACTGTGGCCCCCCTAAATCAACTGCTCTGGCGCCGGTTCTGAAAGGAGTGGGGTTAACATAATTTCCACATTTTTTCAAGCGTAACTTTTTTTAGCAGAACTAATTTGAAGGTGATTAAGAAACAAGAAAGGCTCTACTCTATTGGGGATCCAGGGCATGCTTCTTGAGAAAATTTTTGAAAATTTACATGCTGTAATGGCTAGGCTATTTTAGTGCTTTTTGAATAACTTTCAGCCAAATTTTGTTAGAAATTTTTGACCCTAACTCTGACTGCTTTGTCGAATACGATACATCTTGTTCGCACATTTTCAATTATGCGTGCTTCTGGAGTAAGGCGTATTGCTATCGAAGAGTATTCGAAATTATGGAAAAATTGTATATATCAAAAACATTTTCAAAAATGGCTGGTAGGAAGATGCATACCCTTCATTCTACCTCCCTGGATCCGCCTCTGGCCATAAGCTACAAAAACTATCAAAAGAGTCTGGCATATTTCAGTCACTTGGCGCCAATAATTTTGCTCTTTTTTACTAAAAGGCAGAGTCAAAAGAGGAAAAGCATGACACAATGCCCCCCTGCTAAATACGCTCCTGACAGCACTCCATCTATTTTGAGCCATGATTATAATTGAAAAAGAGTCAGCTATAGCTTTTAGCACTATTGATAAATTAGTTGCTTTATTTTAAGATTAAGAGAAAGCTGAAACAAAAAGCAATTCTACGTCAGTACCATCTGAAAGTCAAGCCAAGAGTAATGACCTATGATGAAATCTTAC
The DNA here is from genome assembly GCA_964006365.1 of Trididemnum miniatum. Taxonomy (NCBI): domain Eukaryota; kingdom Metazoa; phylum Chordata; class Ascidiacea; order Aplousobranchia; family Didemnidae; genus Trididemnum; species Trididemnum miniatum. The sequence goes on along the minus strand of OZ023243.1, from coordinate 14,379,298 downwards.
ATCCATGCAATCTGGCATTGTGAAGCAATATCTGATAAATTAAATAAAATAATATTTATTAAGTTATTTACTGTATGCCTTTTTGAATGATGTGGAAGCGGCATACTTTTTGCACTTCTGCTTCCATTAAAATATGACCGCTTCCACATCCCTGGTACTGTATTTACTTGGTTGTAAACCGCCCTCGATTGTAAGCCGCATGTTTTAAGTGTTAAAAATTAATGTAAGCCACACCTGCACTGGTGTTAAATCTAAAAAATAGGTTCATAAACCGATCTAATAAAATGTTATGCGTATCGGTAGTTGATAAACTTCCTATTCTCGACAACAATAGCAGACAACATCAAATAAGTATTTTGCGGTTGTTGTTAATCGTTAACAGCAAGCAAATGGCATGAAGCTTAATTAGATTGTCGCTCTGCACGATTTACAATAACTTGCGCAATTGTGGCGGAAAACGTTTTGCTTTCTTTTGTTCAACTTTTGATCTTTTGTTCTTATTTTGTCTTTGTTCAAGCATACTGAAAGCATGCACTATGAAACAATGACAAAGGCAATGATCAAAGTGGTTGTCGCTTTGCGCAATTTGCATTAACTTTCACCATTGTGGCAGGAAACGTTTAGCACCACAATTCAGTTTGCAAAACAAACACGTGGCTGTGGACTAAAAGTGCAGTTAGCACTTTCTCACGCTTTTGGGGCAAACTGAATTTGTACATCGCCACATCGGATGTTTTGATAAAAATTTTTTTTTAAATTGTTAAAAAAATGTAAGCTGCCCCTGTAAGTAAGCCACCGTCGAATGTAAGCCGCACAAATGATGATGAAAAAATATTTATAAGCCGCGGCATACAATCGAGTAATTACGGTAGTTGCCAATAGCTGGTTAGTGGAAAGTGAAGGGGTCAGCCATCAGTATAGACCAGGGTTCTCCAAACTTTTAAATTTTAGGGCCACATAAGCTTTCACACAGTAGTTAAAGGGTCAACCATATAGACTATTTTGGATTCAAATACTGATTAAGAAGATTAAAACGTGGATGTTGTTACCATTACCCTGTACCATTTTGTACATATCTATTATCGATATGTACAGTGGAAAACTCAGACTATCACCTGTGTTTCATTGCTTTCAGCTCAATCTAGACCTTCTCTGTTCTGCTGCACAGTGCAACCAATGAGATGGAAAAGGAGAGAAAAATCGGAGAAAATCTCTGCTATTTGGTTACTTAAAGCAGTGGGCCTGAATCAAGCTGAAAGCATAATATAGTGGTATAGGCTACTCCAAAACTTTCTGTGCTACGCCACACTTAAATCCATTTTTTCTTAAAAAGTGCATGCGCTAATTTTACCCTGTTAAAAACTGAGAAAGTGTCACTTTTCTATGCAATTACGAGACTACTAAATCTGAAAATTCCAGCCAGCAAAAATCAGCTGCTATTGCATCATTTCCCGTAGTTATGCATCATGGATGATATTGCTAAAACCTGCAGGAGCAAAGAGCCACTATCGCTAGTGAGTTAGGAGCACAAGGACCGTTAGGGGCGCTAGTGAGTTATTAGTATTATTAAGGGTTAGAGCCCTTAGTAATAACTCACTCGCTCCCCTAGTGGTTCTTGTGCTCCTGCAGGTTTTCAGGACCCAACATGGGCAGGTTTTTGCAAATTTTGCGAGCAGTTCTGTATATACTGATGATTTTCAGCACTGTGTAATAAATTTGTTTCTGTGCATTTGTAAAATGTACATTCTTTTGCAGTGTGTATACACTCAGTTAGCAGCATTCTTAAATTGTCTCAGCGGTCTGGTTCTTGCCCACAGGCCAGAGTTTGGAGACCCCTGATATGGACGTTTGCAACAGTGATGTCATAGCACAACCGTATCAATAGTCCATCCTAAACATTATTCAATAGTTGTACTTGCATTACGTGCACGTATTGCACATAGCTGTGGCGTAGTCCTGTGATAGTGCTGCATTTTTATCACTTTCTTGTTTGTTTTAATGCTTGGATAAAATGAAACAATCAGTTAATTTGTGTGCAGTGGTATAACACCATTTTGCTGTCCGTGTCTGCAGGTCTTGTCACTTGTACTCCAATGACCATGTGGTACCGGTAATAGTATTCGAGCAAGTCTTTTTTTGATTAAAAAAGTTCACGTAAGTCAATTAGATTGTAGCAGTGCGGTTACCTTTGAAATATGTTTTTAATATTTAGTGAAGTTAGCGTTGGAGATGTGAGTTTGTAGAACTATTTTTGCCAATTAAGCTCATGTAAAGAATTGAGAACTCAACTTACTGAAGATGTGTCAATCAATATCTGCAAAATTCTATTTATATTGTGCATATAAAAAACACAAGTGCGTTTAAAGTTTGTTGATTCGGGCGTTAAAGTGGCGTCTTGGTAGGTTTTAAGAAAGGAATATTTTTGAGGTTTTGGTTATAATTTTTTTCTGGTTTTGGTTATAATTTTTTCCTAACTCCACAGGCTGATAAGTTGTGGCACTGACCACCCTTGCGAAATTTATTTAAATCCAAAGGGTGTAAAAAATGCTCAAAACCTACTTATCTAGCACAGTTGGATGTTGTCATAAATATGATATTGAAAACTTTTCCGAAAGTATATAATGCGCGTTCTGTATTGCTTAATGTTGGCCTATGTCCTTTGACTGTGCAGTGTGCAATGTGCATAGAATGCCTGCTGCACAATCAATTGCACAGAGCTATTAGCCATTTGTGTTAACAGTCTGCTTTGATTATGCAAATCTTACTCAATACATTTATTGGCACATGGTACGTGAGACAATCATCTTTTAAAACAGAAAGTTTATCAAAAAATCTTCTAATTGTTTGCGTGTGCACTGAACGAAATGCAAGAGCTGGACTTTTTTTAGTCAAATCTCCCGATAAATCCATAATTTCAGATTTCTTATTTTTCTGATTTTTAAATAAATTACCAACATGTTGTTGTATTAAAATTCTTTTAAATGTTTTTAAAGTTTGTATTTCATTAGGTTTTGTTGCATATAAAAGTTTTTCCATTTTTTGGGGACAAAATGCCTGTAAGATTTCGTGGCGTCAGTGAATATTCGTCAATGTACAAATGGCAGCCTTCGTATCGATCTGCTGAATTTCAACCGTCCAGTGAGCAACTGCACCTTGAAGCTGGTTTACGTTCGGATCAATTGAATTTGTTGATTGAACCAAGCTTTGACAAGAAGAAGCAAGTTCCACATCGAAGACCTGAAGCTGCAAGTTGCTTGACGTGGTTTTATGATGAAGCTGATGATTCATCATCTGAAATCAGTTTTCTTGAAAAAAATCGAAGTAAAACAAACACAGTTGTGAAATCGAAGAAAAATGCTAGTGAGAAAAAAACGAGAAAAAGTGACCAAAGTTGTCAGACACCAGACAAGAAAGAAACGAAAACAGAAGAAAAATCCCAAAAAGAAGGCAAATGTACATGGGAAAGAGATCAACAATCCGAGTATATTCAAAAAATTCGAGAAAAAATACAAGCTGAAGAAAAAGAAAAATTACTCAAGAAAAAGACCAGTCCAGTAAAAAGTAGGCATCGTTCTAGCCCAAAAAATACAAAAAGTAAGCAACAAAGCCCGGCAAAACTACCTCGAGAAACAAGTCCTACTAAACCAAAACAAAACGCGCGCACAAAAGAAGCAAAGCGCAGCACCCCTCTACGTTATCGTCCTTTGCATCAACGAATGCTGTCCAATCATCAATCTGAATATCAGCAAATGTACAAAAAGCCGTCTCGATTTATTCCATCGTCCCCATTGATATCAGCTTTAGATGTTGTGTATTCTCATTCTCCTGCTATCCCCCCCTACAAGTCACCGAAAATGTCCTCAAAATCAGAATATGCTTCGAAGTACCAGCCGCAGTCTCCTTTGAGCAAAAGCATGCCTAGTTTCTCATCTCCTCCTTCGCCAGCTTTAAAGATGAAAGTTCGAGATCTCACTTCCCCTTACAGACACAAGCATCACTCCCAAAAAAAAGTGGAGTCAGAATATGCAAATCAGTTCCCAGAAAGGGACTTTCCCACCAATGGATCTATGAAAGTTCAAGATGAAGCTAGACATAACAAGTTGAATAGAGATGGATCAGTTTTTGACAAGGACCACATGACTCAAATTTGCTCTCCAAACAACAAATGCTGGGAGGTATCATCTGTGTCAACTATCACCGCTAGTGAAGCTACTGTTACTACCAATGGTAATTCCGAGGCAGAGGTTAAAAAATCTGATGAGATGAAAGCAAAGAAATTGGAAACTCTTCCGGAGCAGGAAGAGGAAATTGAAGAGGTGGAGGAAGATGACGTGGAAAGCATTATTGAAAGAGATTCGCTGGATACCAGAAGTGCTGTCACAAGCTGTTCGTTGAATCAGCCAATGCCAGTAGCAAGAAAATTAGCTTGGGGTGGTGATGATGAGACTTCTACATTACAAGGCTCGGCAGCTGAATCGAAATCAGACTCTGGTAGTTTTTATGAAGGCAGACTGCCTACTCCGCAGTTAAACCAAATCGGAGGAGCATTGCGGACTCATCATGACCTGACTACACCCAGCCACGGAGGAGCATTGTTGACATCACCCAGTAGCTCAGAAAAGACGAAGAGATTTTCACAGTCAGCTAAGTTAAAGCAAGGCCTTTGTCAGGATTTAAACTTGGATGAAAAACCAGTCAAACTGAGCAAGACGATGCCGTCTCCAAGCAAACCATCTGATGAGAAGGAAAATGTGCAGAAACCAGTTAAAGTCAGTAACACGTTGCCGGCACCAGTGGAAAACGTGCAAAGTAAATCCAAGGCAAGTGAGAAGCGCTCAAGTGAAGAAAAACTTACGTCCAACTCTCCCAAACCTAAATTATCTCGAAAACCTGATATTCCTCGCTTTTTGCAACCTTCAGTCAGGGTCCCAATTCAAGGAGCACTCCGCAGTCAAGAATTTCAGCATTGTGGGAGGTTTACAAGACCAGGCATTGACTTTGATAAGGTATCCAGAGCATCTTGCGCATCCCTTGCTTCCGCAGATGATCTTCTTCAAAGATCTTTGCAAAGGAAAGATTTTTGGAAGACCAAATGAGAGAAGGATGGAATAAGAGTAATGCAAAGTTGTAGTCAACTCACTGTGTAGTTCACTCTTACGTGTGTGTAGTATAACGATAGATTTTTGTTTTTGTCCTAGTCTCAAGATATTTTTATCATGTAATCTTTAATTGATGATACTCCTAAAGCGTAACTGTGTAGCTTGGAAATATTGTGTACTGTAGTTTTATTTAATTATGTTGACGTACATAGATAATTTTCAAGGTACGTACTCTTTTTTTGATTGAATTTGTGTATTTCTATTATGTGCGCTAAGTATTATGAGCTTGGGTGGGCTAGTTAATTACGGTACACACTTAGCAAATTACAACGTACTGAGTTAGCTGACTTTAGCGTTCTAAGCGTAAATTTCAGACTTAAATGCATTATCACAGCTTAGAGTATTGGAATAATTTTACTCTAGCACTGGGACTAGATATTATTTGAGCTTTTTCACCCTCTCTAATATTATGTCGATTCTTTTGCGTCAAAATTTTGCAATTTATCGCCTCAAAATTCAGTCGTAGTTTGTACATCGTTGTAATTAATTGTTAAAGCAAATTAGTTAAACTTAGTTACCTTAAAACGAAAGTTACAATGTTCCATGATTTTTAAAACTTCCCAAGTGATGAACTTTTGAAAGCAAAATTGGTCATGTTGACACACTAATGATCTCATGCCCACCTTTGCAAAATAGATATTGTGGTATTAGCAATTAGTTTCGTGTTGCATTCGCAAATGGTACATTTTTTGTGATGTAGTTGTTTACCACAGATTGAATATTTACCATACCAACAGTTGACAATTCCAATTTTCCGATGAATAGGGCCTACATGACCATTTTTTTGTAACCAAAATCTATATAAAATTTTGTCCCTTGCCAACTAATTCGATCTTCAAAAACTTTGCCAAAACGACATTTAAAATTTTAATCGTGATTTTATGTCGGCCTAGTTATTTGTTTTTCGACACGATATTGATCGCTGTTCAAAATATATTTTAGATTTTTTTTCTGTCGGTTGATGGTGATTGTGTTTGTCCGTCTTTTTACAGCACATTGAACTTTCAACGGCAAAGATTTTTAGAGGTTTGGGAAAGTTAGACATCACCAAAGTCCACGACGTGTCATGAAATGTAGTGTTTAGTTCGCCTTCACTGGTCTATTAAAGCGACGACTTTTTAAGAAATTTTGGTACCGATTATTGTTTTACATGAATATGTTGACTACGAGTTAGTTTTTATAATTTCACTTTGGTGAGATCGTCTATTGGAACAACTAAAATTTCAACCTCGCAGGAAATTCTTTTTCGACCTATGGCGTCGAAACAAAAACTCAGGAAATTCAAGATTATATTTAATATGCGACAGTGTATGATCTGCATATAACACTTTAATATAATAATAAAAACGTCAAACAATAACAATGATTGTGTAAATGCAAATACCCTGTCTACATGTCCATTTTCACACGTCAAAAACCAATGGCCTGAATGGGTCTTATTCAAATTTTTGTCGTCATTCTACTTAATTATGTTTTGAAATTGTGTAATGATAATTAGAGCTCACAGCCTTTGACCTCTCCAAAAAGGGTCATGTAGACGGTGTAAGTTTGTTAAGGCTATGTTGGATTCCTGTTAAGCTGAATTAATTTGCACGTTCGATTATTTACAATATTTCTGTTATTTTACGGAAATTTACCCGTATCACACAGCGACCAGCAGCAACATGAGATTTTCGATTGGATGAAAAAATGACAAAAGTTTTGGAGAACAAAAACACCAACTTGAGAAACTTTTAAAAGTTCAAAATACCATCTACAACTCTGTATCGTTATTACTGCATAGAAAACAGCAGCATATACACTATTACACTACGTGTAACAAAAATAATGCTGTGCTCTAAACGAACAACCTATTAATCTGCGGAAGTAGCAAATGAAGCTGAGAAACTAAGGTGTACATTTTTTCTACATAATTGCACATTGAATATTTACACCAAGCTTAGTCATTCTTTAAAGTTTTTAAATGCATGATTGAAACATAACACAAACAAAAACGAAGTTCTACAAAGAAGCAATGCAATAATTTGAAGCATAGTAACAACACATACAAATCTCAAAAGCAACACAGTATTTACATAAACAGAATCAAAAACTAGTCGTTATTATTAAAACAAAACTGGGCTTTAACGCAGCACCGCGTAACTATTTCCAACTTTTTGTCATCTCTACGAATCAAATTACATCCAAAATTCTGGCATTTTAACGCAATGTCATTACTGCAAAATCCATGAGTGATACGATAACCCACGACTTTTTTGAAGCAGCTCACAGTTCCACAATCGTATGCTGGTAGACAATAACTAAACTCTGATTTCTTAAGAGCCGTAGTACTGTATTAGCTCAAGATTCAATTTGAGGAAGGCGGCAGGCGTACAAACGCGTGATGGGGCAGAAAGTGAACTATGGCCTTCTAAAAAATATCGCCCGTCAAACAATTGGGGAAGTAATACATCCAGCTTTGTAAAACTGAAGAAAATTTAGGAAAAACAGCGGGTGGTCCTTGTTTTAAAGTCGCCCCAATCACTAAAGTTCTTAACCGTCGAAACATAAAGCGTAATAATAACAAATGAGAACAGAGCTCAGGAACTTAACATCAAACTGAAAGAAAACAAGTTTAATAACCATCCATAAAAGTTTCTTATAAGCCTTGAACATTAAAGACGAAGTTCGGACGTAAGAGCCATACCTAAATCTTGCTCCACATCAGCTGGGAGAGGAGGAGGGGGGTTGCTTGGCATTGGAGGAGAATAAGGCCCAGAATCATCCGACGTGTTTGCGTCCGAGAAAGTTTTGGGATTTGGAGGAGGAGGCTCTATAAGGGATCCAGAATTTCCAGTGTTTTTACGAACAGGAGGACGAGGGCGAGAAATGGGTGTAGGTGCATCCCCTGCACCAGAATTCTCCTTCGGGGGGTTGGGAGGAGGTGGCAAATGTGGTTTTCGCATTGACATGCGTTTTGCGGCAGTGGGCTGCTTGGGAGGAGTAGCGCCGTTGGCAGCAGGGATAATAGCTGATGACGGTAACGACAAAGGAGGACGATCTTGAGGTCTAGAATTAATAGAAATCAAACGTAAAATTTTTGTATAGGTTTGCTAGTACGTGTCATGAGTTGGAAGTATTTATTACCCTCTTCATGGGTAGGCACAAAGCGCAAATCCGCTATTTAGCGAAGCTAATTTTTTCACTAGCGGATTAGATGCTCAGCTGACGTTCAAAAATGTTAGCGGACTGGTTATCGAAGCTAATTTTTTTAGCCAATCCGCTAGAATAAGAATAGTTGCTAACGCGGTGTTAATAAGGAAAAGCCTTACTTTCCCGTTTTTTGTGCCTAAAAAATATCTACCGGTACTCTTCTAGCTAGGCGCTTAAATCAAGCAATAATATCTCCGTCAATGACATCATAACGCTGAGCTTGCGCAATCATTGTTTCGACATGTAGAAGCTAAGAGGTTACAGACCGTCAGCTGAGAGGGGTTAGCATACCTTTCTAGGTAGGCTACCAGCAACCAAGTATATTGCGACCCACTGCGCAGAGATGTCCGTATTTAACATTTTAAAATCCTAATCCGATTCAAATCTGCAGTCTTAAATCCAAATGCTAATTCTAAATTTAATTCCCACAAAATCCAAATCCTAAATGATACGGTACCGAGATATTAACAATAACATCTACATTGAATTTACGTTCATTAGACAAAACTGCAAGTAAATATTATTGCAATTTCATTGGCAGGAAGATAGTTGAAACAATGGTTTTGAAGACATTTGTATATTGCAAACGTACGGTAATCATGATGAAAGTATTTAATTAAAGAGACCTACGAATGACCACTGGTTTCAACTCTATTTAAACATCACTATAAATCGTTATAACGTCGACCTTGTTTTGATTAATCTAAATCTAAACCATTCTAGCATATGGCGCCAGTGTGTTTTTGATTACGTTACACTTTGGGAATTGGGATGCTTAGCAGCAACAAAGCGACAAAATGCAATTTTAACACAGAACGTCATCTTACGTGTTTAAGAGTAGACTTGACCCTTACTAGGGTGACAAATTAACAATGCGGCTGATAAAATTATCAAACAGTTAAATAACTGCCTTAATAATTTAGTGTAAGATACAATTAGACAATGGTGCCAGATATAAGCCAAAGCACACTAACAACAAGTGAGGAAAAAATAACACGCAACAAAACAGATTGAGTAAAGCAGCGGAAGCCAGCAGGAAACCTACAAATCAACTTACAGAGTGGCAAATATTAAACAAAAGGGCTTGACTAGTAACTACTCTCTTGCGTTAGTGTTACCCGATTATCGATATTTACTCAAAAACTCAAGTCCAAATCCGGTCTGTAAAAAACCTCAACATCCAAATCCCGTGAAATTAGTAAAATCCGATCCAAAAAAATCCTAATCCAAATTCATGAAAATACCTGCAGTTACTACGTCGCAAACCACCGGCGAAAAGTAATTTCTGCCGAGTCAGATTGGATGCGTTTGGCAGTAATGGGGGCCCACTACCCTTCAAAAACCGCTAGCACACCTTTTCCAGGTACCGCATGAAATCTAGTTGAAACGACAGTTTGCATTGACCAGATCACGAAATGGTATGTGACCGAAATTTTTTCGGCTGCTTTACCCCGGCGGAAGCCCTAAAGTTCGAGTTAGGACGTCACAGCGAGTTAAGACGTCACAGCGAGTTAAGACATCACAGCGAAAATAACGTCATGATTCAAACTTTGGGGGCTTCTGCCGGGGGTAAAGCAGTCGAAAAAATTTCTGTCACATACCATTTCGTAATGAGTGCAATGTAAACTTTCGTTTGCACTTATTTTCATGTGGTACTTAGAAAAGGTACGCAAGCATACCTTTGTGACGTCATCACTCGGACTTTGGGGGCTTCTGTCGGGGGTAAAGCAGCCGAAAAAATTTCTATCACATACCATTTCGTGATCTGGTCAATGTAAGCTTTCGTTTCCACAAGATTTCATGCGGTACCTAGAAATGGTATGCTGGCGTTTTTGGGGGGGTTTTTGGGCTCTCATTATTACAGCCAAATGCATCCAATCTGACCAGGCACAAATCACTTTTCGCCGATAGTTTTTGACGTAGTAGGTGGCAATATACATGGTTATTGGTACCTACAAAAGGTATACGCCAAATGCATCCATTCTGATCAGGCACAAATCACTTTTCGCCGATAGTTTTTGACGTAGTAGGTGGCAATATACATGGTTATTGGTACCTACAAAAGGTATACTAACCCCTCTTCAATCAACCCTGCATTTCGCAAAGGCGCGATAATCAGACCATGTCAGATTGGTCAGACCGACGCTTATTTTAGTAGGCCTACTAAGCTTATTTCCCGGCTCTACTTATTTCGGCAATGTGCTTATTTCAATACTGTGCTAATTTCAATGCTGGAAGTTCTTTCAGCGTGTGCCCAAAACCTTGACAATATACAGTGCTTTTAAATAAACTTTTGAAAATCGCATTGATACAATATTGTTTAGATTTGGCTGATCAACTGAAAACGCGATATTAAAATGATTGCTACAAGTTACAAAGTTGATTTTTCGTTGTTTCTGTTTCAAATTATAATCTTATGATTAATTAGCGGACTAGCGTTAGTTTCCGCTAACGAAAAATTCGGGTTATCGGAATAGTGTTAGCGAAGCTAATCTATCTGACTGTCGGACTAGCAGTTAGCGGAGCAAATTTTTGCGTTAGCTGTGCCCACCAATGTATCCATCGCCATTGCCGCCGCAGTAACAGGATGTACTTTTACAAAACCGCGAATCGAACCAAGTTCTGACGTTTCAAAAGTGCGTTCACAATTGCTAGATAAGTAGATAGACAGAAAAATAGTTACAATTTTTGAAAATGAAAAACTGCAAATGCGTTTCAAAATAAAATTAGGATGAAAAAAATTACCTATCACTAATTTTACAGCATCAAATCAAGAAATCAAAACTTATTATAGTCATAACTATTATACGCAACGAGTGGCGGGGCCCATCTCCGCGGCTCAGCGTCTGGGCTATACAGCTCCAAAGAAATATCGCAGCGGTGGCGAGCAGTTGGCGGTACTGTGCCAATTTAAACAGCCCGGTAATCAAACCCCAGACCTCCGCACTGATAGATATGTCTTAACAACTGAGCTAAAATAACTTATCAAATTCTTGTTGAAACGTATTTACTTGGGTGGAGGAGCTTGAGTTTGTTGAGGAGGTGGAGGAGCTTTGCTTTTTTGTTTCTTAGATTTCAACGTACCAGAACTACAAAAATAACAAAATACAATTTAAGTTTTATTCAAAAAAGACAAGTGCAGAATTCCCAACCAAAAGAAAAAACAGCTCAGATGGCCGAGTGGTAAGAGCGTCCGCCTGGGGAGCTGTAGACTTGGGTTCGATTCCAAGTCGAGTCAAACCAATGACTTTAAAATTGGTATTCACAGCTTCTCTGCAAGCCGGTAAGTTACTTGTTGGTTTACTAGCTAAAGGGACAGAGTGAAGAACACGTCGGCAAGTTTACTTGTTTTGTCGTGCCGCTGGAAAAGGCACTTAGCGCAATTACTCCATCTTGGTGTGGTAGACAGATGGCCGGCAACTTCTAAGCGAGCTCGCATAGCGCATTGATCACTTTCTCGTGATAGGAGGATAAATATACAACTAACAAAAAAAAAACATTTGGAATGAGTTAGCACGCCATGAATTACTTTTTCTCAACCTACTTATAGAGTTCTCTGTCTTCACGAATTAAATAGAAAAACACGTGGAGAAACAGAATTGTAAATGGTGAAAACACAAAACGACGTAGTTCATTTCCTCATTTTTACCCCTAATTTGTTATCAAAAACTTTACTAAATTACTTGTATTCTGTTGAATTCGCATCCCCTGCTCCTGATGGGGTTCGTGCAACCGTAGCAGGTTTGGGAGCTTTAGGGGGTAAAATGGGTGACGTGGATGCAGGAGTAGATTGGGTGACAGAGAGGGATTGAGATTTGGAATCGTTGACAGGGACATTATCACGGTAGTTAAGATTGTATGACGTTGCGTTGGGAGTTACGACAAAATCGATTTCTGAAATTGAAAACCATAATGTTACAGGTCCTGCAATGCTTTAATTCTTTCAAGAGAGTTTTGGAATCACTTACACAAGATGGCCTATGAATGGGCTAACAGTGTTCACGCAGTTAATTACTCGTTCACAAATTTAGGATTAAAACAGCGAAATATTTATTATATCTTGTTAGTACTTAACACGTTAAATCCTTATTTCATTCCACATAATTAGCCCGATCTCTTGTAATCTACTGAGATAATAGATACCCCAAATTTAATTTACAATAACAGTAAACCCTCTTTCGGGCTACACAGAGCTTGTATTTTAATCTATTCTTCACTCACCACCCAGTTTACTATCCCTAACCGTTATAGTTACATTTTTGGTAGGCGCCATACTTTTTTTGCCGAAATTCAACCAAAACAGATTCTAGAAACAAACGCTGATCATTCAAAAACAGCACATGGTAATGAAGTCGTGGTTTTAAGTTTAGGTTTTGGCGCCTACGACTTCAATTACTACACATAATGTTACTGGTAAAAGCTCTACCATTACTACATTACCTTCAGGAAAAAAATATCCGGCATTACTGATGATCGTTTCAATTATGCTTGTTATGATGTTAGAGAGAATCATTCGCTTGCTGCAACAAAACCAAGCTTAAAATCCTAATATTTGCCAGATTCTCGTTATGTATGCTATTTCCGTCATGCAGAGCCAAGGTAATGCACTGATCATAGCGAGCTGCTGCTGCTACAAACGTTTCAAATGCTGATTCTAACACGACATTACAGTACAATATTACAAGTTAACTTTAATTTAACGAACTAATAATCGGGCCGAGGCAAAGAGACAGCAGAAAGAGCTCTTGATATTATGAAAATGCAGTGAATTAACTTCTACCAAGGGTCTACTGCTGCATGAGATGAGACCAGTAGTGACGCAAATTATGTGTCAAATTGGACAGTAAAACTATCTTTAGAAGCCAATGCTAATTCTGCTATTTCATTAAAGGCAAATTTCAGCGGTTGTAAAGGCAGAAACTGACCCTTTGATTAATTAGTCAGAAAAATTTGCAACTTCAAATCAATGCACGAAGTGGGTGGCTGTGTCCTAATGTTCTAGCAAGACGACGAATGCACTGCACCCATACTATTATGACGTAGTGGACTAATTAATTATAGAAACACCCTGTATGAGCTAGGTAAGCGGCCACATTGTCGGTTGATCTGTTTGGTTCTTCCATTTAACAAATCACTTACGCGATGTCATCAATGTTTGACCACAATAAATTGGGGGCAAGTACAACAGCCAAATTGCTAGCTGTCATTTTGTTCACTTCATGATATTCTGCAACCACGGAACAAAACTTTATCAAATACCTGCAAAAAAATGAACAGAAAATTCAAGAGTTATTGAGACTGCAAAGTGAGCTTGCGCTCTTCGAGTCAGCAGCCACCCGGTATATATGGCAAATGCAATTGGCAGCAACCGTGAATCGAACCCGACACGTAGGATCTGTAACCTGCGCGCGGTACCGCTAAGCCATGTCGCTGATAAGTTTAAAAACAATCCAAAACAAAATGAGACACTTTTCAAACTATACATGCTACAGCAAAACAATTTTCTTTTAATCACAGAAGATAGTAACTAGTCAAATTACAACGACGTACGCATAAACGCCAGAAAAAAGTTGGAAAACACAACCAAATGCCATTGCAACAACATCGAGTAATCTTCTCCTTAGTGTACGTTGACAATAATTGTTTGGAATTGCTTTATCTTTAAAAAGGTTGATAGTTAGGGTTTACCAAACCTTCAGCGCAAGGGGTAAGTAACGATACAGCGTAAACACAAGAAAAACAAATAATAAGATGCATCGCAACATTGTTGTATAGCATTGAATTAAAGTCCTAAGGAGGTTGACGACTAATTTAACCTCCTTTCCGACTTCGTCCAAAACTACTCAAGGCGACCGTTACTACTAGTGAGTTCGTCAATTCAACTGGCTTACATGCGTAAAATGTCAAATATTTCTAGTTAGCTAAAGGAGTAGCAGGAATGCTGGTTAATCAAAGAAAAAAATGATAAAAGCCAGAGCTAAACTTCCGTGTTTGGTAACGCAAGCAATCTGTATGAAGGCACCTTTACAGCATATTGCTTCTCGATAGTATCAATGAACATGCAAAACTGCGCGCCATGCAGTGACCAATTTAAACGCAACTACTTGGCAAAAAAACTGGGCAAGCTTCGTGCACACATTTAGTCGCAGGTCGAAAATATAAAAATTCAAAATCATATCTTCATTAAGCTCGCGTAATTACGCCGAAGCGATTAACAAGTGCCGGGGCCACCTCCACGGCTCAGCGCCTGAGCAACGCAGTTCCGACAGAACGTCGCAAGGGTAGCGAGTCGTTGGTGACACTGTGTCTGACATGAATGACTCGGGATTTGAACCCCAGACCTCCCACACCGATAGCAATATCTTAACAACTGAGCTAACCTGCAGTTAAAATTAATAAACACCAAGGGCTTAATAAGCTTATAATGTACAAGATCCAAAGTTACAATCATTCAAAACTGGATGGAAAACATACAGCTGGGCAGTCATTAAAGCAGCGACCGAAGTAGGTAAACTAGCTTTAGCAATACAGTTGATGATAAATATTACATAGAAAACTTAGCATTCGCTGCAGCTACAGGGATGGTTTCCATTACAAAATACATTTAGTGTAATACGCGTCACCTCACGCATATTATTCAAGGTACGTAATGATTACGTAAGCGTAGCAAGAATACGTAAATACAAAATTACGAAAAGCTAAAATAATAAGGCTAGGCTGTTACAAAATTGGAAGTAACAGTTTTGTACAGCCTTGCATATACTGCTGACGATGACAGCTGAAACTATGCTAAGATAATTATGTCAGGCGTCTGTTAACTATAAGTTCATTTATGCTAATTCAAAAGTGAAAAAAATTACAAATGCAGGTGGCCCCAACCTGGACCTTCGGCCTTTTCGGGGTATTATCTCAACTTTTGGGTGATAGGCGCCCATTGTGAGCTGACATATTCAAGTCAGCCATTAGATATTAAAACCAGTGCAGGGGGTTTTTCACCATGACCGATTCGCCGAGTTGTCTTACGCCGAATATTCCAACGTAGTAACCACACACAAGTTTCAAATGTTTCCATTGTGATTCAAGCACATTAATTTAAATCCATTTGCTCAATATCGTTTTTTTTACGAAAACATCAGTGGCACAGTGCGGCTACACTACTACACATTTTTATGTACTAACACACCAAGAGCGAAGGGCAGTAAATACAAATGCAGTGATACTCTGATCCGACTTTCGCGAGGTGAGGCGCAGACTTATACCATCATTGAGACTTAAAGAGTCCAAACAGAAGAGATTAAAAACGAATAAAACATCGACCCAAAAAAGCAACTATTGAAAAAAAAAGGATATTACCAAGGCATGTAGTTCAATAGTTTTGTGACAATATATAAAGCTGGTAGTAAGCACAAAGTTTTAGCACTGTAGTGCCAGAATAGCAATGACATAAAGCAAAAAATACCAAAAACTTTGTAGCCTAAAATTGTGAGAAAACAAATCGAAAACTTGGCGTATTGTAAAGTTACTTCCAGAACTTCTACATAAAAGAATTTTGTTATTGTTATGTACAAAATTTGTAGCTGCAGACAAAGCCTACGATATTTTTCTGTCCTCAATTAACTTTTTGAGGCCTGAAACAATTACCGGTAGCTATTACAAATAACGAAATTCTCATTTAAGCTACGCAGCAGATAAAACACTAATAAAAACGATAAACACTAATATAAAAGTACCTAAAATTGGCTTTATTTGCTGGTGGTAGTTCGTCTATGATTGCTTTTATTTCTTGTAATTTCTGATCACTTTCTTTTGAACTGCTGTGAAAAATATATCATTAGGGTGCTGGCGTGATGACGTCATAGACTTGGATGCTATTTCCTGGTCATCTAAAATGTATGCTGAAGCGTCTGCACTTGCAAACTTTTTCCGGCAACTAGTATTAAGTTTTTGAAGCACATATTTTCGCCGTGGGCGAATCGGCATTAAAATTTTAGGATTTGGGTCCAGGTTAGGCAAAGAGTTAGGAGTTAGCGTTTAAGTGAAAGTCAAGATTAGCTGTCTCCACGCCGAGAGGTGACGCAGAATAGCCGCGAACTCGAGTTGAAACTAAACTGCTGAACTAAGCTTTCGTTGCACTCAAGCATCTGAATAAACTCGATTTGGTCGTACCAAGTACTAATTGGCAGTCCCCAAAATTGAATGGCGTGTTCAACACGAATCGGCAATTCACCAAATAACATGCAAATTTCTCATGTCTTTTTTAGATTTCAAACTTGTAAATAGGAGAAGACGCAACTGGTGTATTACAGCAGGTTTCTTTTTCAATTCAGCCCAAGTAGGCGCAATAAAACTATTTCAAAGGGGATTTCAACCTTGCAGAGGAACTCGACTGGTAATAGACCACACCGAAAATGCGCTGATGACGATCTAACCCAAATCATTGTGCATAAGCCGATGCAAATTGAACTTGAAAAAATGATTAACTCCATCGTATTATTCAATTTATCAAAATATTTGCTGGTGAAGCTTTAATTTAATACTTTTACAGCTCCGGCCATTAAAATGCAGAGTGTCTTAAAAGCAAGAACACACGTCTCTCAAAAAACACCCCAAAGTGTATACATACTTTCGGGCCACTCTGTATACGTAACTAAACCACCAGTAGGAACACTGTTCACTCATATCACTTTAAATGCATTAAAAGTCATAGTTTGTATCCTTACTTGGACAAAGCTACCCATTTGTCATGGAGGTCATGTGTTAGTAGAGGATCGGGTAATTCCCGCAAATACTGTTTTAAGGCACCGGCAACTGCATGTACGTCATCTTGTGCGTCATAGGTCATAAGGTCAAGCACTCCACCATCTACTATTGATCGAATCTTTTTCAACTTGGCAGCACCACCAGCGATTCGAAATATTCCCTGATACAATGGAAAGTAAGTAAATGCATAAAACGTATGAAAGCATTACCTATTGACACCAAGTGAAACAATAGCATTATTTTATTAATTATTATACAATTTTGCATTGTATTATACATTGTGCAAGGTGTACGATATTTTTTGTTCAACAATCATACAATACACAATTACACACGAATAGTTTCCGAAAGCCGCACCACCCTTATACTAAAGGCCTAGCATGATACCTGCGCTACGTCGCACTGTGCATATTATTACAGCCTTTAGTAACCTCAGACTGAGCAACACCTGTCTTACTACATGGCGGAGTCGTTCTAGCCAGAGAAGCAATACATACACGTTTAACCTAACTTATCGCTTGTGCTTTCAGGACAAGATACACAAGATGGCCAGAGTCAAATTTGGCTTAATTTTGCAACTCTTTGGGAAAACATTAATCCATATCCAAACTAACTCTTGCATGATGCATCAAAGCTAAAATAAGCTTCACTTCTCTTGGAATTTGAGCAAGACATCAAACATTTCCAAACAAGTATGTACTTTTATCTCCAAATTTTCTAAGACATGAATTCACAAGCTTTTCAATTAAGAACGGATGGACTCATCAGCTAAGCAACATTGACAACAATGCAAAGTTGTCCATGCAGTAGTGCAGAAGCGAGAATAATTAAATTTTGAAACGTTATGAAGTATATGAAGTTGTACCGGTACCAAAAATCAAGATATCAAATTTTCATTGTGCTCATTGTTACACGCCGAAGCGTGTAACAAATGGCGGGGTCCATCTATGCGGCTTAGCGCCTGGGCATCACAGCTCCGAAGAAACGTCGCAGCGGTGACATTATGTCCCATTTGACCGACCTGGGATTTGAACCCCAGACCTCCCGCACAGATAGCAATGTCTTAACAACTGAGCTAACAGGCTGGCCATAAAGTTATATCAGCAAAGGTAAAAGCGAAAGTCTTAATCTACCACGGCATTTCTCCTGTCCAGCATGAAAACATGCAGTTGTTAGCTAGCTTTACTGTTTTAATATAACTATTACAAAAAAGAATATGAAACGGAAGGAACTGCACAATGACATCATGAAATGCACATGTTATTGCGAGTTAATCCAAAACGGTGTGACAGCTCATGTCAAAGTAATGTATCCGATTAATTAGCTTCTGTTGTATATGCTAGCTAGGAACCAGACTAAAAGCACAATTTGTTTGAAGCTTAAATTACGCAAGTGCACAAATTGTAGACCCAAAAGCGGCTATTACAGACTTAAGTCAAGCCTGGCAATTTTTTTGCTAACTAAGAACTTGTGTTACAGTAAGTTGGCGGTATAAGTCGGAAGGCAATTTACAGGAAGCTATAGCATTTCTCAAGCAACTTACTTCTTCTTTTAAGCCGTATTCTAGTAAAAATAAAACACAAGCTTCTAATGGAGATGCTATAACGCGCTCAGTCGTTTTCAAATGTTCCCGTAATGGTCTTCCATATGAGGAATTGACAACGGTTTTTTCTGCCCATAACATAAACAAAGATTCAATCTACGCCAGTTGTAATGCAACATTGTTTAAATACAAAATATAACAAGGCTTATCACTCCAGCTATTGCATCGCCCAGTTTAGTGTCAGCCAATCACAATCTCATTAACGAAGGCTTCACAAGTCTGCCCTTGTTTACACTTCAATCAAAGTTTAGATCTCGAGAGAAAATTAAGTTTCTGGCAATGCATAACAGAACAAAAACTACTTGCACTGAAAACGCTCAAGAAAACTCAGAAACAATCTCCAACATATCTAGAGCAAGACTTACCTTGAACGGCTTTAATGTCTGGTTCCAATTTTTCCAGTAAATCCACACATCGTCGATGATAATCCAATTGTTTAGCATGAAACTAAAGTTGTTTAAATCAGTACGAGGAAATGAAAAAAAAAAAACATGAGAACGGTCAAGCCACAAAATATCAACGACTTGGGCAGGTTTCACCGATATTTGATTGTCATTAGTTTTTTGAAACTTACAGTAGTGGCTGAAATGGTGCATACGGTGACGCGAGGTATGCAATGCACCACGTTGTAAAACTCAAAACAACTTACTGTAACAACCTGAACAGCTTAGTGGCTTAGACCACTTTTTTAGAATTCCTATTTACGACAAGCGTTCTACTTCTAAACAAACAAAAAAATAATCGAAGCACAAAAACACAACTACTTTAAACAAAAAAAAAAAAACAAGGTTCATTTGAAAAATGTTTGAGAACAGAGATACATTGATGACAGATTTTTTCGTCCTTTAGCATTTTTTTCTTCAAATTGTAAGAAAACACATTTAGAAATAATATAGGCAGTGAAATTTCACAATTCAAACATTTCGTAAATTCTACCTATGGCAGACCAACGCTACCAGCTAGAGAGATACAGCATGCAGTCGATGATTGTTGGAGATTAGTTTGAAAAACAAGCATATTCAATGCAAAAAACAGTTCCGCATTTAAAGGGGAACTGAAGAGCAAAACTGTGTTTTCAAAAATGGCGTTAAAAATTACACTGAGTTCTATACTGACTGCAGAAATTTTCAATCATTTTAATTTCCCAGAAATTAAACATTAAACTTGTGATGATGACGTCATGGAGGTTCTGTGACGTCATTGAAAAACGCGTGGATTGCAGACAGCGGTAAGGTTTGCGTGTGTGCAGTAGTGCGGAACGTACAGACCTCCATGACGTCATGACCACAAGTTTAACGTTTAATTTCTGGTTAATCAAAATGATTGAAAATTTCTGCAGTCAGTATAGAACTCGGTGTAATTTTTAAAGCCATTTCTGAAAAAAATAGTTTTGCTCTACAGTTCCCCTTCAAGCAATAGCTGTGCTGGGTTTCACCGCATGCTGTGATTGCAAAAAAAAGGACATGAGCAAAACTTACATCAGCGATTCTTTGACTGTGGCCTGCTTCCTTTGACAAATATTCGAACATTTCAGTAACAAGTTGATCCTAAATATAAGAGAGTTTGAGATACGAATCGACACAGACAAGGCTATAGCTGAAACCGATAACTGGACTGCGTAAGAAGCTCGGTTTTTCGACTAAGTTACCGGTAATGAGAATGGACCTTAATGCACATGCAACGTATTCAACCATGAACCAAGCTCTGCGTCTGATCAAGTACTATTAAAAAGCAAATACACTGGAAACAAATGCGTCGCCAATCCTTTGAGAACCCAGCTTGGTATTATACATATTAATTAGCATTTTTGCTTCGCAAAAATTACAAGCGAAACATAGTGAAATTGAAAGGGTCATGGTTCTGTCACTTCCCCCACAAGCACACCACGAAAAGTGACTGAGACAAGTCGAAAGAAACGTGATATGGTTATGAGCAGCTTTTGACTGTTATTTGACTGTTGTTCCATTCCATTTAAAACGTGAAAATGCGTAAACATTCGAGATACATTGAGGCAAAAATTTCCATTAGATGAATATATGGCACTGGATAAAGCGATCTCGCCTTCATTACCAATTGTAATACAGTAGAACTGCGTTCATACGTACACACAAAAGTGTGAGATTACATTTGGTAACTCTACATGAGCTTCATGATTATAGTCACACATTTTGAGCATTTGCTAACAAGTCGTCATTCTGGTTGTAAATGGTAGGTACAGCAACAAATTGCTTTACACATTACAGCGTAAGTTAATGATAACAGCGCTTCTTCGTTTGCATAGCTAAGCATCTCACAATAGCACTTCAAAATTTGATACATACCACGTTGCACGCAGCTTACTCCTAATATTAGGTTACCAATAAAGGTCACATAATCATAACTCCATTTAGCTACAGTATACAGATGCTGATATTATTAGAAAAGAATTGAATTGCACATAAACTGTATATCTTTCTATGATAATGATTCCTAACCGAAATGCTGAAACTATTTAAGAACAAACAAGTATATCACATATGGCCTATCACTGCCCGCAGGTAACATATCATACGTGACGGGTTCGATTCACGGCTGGAGCCGATTACATTTGGCATGTTTACGAGCGATTGCTGGCTCGAAAAGCGCAAGCTCGCTTGGCAGTCTCATGTAATTGCTGTTGAATTTTCATCACAATAATTTGAAAACAGCATCTCAAAAGGATTAAAAGCTCGCTTGTGGTGCAGGGATAATCTCAGTCAGAATTACAATTTTAGATGACACGGAAAAAGAATTCATAATGATGTTGTTTTTTGATGATATGTCATAAACACACTTTGCACTGCTCCATGCGCATTACAGCTTGGTCGTACTCTTCCTTGGTTGCTTCGAGCTTAGCAGCAGTTTGCTGAGGATTGCCACCTTGCGCATATTGCGCTTTGTTGGCCTTGAGGTAATTTTGATTTGCATTGTCACGATCCAAGACTAATCGCTTGAGCTTTTCTCTTTGCTTCAATATGGCAGGAATTTCAGTCTGCACAAGATATCAGATAAAGCATATATACACTTTTTTATGAACTACAAGAAGATTACATTGATTTAATTTAAAGTATCAAGAAGTATGAACGACTATAACCTTACTGTGTGCAAAACACAATACCATGTATTATTTGCATTAGGGAACGTTAATGCAACATAAACGCAAATTCAAAACTAGACACAGTAAAATCACAAGGACATGGTCACTGAATGAAGATCATGACATTTGAGCTGTTTAAGTCGAAATTTGGAAGGTCATTTTTTGTTTTTAGTCGATTTGTTTCGATTCACAAGACTTACCGATCGCGTGGCATTTTGTTGTATATCTTAGAAACACAGAGTAGATAATTTGTGCTACTTGCTTTATCAGCATGGCCTACGATGGCGGGTAAACGCATTGCCACCCCCGTTATCACCATACAATAAGAGTCTTTCTCAAGAATTGTGAAATGCTACATCTTCTTCTAAATACGCTTTGACAAGTTTAACTTGATGAAACAACTTCAAGTCTAAGCCAAAAGCATTACTTAAATGCTCACTGAAAAATCAACAACGCGTGCAAACGAATCACATGACACGAGCGAAGCCGAAGTCACAAGAGCAAAAGCCAGCAATAGATATCTACATCCACGACATACATCTACTAGAGTTTGCAGAGGAGCAATCACGTGTTCATCAATGAACATTTCGTACATCGCCTTTTCCTTGGCAAGACCGCTTTGAGCTTTGGCACAAATTTCAAATGATACCCTGAGACAAAAGAAAATTACATTTGTACCGATACGTTTGATGTTACTGATTGAATAAAATCAAAAATATTTCAGATACTCGCGTTATTACGCCGAAGTGTGTAACGAATGGCAGGGCCCATCTACGCGGCTTAGCGTCTGTGAAACACAGTTCCGAAGAAACGTCGCAGCGATGGCAAGCCGTTGGCGAACCTGTGTCCGATTTGACCGACCCCGCATTCGAACCACAGACCTCTCGCACCGATAGCAATAACCGATAACAATAACAATAACACCGATAGCAAATAATTAACAACTAAGCTGAGCGAGTGACCGGCCGATTCTGCTTTTTCTTGATTTACTGGTTGAATATTATTGAAGTATATTAACCTTCAAAATTGAGCTTTCTCTTAAAAGGCAAGAAAATTTCCGCTAGAAGCCACCTTAGTATCTCGAGCAATTACACAGTGTGAGATGAAGCAAAGCGAATAAGAGTTTCATGATTACCAATGAAACCAGTTGAAGGTAACTAAAGATACTTTGAATGGAAAACCACATTTCGGATGCTTTAAAATTGTTGAAGTCATATCGCAGTAACGTAAGAGTATCAATCTCCACACAATATACATTGTAGTAGAGGCCAGTCAAAAGTGTAAAGCACTACCGAACTATACTGATGAGATTGAGTTTAAGCTGTACAGTATGCCGTTGTATTTACTGAAATTGTAAAAATGAATCTGTAATCCACATAAAAAAAATCGATTCTAAACACCAAGACATTAAAATAATTTCTATAATCCTAGCTGTACTTACCCTAAGCCTTGATATGAGTCGCCATCAGCTAATAGATTAGCACTTGCATCACTCATAGCTTGAGCCAAAGTGTTTTCGGACAGACGTTTCTAAAAATACGCAATTTACACTAAAGTATGAGTTCATGTGACACAATAGGTTATTATTACGAAAGTTAGCACCGACCAGTCTTTTCTCATATTCTCCAATTCCATGACTTTGCATACAATGAGAGAGCTTTTTATAGGTTGACTGGCAAGCCGATCGGACATGTTCAATATGTTTTTCAACCTGAGTAATCAACACAAAATGGTTATAAAAAATGAAAATGATATAATGAGGTTACATAATTATCAATATAATACATTAAACAATGCAATGAACTAATGCGTAACACTATACGGGATAAGTTTTTGAATCAGAAGTCACCATTAGTAGGCTATTAAAATGCTGTCAAATCTAGCTCAATTTAAACCCATCACACAAGATTCTCGACCAATGGGCAGAATTGTCAGAAGTTGCGTCAATATTCAAATGCAGCAGCTGTGATGATCATGTAAATTAGGTCTATTACAATTTTGTCGATTTACAAGAAACAAAAAAGGGCTATGAACTATCGACTTGCTATATCGCTAAGAACATCTGGTGTGCAGTCAGAGAATTAGAGTTCAATTACCAACTGAGTCGCAACGAAAATCTGAACAGTGAATACTACATTTGCCCTGATTCTGCTCGGTGCTCGCCATCAAAAGTAATACTGAAAAAAATCAGTTATTGCATCGATCAATTCCTGAATCGAGAAAATTCATAGAGCCAAAATTTGCTTAGTGCTTATGATTTAGCTACAAACACAACAGATTGATGAGATTGCATCACAATGAAACCACAATGGGGCATCTAATTGACGAATTGCAAATGAGCCATAATCATGAAACAAGTTGATAAAAACAGTCTTTACATCTAAAGTAAGCAATTCTTTTTGTCAGCAAGGCAAAAACTAAAAAGGAATTTATCTTTGACTAGCGGAAGTAGTCAAGCTGCTATTTATTTGTCATAACTTCCTGAAGGTTTTATAATTGTAAGGACATAAATATTCTGTAAAACGTTGTTTATCTAGGATTTCGACATAGGCTGCTCACAAAATTTGCAGTATATATAACATATTACTGCTCTATGTAAAAAAAGTTTTCAGATGCTTGCTTGTAGTTTGATTATACAAGGTGACATACCAGAGTACTTTTGGCAAGCAATCAAATCCAAGCCCAATCATTAGGCGTGGGTTGTTTCTCAAATGCCTGGATAGTTACAAGTCTATCTTAAGGTGCAAGAAGCCTGTATGATGCTTGCATTATTACAAATTAAAGACACTATAGAATAAATCCTTCAAGGAATTAAAAACAGCAGGCTAAGGCTGAATTTTTGGTTTTACTACCGGTATTCATCCAACTAACCAAAAGTGACAAAAAGTTCTGTTTGTCAAGTTAGTTTCTACTGTAATCATTAATAAGCTTACAATTTCACATATATACCAACGTAGAATTGCTTTGTTAAACCGCACGGTCTCTTTTACAAAAAGGAAAATTATGTATGATGAAATACGATACAATACACAATGTTTTTTCTTGCCACTACAAACTGTCATAACAGATGGTAAATACAGTGGCAAAACATGCAATAATTAGCACAGACCATCAACATTCCATACATCTAACACAAATAACCTTTGCATGCTTTGAGTTCCGTAAAACATTACACCCATATGAAACTCATCAATGTAATCTCATTACATATCAAGATGATATAATTTGTTATCACCAGTGAAAGGTAGACGCTATTACTCACTTGCAATAATTCATCACTCAAAACTTCGTTCTTGTTTGCTCTAAACAAACATAAATTTGTGAATGAACGCTGTGTGTCAACCAGGGTATCTCTGGGTACAGATTGTCTTAATGCAGTAAATTTCTGAAACCAGATAAAACCAAGCCAGAATTTAACTCCAAAAAACTGCTGTCAATTTTAAATGCTGGCTTGAAACCCAACCCAATTTCAAACCACAGGCGTACTGCTCTAAAGGCAAACACTACACCCCTTCAGTCAATTGACCAGTAGTTCAGTTATTATACTTCAAATAAATTGTATGATACCTAAAAATGTTTAGATTACAACACCGGCAATAGATAAAAATAATTCTGGTAACTAACGGCAAGCATAAAATCTTGCAGAAAAATTGTTCCACATTTTATCCATTAGAAAGCATTAGGTGTAAGGCATAACTTGAAAACTGGGTGAATTACTCAAAATAGGGGTAAAAAAGAAAAAAAAAACTCACAAAAGCAACGTAACTTCAGATTTTTTGCACTTTCTGAATTCCCAAGTCCTTTAATGCTATTGCATACTTGGAATTAAAGCTGTGATTAAATAGTTAATAACACGAGAAGCTAAATACGCGAAAAATCATTTTCAACAAAACCGCTACAGCATTTTTGAGAGTCACGTGATGCGTAAAGAAAGAATAAGTACAAAAATTTTACAATTACATGGCAACGGTGAAGTGGTGTAGGGGTTAGTGAGGTGGACTCCCACTCACAGGGCAGGGGATCAATGCCCTCCTAGGTTTGGATTTTTTGTCAGCGCATTATACTGAAGTCGCTGTAGCGATTCTGTTGAAAACGATTTTTTGCGTATTTAGTTTCTCGTGTGAATAACTAATTTTAAGAATACAATAGATACCAGCGCCAAAAAAAAATTTTAAAAGTGATCCTTTGTTTCTCCATTTGACTATGGGGTAATTTCATTCTTTATATATAAAACAATTTTCAGTTAACGGCATAGAAGTTGTCCAATGACTGATGCGGAACATTTTAGCAATAATCAACAAGCTGCTCCAGTGCAATGGTTTCTAAAAACTTAACCAAAGTGAAAAAAACTAGGTAGAATTTAAAATTGCAGTGCTGTGTCAAAGCATAAATTCACCATGGAATCTTAACCTTTAGATGTGTCAAGAGTGGTTTTAAGACAATGAATCCGCAGTAAAGATTGCTTGTAGAATTTAGAGTGCTGTCTTAGCATTTGAGCTTCAATACCGGTACATTACAACAAATTTTACACCAACAAGGAAAATTGTTTAAGTTGATTACCAGCACCTTACCTTCCGACTTTTTGGTCAGCAATTAATCGATATCTCATTATCTGTTTCCTCATCTTTGCCTTCCTGCAGTTACGCAGATGATAAAAAACTTTTCAAGTAATCCACTAGAAAATGCAAACAACTAAACTGAATAAGCTGCACTTGAAACTACTATTAGCAATAGCAATAGCTCAAGCTGTAAAAGAGAAGCCATGAATAAGAAAAATACGTCTACTATGGAGTAAATACACAATGAAATTTATTAATTAGGCCTATATATGATATAAAACAGTTGTAAATCTAATACTTTATCCACTGTCAGTTAAGTATTTACACACCATGAATGCTGAACAATGTTCAGTTTAGACAAGAGTACAAAAACTATGAAATCTAAGCTTTAAAATTGTTTTCTTCTCACGAAAACCATAAAGAAGTAGACTAAATTTTTGCTGTAACTATTACAAACATGAAATGCAAGTAATAAAACTGTTTCATTGTATTCCAAACTGCCGTCTGCTCTCTCTATTTTTTGCTTTCCATCCAAAAATGTGGGTAGCAAACTCACTAACTTCGTAAAAAAGGTCTTTTGCACAGAGAAATGAGAAACAACAAATCCATGATGTTGAAACCAATAAATATGCAGTAAAATTTGTCACTAAATGCTTCGACTGCCTTCATCTAAAACTTATCCCGAGGCACTAGTATTTGCTGTTGCTTGTTACAAAAGAATAAAAGCTATTTATGTTTTAAAAAATGAAAACAGATAATTCAAGAAAACTTTGTGATTAAAATATGAACTATCATAACTCCTAGTTACTAAAAGCATGCTTAATATTAATATCAATATGATTATCAGACCCCAAAGTGGAAGTAGGATATTACAAAGTATATATTTTAAAACTGTATTTTCTTAGAAACAAGGCACTTAGTGATCGGTACTGCTAAAACCTGCAGGAGCGCAAAAAGTACAAGAACTGCCTTTGCAAGTGAGTTAGGAGCACAAGGACCGCGAGGGGCGCTAGGGACTTAATACCAGTACTGAGAATTTGGTCAGGGCTAGAGTTAAAGTTAGGGTCTTCACTAGTGCCCCTAGCAGTCCTTGTGCTCCTAACTCACTTGCAAACAGGCAAAGGCGGCCCTTGTCCTCCTGCAGGTTGAAGTAGGACCCCCC
The DNA here is from genome assembly GCA_964006365.1 of Trididemnum miniatum. Lineage (NCBI taxonomy): Eukaryota > Metazoa > Chordata > Ascidiacea > Aplousobranchia > Didemnidae > Trididemnum > Trididemnum miniatum. The sequence goes on along the minus strand of OZ023243.1, from coordinate 14,351,748 downwards.
ACAAAAAGAACCCAGAAAATTTCAACCTTTTCTTGTGGAATTAACACTGAACAGCTTACCCTTGGTTAACCTATTCTGCTATTGACGGATTGAGCTTTTAAATTAATTTTCTCCATAGAAGGCTACCGGTCTTCCTCTTCTACTAAATTATATAACGGTACGCTAGCCAGCAGACCAGTACCGGTACTACTGGTATTTTTTATTGCATTTTTGATTACGTCTAAACATTTGATTTATCCTCCTACTGGTATCACACAGCACAAGAAACTGAGAAAGTGATCAAAGCTCTACCAATGCAAGCCTGAACCAGCTTTCTAAGGAGTTGTCAGAAGGGTGACCATTGCGAAGCCACGAAAATGGAGGACATTAATATCTAAAAATGATTCACACGAAAGATTACAAAATTAACCTAATCGTCACTGTATCAGAATTTTAGCTGACTGAAAACTACTGTCAATACATATCTGACTTGTTTTTTCGAAGGCACTTGAATTACTCCAATTTAACAGAAATTATTTTAGCAACATTAAGTACAAATGAATTTCAAATTGATAATGGAACAAAGAAAACAAGCTTTTTGGCATGGGCGAAGCATGCTAGCATTAGGAAACTCACGTAAAACGAAGAACAAAAGGCTTCATTGCCCCTAAGCATTTCAAAAGCCGATATTTTAACTCTTTTCTGGACAGATGCAATAATTGTTTATTTTTGAGCAAACGTGTGATCCATAGCAGGGGATCTTAACCTTTTTTGTATTCTTTACCCCTTTCCGATTGAAAAAAGTATAATTTACCCCAGAACAACACTTCCACCTTTTTAATACTGAAAATTGAAGTTTGTTTTAGTTTATACTTCAGAAAAATTACCCTCTCGGTAGGCAAAATTTACCCCCGGTTAAGAACCCCTGATCTATAGGCTACATTCGATCTTAAAGCCCAAACTACCTCTTATTTCGTTCGGGTTAAAGAATTACGCTCACTAGAATGACGCCATAGAGTGCATAAGCATTTAATTGATCGAGTGGGTTTAAACATTGAGTCGTAACAATTAATTGTAACTACAGCAGGCCTATAAGCATTTAAACCTAAGACAATGCAAAAAGAAAGTAAAATATTTTCTAATCGGTTTGGGATTTTTACAATCGATTGTCAAGCCTTTTGAGACAATTAATATTTGCACAATAGCACAAAAGGAGGACTTCTGCTTGTCCGGCATCAGCTGATGCCGGATGGCGGACGAAGGACGCAAATGCCGCACGTATGGCCACCCTAGTTGTCAGCCATCTGTCTACCCAGAGTCAAAACTAGGCAATGCGCCCCCCCCCCCCCCCCGAAATCATCTTTTGGGGCCCCCTAAAAATTTTTTTTGGATGGTGATACAAAGGAGCGAGCCCCGCAGGAGCGATGCCAAGCTACGGGGTATGGGGGCATGCCCCCCCGAAAAATTTCGCAAAATTTCACCTTATTTTGGAGGCTTTTTGTGCGTTTTGAGCCTTTAAAATTCCTCAGTTTTAACAAGGTTTAATAGTCTGTTTTACTAGGTCCCTTTTAAACCTACTAAAATAATGCTAAATGCTAGGCTACAAGCAAAACCTACCGATACTCTAACATTTCACTACCCTGCTACCTATGCGAAGAAAGAACGTTTTTAAGGCTTATTTTTGCGCCTTTCACTTGAGGATGAGGGGCCCTTGGTATGCTATTAAACGTTTGTTTGCTAGTTTTGTGACTGCTATTTTTCGAAAAAAATTGCAGGGGCCCCCTATGGCCAAAAGTATAAACATGGTATGGGGGCTCCACATCATGCGAGTAAAGACAAAAAATATATTGAATCTTGAAATAGGCCTATTTAAAGCACCTTTATCATATGTTGAGTAAATAGTACTACGTACTGACTATTTACGGGGCCTCTTTTTTGTGTGGGGCCCCCTCAGTTGGGGGGGTTCGGGGGGCGCCAGTTTCAGCACTGTGTCTACCACACCAACAAACCAAGATGGGAAAATTTAGTTAAGTGCCATTCCCAACAACACAGCAAGTAGAATTGCCAGCTTGTTCTCCACAGAGTCCCTCTAACGCTGAGCGTCAACTGGTCAAGCACGAAAGCTGTAAACTGGTGAATACCGGTACCAATTTTAATGTTTTTAGTTTGACCTGACTTGGAATCAAACCTGAGCCAACAACTCCAGAGGCGGATGCTTGTAACACTCTGCCATCTAAACTCTGAGCTGTTAAGAATAAGAAGGAGCAATTTGCTTCATACAGTTACCGGTACCTGGTAACCAGCAAGCTATATGAAACTGTTCCTTCTTATCTGCTTATGGCATGTCTAACAGTCTAATGTGATAAACTAACCTTGCTGAACATCTAATGCCAAATTTCAACCATGCTGCTTCTAGTCTAGTCTTCAGGTCTAACCTTGAACTCTGAAACTGCCTTCCAGCGTCCCACATCCCACCACCCACCACCACCAGCTTACAGTTGTACAGGGCAGTCGAATGAGTCGATTCCGTTACAAAATTTCATTAACTTTATTTAACCGAAACACGGTTCTATTACCAGTTAATAGACCCTTTGCACTGTAGCTTACTGCGCATTAGAGATGGCACGGGCTGACTTTTTTGCTACCCGGACCGCCTGTCACGGAGTAGGGCCTACTGGCGCGGTAAAAGCAACTTAGGAAGATTCTTTGTTTGCGATCAAAGGTTTTGCTGGCCCACGCCGACTGCACTCTTTAAAACTTCACTCAAAATTGTTATGTTGCAGTAACTTATTCAAATATAATCTGACATAAAAAAAAAACAAAAAAAAACAAGAATTAGAACCCAAGCAATCATAAAAATGCAACTACCTTGTTTAAGCAGAAAGTTGTTAACAAAAAAAAATACATCACTGCATTCTCTAAATCTAGACTCTAAGATTTCCACACGTGCTGACTACTATAAATACATGCTAGACATTAACTCCCAAGGGTCACAGAGAGAAAAACACTTTGGCCAAATAATTTAAAGTTAATAGAGCCATAGGCGCGGGAAGTAGGGTGCCAGGGGGGGCTCAAGCCCCCCCTGAACTTTTTTTAGCCCCCCCTGAACCATTTGAGCCCCCCCTGACAATTGAAAAAATTATGCACTGAGTGCGACGGTATTAATGCTCGCAACGTACATACGTAATGAAGCAAATATTTCTTAAAGTGCTTTTAACCAACGAAGAATCACTATTCTTTTAAAAATCAGTTAGTTATTATTCACTAGGTCAACGTAAAATTTGGTAAAATTTTCAATTTTTGAATTTTATTTTTAACCGTGTTTTATATCAGCGTTTGCAAACCTTTGCAGCAGTCATGGACGATGGACCAGTAAAAGTATAATGGCTGCCAATTCTTGTAGCTGCCAAACACTTTACGCCAAACTACTCTGAATGCTCGAATGAAAGTCGCTACTGATCATGGGAATTACGTAAATCGTAAACGAAAATACGGTGAAGTGCAAAAAACGGTCCTCAATCCTTCAGATGTTCCGAATTCCACCAAAATTTTTGTGAAGAGCTAAAAAAAAGGTCTTCATGGCCCGGACGCGTTACATGAACTGGAAATGTTGGTGGCCAACCTGATTTGTGCACATGCCAAATTAACCCGGGATCGACAGCCAAGCATCCAAAGATCGACCGGTACATCGCGATCGACTGGTTGGGCACCCCTAATCAAGCTTATATGAGCTGGTGCAAGTTCTCTTCTGGTTGAGTTTTTTAATGGTTTTGAATTTTTTCTACCAACCCAATGAAGCGGCTAAATCACTACTAAACTGGCACCGATGATCAGTAGGCTACTCGATTTGAGGGGGATGCCATCCCCCCTGAAAACAACACCATCCCCCCATAAAACATTTTAGCGTAAACCAATTCTTACAACTATAATGACCATTTCTTTTTAGGTCTGCGTGAAAAGTTGTAGCCTACCACCCCCCATAAGTGTTTTCACAACTCGAGCACTGCCGATGATTGTTACTAAAATTGAGCTAGTACGCCTACCTAAATACCTATATCTACACATCTCATTATGTTAAAAAATGGTTCAGTGCTTTATTTTGATTGTGTGTTTTTTGTTATTTTTAAACCTCAATGGGGCATTGTTTGTTGCATGTAACTCTGATCAGCAAAGTAAAAGTTAGATCGGACAAATTTTGTTTGCCTACTTTTTGGTTTTGTCATTGAGGTATTTGCATTTTACAAATACATGAGTAGTGATTCGAGCATGGTTAGAAAAGCCTAATGGTAGTAAGCAATCTTGTTTTCCACGATAAAAAATTATCCTGAAAAAGTTCCGGTCACTTGAGCGGGCATGCAATTGATGTCTATCAAAATAGGTCTGCTGAGTGTCCTGCTCATAAAAACGTGCGTTCGAAAAAAGGGGGGTCTGGGGGGCTTCGCCCCCCAGACGTTGACACGATCTTACTATTTTGAGCCCCCCCTGTCCAAAAAACGTTCCCGCGCCACTGAATAGAGCGCAAATTCACAGCAAGCGCATTCTGGTCGTCAGTGGCGTACGCATGGGGGGGGGGTTTCGGGGGTCGAAACCCCCCCATGGATGACTGAAAAAAATGAAAACCTCTCTTTTTGAAACGATCCGCCTTTTTTCATGCAGAGATTGCCGAAATTGTTATCAATTATCATGTTTTTCTGTGCTGCCCAACTTCCTTAATATGTTACACAATCTTGAAACACTTTCATTGTGATGCAATAATACCGGTAGTCAAACTTTTCTGGTGCGTTACGCTTGACGTTGACGATTGCAGAAAAAGTGAAACCTTTCTTTTTTGAGACGAACCGACTTTTCTTTGTGCGGAGGTTGCCGAAATTGCTGTCATGTTTTTTTTTCTGTTCAGTCCAACTTTCTAATTTAATTTCGAGAAATTTCTATTATGATACGATGCAACAATACCGGTATTCCAACTTTTCTGATGTGTTTTGCTTGAACTGCAATTATGTCATCGATGCTGCTGTGAAGCAATTGGTAAGTGGGAGTTCCCTTAAATACGAGGTATCAGCAGTAACTATGGCTGCACAAAAAATTTTTTTTAAAAATCAAATCTTCAATGTAATCGTTTCATTTAACTCGCTGTAGTAGGCCTATTGCAACGTCGTAGCGAGTGGCGGAGCCCGACCCCGCGGCTTAACGCCTGGACAACGCTGCTCCGAAGAAATGTCACAGCGGTAGCGAGCCGTTGGCTACTCTGTGTCCGATTTGACCGGCCTGGGAATTGAACCTCAAACCTTCCACATCGATAGCGACAACTTTAACACTGCGCTATAACCGGCCGGTTTGTTAAAAAATTATTTAAATATAAAAATCTAAATTGACGCTGCCCTAAATGCTAAAAATAAAATAAAAACACTGCCAAGGAAGACCAAACCAACAAAAGATTTAAAGAGGCCCAGGGGCGGAACGGGGAGGGGGGTGGCAAAATTGTTTTTACGCCCCGCTACTATCTCAGGAGCTGAAGTGCTCTGTTTACCAGACACCCCGGTTATGTGCTTAAGAGTATCTGATGGTATCGACGCTGTGATTTGGGTGAAAAATGCTTAGATAATATCGACGCTGTTTTTGAGTTCAATCGCATGATCAGGGATTCTTCTCGCGCGTAACTTATTGTAGTTTAAAAATGTTTCGGTAGGGAGGGCAGTTTGTTCTCATGCTTCACTGTCTTCATTATTCAACACAGGGAATACTGGATACTGCTCCTTTCATAATGAGTGCATATTAAATGTTTATATCAAGGTTTATATGCGTTGTTTGTATCAATGTTGGTTTTTGAAAAAAGATTTTTTTGGAGGGAAGCAATAACTTGTTTTACCCTCCTGGCTACACCCTGTTTGTGACGTTGCGAAAGCTCGCCTACTTTAGTCAGTTAACCTTCCTATGACCCAAAAATGAGGTCAACTGAAGTTTTTTTCAGTAAATTTTTAACCTCGGATTGACAGCTTGAGTTTCGGTGAAACCTTTTTGCTCCTTAAATGAAGCCCATAGAATCAAGCAAAAGTGTGAATGAAGTATCTGGATTGTTTCCTTCGTTATATCGTTATATAGCTTAATCATGGTAGGTGCAATTGCGCAGTAATTTGGACTAGAAACATTACAATCCGATGCACTTTAATACCTCTGAACTACTATAGGCTAATTGTAGCATTTTTACGTCATCACGATGTGACGTCACTGAACCCCCCATTGAAAAATCCTGCGTACGCCATTGCTGGTCGTTACATAATGAACCGGTAATGAAAGTGTCAACGGGAATGATGGATAAACGCAAACAACAAGAATTGCTTCTATAACACGGAATTTGTGACACCGCCCATGGCCCGGAACCTCTTGCCCAGTAGCGGTAACCGACCCGGAAACTCATCCCAACAATAAAGCCCAGCCCGCCCAAGGCCCATTCTTTTATGGACATTTAACCACATTTAACACAAAAATGAAAGTTGAAAGGGATTTTAAAAATTAGCGGCTCGTTAGCGGCTCAATTAGAAACTAAAATTAAAAGTTGGTAGCGGCTCGTTAGCGGCTCAATTAGAAACAAAAGATAGAACTGGGCCGTTAGCGGACCACTAAAAAGACTGGTTAACGGCTTGTTAGCGGGTCTCTTAGCGGCCCTTGCCATCTCTACTGCGCATGCACGTCGAAGCGACCTCTGCGCAAGTTGCCATATGGAAAAAGTTTCGTTTTTTCGCATAACGATAACAGTGGCAAAATTTTTACTTCATTGGGTTATTGCAGAATAAGTGAGTGATAGAACATAAAAATCAGCTTGACCAAAGATATTTAGGTGCAAAAGGTGTGTTTTTGAAGACCTTACCGTAACGAAGATATGTAGGCTACCAGTAGGCATGTTGCAACTCCAACCTGCGATATCATTTATATCAGAGAGTCGAACCGTTTAATTTTTCCGGTTTAAGTTTGGTTTGGGTTCAACAGCGGTTTCAAATTTCGGTTCAGTTCCGGTTAAGGGTGAGATAAATTGAAACGCTCCGGTTTGGGTTTGCTCCAGTGACAAATATTTCAAAACCGGTTTACTGTATAAAGTTACGGTTCAGGTTAGCAGTAAAAAATAGTATAATTGTAGTAACACAATTTAATAAATGAAACGTACAAAGCAACTTTTCTTCGCATTGACAAGCCAATATAATGCATAAAATATTTGTTGTAAAGCCAATTTCGAGATAATGAAATTGTTACTATGCTCTGACACCAGCGGCCAGTTCTTTGATAAAGAAACATATCTTCACATTAACGGGCCAATATACTGCTTGTAGTGCTATGCAAGAACTGTATTTCTTTGAATGTAAGCCGCATTCAAAGTGACGCGTGTGACCTCACGGAGCGAGCCGCTGTTTCAATCGGTTCGGGTTCGGTTAAGGTTCGCAAGTAGGCTACTCAAATTATTCGGTTCAGTATCGGTTCGCTCTTTACGATTTTGAAAAATACGGTTCGGGTTCGGTTAAGGTTCGACAAATATAGCGTAAAACCGGTTTATAAAACTCCGGTTCGGGTTTGGTTAAGGTTCGACAAATGTAGCGTAAAACCGGTTTATAAAACTTCGGTTCGGGTTTGGTTCGACTCCGTGATTTATATAATTAGGATGAATGAGTTTCAATGTTTTTGAAAAAAACACACTTAAGCTTACAATTCGTTTAGATCCAAGACAAAGCACTTTAATCAAATGCCGCAATTAAATTGAATAAGCATTCTAAATTGCTGGTAATGTGATTTAAAAATACTGTAGTCTCAATTGCTTTTAGCTATCCAAAGCATGATAGCGACCACTAAAATTGTGCAATTTAAAATTAAGGTGTTTGGACGGGTTTCTCAGAAATGCAATTTGGCATCCGAAATTAACAAAAAATTCCAGTATGAACCTGAAAGAGTCAAACCATGCGCTTCTTTTGGTTAAGATAACTTAACCTAATTGAAGTAATTCCTGTCTACTACATTTATACTGGAACCACCGCGTCAAAAGCAATTACGAAAAATATATCTGGTTTTATCTGTTTCATAAGAGATTAATAAACGAATATTTTTGGTTTTGCAGAATAAAATCGCTTTTGCTTCAATTCTTTAACAAAAAAGACAACGCGAAACAGCGATTTTACTATAGTTTAATAAATACCAAACTGCAGTTGTTGGCAACTTTTTGCCAAAACGACTTCGTCACGCTTGATTGAGCGTTAGTGCGAAAACGGTGAAAAGCGTCAATATATGATCCTTTAGTGAATCATAATAGAATCGTGGAATATGCGGCAAGACATAGTATGTCCAAAAATACCGCAAATGAATGGCAATTGTGTTTTTTAAATCGAAAAGAAAAATTGCTTTTGACGATCATATCCGAGTAGCCTATTTGAATTTTTAAACTATCGCTATTTGGCCCCATCAACTTGAATTAAAAGAAAAAACAAATGAATCGATTTTACAAATGCAATCAAAAAAAAAAAAACATAGACCTAACTATGGTTGCATTACCGTTTGATCGTGCAACTGTGTTAATATAGGTGTGGCTTTACCGCTTCAAATTCAAAATCATTTTATCCGATTAAGCGGCAATTTCTGCTCGATTGCATCAACATTTGATGTGTATCAGTGTGTGGTAGGCTCAGGGCCGAAACTAGGCAATGCGCCTCCCCCCCGAAATCATCTTTCGGGGCCCCCTAAAAATTTTTCCTTGGATGGTGATACAAAAGAGCGAGCCTCGAAGGGGCGATGCCAAGTTAGAAGTCTGGGGGCATGCCCCCCGACAAAATTATGCGGAATTTGACCTCATTTTGGAGACTTTTTGTGCGTTTTGAGCCTTTAAAATTCCTCAGTTTTAACAAGGTTTAATAGTCTGTTTTACTAGGTCCCTTCCAAACCCACTAAAATAGTGCTGCAAGCAAACCCTGCTGAAACATTTCGCTACCTATGCGAAGAAAGAACGTTTTAAGGCTTATTTTTGCACCTTCCACTTGAGGATGAGGGGCCCTTGGTATGCTACTAAACGTTTGTTTGCTAGTTTTGCGACTGCTATTTTTCGAAAAAAATTGCAGGGGTCCCCCATGGCCAAAAGCGTAAATATGGTATGGGGGCTCCACATTGCGCGAGTTAAGACAAAAAATACATTGAATCTTAAAATAGGCCTATTTAAGGCACCTTTATCATACGTTGAGTAAATAATACTACGTACTGACTATTTACGGGGTACCCTTTTTGTGCGGGGCCCCCTTCGGTTGGGGGGGTTGGGGGGCGCTAGTTTTGGCACTGGGTAGGTTATAGTGTAGCTGCATGTTTATCCTCCTGTGACGAGAAAGCGATCAATGCGCTATAACAAGCTTGCTTATAGGAGTTACCGGCCATCTGTCTGATCGGTCTACCACTCAAAAATGGAGGAATCTCGCTCAGTACCTTTCCCAACGCCCCAACTAGTAAACTTACCGGTTTGTTCTCCACACAGCACTTAATACTGAGCGTCAAGCAAGGAAGCTGCGAATCATACCAATTGTCACTGCATGAATACAAGTTAGCTAGCATTAGGCCTGTTGGTCTTCTGCGATAAGCAAGACATGGAGATTGGCTCATAAATTTTTACGCGATATGCCTAAAATGTTCTTGGTGTTCGTAGATGGAAATCCAGGGGGGATGCATCCCCCCAAATAATCCGGCAGCATCCCCCCAATATTTTTCATAGAAGTGGAAAATTCTCCATACCAGGTATAGCAGACTAAGTCTACCCAACCAAGACGCATGAGTGCTACTTATGCGGATAGTGTAGCCCGAATCAGTTCTGTCGGCATACAGCAGCATAAGCGCATGCAGGGGGGTAAGGTGCGGCGGTGCCATGCCCCCCTGGACTTGCAATAAGATGCTGAAACTTAACTTTCAGTCTATTTCAAACTAATAATTTTTGGACATGTGACACGAATGTACCAAGAAAGAACAGCCAATAAACTGCTCTGTTCAACACCGATTGGTCGAAGGCCTTGAGGCCGTCCCAGAACTCAATGGCGAGATTACGTTGAAGATATTAGTTGGTCTCGCCTTGGCATCCCAGCAAAGCATCTATCCTTTGTTGCAGAGTATCGAGATGCTTGGAGGCTCCAACTCGAGCTGCTGCTGGAATATATTGGATTTGTTGATATTCCTTTTCACTGTGTTCAAACGTTTTTGCATGGCTAGTAGGCCTTCAATATAATGCCTGAATAATGAAAGATCTGTTAGACCGCCTTGTGATGACGTCATGAATTTTTGTGACGCCATTGTTAGTTTTAGTTGAGAGAACTGACGACTCAACTCAGCAAATCCATGTCAAATACAAAAAGTGATTATATAAATTTGAAAATGCAAAAAATGTCCAAAACTTTAATCAAGGCGACGTCATCGCTTTCATGTGACGTCATCAAATTAATTTTTTTTCAAAAATTTACAAGAAAGACTACATATATGCAAAAATTCAGGCCTCCATAACACTACGAACAGGTTTTACGACAAAACACTTTCGCTTGAGCACCTAAAAAATGTGACCACCTGATTTTGAGACGACATTGATGTTGTCCGAATTCGAGCTAATTTTTCTAACTTTCTCACAGGAGTTAAGCTTCAATTTTTTAATGTGTGTTATTACACACCTTTAGGGATATTTTGGTAAAGAAATCGTTTGGTAACAATTTAGTTCGCAGATTTCCAAAATACATCATAAAATGACCTTACTAACTGTAAATTAGGGACAGGAGCGGATTCAGCGGAAGGGTGCATCCAGTAGTAGGATTCATCCGGTTCGCACTGGTTCGATGGAACCGTCTCATGGGATTTTAATAGATCAGCGAACCGGCCAGCTTTGCTTTTGATCAGGGCCGTATCTAGAAAATTATTCGGGGGGGGGGGGTTGACATGAATATTCACTACCGGTATAGCAGATTTTTTGTACGCTTTATTAACGCCTTCTGGCTTAAATATTACAACGCTTGTTAAGTTTTTTTCTTTGTCACTGCTATCGCTGTTTAGTGGTGCAAAACCGGGGGTCTGGGGGTGGAGCCCCAGCCGCCAACAGATTTTTACGGTTTTCACATAAAAAATACTCATTTAAGCAAACTTTTTGTCGAAAAAGGGCGTACCGTACATACAGTTAATGCAGTCTCTAATAGACAATACGGTACAAAAAAATTTTAGTAGGCTTACCTAAAAGCTTTGGTATGTCTAAAAGCAGAAGCTTGACTACAATAAATGAATGGAGGATGCAACTTTATTAGCTTCGGCCATCTTCGGCGCATTTGATTGAATGACGTGTATAGGTGTCTTCTATAATCTACAACGACATGGCCGTGGGTCTCCCCGAATGGCACCGTGGCTCTCCCTGAATGCGCCAACGCCGCTGGTTCTGGTGCTAGGCTTAAACTTACGTGGTCCAGTGTGCAAGACCCGAAATAAAAACCAATCAAAAGCACCCTCAGTATTTTTCATCAAAAGCGTGAGAAATGAGCTTCGTTGCTCACAGTAAAGATCTGGTTTGCAGTGAGGGTACCTTAATTCACTATGTACGCACTAAGTCACTGCTGTACTTGTATGCATGGTTGTTACTTGTCATTGTATTAGGGCTGCAAATTCAAGCAAAATCTTAGCCTGGATCCGAACCCCAAATTTTGCGATTTTCCGAACTTTGAGGCGCAGATTTTGCCAAAAGTGCGTATATTTCTTGCAAACTATTTTCCTGTGACCAAAACTTCTCGAGTACATTACAAATACAATTGCATACGGTGCCTTGTTGCTTACTGAGAGCGAATATATAGCTTCGGTACAGAGCAATATTAGAGGTAGGCTACTGCGCAGAAAGTGGCAGACAATCTCTAAACTGACGATTAAATTTTCATATAACGGTAGACTAAAATTAAACTGGAACATACCCTCAGCTTGTTGCATTCATGCAGGCGACACATATTCACAGCTATCTATTAGTTGAACATGACGTTATTGTAAAATTTGCAGTAAACTGGTAGTGCACGCACATACGGCGACAGTTTTAGCACAAGCTAGGCGCCAAGGTTGGCAGTACGGTACGTTACGTTCAAAATTTACGTACCCGTACTTCAAAATTTTAACCGTACCGTACTAACGTAACGTACTTCGAATACATTTAACAAGCGTACCGTACCAATGAATGGTACGCTTAAAACGTACCGTACCTAAAATTACGTACCGTACCGTACCTTAAAACGTACCGTACCTAAAAATTACGTACCATACCTACCTACCGCCATTCTTGGATGCACGCCAAATTAGCTAAGTGCTATTGCAATGCCTATAAATAGGTTAAAGTTTGCAATATGCGACCTGATCGGAAATTGAACCCTATACAAGTTTTCCAGCTACAATACGAACACTTGTGGTGTCCTCGAAACTACCAAGTCGCCAGCGATGTTCTACCGTATGAATAGAATAGAACATATCGCATCCTACCTTGACTAGCGCGGTTATCATCAGTCTGGAAAAGCAATGTCCCAGTCAGAAACGGATCTAGGGGGGGGGATGCATTCCCCCCACCTGCCAACAATGCTTTGGATAAATAAAATTTTTCCATAATTTCGAACCTCTTCATTACAATAAGCCTTAGTCTTAGTCGCCTTAAGCACGCATAATCAAAACTGTGCGTAGAATACAAAATGCATTGTATTTGGTGAAGCACTCAAAAGTAGGGACCAAAAATATGAACAACCTTTGTCTGAAAATTGTACAAAAAGCGCTAAAATGGCCATTGCAGTATGCAAATTTTTGAAAATTTTCCGGGGGAGCATGTCCCCGGTCCCCCCTAGAGTTGTTTTTGTTACTTAAGTTGCTTAAAATTAACTCTGCCGGAAAAAAAACTACGCTTGAAAAAGTGACGAAATTTGGTGCCCTTCCCTGAAAAAGATTTTGAATACGCCCCTGATACAAAACATTTTCAGAGGGCTTATGTACGGCCGTTTTCGAATCTAAACGTCTTAGTATTTAGTTAACATTCAACTTAATATAAAATCACACCCCCCTCTAAACAAATTTTTGGACCCGCCCCTGATCCCAGTCACACTGATCGATACAATTCGTGTGGGCGATCGGAACCGCAGCTAGCTCCTACGTTTTGTAAAAGCTGAGTAAATATTGGCCAAATTTTTCTTTTTTTTAATTGCTTTCCAAATACTGTAGGTTACGACAGAAAATAATGCTGCTCGGTGACAGTAGAACGTTATGAACAAGTCCAAACTTGTCCACTGAAATGCGCATTGCGTAAAATTTCTCTTATAAGCGTATTGGTAGTCTGCACTCAGCACCCTACCGAGCCCTGTTTCAAGGAAGCCAGGACTACTAAAGGGACGCCAAAAGACCAAAAGAGACTTCTCCAATGACTTACCGGTAGCATCTTTTGTTGTGCTCATGAATCCTCTCTCAATGGAAATTCACGGTGGATGCATACCATGTATAATCGCGACCTGTTATTGTGAATTTGTAATGCCGCATATTAATAGTCTAAATGAAAAATACTCTGTTTGTGCTAGGCCCCAGAGGAGTTCTCTGTCCACTGACTGCTGGCCATAACTATTTGTATATAATATAAAAGTTTTGCAAGAGCATTAACCTTTTTTTGTCACAACCTTTTTTTTATAATTACCAATTAATTTTCAGGGACAATCTAATTGTAACATTTAAAAATTGTATAATTGCATGCTAACGTGTTTTAATTCCTGCTTTGTGTTTCAACAACCTCGTCGGTTACTTTTATTTTTATTTTTTTACAAGTCCGTAGTTTCAAGATTACCGCCAGGACCAGTGTTGCCAACTTATTACGACAAAAATCCGCTAAATGAGACTTCAAAATCCGCTAAAATCCGCTAAACGTATGGTTGAAATCCGCTAAAAAATCCGCTGACATTTAAATTCACTAAAAGTGCTGAATTTATTCTGTTGGTCACCAAATATTTTAAAACACTCACGACGAAGAGCATACCAGCAAGAATTTTTTTACTCTTGCTGTACAGATAGAAAAAAAAAAATTGCAAGAACTTTTAAACGTGAAAAGCATAAACTAATAGGCAATATTGAATCATGATTGAACCAACATACTTGTAGAAACCACTGTAACCATAAACACAACAATTCTCAAGAGTGCATCAACTCTGAAGTCGGTAAACGCCGTTACAATTCTCACAGGTTTAAAAAAGCCTACCAACATTTTCGCAGAAATCCGCTAAAAAATCCGCTGTACGCCAAATGTAAAAACTTTCCGCTAAACAGAAGCAAAATCCGCCAAATCTAGCGGATTTTCCGCCAAGTTGGCAACACTGGCCAGGACTGATGGTGTACTACACCTTATCAATTCTGTATCGCTGTGAATATAATTCATCATTCAGTGTTTTTGTCCCATCGGTTTTTGATCTTCTGTACTTCAGGTGGCAGCGACCTAAATGAGCTTTGCTCCCTTCGCCTTCGCCTATGTGCATATTTCCGAAGCAACAGAGTGTAATGTTACCGTTTACTTATGTTTGTTTTTGGAAATGTTGTACGTCAATAAAATCTTTGTTCTTCTTGTTCACAAAATTTTTCAATACCAAGTTACGTACCGTACACATGGTACGGTACGTAAGGTACGTTTAGTACGCATATTTATAACACGTACCAACGTACCGTACCTTAGCAATAATTACGTACCGTACAAGCGTACCGTACTATTTGCCGAAAAATGGAGCGTACCGTACCGTACTTGCGTACCGTACCGTACCGTACTGCCATCCCTGCTAGGCGCCTGCTCCTTTTACGCCTCTGACGGGCGACCACTGATAATAGCAATCAATTTAACAAACAACGCCACATCTTTAAATCAGTCTCCATGCTTTATCGTTATTTGTTTGTATGAGTAGGCCTAGTACACAAAGGCTTCTGTCGTTTTGTGGGTTCGTGTCTTATATGCTTCAATACGGTTATAGCTGGGTTAATTATGCGGCAAATGTACCAAATGTAGCGGCACCCTGTGCCTGGAGCGCTAAACATTATCATAAGGAAACGCACTATCGCAACAATGACTCGAGAGACAAAATATTACATTCTACTACAGCACTTGCATACTACATTTTTGATGATTACTGGACTTGTAGTGTCTTAGTTAAAATTTACAAAAATATTTTGGGGGGTTTGATACCCCAATATCTCCGCCTAAATACGGTCTTGATTAACGTATGGCCGATGTACCAAATGTTCCAGCACCCCGCGCCTGGAGCGCTGACCTTTATGATTTATCAAGAAACGCATACCGCAACAATGACCTACGGGTCAAAATGTTACATCCTATACTACTGCGCACTATGCTATGTTTTGAAGATTCCAAGGCTTGGACTGTTCTAGTTCAAACTTATAAAAATTTTTCGGGGGCGGGGGGGTTGAACCCCCCTCATCTCCCCCCTAAATACGGCCTTGCTCTTGACACTATGTGTTACTTGAAAGAGAACCGGCTGATATGTAGCTTAATTCTTGTAACAGCACCGGCTGACAAAAATTTTGAATTCCACCACTGAATGCATCTCAATCCACCAGTCATTGTCGACAACGTTTTTGATGAATAGGCCTACGATTTTTCCTTAATTTGTTTACGCTGCCGCTTACCGCTGCTTGTTTACGAAAGCAGCGCCGCTACCGCTGCCGCTAGTGAGTGCAAAACAGCGGGCGCTGCCGCTATTTTAAAGAAAAAAAAAAGTCAAAAGCGCAAAGGCATTTTAATATTGTAGGCCTACTGATGAAATTGCAACTTTGTTGACGGAAGTAGCATAGCAATGCGAGTAACAAAAATTAAAACAAGTGACAAAAAAGCCGACGATCGGCTTCCATTTCATCCAATAAGATTTAGGGCTTTTGGGGAGAAGTTAATTTTTCAATCTGATTGGATGTAAATGGAAACCGATGGTCAGCTCTCAGTGAATAACAAAATCAGGTTGAAAAGAAATAATCAGAACATGTTGAAAATAAAACACAGATTGAAAATATAATGGAAACAAATTAAAAAAATAAAGGCAGGTCGCAACCGGCGTTAAAAAATTAAAACTCGATTGATTGGTTGCATGCTCCTTTTAAAAAAAACAAGCATTTCGAAATGCTGGTCCGTTAAACCACTGCGCTTAGGCTTTAGCACGTCTTTTCCCACGGAAAAAAGTTGTTCAATCGCCGCGCTTGACAGAATTGCGGTATTTGAGTGAATGAACATCGAACAAGTACATCAATATTTTGCATTTAAACAGTTCCGGCGAAGGTCGTTCACGATGGAATGCAGCTTCATTCAAAAACTCTTCCACCACATGCCTAACTGAAGCCTGACTTTGGGGTTCGAAATTACATGTGAGCTCTTGAAAAAAATGGTCTCCGCAGTCACTAGGGACAATACAAAAATATTTTCGCAGTTTATGTCTAAAAGTAGAAGCTTGGCTAAAATAGGTGAAAAGAGGCTTCAGTCATTATTAGTTTGAGAAATTATAGACTGAAAACTAGGTTTTAGCACCTTATTACAGGGCCAAAGTGGGGGGCATGGCACCGTGCCCCCCTGCGTACTCCTATGACTAAATGCACCATTTTTTTTTTGTTTCGCATCGATTCAATGCCCTTATTGTCCATTCCAGCATGAACCAGAAAGGGGAGCCAAGTAAGTTTAAACGATTTAAAATAAAGGATGCAAAGCGGAAGCTACTTGATTTTCGGAGTTGTGCAGCAAAGGTTTAAGCCTCCGTTTAATTCCTGCTACAGTCGCGGAAAACAAGGATTGAAAACAAACACTCTGAGTCTGGCCTGATTGACTCCCATTACAATAGCTTATCGTACTGCCATGCTACATCTCAAGCTAATCAACATGTAAAGACCCCCAACGAAAAATTTAGAGCATCGCCTGACATCAAAGCAAGAAAGCAGACAGCTGCAATAAGCGCCTCTAACAAACACAAGCATCAAATAACATCGCGGGCGTGGCATTCTCAACCGCAGACTGTTTTACATCACACCTTATATGAGCAAATAACAAAGAAAATTTGAAACTTTCACGAAAACTATCAAGCAGCTCTCTCTTCCATCGTTCTGCTGGAATTTTCTTTCTAGGCTACCTTACATATTTCCCGCTGAGAAGCCAATTCTCAAAAACTGAAATTTTTACCAAAAAGTTTGTTTTCACTATCTCAGTTTAAAAAATTTAAAGTGAGATTGTGAGAAACAAAACTTTTAGTTGCTGTCTTCGAAGAAGTTTAATCAGCGCCAGCGGGAGAGTATTTGCATTCTATGGGGCACTGAAGCGCGGCCGCTACTCGGCTAAAATAACAGTGGCGCTGCCGCTTGTCGCTGGTGGCCGAAAAAAACAGCGGCGCTGCCGCTACCGCTAGCGAAAAAGTAGCGGCGCTAGTAACGTCGCTGCTGAGTAGCGCCGCTGTGCCCAGCTCTGATTAAGAAGATCACTTACTAAATGTTTTGTGAATTTGTTTAAGGGCAGCTTTTTAATTACTTCTGGAATTTTGTTACAGTGTTTCGCTCCAATTACTTGAATTGATTTTAAGCCCCCAGTATAGTATTGCATCTAGGCAAGAATAAATTTTGATTACTCGCCGATCTCGTACCATAATTATGCTGCTGCCTTATTGATCGAAACTTTGTACGCAATAGGTAGTTTATTGTCATGAAAGAGATGCATAAGCCTGCAAACTTCTTTTACATAAATATCTTGTATTTTTAGTATCCCCGACTTTTTGTATAGAGTGTTGACACGCACATGATCTTTTAGCTGAGTAAAAGTGATGAGTCTTAAAGTTCTATTTTGAATTACTTCTATTTTGCGTAGTGCAGACGCCCCAGCGTTATCCCAGATAATAACTCCATAGACAAGGTGAGGATACACAAAGCTGTAACAAAGATTAATAAGTGTTTTTCTTTTCACATAATGCCTAATTTTTGAGATAGTTCCTGCAGCCCTATCTAATTTTTTCACAAGTAATTCTGCATGATCATCCCATTTTAGTTCGTTATTCAATTTGATACCTAGATATTTAACTACTTCTGAAGTAGGTACTACATGTTTATCAATCTGTAAATGGAAATTACTGTTATTTAAATTGTTTTTAGCGATTACAAAATAAGTTGTTTCTGAATAGTTTAAGGATAATCTGTTGTGTTTCATCCAATTGTCTATAGTTGTTAGTTTTTTTGACACTTTATCTTGTAGTTAAATAAGGTTGGTACCTTCTAGTGTGATAGCTGTGTCATCAGCAAATGACTTTATGAGTGAGTTAGTAACAAGAGGCAAGTCGTTTAAATAAATGGATCAGAGGAGTGGCTCTAGGGTTGACCCTTGTAGAATGCCTCATACAATTTTTGTATCATCTGATTTTGCCTGTTTGTAGGTGGTGAACTGTTTTCTATCACTCAAGTAATCTTTTAAGAGATTATGCATTTCACCTCTTATACCATACCCGTTAAGTTTTTGTAACAGAATGTTGTGATTTACTGTATCAAATGCCTTTGATATGTCAAGGAATATGCAACAGCTTATTTTTCCCTTATCTTTATTTTGTTGAAGAACGCTGAGTAAGTCTAGAACAGCCGAACTGGTGGAGTGATTTTTTTGAAAACCATATTGTTGACAATTAAAATCTTTGAACTCGTACTTGAACTCGTACTTGCAAATACCTCATGAACTCCGATAAATACATCCTACCAATAACCATAGTCCTTTCAGGTTACAAATTTTTGCAAAAGTATGCTACAAAGTGAGTTGAACAAAATGCGATTTTCATACGTCTCGCCACTGCACGTTGCGACGTTTCTCCGGAGCTGTGTTGCCCAAACCTTAAACGCGGAGTTGTTTCCGCCACCAGTTACTTGCTTCGGGTAATAACGCGAGTATTATGAAGATTTGATTTTTTTTTGAAGTTTCTGAGTGCCGGAGGCAATATCATTCTCGGACCCGGGGCAATGCCCCCGGAAAAGTTTTGCTAAATTACAGCCTGCATTCTTGATTTTAGTGTCTTTTAAACACTTCTTAAAGTAAGTTTAGTTTACACTTTTTAGTATTAATGGTGACCGCTACACCTATCAGGAAGACAAATTTTTGTTTTTTGGGTGTGCTGAAGTCACAATTATCAAAGGGATTCAAAATATTTACCAACTCGCTCGCCCAATATGTGATAATTCTGTTGGCTCTTCTGGCTTAGATTTCTTGGAAGAAGAGGTATGAGGCGCCGTTTGGAAAAAATAATTTGGGTTTTTCCATATGTTTTTTTGGCCAACTTAAGCTGCATTTTGTCCATTATATGATATAGGATATTTCCTATTTAGACATAAGACAAATATGTGGCTTAAAATAGCCGAAAAAACAAACACAAAACATACAGGAAATTTCCTATATAATATATAAGACAAATTGTTGCATAAATTTGCCAAAAAAAGCAGCGCAAAGCATCCTATACGTTTTCCGCTGCGTTTTTTTGCTAATTTGAGCAAAAATTTGTCTTAAATATTATGAAGGAAATTTCCTACATGTTTTGCGCTGCGTTTTTGGCTAATTTGAGCAATAATTTGTCTTATATATTATGTAGGAAATTTGCTGTATGTTTTGCGCTGCATTTTTTGACTAATTTAAGCAATAATTTGTCTTATATAATATATAGGAAATATCCTATATATTTTGCGTCAGTGTTTTCGGATGTTTTAAACCACTTATTTGTCCTATGTACATATAAGAAATTTCCTATACAATATATTGGACAAAATGTAGCTTAAATTAGCCGAAAAAACATGTGAAAAACCTAAATTATCTTTTTCCAAACGGCGCCCCAGAGAGAGGCAAATAAAATGTGCTTGACTATGGAAGGCGAGAAAATAAGTTGAAAATATAGAAGACCTTATGTCATAATTGAACAAAGTGATTATGACATTAAAAATTTGATTGTGATGTAGAAAGTCGGTAGGCTTTTGGCTTACTTAAACGGGACATGTTCACAGAGACAGGGTATTTATGTACTAATGGAGGCTCATATTGTTGGCCCTTTACAGTGATGAGATTCAGGGGGTTCGCACGGGTTCGCGCGAACCCGTTCGTGAAATGTCAGGATAATCAGCGAACCCGTTCTTGCTTTTTTTTACAGACATTAGACCTTTATGAGGGAACTTGTTGTTAGTAAGTACGATACACAGGAGAACCTGTTCTTAAAATTTTCAATCCCATCGCTGGCCCTTTACCCATTTTCATTGTCGGGATCTTCATCACACATGTTCCAATTCCAATAAATTATCTAAGCATGAAGCGTTCTTGTAAAAAGGTTTTGATTTAAATGGTTTAAGCTAAATTTTTATTTCATTACTAGCTTCTCTACAGTCTGCATGTGTGGTCGTTTCATCATAGGTCCATCAATAATATCTTTGTTTATGGCTTAAGGTTTATTGAATTTCAGCGGAATAATCTGCGTTTTATTAATGCTCTTCACCTGTGTATACTGATATTTCATTTGCTTAGTTAACTTCAAATTTTTCTGAAACCTGAAAAGGGTATTATTACACTGTACTATACGGAT
Source organism: Trididemnum miniatum (assembly GCA_964006365.1). Lineage (NCBI taxonomy): Eukaryota > Metazoa > Chordata > Ascidiacea > Aplousobranchia > Didemnidae > Trididemnum > Trididemnum miniatum. The sequence goes on along the minus strand of OZ023243.1, from coordinate 14,331,178 downwards.
TAAAAAAAAAACAATCAAACCGCGTATGCCTACTACAATTCAAATCAGTTTGTAGCAGGGATGTTCAGGGTGCGAGCTCGCAGAGTTTTGAGTTCAACTTTACAATTCAAGCTAGAGCCTTTCTGAAGGTTTATTAGGGTAGCGTATATTTACCACGCTATATGCAGTTCAAGAAATCACAAGCAGACCGTATAGTTGCGTTGCTCAACAAAAAACGGCTTTAGTCTGCTATATAAAATTTGTTTTATCAGCTTTTAGCCACATTGTGGTAACTTAGCCTAAACAGAATATAGAAAAAGAATTTTTTCGTTCTGGATTCCAGATATTACAGATTAAACACAAAAATTTCCTTTTCTCTTCTGTAGAATCTTCTGGATTCTGAATCAAGCAAAATTATAACTCGGCAATGTTGTTTATTGATAAGACAGTTTTTAAGACAAAAGACCCGGTCCGGTATATCCTAACTTAGTCCTACCAACCATGAAGTGGACGCTTTAAAAACTATAAATTAATCAAACATTGTTGTTATTACAGTAGTTGATTTTACGAATTTGTTGTGTATTTTAAAAAATATTTGTCGCAATCACATTGTTTAAATATTTTCATCACTAGAGGTGCTAGAGTGTCTTTGGACCTTGGCCCAAAGTCGCTCATGAATATAATGCCCCCAATGTTCACAAAACAGGACAGAACATATTTATTTTAGTCGCTCGTTGACCAACACGATACGTAAATGATAAAATACACATGATACAAAGGAAAAAAAATGCACGAAATGCGACAGGGAAGTTGCGAATGGACCTCGTGGTTATCGAGTCAAGCAACCACCCAGCGTCAATTAGAGCAATTTTATAGAATTTAATCATCGCATTTGGTTGAATGTCTAAATTAAAGCGATCGACCACGTTCCCGGTGAGAAACGAGTCGGCATACCAATAGCAGGAAAAACCGACACAGCCTGGTATCCCGATCTTAATACAACAAATTAATATAATATTTATTGATTGTACTTGGATAAGAGGAAAGTTTTAAAACGAGATTTGAACTGCTGAAATTTGAGTGACTTGATGTACTTCGGAATGGAATTCCATGTTTTAACTCCTTGATACTTTATGCTTCTTTGCAGTCTATTTGTGGGATAGCGGGGAGTATATAGACTGAATTTATCAACTGACTGTCTAGTCGCTCTTTGGGAAACCTCATCGACTTTTGCAAAGAAGTCTATGAAGGGTATTGGTGCTAGGTTATACAAGCAAGAGTAAACAAATTTAGCGGTTTCATAAGTGTATAAATCATGAATTTGTAGCACTTCAAGTTTCTTGTACAGTATATAGGATTGGCTTCGTCGCGATAGTGACTACCGGATATGATTCGCATTGCCTTATTTTGCTGGGTTTTTAATTTGCTAAGGTAACTGGGGTAAGTTGAACCCCAAACCACAATGCCATAAGTTAATAGAGGATGTGTGAGAGCATGGTGTAGTTGCAGCAGGGTTTTGAGAGGAAAATTATATCTAACTTTACTAAGGATGCCCACGGAGCGAGCTATTTTGTTTTCAAGCGTAAGAATGTGCTCTTTAAAGTTCAGTTTGTTGTCAATGAAAACATCCAAATATTTTGTACTACTAACAATATTTATAGGATTATCATTACTCGAAAGAAAAAAAGGTGAAAAGTTGGAATTCATGGTTAGTTTTGGCGGAATAAAAAGTATGCAAGTTTTGGACAAGTTAATTGTTAATTTGTTGGCAGAGCACCAGATGCTTAATCGGTTCAATTCATCAGTAATTGTATTTCTCAGGGTTTGTGAGTAATCTTCAATAACTAGCAAACAGGTATCATCAGCAAATAAGATAGATTTACTTCGCAATGCTTTGTTAAGGTCATTGATATAAATAAGAAAAAACAAGGGACCTAAAGTAGAACCTGGGGTACACCGTACTCTATATTCATCAGTTCAGATCGCGTTTGGTTAAGGGCGACGAATTTCTTTCTACATTCAAGATAAAAAACTAACAATTTTTGCGCTACTCCGCGAATGCCGTAATTATGTAATTTTTTTAGAAGAGTGGTATGAGAAACGGTGTCCAAGGCTTTTTTAAGATCTATCAAGACAAGTTCCGAGTACTGATTACGATTAATAGAGTCACATAAGGAAGTGACAACATCAAGCATAGCATGTGTCGTCGAAGTTTTGCTTTGGAAACCAAATTGGTTGGGGTAAAGTATATGATGTTTTTGAAAGAAATAAATTAATCGCCTGTAGATAAGTTTTTCAATAATTTTGGAGAAACATGTCAAGATAGGTATGGGACAGTAATTGTTAGTTTCGTCTTTTGCGCCGTTTTTATGAATTGGGGCAATTCTTGCAATTTTACAGCTATCAGGAAAAATACCCTCACTGAATACGAAATCAGTAAGGATTTTTAAAAAAGGGGTAATTTCGTGCCAAGCAGCTTTAAGGAAAAAAGCGGAGATGTTATCATGACCCACTGCCTTGTCCTTAAGGGACATGATCTCATTAAAGACTACAGTGAGCTTCGGGGGTTCGAGAAATATAGAGTCAGAAAGTGGTTTGTTGAAGAAGAGCTAAGCGCTGCAGTTCGTTATTTCTTTAGTTTTACCTGCAAGAGTTGGCCCTATGGTGCAAAAAAAATCATTAAATTCGTTGGCGATAACGGAAGGTTCCCTCGAAATCACGTTATTTATTTTAAGGGAGGAGGGAGACTCGCGGTTCAACTTGTTTGGCAGCACTGATCGAATAATATCCCACGTTTTGCGAGCGTTACTCTTGTTTTTGTTGATTTCCGAATGAAAGTAAATTTTCTTTGACAACGCCTGAAGTTTAGTGAGAATGTTTGTTTATTTGCCGAAAAATCTTTTTCATTTACGTTACCATTTATGAAATGGCTGCGAAACATTGAGTTCTTTCTTTTGACTGTAGTAAAAATGCCATTTGTAATCCAAGGCTTCTTTGCAAGCTTTGCCTGCTTTCTGCTTAAACGCGTTAGTGGTGCATGTTATTCTACTGTATCAAAGATTGCCGTAACAAACATTTCAAAGACGTCTTTGAATTTATCACGTTGAAAAGGGAAGTTGGATAGCACGATATGTTCGCCAGTTTGCTATACATTTCTTCACAATACGTTTTACTGCAAAATTTCCTTTTATCGCGATAAAAAAAGGTATTCATTTTCCTACTGAATAGATTGAGTTGACTTACTTTGCATGCGATATAAGAAAATGATCAGTTATGGAGCTATACATGACGCTTGGGATAATTTTATGGCTGGTATCATTAGTAATGATGTGGTCAATTACAGTTGCCGTTTTGGTGGTCACTCGTGTGGGTTTAGTGATGACGGGTACGGCTCCATTGCTGGTAATTACATCCAAATATTTTTCAGCGAAGGATTTATTTTGAGTGTTGATATTAATATCTCCTAGAATGTAAAAGGTATTGTTATTTTCTGTTAGTTTATCTAGGCAGTCAGAAAAATCCTCTTCAAATTTATTAATATTTTCGCTTGGATGTCTATAGATAGTCCCAAAAATAGCCGATTTGGTTCGCTCTTGAAGCTGAAGTTTTAACCATAAAAATTCAGAACCACAGAGATTGAAACAATCGATTTTTCTGAATTCGATTCGAACGTTGATGTGCACAGCTACCCCGCCTGCTTGCCCTTTAGTTTTAGGTTTGACATGAACAAAGTTATATTCATCTATTTCGATATTTTCAAAGGGTTCATCGATTCGAGATTCAGATAAACATACAACATCCGGTTCAAAGGATAAGGACGCTATGAGGTTATGTAAGTTGTTGAAGTATTTGTCTAAGGTTCTAATGTTGAGGTGCAGGAGTATCAAGGAGTCAATTTCATTCGTAAAAGAATTTTCATTATCAAAGATGTCAATAAATTCACATTCCATTATATTGCTTGTTAAAGAATCGAAAACGTGGTCGCTCAACTCTGTAGGGTCGTCACTGGGTTGGGCTGCTTGACTCATGCGCAGGGATCCCGACAAGTCACTGTCGCAAAATAAATCAGGCGCCATACAAAAAGTAAAGCAGTCGGGAGCAAGAAATAATGTGGTTACTTGCTGCAACAAAAGCACACGAAGGAGTTCACGCAGTGCATTAAAAGGTCACTGTGTAAGTGTGTAGCAGCAGTGACGTGGTTGCTTACAGAATGCAAATGAAAAAATAACTTGCTATCGCAGCAACGATTGTTAGGTTGGTGATTGCAGTGCTCGATTCTCTGAATGGCTTAATGTGCTAGCGTTTAGCAAAAAGTTTTGCATAAGAACGACGATAGCTTTAGTATGCATGATTAACTCATACAATACTTTACAATCAACAATGCATTATTTACTCATACAATTTCACGATTAAATACATAATTTACCATGATTTACTCATACAGTTTTACGATTAAATGCGTGATAGCTAAAAGCTAGGAGAGAACTACATTGAAACAAAGAGGCGGTGAACCGATTAGGAAGTATGGCAAATTTTACAAGCATTTGTTAAACAAGATAGAATGACAGTTTTAATCTCCAAGAGTTTTATACCAAGCGGCATTACGCAAAGTTACTGTAATTGAAAACAAAACCTAACTGAGCATCACACGTTGAACAAGTTGACATGAGAAAACAATCGTAGGTCATAAGTACCCTGTAAGATCAAGAATTTGAATTAATAATAGTTAAGCGACTTTGGGGAGGCCTATTCGGTTGAGCCTATGATTGTATTCATTCACCAAGATAAAGAAAGAAAGGTAAAGTATAGTCTAACGGCATAGATACGAGTTACACGGTACAGTCCTATAACTTAATGAATGGAGGGGTTAAATAAACTAGGCTTATGAACTACCTTTTCATTGTCAACATAGAGAACGTATTCGCCATCTTCAGCACGCCAGGAGGTTTTTTGTTTATTTTCTTTGGCAATCTTGAATCGCGGCATCAGCAACTTCTTTTGTTGTAGGAAAACTTTCGGCAAATGTTCAGTAACAAATATGGTCGATTTATTGACGGTTCTTCTCATAGTGTTGAATGATTTTAGTCTTTTTAGATTGGAAAAAAATTTGTTTTTTATCCATGGCATGAGATAATTTCACTATAATTGGGCGATTAACCCTGACTCCTTTCCTGCTTTGTGGTGTTTGGGGAAGGCGGTGGATGTCAGCTACCTCAATGTCATCAGGGTCCATTGAGTCTTTGAAATGATAACAAATTTTTCCAAAAACATTGTTTTAACATTTTCATCACTTAGAGGTGCTAGAGTGTCTTTGAACCTTGGTTCAAAATCGCTCGTGATGATAATGCCCCCATAGTTTACAGAACACCATTGAGCCTTTGAAACGATTACAAATTTTGCCAATAACATTGTTTTGATGCTTTGACCACTAGAGGTGCTAGAGTATCGTTGGACCTTGGCCCAAAGTCACTCCCGATGATGATTCTCCCCATTATTCATCAAAACACCATTACGTCTTTGAAATGATCAGAATATTTGCCAATAACATTGTTTTAATACTTTTATCACTAAAGGTGCTAGAGTGCTGTGGCCCTTGCCCCAATTCGCTTCTGAGGATATTCAGGATAATGCCCCAATTATTTACCCCAGCCTAAACCCCCAATAATATGTAAGGTAACCCAATGGCATTGACCTCCTATATGTAAGGTAACCTCTCACATGTAAAAGTTTCAAACCTCCTATATGTAAGGTAACCCAATGGCACTGACCTCCTATATGTAAGGTAACCTTTCAGGGGTAAGATTTCAAACCTCCTATATGTCAGGTAACCTCTTATATGTAACCTATTTGTAAGGTAACATCTGCGTACACCTCCTATATGTCAGGTAACCTCCTATATGTAAGAACGTAAAGGTAACCTCTTATGTGCAAGATTTCAGCTCCTATTTGTAAGGCGAGATTACAGACCTGTATCTCGAGACATGCCTGACTGTGGTAAAGCTGATAATTTCAGGTTTCCGATTTTGTCATAACGTAAACTCAATTAGAGATTAAATAGACGAAACGTCATTCTTCTTTCAGTCGATTTAGTTACGCCGTCATAACAGCGTGAACTAACTTGGAGATTTATCTGATTCGCCTTCCTTGTCATTTAAGCATTATGCTGTCTCCACCACACTTTGCAAGAAAAAAATTGCGTGGGTAAAAAATTAAATCATAAAGTATCAAAAAAATATCAAATCTTCATAGTACTGGCAGCATTACGCCGAAACGGTTACAAATGGCGGGGCTTATCTCCGCGACATAGCGCCTGGACAACAACACAATAATGTCGCAACGGTGGCGATCCGTTGGCGACAGTGACCATCTAGACCGGCCCGGGAATCGATCCCATAACCTCCCGCTCCGATAGCTTCATCTTCAACTACTACGACGAACGGCCGGTTGTAATAAAGTATGTTGCGATATCTTTTCTAACCTTGAGGCTAAGATTCTTTTGGAAGCATTGAACAAACTTTGACAGTGCGCTTGGTGAGAGAGTCAAGCAAGCTTACACTATTTGAGTTGATCATGACAATATGTGTCAACTGATATTGATTCCAGCGGTGAATCGAACCCGTCACGTAGGATCTGTAATCCACGAAGACTACCAGTGACTAGTTTACGTCGGTGAAATTTAATTTTTTTGCGGAATGCAGATTAGGCACCAAAAAAGGACGTAGGTCTACTAACCATAAAAAAATTGAAAAGTGGTGTGAACCTGTCGCTTTTTTGCTTTGCTACTAATCTAGCAACTTATAGTGTATCGGTAATTGTAAAGTTTGTTTTACCTTTATTTTTAAATTCTGTGTAACGTTTGTAAATCGATTTTAATTTCTATAATCGTGGAGATCAGTATTTCAAAAAGTGCTCGATAACTAGATTCAGTAAGAGCGAACATGCAATATCATGGATGATCCCTTTCGGGTGAAACAGACTGTTGAGTTTAATAAATTTTACTTTTTAACTGTGGTAATATTGCAGATTTTAATTCCTGTATCAATCTTAATTTCACGCGAAGGACAAAAGCCTCAAGCCCATTATATTTTTGTTACATGCATTGATACATTGGTACATCGATATTGTTGGACGCACCAAACCGCAAACAGGCAATTACTGTGCTTCGTTCTCAGCCCCTAGCATCACCTTCCCCCTTCCAAAAAAAACTTAATCTGCCCCAGCCTTCAGCTGAGGTGATGTGCAAATGAACGATCATTTTTTTGAGAATCCATCAAAAACGAAAATTTAGTATAACCGTAAGGTTGAGGAACTGCAAGTTTTTGAATAACTTAGACAGCTTCATTTTTCATCTACAAGATGTTGTTGAAAAAATGTTGAGTTGTGACGAGAACAAAATTAACGAATTCCTTACAAGCATGGAGCGTGCAAGAGCGAGATTCGAAAAAATAACAACTAAAAAAAGTTACAAACGATGTCTAGAGTTTGTAAAAGCGATAAGATTACCAGCGATGATTAGTCAACCAGCCTCAACGCCTTGTTAAAGGATTTAGAAGGAAAAGAACAGTGTGGACTAGCTTAAGCCATTCTAGTTCAGATTATTATTTCTTCGGGTTGACATTTATGGACACTGAACAGCAAAAAGATTTCTACTTAAAAAATAAAAGTTTTGTTCGAAAAAGTTTAAGTAATGAAAGATATTTTCAGTTTGTCCGAGCTTTCATTGAGTTTTCGATTAGGCTATGTTAATCCACAAACTAATTGTGTTTAGAAAGACTGATAAGGTTGTTGAAAGATGCCACCACCATTTTCGCCGAAGTAGTCCAACAATTTTTAATGATGTTTTCAACGTAAATAAGCAACAGTATAGGCCTAGTCCTAATCGCGAAGGGTTTTTTAAAAGAGTGATGTAGAATAGAAGCGACATTAAATATGGGACGAAAATAGCTTAAGGAGGAAAAATAAAGCCGCTGTAAATCTCAAAACTGGACGTTTCGACAACATAAATTCAGCTGTCATCATCAGCAGTGTATGCAAAGCAGTACAATTCAGCTGTCATCATCAGCAGTTTACAAAACAGTTTTGTACTGCCTTGCATACACTGCTGATGATGACAGCTGAATTTATGTTGTCGAAACGTCCAGTTTTGAGATTTACAGCGGCTTTATTTTTCCTCCAGAAGCGACATTGTAATCAAGACGGTCAAAACATTGCCCGGAACCAAATTAAGTTTCAAGTCGCCGTCAGCAATCTTTCGCTGTCTAAAAGCAATGCAGGTTATAATGGGATCAATGAAATACTTTGAAAAAAAATTTAAAGAATGTTAATTTTTTGCTCAAATGTTTAACTTGATTACTGTATGTTAGTTGGCATATATATTTTAATTGTCTAATCGAATTACTTTGGTATTTTTGGTTGTGGTGATGGCCAGTATCGAACATGCGTTCGCTGACTGCGAAATGCTTATAAGCAACAAAAAAGTGCTTTAGCAAAACCAAGCGCATACGATAAAACAACAATGCGACAAATTTGATGTTGAAGAATTTTTAAGAGTTTATGTCAAAAAGCTTTTACCAGATTGCCTGGGGGGCCATTTAATCCAGCGAGGCTTATAGTTTAAACCACTGTTGAATTTGGTAGAGCTTTATGCTATCTTAAACAAGATCTCTAAGCTAAAATGGACATCACTTTTGTACGAGCAATGATATATTTTTGCTTGAGCATTTCAGACATGACGAAGTATTAAAATTTGTTAAGGCATGGATGGGATGCGACTAAGTGGCCTACAGTCGTTCAGTGATCGATGCAAAGCCCGTTGATTAATCAATAAATTGAAATTTTTGTGAGTTTTTATTACAGCAGCTGCAGTGCGAAGGTAGAAATTAAATAATTTTTCCGGAAGAATATCAAATAATTGTGCTGTATATATTGCATATGCAAGCACATGCGCTAGAACAGTTATCAGATTTATCGTGTAGCCTGCCCGTAGTTTTTGCAATTTCGTAGCTCAAGTTATTTGTCTGGCAAATGCAAATTGCAAAGAGAGAAAAGCATTTACAACCATTTCTTGTACGTTTCGATCAGTCAAACTACGAATAATGAACGAATATGAAGAATTCGAGTTACCATCTCGACACAGCTGATTTGGATCCCAAGATAATAAACGTCTTTGTTATTTTGAACTTAAGAAGAATAGTAAAAAAGTTTACGCTATATAAAGCTCGTTTGAGTGACACTTTTTTTTGTTAATTATGATTCTCATACGAAGACAAACGAATAAACCAACTTTGGAAGGACTAATCTAGAGATTGAAATTTTCTCTAAAGGCAATGGCGATACACCACCAATCAGAAAAGATATATTTGTCAAATTGATGCATCTCGCCACGGAAAGTTTTTTCACTTTTAATGATAAGTTATATAAACAGATAGATGGTGTGGCCATGGGGTCACCTTTGGGTCCAACTTTAGCTAACTTCTTTTTGGGTAATCTAGAAAATTCAGTTTTCGAACATTCGTCACCGAGCCATCCTAAGATTTATTTTCGCTATGTTGATGACGTATTTGCAGTATTTGATGATAACCCAGCTGTTGACTCCTTTCTGAATGTCTTAAATAATTTACATAATAATATTAAATTCACCGTAGAAAAATCTACAGCCTCTATACATTTTCTCGATGTTGATCTGAAAGTCAATAATGATGGTACTTTTGAAACCTGTCTTTGGCGAAAACCAACTCACACTGGCTTGTTTCTAAATTTTAGTGCTGCTTGTCCTGTGAAATGGAAATCTGGTTTGATTTTAAGCATGCTACATCGCGCTAAATCAATTTGTTCTAGTAAAAATTTATTTTTTAATGAAGTGAACAAATTAAAATCTTTCTTTTTATCGAACAACTATCTTGTTACATTTTTTGACAATGTGTTTAAACACTTTCTGAATGCAGACACTGATGTTGAAGAAAAATTGGATGAGGATAAGCGTATGATTTTTCCGAGTGCCTTATATCGATAAAGAATCAAGGCGTTTTGTAACCTCTCTCTCCAGGTTAATGGCATCTAGATATAATATTAAACTTTACACCATTTTTACTACATCTAAGGTTGGTGACTACTTTCAATTAAAGTGTCGTACTTCTCATGCCCTTTGCTACAACGTCGTTTATAAGTTTACGTGTTCGTATGATGCGAACCTCTCATACGTAGGTGTGTCTACCCTACATCTTGGAGTAAGAGCAAAGGAACATCTTAACGAAGCTGATCAGCATAAAAATAGCGCCATAAAGGATCACTTGATGTTTTGTAATGTTTGCTGTGAAGCTTGCAAAGCCCAACTTTCTGCTGATAACTTCAAGATTCTGAAGAAATGCCTGTCAGATTTTGACACCAAGATTCAAGAAGCTGTCTACATCAAAAAAACCCACCCTAAGCTTAACAAGCAGTTATATGCTCATGGTGCTTCTTTCTTATTGAACATTTTGTAACCTTATATTACTGATATCTTCTCGTTCCCTTACCTTCTTCCTTACCGGACACCATTTTTCTATTTCATTCTATAGCTTATTATCTCTTCGCTGAAATCCTCACATTTTTGCTTATAATTTTCTTAATTTCTTAGACTGAACTTAATTTTGCATCTGCTCTCTTCTCTGGTTCCTATGCTTGACTGATATTATTGTTTATCTATAAATTGTTCAATATTTTTTGTTTTATTTCGTAATATTCTGATTTATTTGTAATAACTGTATGGTTTTTTAGATGTCCTGACGAAAGCTAGTTGATTTAGCCGAAAACGTTTGACTTTTTATTGTTTTTTTTTAATGTTGTTTAATAAAAATGCAAAATGCATTTAAAATGTTGCTCTTCACCATATTATGGTATAAAAAATCTACCTCTCTACCGAAATTAGATTGAAATTTGGTTTCGGGGTCAAATTCGTTGTTTTAAAATGAAGTTTTTAAGAAATTTGAATGATAGCCAAGACTTGCCTTTAGGTAGTTTAAATGGACAAATTTTACTATGTGGACTGCGTTGTTTGTAAGTTAAAAACTGCCGGTAGTCTAAAAAAACGACGAAGCGGGAACGCAACATTTTCTACCATATCAAACGCAAATGATATAATGAGACAAATCAAACTTTGAATTATTCAAGCTTACCTTAGTTTGTAGTAACTCCATTGAAGGCCGAAAATAACTCGTCACTTGACAAATATTTCTTTCCATAGTAGTAAGAATATTTTCGCTTGGATCGCGATAGATCAGTAAATTCAAAGCAGCGTATCTGACAGCTGCTGCTGCTGCAGATACAGTAGGGTTTTCAAACGAGATGATGTCAGCATTTTAGAATCAACGTGGATAAAATTTAGCGTGGTCCTTCAGCGTAACGTGGTTTAGGGCAGGTCAGGCTACTGAATGCAGAAAGTTTTTGCTATGCTTTTTTAGCACGGAGTTTTAAAAATCAGAAAGCTCACAGGTTTGCATAACTGCAGTTAGCCAAAGTTTGGTGGTTGCCAGTTAAAGAAAGTGTTCGAGGACGTAACTGGATCGGAGCATGTGGTTTAATTACAGATTAAAAATTGCGTAAAAATCAAAAAAACTCGCAACAGTCTGTTGTCTCTGTTTGGTTCATCAGGCCAGGTTCTGAAGATTGATGAAAAAAAGTAACTGCAGTTATGTACTGGTGTAGGTACTTGCGTTTTGCACTTGTCTCCTAGGTTTATTTTTAGCAGCTGTGAGCTTTCAGTTGTAACCCAGTAATTGTGATTTTTTGCAGTGGTTTTGTATTAGGCCTATGAACTGTTAGCAATATTAATATTTTGAAAGCTCTGTATGAGAGCCTGAAGATGAAGCCAATTATTGTACAACCAAAGACTTATCGGAATCATAACAGACCCCACAGTGAAAACACAAACTTTTTGCGTTATTTTATTTTCATTATTTTTATTCAAACTTTGAAAGCCAACCCAGCGCTAAGAGATCAAAGTGAACTTGACATTATAGTATCCACTAACGAAGAAAGAATTGGTTTAAATTTCCCAACGATTAGAAGTGTTCATAGTGCTAACGACGACTTGGATAGCAACGGCGATGACGTAAGGCTTCACAAACGTCATCATCATCATCACGAAGGACGTCATCACACAGAAGAAGGAAGAAATGAAACAACTTTGCCTGTGAAAGTTTCTACTGCCACGGAATACGGTAGGTTTATACATAGACTAGTTTAAGGAAAAGCTCGCTCTCTCTTTTTTTTTTTTTATTCAACTAAGCCTATCCCTATCGGTATTTCAATGTTGAATGTCGATCGATAGCCGGAAAAAGATTGAGCGGCAACACGATGCAGCAAACGCAAGCACTAAGCATATTGATAGTGCGGTATTTCAAAGTTCAAATAACAATGAGTGGATGCTGACTCGAAGACCTTGTGGTCCCTTCGCAGCCACCTCGTCGCTGCCATTACCTGACAGTCAAAGGAGTTCTTTTTCTCTTTTTACTTCAGATATTAATTGTTAATGAACTTACATGTATGTAGTTACCTGTATACATCGGGCCTGGGCAAACTACTGCCCGCGAGACCATTTTATGCGGCCCGCGGGCGCTTACGGAAATATAAACTCCCACCGTGAATCAAGACTTTTTTTTGCTCTTCACTGATTTTCAGTAGAAAACAGAACATCTGAGAACGTGTAGACCTTTTTTTTGCTTTTCGAATCAGTGCGGCCCTCGGCATCAATTTTTTTTCAAATGTGGTCCTTCGTGTGAAAAGTTTACCCACCCCTGGACCCTGGTATGTATTATTCAGTTATTCATTAAGACGTTGACTAATGAATAAATTTGAATCTAAAACACAAAAGACAAAACACAGATAGAACAAGAGCAAATGGCCGCTGTAGACCTGTGTACTCTGCTGCTTGACCGAGATCCAAAGGTTGATTTCACTAAAGCAGCTTCTCAAGTCAATCAGTAACAATGTCACTTGTCCGTGTTATTTCTCTCTTCTCTTACATTTACACGACAAATTTTAATAGTTTCATCAATTGTGGGTAAAGTCTACTCGAAAATAATATATTTTAAACGAAATATCGCAATTTTGTTTTCTATGTCGTTATTTAAATGACACCCCTTAGTAGTAAAATGTATTGACAATAATCAATCGCTGATGTTTCTTTTATTATATCAATGTTTTTGGAGAACAAAGCTAGCAGTTGCTCGATAAACACAGCGTGATAAGTGCACGAATAGTGTCAGTTATGCAGTTAGCAGAGTAAACTGTCAAATTTATTTTGCTTATTTTAACAAGGTTTTCCTTTTTTGGCCCTTAAAATTTGTAGAGAAATAATAGATGTAAACATGACTTATCTTAGTCAACTTTTTACGGTTCAACGAATAAGTAAATAAGGCGGGATCTAGTTACTTTGTTTACATTTTTTGACCAGGTTGAGCTCGTTTTTGGGTGTACTCATTGTGAAACTATTAATATTTTGTAGCTAAAAGTTCAACAAACTTTACTTTGCCGGGGTGGACAGATCTGAGATATTTTTTTAATTTATCAAAAACTTGCCATATTTTATTACCAACTTTTTCTACTCTAATAAAATTACGACTCTTCAACGATTGAGCTAAGCCAAATACTTCTCCCTAATTTAGAAAAAGAGAAAAGAACTAACCGATTTCAAGTCTAGATTTTTGAAATAATTGATACGTTTTTCGATGTTGCCACCTGAAAATTGGTCTTAAATTTCAAAGGGACAAACTTTTTTGAGACTTTGACATTTTATCGTGTGTCACGCGTATTCTCGGCTTTTTAAGGAGAGTTTTGAAACTATGATATTACTAACGCCGCTAAAGAGTCCGATTTCAGCATCTTGGATGCAGCGTCGCCTATTTTTGATTTTTTAGGTTGAGCGTCATTTTCACGACAGCCGCGTCCAGGGTAACGACGGAAATCTCACTAAAGCGAGGTTGTTGTGTCATTGGATAAAACTCTTTTGAATAGTTATCCTTGCCAGGCAAATTCTTGACTATACGAAAAGTATAGAAGTAAGAAACAAAATTGTACCGCAAAACTTAACCCAATTAAAGCGCTAAATACCATACACTCGTAGTGATTCCAAGTTTTCGTGACAAAAGCATAGAATGTGACACCGATGGAGCTAATATTCGATTGTGATTAACTTTGAGATCTACTTTGACAGAGGAGTTGTGTGTCCAAGGGCGAATATCGGACCAAATGGAAATAACTTGGACCAATTTGGACTGCGAAACGTGTCATTGTGAGGAGGGGGGCGTGTCCTGTCATCGTGACGTCTGCCCTGACCTTCCGTGCACCAGCCCTGTGAGCGTCGAAGATGAATGCTGTCCTGTTTGTCCAGGTGCTAACTTAGTTAAAGCTAAACCTTTAAACAAATTGATTTATATCTTATTACAATGAAACTAAACCAGGCTTAGTGTCTAGATCGAAACGATTGCTGGCCTATTGTGAAAAAGTTGGCATTTAATTAGCATTGCTGGCCTATTGTGAAAAAGCTGGCTGCTGGCCTATTGTGAAAAAGTTGGCATTTAATTAGCATTGACCAAATTGTAGTCAACGCAAATTGTTACTCGGGTCGATATAGTTTTGAACTTCATTCCTGCATTTGGCTGAACTTGCTTTAAGTCAAGACTTTCGTTCAAGACTTTGTGACGATATATTGAAAAATGGTAAAACATGGTCTCAATTATATCTCTATGCGGTTTATTTTAAGCACAAAGCTTTTTTGTATGCAGCTCTATCACAAAAATACTTTGGAACCAAATCTACTGAACAAACTAACGGTTTTTGCGTCCGCCGTGTCTGTCAACATTACTGTAATGAGTCATGACTGCCAACAAAGCGATGTTTTGTCCACCGACGTTTCATCTTGATCCGTTTCGGCTGGCCAAAGTAATTACTGCCTCCAATCTTTTTTCGCAAGTCAGTAATGGTTTCTGTTGTTTGATGCAGAGAAGATTTGTGAAGCGGCTGACGGGCGAAAATTTAACGACGGATCAAAGTGGCATTTAGATGATTGCACTTTCTGTGAATGCGCAAAGGGCAGAGAGCTATGCTCCGTCGAAGATTGTGAATTTAAGTCGTGCGCTAACCCAACTAAAGGTGGGTTGATCGAAATCAGAGATAATTTTTGACGGCTTTTTCGCTTGTCGTCTAACTTAATATGTATGTTGTTTGACTCAAAACAAACAGTTTGAATTATGTAAAACCTGCACTTGTCTTATTTTTTTACTCTAAAAATGTCTGATACCAATGACAATTAATATTAGACATAATTATTAATTATAAATGCTTATGATAAATTGATGATACTTTGCGGTAAAAAATAGCGTAATTAGTAGTCGTCTATGAATTGCAATTTAAATCGTTTCAATAAAATGCGAATCGTAAACCTACTGTTTCACAGATTGATATCCCATGTCTGTACAAGACCATCCCTATTGTTTGGAGATTTCGTTTTGCTTGATTTAAATTTTTATTTTGTTCTCAGACTTCTATTAGACTTGATACGAAAGACCTAGTATTTAATAAGGGGCCTTACTATGCACTGCAGTTATTATCACTTGATTTTAATCACGCTTTTTCATATGGTTTCCGAATTGAGGAGTCGTTACGTACCTGACATTTTGAAATTCGTCGATCTCTTGACTAGATGTAGTACACCTCCTTTGTCAATACATTGACATTTATAAGAACTAATCTATAGCCAAATACTAACATATAAATAAATGTCAAACACAAGTTCCTATTTATCTTGCAAATTTGACAAATAAAAAACAATTTATTTTCTCATAAATATCACGTGATATTTGCTTAAAGTAATAAAATATTTATATTTTCATGTCTCTGTCTGATAGAATGCCCTTCGGCAACGATTCTTAATTACCGGTCATCAATAAAAAGATCTAAGTTAGAGGTAAAATTGCCTTAAACCAAGATTTACGACATTAAAAAGTCATAAATTCTGGCATTGGGTACCCAATAGGTCCTATACAATTTCTGAAGATTTTTGGTATCATATCAAAACGCGCGTAGATTGGTTCTGTAAAAACGTACGGGTACAGGACGGACAGGACCGTAACCAGCGAAGGACTTAGGAAGGGGCATGGGCCGTATTTACACAATAAGAAGCCCCGTTTTCATTCACCCTAATTATCGATCTCTGAAAAAAGGTCTTTATAGGGGATGGGAGTGCCCCAGTGGCCCCTCTCCTTTGGCTACGCCCCTGGTGGCGGATCCTTAAAAAAGCTTTAAGGAGGGACTTAATCCAAAAAATGCTTCACTTGCAGGTTTTTGGGTCTAAAAGTATTGAAGAATTGGTGTATATGACAAAAAAGTTATTGGGGGTTGAACTCATTGACCCCCTGTATCTGCCAATGGTGTCCCTATTTTACTTGGGTCAGCTTGGTAATTTATTTGGAAAGAGGCGTTGAAAATCTTAATACTTTTTGTTCGGTCAACAGTACCGGGACAGTGTTGCCCAGTATGTCCAGATGATTCATGTCACGGAGACAATGGAAGCAACCATACCGCTGGGACAGTGTGGAAAGAAGGTAAACTCACTAAACAGTAAACACAACAGTATGAAATAATACTTTTGCTGAAAATGAGTGCATAGAACAGAGATTCTTAACCGGAAGTCACGGCACATTAACCAGGGAGTCTAAGGGCAAGATTCAATTTCCAATTAATGGTAAGTAACCACTTATGACCAGCGGACGGTTGTGCCACTTCGGATGATCTACCAATAGAAAATTTTATTGCTGATCAGGGATACACTGGTGTGGAGAGTCATTAGAAAGGAACCACGAACCCAGAGGGTTGAGAACCACTAACGTAGGTATTTACATGTTTGAAATACTTTAAGGCAGGGGTGGGCAAACTTTTTACACGAAGGGCTGCATTTGAAAAAATTTTGAAGACGAGGATCGCACTGATTGGAAGAGCAAAAAAAAGGTCAACTCGTCCTCAGATGAGCTATTTTCCACAAAAAATCAGTGATTAGTTGGGCGATTCACGGTCAATAAAGTCAATTTTTTTTTGGATGTAGAAAATAACTCTAAAAATGTGGAAACAAAATTTCACGGTCGTAGGGTCAGTATTGATGAAGTTATAAAGTCAATACATGTCAATTTTTTGTTTTTTAGATAATTTTTTTTTGTTTGATCAGTTTTTGCTTTCTTGCTTTTTTTGCGCGTTTCTACTTCATATTCAAAAAGAGATGACTCAGATAATTTAGAGATAGAGGTTCGTAACTGTTGGTGGTACCAGGGTGGTGTATGCTGTCGCAAGACTGTTACCGTTATTACAGTTTTACACATGCTTAATTTATTAAGGTAATGTTTGATGTGATTTGATTGATTTCGATAGTAAAGATCCTTTCAGACAGCTTTGCAAGATTGCAATCTTAGCAAAATTGGTTTATGATGAAATAAGCTTTTCGTCGTGTTTTCATTTGTTACATACTTTCGTCGCTACGTGCCGGTAGTCAAAAACATTAGAATTGAAAAGACAATGTATTAGTTATTCGAACATACTTTGATGTTACAAAGATTGCAATACAGCGAATAGCGAAACACTTGAACTATATGTGCGTACATTATAATCTAAGCACTAACTGAAGTGACTTTGGTGTTGTTTTTTTTTTTTGTTATGGACTGGTTCTTTTATTTTATTGTTTCGTAAGGTCAATAAAGTCAATTTTTTGATAAAATAAGGTCAATTTTTTGAGATTTTTAAGTCAATAAAAAATCGCCCTAGTGATTACCAAAAAAGAGTCTTCGGCTTGATTCATGGAAGGAGTTTATATTTCTGTAAGTGCCCGCGGGCCGTAATTTGTCCAGCCCTGCTTTAAGGTGTGATAACGATTCTTCTTCTTCACGGTCAGCTGGTTACAACAAAATCGATTGATGTAATTGATAAAATTTTGTCTACCGCACTATTTTATGCATGCTAACTTTATCGTTATTTTGCCCGTATTGGTTTTCTTTAATTTGCTGAATAAATATGAACTGACTGACTGCAAAAGCCGTTATTAATGTTTTATAACGACCTGAATAGGAATAAAACCCCGATCTCTGTCTGTGAAGCAGATGCCTTCAAGCCGATCGCAAGCACTTGGGAAACACGAAATAAAAAAAAATGTTAATTGGCAATGCAATGTGTACTAATTATTAACCTTGTGTTTTTGTTAAATTTTATCACGCTGCTATAAAATGGTTTTCAATGACCGTGTTAAAAGTTCCTGGTTGCAAATGACGGTTCGGAATAAACAAAATGAAAAATTGCGTACGACTAAGCTGTAAATTAATAGTTTATTGTGTTGTTAGCGCAATGCTCATATCCTTTCAGCGATCACAGGTGGTTATCGACAGGAAATTGAGAAATTGTTAATCTGGACTCATTATCTCCTTTATGAATACGTTTTTGTTTTCCATTGTTTGAGTCTTTTAGCTTTCTTATTTTGCCACAGGCAAATCAACATTATTTAGCTCAAAAATCTAGCATTTAACAATAGCTTTTTTCATTTTTCAGGAGAGTGTACCCACTGTTATTGCAGACAAGGAGAAAAGGTTTGTGGCGAAGAGAAATGTCCGCGGATTAATTGCTCTCATCCATACAGACGGAACGGAGAATGTTGCTATCGATGTTCAGGTAGATTCCGGGCTAATCAAATCTGACACAGTGTCGCCAACAGCTCGCCACCGCTGCGACGTTTGTTCAGAGCTGTGTTTCTCAAGTGCTGAGCTGCAGACCTGGGCCCCGCCAGTCGTCTCACGCTGCGGTGTAATACCGCGAGTACAGGCGAATGAAGATCTGATTTTTTTTCTGATTTGGTAAGGCTACAGAGTTTTCCACATTAAAGTGGCCGTAATATATTGCCATCAATATTTCCTTCAAAAATTTTTCAGTAAGTTGGTTTAATGATTTGTAGAGTCGTGTATATGAAACCAATAATTTCGAGATTAGGCGCACCTACTTCTTACAATTTCGATGTTCTTGTATGGGAAATGACAATATTCATTGATTAGGCTGTATCGTGTTCGCAAATGCTCATCAGCAGCAAAATATAGAAACGAAATGGAGTGCTTCAATATTACTGCAAAGTTTCTCTGGTCAATGAATCTGGATTTGCTACACGCTTACGTCGCTTAATGTTTTTGTCGCTTTTTCGTTACGGAAAAATAAAGCTGTTAAATTGGACCAGATTTTGAGTGACATTAGCTAATCACTTGACTGCGTAATTATTTTTTTGACCTACTCGATTCCTATGCTACTTCATTTAGCTAGCCTTTTCTGCTTAGATGCTGTCGAATGCTCTGTCTCAGAATGGGGAACCTGGGGAGAATGCCCCATACAAGAGTGTGGGGGAGGAATGAGAAGACGTTATCGAAGTGTTGTAATTGCACCCAGAAATGGGGGCTCTTTTTGCCCCCATATGAGTGAAGCTCAAATGTGTCCCCGCTTGCCCTGTGATGGTGAGTAGACTGTCAATCAGCTTGAAATACAAAAATCTACTTTTTTTACAAATTAATTGCAATTTTTTTTTAGTTAGTGTCTTTTATTTCCGTACCGTCAACACAAGAATAATATGCATAAATAACATACAGTATAATTGGACAGTACGAGAAAAGGGAAGAAGCAACAAAACGATAAACGTTGTAACATGCAAGGGGAGAATAGGAGATCAAGAAAAGTAACATGAGAAGCATGGTTGCAGCACCCGAATTTATGAACTAAAATGCTACTAAGGTCTTTAAATTCACTGGAACGTAAAAACATAAAGCAAGTGTCAAAACTGGACGTTTCGACAACATAGATTCAGCTGTCATCATCAGCAGGGTAAGCAAAGCAGTACAAAACTGCAACCCTTTCAGTTTATTGTGGTTATATTTTCCCTTAAGCTATTTTCGTCCCATTACACGGCAAGTGATAATGAGCGAACCGTTTTAGTCGATTATTAAGAGAGCATTTTGAGATCAGGGCAGGCCACGCATTTCTTCTGAAATGCAACAGCGTAAAACACATTGATTTATTGAGCTGTGGTTTTTATGCACTTCAAGTTTTGTTCGTTTTCTATAATTAATTAATAAGATTTTATGTGCACCAGATGCATAGTTTATTTTAGGCTCAAGTTTGTTGACTGATGTTTAGCAAAGAGTTTGATGAAGGCCAAAATAACTAATTGGGTTGGGTACCTCCAACAAGTTTTGGAACCATTGTTTTAAACACAATCTCTTGTTCGCATCTGGAGATTGTGTAGAACATTTGGGAACTTCTGTGAAACAGTGCGTTTAAATTTTCTTAAATATTGGCATGTGGCTGTCGCCATCGGCGCGATGTTTCTGTGTTGCCCAGGCGCTAAGTCGCGAAGACGGGCCCCGCCGCTCATTACATGCTCGGGCGTATCTAATAACGCGAGTACAATGAAGATTTTTTTGTTTTTGGTACGTAGACTCATTATAGTCGGGGACATACTAAACCTTTCTGCTACCCACAGCAAGTTTCTGATATTGATACCTTGAAAAAGTCGTTGAAAGGTGTCGTTCAAATAAAGGTCGCCCACACCGGGCATGGGCTGCTATTGTCATGTGAACCCATGGGCATTTTACAAAGAGAATAAAAATTTGTTAGCGCAGAAATAAAATACGGTTTAAATTATTGAAAGTGACAATCTGCTGCCCCCTACAGCGTGCTGGCGAGGATACAATGTCCGCCCCTGATTATGACTATCTATTACTTTATGAAGCCATTTGGAGTAATGCGCTTTTAAATCAAGTCATGTAAAGATTACGAAAAATATATTGCTGTGAATGACAATGTTATTGTCCGGGCTTGATTAAGGAAAATAAGAGGCGCCCAAAATGGATTACTGTGGACCCAAAAAAGTTATTTCTTCCAAATAGGGACTCGATTTTCATTTTTGGGGACTCACATTGAATCTCAGAAACGTCTTCAAAAACCTTGCTATTGTTTTTGACATGTTTAGAACAAGTTATTGTTTAGATATTCCTGTATGCCCTGTTACCGCCTGGGCATCTTGGAGTCATTGTACTGCAACCTGTGGGGTGGGTCGACGTTTGCGCATGCGCAAAAGAGCTAAAGTGACGAAAGCTACTATGACATCTCTGATTGATTGTGCAAACACTCACATGCAAGAATCAATGCGCTGTTATACTGGAACTTGCAATCTCAACCTGCCAATGCATGAACGTATGTACTGTTAATGTTGTCATTTTTAATTACTACCACCAAAAAAAAGAGTGCTTACATCTGCAGTAATTTAAGCTTTTGCTGAAAAAGTGACGGAAGAGCCAATTGTACTGATTTTGCTGTCACTTATTTTGCTGAAGCGCCATATCGAAATTTTTGCTCAACGTAAACTAGTTTTCTCAGCTTGTTGCAATTCAACAACTCAGATGGCCGAGTGGTATGAGCGTCCGCCCCTGGAGCTGTAGACTAGAATTTCATTCCGAGTCGGGTCAAACCAATTCTTTAAAACTGGAATTCCCCCATCGTGCAGCGGTGTTATAGACAGATGGTTGGCAACTCTAAAGCAAGCTTGTTATAGCGCTTTGATCGCTTTTTCATGACACAAGGATGAATATGCAGCAAAATACAAATTCAGGATAAGCAGGCACGACAGGGGTAGACGTAAAGGTTTCCCTTCGCCCTCATTTCGAAATTGACCTTTTCATACCAAGGCTGCAAACTCGAACTCGAAGGAACTCGATCGTTTTTGCCGCACTCGAACTTGAACTCGAAAAATAAAATTTTTTGAACTCGAACTTGAACTCGAAAAAAAAAAACAATCGAGTTCGAGTTCACTAATTGAGTGCTTGAAATTTATTGATTCAAATTTCTCAAAACGAACTTTATTTTTGATTTTTTGTTATGGATTGAGTGATGGCAATTTGCAATATTGGTACCGATACTGCATTATTTTGCTTTGTCTCATTGAAACCTATTTATTGCATCATAAATTGGTGTTTCGAGAGATTTTAATCAAAACGTAGAGCAATGCAGCAGCCTGCTCACCTGCTACTGTTTGCGTGTTATTAGGTCAAGGTTTGGTTGTGGTTGGAATATTTTGAAGCTGAGTAGATCAGTAAATAGGTCAAGAGTAAGGTACGAAAGTTTAATTACGTAGAATTCGATGCTAAGTCTGCTGACATTATTTAAAGATCTTGTTTTCAATGTTTCGGCTGGATTCGTAAAATATTTTTTTAAATCAGCGTTGGGTGGCGCCGAAAAAAGTTTGGGATTAAGTCTAGTGAATTTACTGACATTTTATGTAGGATGGCGCTAAATGAAGTTAAAGAGAATTTAGTTAGAAACGGCAGAGAAGAAAGATAGAAGCAAGTCTGGCGCAGCATGCTTTACGTGTGAAAGAAAACAGAAGTTCGGCGGTCAAAGCGTGTTGCCTAAAAAGTACAGGAGCACCTAACTAAAAAAACTGTACTCTGAAGCTTGTGAATATCTTTTCAATAAGGTGTTGAAATCCTCGTGAAAATAACCATTATTGTGAAATTAGCCACTTTTATTAACTTTTTAGCGCCACTCTAATCTGACTTGAAAACATATTTCACAAAACATCAAAAAAGCAGATGTAAAGGTCAGTCAGATCAAGAATTAGTAAAGACCAAAATTCTTTCCAGGTAGCGTCTATGAAAAAGCTTACCGTCAGGGTTGCAAACTCAAACTTGAACTCAATCGTTTTTGCCGAACTTGACCTTGAACTCGAAAAATAAAATTTTTTGAACTCGGACTTGCAAATATTTCTTGAACTCGGTTAAAAATTGATCGAGTGCGCGGCCCTGACTCATACATACATAATATGGTATTTTATGGACAAAATCAGGCTAGTTATATTCCCCAAGAAAAAGTTGAAATTAGTTTCTCGTAAAAAAAATCTTTGTAAAATCCTACTTTTTCAAAAATGGGTTCAATATTCACGCGCCAACATTTTGATCTGTGCTTCTAGTCTACTGTTTCATAGACATTGTTTTGCTGGTCCAATGTAATAAACATTTTAGCTGAACCTGATACGGATCACTGCTTTGCTGTAACTTGGACGGAATGGAGCCCTTGTTCCGTTCCTTGCGGAGTTGGAATGCAAACGCGAGAACAAAGACTCAACAATACTGCTCATCCTCAAGGTCATCTGTGTCATTTACTACGACAAACAAAGCAATGCCATGGTCATAATTGTACTGGATCACTTGATAATCGTACGTGGAGTTTATTAATTTAATTTTTAAGGTGATAATAAAACGCTTTTAACAAATGGATATGCCGCTAGGTGTTGGTCTTGATTGGGTAGTCTTTTGCATAAATGTATGTTTCGGTTTTTAGCGATACACAGTTCTATCGAGTAATTTTAAATAAAAGTTTGTGATTACTTTTTTGGTTGAAAAAGTCACATAATTTGTCTAAGCTTATATTTCGGGTGAAACTGATTCTAATATGGTGCTTCAGTATTGATACACTTGTGTGAGTTTAAGAAGGAAAAATAAAGCCGCTGTAAATCTCAAAACTGGACGTTTCGACAACATAGATTCAGCTGTCCTCATCAGCAGTGTATGCAAGGCAGTATTTCGTCCCATATTTATTGCACTGTATTCCGAAGTAGGTCTATTTTGTGCGAGTTTGTTCGATGGTGTATAGTAGTTAGAACGCTCAGAATTAGCGGATAAGTCGCGATTTTGTGCATGCATTTTACCAGACCTGTAAAATGTTAATATTATGTCAAAATCAAAAAAAAATCTAATCTTCATTATGCTCGCGGTATGACGCAGAAGCGTGTAAGGAATGGCGGGGCCCATCTCCGTGACTTAGCGCCTGGGCAACACGGAAACGTCTCAGCGGTGGCGAGCCGTTGGCGACGTTATCCAATTCGACCGGCCCGGGAATCGAATCCTAGACCTCCTGCGCCGATAGCGATGTCTTTAACCACTACGCCAACTGACCGATCCTCATATTATGTTTGCGTAAGCATTTATTGAAGATTGAAAGTTGGATATTGTGTCATCGATTTTTAAATGAACACATACAAAAATCTTACGTATTTCTTGAACAAATGGTTACCCATGTCAAGATCAAAACAATTGGAATTAGTTTTGTCAATTTTTTGTGATGTGATTACGCAAATATTAAAATGATTACGTCATTCCATGATGACGTGGATTAAATAATGAGCCCTGTTTTTAAAACGTCAACCATCCGAGTGTCAAAAGGTTTTTCCATGATTAAAAGCCACTGACTCGCCAGGGCAGGAACAGAAACCAAACGATCTAAACTCAAAATATATTTACGCTAACATTTCAATAAATTTTAGATTAATGTATTAGATTTTTTGTTGCTGTTTCTTGCAACTTCATGGTACAAAAATCGACCTCCTTATCGAAATAATATTTAAAACTGTAGGCCTACCGGTAGGCTATATCAATTCGGTCACTCTGGACATATCTGTAAATATAAGTGCGAGTGTGTATAGATTTAATTGCTACGAGTGGATACCGCACCATTTACTTAATGCAATATTGTATAACTTAATTTTGGGACTTTTCAAACAATTATGCTATTTTATTTGGTATTACACCTTTATGCAGAATACCATTGCTTCAATGCTGCAAAATGGAAAGATTTTTGTAGTAGTTAAACTCTTGTTTTCGGCTCTATTGTTTGATCATTTTTGTTACTTCATAGCAATCCATTGCAAGGTGACTCACTGGAGTCCATGGACTCCATGTTCGGCCACTTGCGGCAGTACAGCAGCCAAGAGCAAGCACAGATCAATAATACGTCATCCCTCCCCTGGAGGAAAACCTTGTCCTCGTCTGGTCATGACACGAACATGTAGACTGGGCGCTTGTGACGTTGTCCAGCCGCCTGTTCCGAATTTAGGTAAGTTTCGCAAAACAATGGTTCATTGGTTTAAAAATCAAAGCAGTCTATCTGCTGCGGTTAGATAATTAATCCATTCTTTCCAAGCTATCTTGACAGTGACACTGTCAGGGGTACATTAACTTTCAGATGAACACTCAAAATTCAGAACATATATTCGATAGGGTAGGCCTATACAGCAAAAAATTTTTGGGGGCGTAATTTGAAGTTTTTCCAGTTTCTTCTTTTGTTGCATGAGTTAGCCTTCTTTTAAGTCACCAATCGCTAAATTAATCATGTCGGGAAGTAGCGCAACAAAGGTACGAGTGCAGTAGAACTTCAGACTGACAGCTAAAAGCATAGTGAATTTAGTCATAGCGTACTAACTTGCAGTTGAACCATGAGTTGAACTAAAGCTACAAAAACTACCGGTAGTATTTGCCACCATATTCTAATACTTTTGGTTTTTGATCACACTTTGGCTTGTTCGGAAAGACTGCGTAATAAAATAAAACTGTAAAACTGATTTTGGATCGCAAGACATGGGTTTAATTCTTGGGTCAGTCACATCTGTTCAGCTTGTTAAAACTCCAAAACCCATGGTAAGTTGTTTGCTTTCTGCGTTAGTCAGTAAATTAGAAAAGAGCAGATAATTTGAGCGCATGAGTTGCCGAAATTAACCGAAATTAAACTCAAACCGTGCCGGTTTGAGTCCTGTTTCGTAGACTGATAAGATGAAAACATAAGAAATACTTTTGTTTTAGATGAACGCTGTGTATCAGAAGACGGATTGCATCATTACGCCGAAAATGAACGCTGGGATCCAGTGGAGTGTATTTCGTGCTCCTGTGTTAATTCGAAAAAAGTTTGTCAGCCAACGGTCTGTCCGGAATCGGAATGTAGTAATCCGCAAAAATATCCAGGTTTCTGTTGTCCTTTTTGTTTTCCGGAATGAATTCGTATCAGACAAACAATACAGTAGATTTCTAGGGCCAGTGTGGATCTCAAATGACCAATGAGCTTTTTGGCCGAGCCTACACGGATTTCGTCTTGGGTTGCTGAGTCAGATTGCTATGGGTAGTCAAGTGCGTAAGTTTTAATCACCAGCGTTGTTTCAAATATCTTTTTTTTCTCTTTTTTTGTTTATTTTATGTATTATTTTTGTTTTATAGACAGTTTAGCTATCATTTGCCAGCTTGTTTTGCATCACATTGTTGCTGTTCACCCAAAATCTTTCAGTTTTGATGTTGTTCGTTACCGGAATAAGTCTAACTTTGCCATTCATAAAACAATAAAAGTTTTAGCTTTTGGGTATTTTATGGAATTTGAGGTGACACTAGGTACCACACATTGCTTTAAGGCCAACAGGCTTGTCTTGAAATTGTTTTAATAATTATTATTCGTGAAAATTTCGAAGTCCCCGTGTAGTTTCCTATACACAGTACTCTAACTTGTACTTTTACATCAGCCATTTGATGCTACTCATAAATACAAGAAGTTGAACAAAAACTGCGTTTTAAATTTTGAAGCTGCGACATACAAATTCATTTTATTGACAAGGTGTTGACTACAAAAGTGTAAAAAGGCAAAGGAACTGGTGAGAACTATTAGATGCTAATAATTGCTGTAGGTCAAGCAGTGCCAAAAATTAACAGCGTCAACTCGACTAACAGCAGAAGCTTAAAACAAACAAAAAAACAGCGACGAACAGTTATACTGCCGCTATAGTCCATAAACCTGATTATGCAAAGAAAGTGGTCTGATATTTATCAACAATGGTTTAACATTCATCAACAATGGTTTAACCTGGGGGGACCATGCTGAGCAGTGGCGCGGGAACGTTTTTTAGACAGGGGGGGCTCAAAATAGTAAGATCGTGTCAACGTCTGGGGGGCGAAGCCCCCCAGACCCCCCTTTTTTCGAACGCACGTTTTTAAGAGCAGGACACTCAGCAGACCTATTTTGATAGACATCAATTGCATGCCGCTCAAGTGACCGGAATTTTTTCAGGATAATCTTTTATCATGGAAAACAAGATTGCTTACTACCATTAGGCTTTTCTAACCATGCTCGAATTACTACTCATGTATTTGTAAAATGCAAATACCTCAATCACAAAACCAAAAAGTAGGCAAACAAAATTTGCCCGATCTAACTTTTGCTTTGCTGATCAGAGTTACATGCAACAAACAATGCCCCATTGAGGTTTAAAAATAACAAAAAACACACAATCAAAATAAAGCACTGAACCATTTTTTAACATAATGAGATGTGTAAATATAGGTATTTAGGTAGGCGTACTAGCTCAATTTTAGTAACAATCATCGGCAGTGCTCGAGTTGTGAAAACACTTATGGGGGGTGGTAGGCTGCAATTTTTCATGCAGACCTAAAAAGAGATGGTCATTATAGTTGTAAGGGAATGGTTTACGCTAAAATGTTTTATGGGGGGGATGGTGTTGTTTTCAGGGGGGATGGCATCCCCCTCAAATCGAGTAGCCTACTGATCATCGGTGCCAGTTTAGTAGTGATTTAGCCGCTTCATTGGGTTGGTAGAAAAAATTCAAAACCATTAAAAAACTCAACCAGAAGAGAACTTGCACCAGCTCATATAAGCTTAATTAGGGGTGCCCAACCAGTCGATCGCGATGTACCGGTCGATCTTTGGATGCTTGGCTGTCGATCGCGGGTCAATTTGGCATGTACACAAATCAGGTTGGCCACCAACATTTCCAGTTCATGTAACGCGTCCGGGCCGTGAAGACCTTTTTTTTAGCTTTTCACAAAAATTTTGGTGGAATTCGGAACATCTGAAGGATTGAGGACCGTTTTTTTGCACTTCACCGCATTTTCGTTTACGATTTACGTAATTCCCATGATCAGTAGCGACTTTCATTCGAGCATTCAGAGTAGTTTGGCGTAAAGTGTTTGGCAGCTACAAGAATTGACAGCCATTATACTTTTACTGGGCCATCGTCCATGACTGCTGTAAAGGTTTGCAAACGCTGATATAAAACACGGTTAAAAATGAACTTCAAGCATTGAAAATTTTACCAAATTTTACGTTGACCAAGTGAATAATAACTGACTGATTTTTAAAAGAATAGTGATTCTTCGTTGGTTAAAAGCACTTTAAAAAATATTTGCTTCATTACGTATGTACGTTGCGAGCATTAATCACGTCGCACTCAGTGCATAATTGTTTTAATTGTCAGGGGGGGCTCAAATGGTTCAGGGGGGGCTAAAAAAAGTTCAGGGGGGGCTTGAGCCCCCCCTGGCACCCCACTTCCCGCGCCTATGATGCTGAGAAATATGAGCCACCAAGCGACATCGGTTTGATGACCTACGGTGAATGTGAGAATAGATAAATAATGCTGGTTAAAAAATGGGAGGCTTTAGAAAGTATGATGCTTGAAGTGTTATCAAAAACCATAGCCAAGACCTGTCTCTGCATGGAGTCCTATAGCAGCAGATGCAAACTTAATTCCTTTCTAAAAGTATGCCACGAGTAAGAACGGCATATGAGCAGAACTCCGTGATATCATTTAGCAGATATTTTCTGAATTCCTCTACTATTTCTAAAAGGCGACTCCATCGCTTTTTCGGGATAAATGTCAGCAGGATAATGTCAAGTACGGAAGTGAAGAACAAATCATTTGGGGCACTCTTTCAAGGTCAAGGTTAAAAGTGTTGCGATTAATAAGCAGATTAATTTCCCACATAAATTAAAGTTTGTTTCGACGGAGTGAGGGCGGCATGAGTTGCATTGGGGGAAGCAAAGAGCCAAAGGCGCCAGTGAAATAAAATATATCGCACTTTACATGCGGAACCTCAAAGGACCGTAACGTTGGTTTGATATGGTTGGTTAAGGCTTTCAAATGTCACACTAAAATTGTTAATCAACTTTTCTTTGAGAGTCTTTTTTCGTAAAGCAAATAAGCTCCAAAAGTGTAGGCTACCACTTTTTGATTGATTGATTTATTTGCGAGATTACGGATGCATGAAATCAAGAAGCAAAACAAAAGAAAACAAAAACTCAGTGGTAGAAGGCTACTACAACCAAAGAACTCAAAATGCGAATGAGATTTCAAGGGAGACTGCCAAGTGACTTTCGGCTTACTTTGATCTTAATTTGCGACGACTGGCGCTGAGATTAAAATCTATTAATTGGTAAATAATGGATTCAAAAATGGCCGCAAATGAGATGGTTGGCCTGCGCAAAAAAATTACACTTTAAGTTTTGAACGATTTGAAAGGTTTGGCTTAGTTGTTGTGGCGTACACTACCAGTACTTCACATACCGACTCAGAGTGCCTAACAAAACCGGAACTAAAGATGTTTTTACCAGGGCATCGAACCGCTTGAATTATCGCTCCGGTTTAGGCTCATGTTTCGCAAAATTTATTTTTAGCGATTTAACTCCGGTTTAGGTTTTTCGTCGTTTGGTTTTGCAGGTTTAGTTCAGGTTAAAATTTAAAATGCTTTGAATTAAAAGGTTTGGTTCAGGTTCGCAGAAGCAAAAAAATTGAAGGTTTAAAGTCGACTTGGATTCAAGAATTTGAAACCGTCAATTCGATTGCAGTGGCGCCGCCAGGAAAAAACATTGGGGGGGGCGAGATGACGTCATAACTTGTGATTTTTGCAGAGCTACACCATAGACTTTCTATTATGTAGACTGGAAACTTAGAATTATGCCTTTTTTCTCTCACGCTTCAGTTGTTCTGGGTCGACAGCGATGTGTGGACGATCTCGCACAATAAAAGCTATGCTGCTATAGCCTTCTGTGAGCGATTGCAAATGAGCAGCAGGAATTGTACATAAAATAGTATCGTAAAATCCAAAATATGAAGCTCTATTCAAGAATTTTGCGTTTAATGAACACAACACGCTTTATAAAAAAGTAAAAGTAATAGCCTAAATAGCACGCAATATGACGGTTTTAAAAGATATAAAGTGTGTAATGCGTGTGCATGCGGATTGTGAGTTGCTCGTCGCTTCTTCGTAATTTGAAACGGCAGCGTTTTTTTTTTTTTTTCAGTGGTATTGATCTCAACAGAATTATTTATTACTGCGATATGATATTATAATTTAAACCGCAAAATTCGGAAATGCAAGAATATATGGCCAGTCTTTGCTACTTCATTTTTATCAAAAGTTCTTTGGGCAATAAAGCAAACGTTTTTATTATAAGCCACATTTTGCACGAAAATCAAAACATAAAGCGTCTATTCGATTGCATATGGTGTACAAAACTTTCAGCGCCAACTGAAAGTTTAATTGCAACTGTAAAGAAAAGTTTTTATGCCTTAGTAGGGGTTGTCTTCTTGTCGATATTTTTGAAGCATCAGTGATGCGGCCATCATACCTTCATTTGGTAGCCAATCTGAAGTGGTCATAATCATTGCAATAATTAATTGTCTCTGCTTATAATAATTATTTATAGGCTCTAGTTGTTGGCACAGCAGGTGAGATAGGCCTATTGCGGACTGGAGCATATGGTTACGCAACAGCAATGGTCAGAAAACTATTGGTTCAGTAATTATTTAATCTCCCCAAGCTTTGTTGTTGCATTTTTGGATATGATTTTCGCAATGGCTTGACAGAGTTACTAAAGCAAGAAATGCATTTTATTTTAAAGCTTGAACATGACAGAAATTTCTCGCAAATTTGAATTTGTTCTATACTCATAACGACAATGTTACCGCTGATTTTTTGTTCCAACAATAAAAATAATAATAAGAAAATTATCACTGTCCTCTTAGCTACAAAATTTATCTAAACTGTAAATTCGTGATAGCAGGACCGGCGCCAAAGGGGGCCAGTTTCCCAAATTAACAAGCTTATTCTTTTGAAGACAGGGGCTTTTGTGCTTAATTTCAAACTTTAGCCCCCTAAGTCGACTGCTCTAGCGCCAGATCTGCGTGACAGCATTCGCAATCGCAGTGCTAAGCATATCGTATGAGTAAATTAGTTTACACAATATGTTGAAAATCTATAAACTAGGTTTTATCTATTTATTTACTTGCATACTTATCCTCCTATCCAGCGATGGCGGAAGCATTTCTAAAGTGGGGGGCCCAAAATCAATGACCAGATTTTTTCACCTACAACCAGGGTTGGCAGTAGCGTAGCGAGAAATTTTAAAAGGGGGGAGCATAGTTTCCACATTTTTTTCAGCTTCTTTTTTTCGGCAGAACTAACTTGAAGCTGATTAAGAAACAAGAAAAGCTGTAGGGGGTCCGGGGGACATGCTACCCGGAAATTTTTTGAAAATTTACCTGCTGTAATGGCTATTTCAGTACTTTTTGAATAATTTTCAGGCAAATTATGTTTAAATTTTTTTACCCTAATTCTGATTGCTTTGCCAAATGTGATACATTTTGTTCACACATTTTTAATTATGCGTGCCTAAGGCGTAAGGCTTACAGCTATTGAACAGGTTCGAAATTATAGAAAATTCTATCGTCAAAAACATTTTTGAAATGGCTGGTGGGAGGATGCACATCCCTCATCCTACCTCTTTGGATTCGTCCCTGGCCATAAGCTAAAGAAACCATCAAAAGAATCTGGCATATTTCAGTCACTTGGCATCATCAGTAGTGTTCTTGTTAACTACTGTAAAAGGCAGAGTCAAAAGGGTAGGGGGGCACGGCACAATGACCCCGCTTCTAAATACACTCCTGAGAGCCGGATTTAGACAATGAGAGGCCCTAGGCTATTGGATCACACTGATTGGAAGAGCAAAAAAAGGTCTTCACGTCCTCAGATGTCCTGTTTTCTCTGAAAATATCGGCATAGCGAAGAGCAAAAAATGGTATATACATCCTCAGATGTTCTGTTTTCCACTGAAAGTATCATGAAGATGAAAAAAAGGTCTTCATTGTTCTTGATGAGGCCCCCCATTTTCTCCGAGGCCCTAGGTTTCAGCCTGCTTAGCCTATATGTAAATCCGGCCCTATGCCTACAATCTATATTTAGCCTGTCCACAAACGACATGTCCAATTTATGTGGGCTTCGGACTTACGGTTCTTGCCTCTAGTTTTTGTTACCCCTACCCCACAAACAAAATTTTTCAAGAAGACACTCTGATTTTAAGTTTTTTCCGGAGTTTCAATTTCGATGGTAGGCCTATTAAGTTCCAAATACATTCATGCAGAGGCAATATTGCAGAAATAAACGCGTAAATTAGGCCCCCCCCGCGGAAAAAAATTGGGGGGGCCAGGGCCCCTCCGGTTCCGCCACCTATGCTTCTATCGCAAAAAAGCGTCAAGGCGCTATACCGTCCAAAATACGTCAATCCACTAGTACACCTAGTCCTTTTCAATTTTCCTTTAGGCCTATTTAAGAAGAAACAAAGTCGTCCCCTTTTGTAGCAGTTTTTTCAACACTACGATAGAGCTTTACGAAATGCTTGATTTTGAAATTGTACAATCGTATTGGCAGTAACTTGATCCCCAGTCCCCATATTATTTCTAAAAGTTTGAACTTTTTTATAACTTATAGAAATGAATGTACCGCACTTAAATTAAACAGTTTGCCAAGGTTCATACTTAATGGAATTTTGTGACAAATATAAAGGTTTGAAAAATCTCTTCGGTCATGTTTCGCTTTTTAAATACATTTATTTTTTTCTTCGGGTGCGAGGCCCCCACCAATAGGAGGCCCTAGGCGGTTGCCTAGTTTGCCTATGCCTAAGGCCGGCCCTGCTTTAGGTAAGACAGAAATTAGGCCTATTGTAACGGTTCAAATCCGGTTAAAGTTCTAGAAATTTTGATGACCTTGATTCAGGTTTGGTTTATGTCTATTAAAATTGTAAAAGGCTACGGTTCGGTTTGGGTTTAATGAAAGCGGTTAATACGTCGGGTTTTCCGTTTACGTTCCGGTTCGACGCCCGCTGGAATGTACCGAACTTTTTGATCGCTTTGCAGTTTACGTTTTCTCCTTAAATTTTTCGCTACTCCACTGACTTTATCCAAGTAGGTCGATAATTGATACCAGATCCGTATTTAGAATTTCGGAGGGACCCAAGGCTAATTTTTGGAAGGGGGGGGGCTTTGCAAACTTGATTGCAAGGGCGTATCCAAAAACTTCCTTGAGTTCAAAGAAAAAATCTTTTAAACGCAGTTTCGTATTGTGTGTGTGGGAAGCCGAGTAATTTTAAGCAAATTGAGGAAAGAAGACGGTTTGATCAGCAGCTGTTCAACACGTCTGCTAAGAAAAATCTAAACAAACACCGGTCACTTAGCTGCGTCTGCGAGGCCTCTTTCACCGGAGGCCTGTGGCTATATCCCCACTTCCTTCCCCCTTATCCCGCCCGGTTGATACTGTCGAAGAGATCCAAGCTATATGGTGATGAGTTAAATTTATTGCACAGCTAATTGCATGACATGCCGACGCTAATTCATTTCAACAAATGTTTTGGGTGTGCTGCGCTTTACACCGGAAAAAAACTTCTGCTCAGACTTGAAGCAATCAGAACAGTAAAGAACAGATCAACTCCTAAGCAGTGCGCGAACTGCTATAAGACGATGTGCAATGTTTAAAAATCAAAGGCTTCCTGATACGTGTATCAGCTAACTTGCCTTACAGACGTGTACAAAGTCTGAAATGATAGTTCTAAAACACAACACAAATCGCGTGATCTTCTGTCCTACTCCACAAAGGTAATGTAGTTTTAGAGAGTTTAGGTTAAGTGTTTCCGGAATAGGAAACTATGGCATATATTGTATTTGGCTGTATGCTGCAGGCTTTGACTGGATTTGGTTTTTCTCTAGCCTACTACAAATAAATGTTGGACATGGCCTAACGGTACCGCGACATGGCCTAGCGGTACCGCGCGCAGGTGACAGATCCTACGTGACGGGTTCGATTCGCGGCTGGAGCCGATCGCGTTTGACATGTATAACGGGTGGCTGCTGACTCGAAGAGCGCAAGCTCCCTTCGCAGTCTCCCTCAATTACTGTTGAATTTTCAGTCCAGTTTAATTGGAGTTTACTGTGAAATTGTAAGAGATTTTTCGAAGTGTAACGCGACAGCATATCAACGCTGAACACAGGATAGCTATTGACGAAAATGTGCTGAATAATTAACGGCAAAACACGCATAGCTGATGATGAAAGTAGGGATGTTGTCGCAACGTCCAGTTACGATATTTACAAAACGTACGGAGCTTATTAGAACGGCAACGTCGATTTAGATTAGGGCAGCAGCGAATGCATTGTGCCATGCCCTCACTTCCTTTTGACTTTGCCCATACGTAAAACAAGAACAAACATTGCTGAGTGACTGAAATATGCCGGACTCTTTTGATGGCTTTCGCAGGTTACCCCCCACTCCTTTTCAAATTTCTCGCTACGACACTGGACTAGCGTAAAAGTAATTAATGAGTTGAAATTTAATCAGACATTTATATTTTGGTGCTAAGTGTAAGGAAGACGTGATTAGTTTTTGTCAACGACATGGCAAACGCGTATCTCGCGCAGGTCACAGATCCTACATGATGGGTTCAAATCGTATTTGAATTGTATACCGGATGGCTGCTAACTTGGGGAACTCTAACTCTCATCGCAGTCTCTACAATTACTATGAAAGTTTCAGTTCGATAATCTGAAAAGCGCTTCAGTTATTTATGCTGTATTATCTTATGTGCCGTAAATTGAAGCACTCGCCTGCACTAAAATGCATAACCCTACCTAGCATGCACCAAGCGTAGATGGAAACGTGCATCAAGCTAATTTTTTATATTCTAACGATTATGAGAAAGAGCTTCACACATATGTGCACAAAAACGATAATATTAATGGTGCAAAAAAAAGCAAACAATTGAAAAGATTTGTTACAGAAAACCGCAAGTGAATGTAATAACTTAGACACATAGGCTACAATTACAAGACACAAACGTAATTGTGATGAAAAATAATACTAGTCTATATTAATCAAGCTATTTCCGATACCTTTCCTAGCAAAATTACGCAAACCTTCTGCAACCCACATATCAAATGTCAAACCGTCATTAAATTTATGACGTCAAATTAATGGTTGCGTAGCTGAAATAGCGACGTATAAACAGCGTAAAACGCGGAGTATGCGCCAGGCTTGCTTATTTTTTACTGGTTTTTATCTGTGTGTGACGTCATCAAAATATTTTGGCAGTAATTTTATAAGTTTTGACATTTTTTCCCAATAATGCAAAAAAGTGCAAAATTATAACAATGGGATAGCAACCGCAAATGCTCTAAAAACATTTCCTTCACAAAACCATTATTATTTGCAACACCACACTCACCGAACTATCGACATTAACTTTTTCCTACAAACAGCAAAAATACCGAAAACAAACCATCAAACGAATGTTATAACAAGACTCCATGTAAACAATCAGCTTTTGATGAGCTAATCAGCAATGAACAGATACAAGTTGGTAAAACACAGTCAGATCAAAAATGAAAAATTCGAACCCAAGCATTCATTCAAGTATTAGCAAAGCATGGCTCGAATGTTAACTGATATAAACCCGCCTTTCCAGAATGTGTAAAAGTGGCCTGAGTTTAACAATTACTTAATAGGAAATTGCTAATGCTGTAAGAGCTTGTGGGTAGTATCTAAAGTGAGTAATTACTCAATAAAATTACAATACAATTTCTGAAAAGGGGAGAAGTGCTGAAATTAGCCGATACCTTGCAAGAATTTTCTTTGCATTAAACTCGCTAGATAAGGACTTACAGGCCCAAACCTAGGTTTTTTTTTCGCTGAGAAATTTCGGCCAATTGTCCAAAATGACTAGAAAAATTTCGGACATTTTAGAATTAATTCGGCAGCTTTAAGAAGCGATTGTTTCTTTTAATGAATTAGGGCATTAAGCGTTTTTTGTGCTTTTCTTCTTGACGTTATTGCGCTTAGCTTTCCACCTTTTTTGCTTGCTTTCATTAAGAACCAGTGATCTGATATAAAAAAATAAGATAAACTTTTCAATTGGAAAAGACTGTCGAATTAGCAGCGTGTCAGCGTGATATTACGTGCGTGAAATTTTAAACGCTTGCAAATTAAAGCAAAACTTTCAAATCTTAACTGAGTGCATTCTTCACCTTTAAAAACGCGTTTCTGTTTGTTTTCGACCGTCGAATATTAATCATGACAAACAACTTCAGGGATGACAATCGCATCGAATAGGTTCTGCGATACGATGTGAAGCATGTTGTGGATACGATTTTCGTTGCGATCATCTAATTGTTTTATTTATTAGCACGAAGAACCAGCATGGCGTGAGTAGTGTCATCTTTTAAAACACTTTTACTTTTATTTTTTCATCTACAAAAATCGCAGATTTTTTCATCATATACCCGATGCAATTTTGGAGGTGATTCTTTTAGTGAGTTTCAATGCGATTCTTGGAGGCAATATTTTTGGGAAAAAACGTTGGATTCGATGCGATTGCCATCTCTAATCGACATAAACGACTGGCGTTTACGCATCTGCTAACACGCGGAATTACGTATGTTACGTTTTGAACGCCAGCACAACAAAAACTCTGAAAGAGTTGACCCAAATATGGTAAAAATGCAAAAATGATTTTCTCTTCTTCGGGGAAACCGAAACGCGACGCACGTTATAGCAAGCGATGGTAATTGATTGTTACAAGACTAGACTGACGCTTATCGGGTGGAAATTTTATAGCTGTACAAACGAAAAACAACGGGAAAACTTTTGCTTTTATCCAGATAAAATATTTCGGACATCGAGGAAAAAAATCGGACAATGTCCGAAAAAAAAACCTAGGCCCAAACATGGTTGTCAGGTCTTACAAAATCAGCACTTGCTATATTAAGACATAGCTTTCACACTTCTTTAGAATCCTGCCCAATATCCCTAAGCAGGTTTAACTTCCTACTTCGAGGAACATATTGTGAAAATAGCTTATTCAAAACGAGACAGAATTTTTCGGCGTGATCAAATGGCTGTTAAGACAGAGGTTCAGGAATCGAGCTTAAGATCGGGTTTGGGTTAGATTCAGAGTTGGGGGTTAGTGTTTGGGTTAGGGCCACAGTAAGGTGTCTGTCTCATTGCCGAGTCGGTCACGTCACATGTTGCGCATTTATTTAACACTAGTTAAATTATGGCTATTCCAAAACTTGAATTCCTAATCAACTGCTTGACTTAAAAAAACAAGAGATTTAGGCATGGATACTGACACTTCGTTTTCATAGCAAGATAATGTTTTACGTAACAATTTCACCATAAATTGGTAAAAATCTAGATTGTAAAACGCTGCAATGACTATTCAAAGCCGACAAGCAATAAACAACCTACAGTGCAAAATACAAATCGACTCATACTTATATAATGGCAAATTAACTTCACACGCAATTAAAAAACAAAACCAATTTTCCATTAAGACGCAACAAGGTGATAATTTCAACCAAACAATTCATCAATGTGTGTTATTACGTAATTATCACGCAGGTAGTTCAATCAAGTTTTTAACAACCCAACATCTGTTTTTGGTCACTGGCAATTAAAGATAGAAAGGTTTGAGCGTTAGATTTTAAAACAACCTGGCAGTTACAATATAACGCTTGTACTTACTATACCGGTACGTTTACCGCAAAACAAGCTGCAAAAACTTCAATAATCTTTCCGGCAAATCCTAGTTCAAAAGATTCTATATGAAATATGCAGAGCAAAACTTATGCATACTTGTGCTTCCAAAACCGAAACCTGGGTTCATTTTGCAAATCGACCAAACTAAGCGGCATGCTGCCAGTGATTTACTGCCATTGCAGTACCTTCTTCCGTTAACAACAATGCCAAAGGTGTCAAAAGCAAGGCCCCAATAAGTTATGGAGCGCAAAAAGATACAAGTAATTGACAAAATGCCTATATTCCAAGTAGTTTAGGTCAGTTTATGCGACTACAATGATTTTATAACATAAACTACGGCCAAAAATTTCAACGATTTAAAGTATCAAGGTGATGTTCTATTACGCTTAAACGCTCATCACTCACGCTCATCACAGCGCTGTACAGTACATGTTGCAAAAATTTAACATTTTGTTTCAAGTTTTTTTTTTTTTTTCACGAGTTTGATCCCCACTAACGAACTTTTCGCCTAAAGCACATGCGCAGACACAGACCAAAAAACAAAAATATAACAAAAAACGTAAATATTTACAAAAAACTCGCACCAATGCAACCGTAGTTTTGAAGATAACGATATTATGAACTCGCCGCAAAAATTCAAGTTTTTTTCACCAACCTGACCTAAACATTTGGTTTTCTTCGTGATCAGGTGAAAAGCAGCTGAATCAGTGTTTAATGCATTAGCACCAAGTAAATTTTTTTCGAACGAGGGTGTACATATATATGATCAGATGCTTTTCAACTTGACATCAAGGGCAAATTGGATTTTTCAAAGTGCTATAGCTTTTCAAATTCTAGGTTAACCTGGCGCACCAGCTAGTCTATCTTTTCTTTGTTTATGTTGCGAAATACTGCAGTTACTTCCGCTGTCTCTAACACGAGCGCTACGCCGGCTGTCAGTTCAAGCCGTTAAAGAGTTAGTTTGATTAGTGACACCATCACTTATGAGGTTACATTAACTGGATTTCAAACACTGCAATTTAGCACAAGTAACGATTGCATAACTAAGAGGCATAAAAGTTAAATTAATTCAAAATAATTTAGTCAAAGTAATGCTTTTTGTATTGATTTAATTGATCGAGAACGACCAGTGCCTTTTTAAAGGATCTTCATCGAAATTAAATCAATATGTGATTTTATAAGATTCAAAGGTTACGGTTCGAAAAAGACAGTTGTGTCATCAAAAATTTAAACCACGAATTTCAGAAAAGATCAATCACTTTTTGCCCTAATGCGAAGTCACTGAAACAGCTAGTTCAAGTTAAGCTTTCCGACTTCATTAAATTTTCATTGAATAATTCGACCACGAAACAGAGCAATGGCGAATCAAGGGAACTTATACACTCGTCGCTCGCAAAGCCGCTCAATTACACCAAAAAAGCTACAACCATGCTATCTACAAAAAGCACAATCAAATAACGCTTTTGTAGCATCACAAAGGAAAAAAATACCATTACATCTCAACTTATACATAAGAAAAGCAGCCATATCGAGACGATTGTAACCAAAAATGCCACGCTGATGCAGCCGTTTACTCACTCAAAATTTAAGTTAGATGGCCGAGAGACAATTCGGCTTACGTCCACCTGTCGTTTGCGCACATGAATTCAGACATCAAATATTAATTCAAACTAAGATTTTAGCCAAGTTAAGCGCTAAGATTAAACAGAACGTCAAACTCCACATTATCAAAAATATAGTGCAATCAACGCATGCAAATCTGATGGTCTGGAAGCAAATCAATCGCTTTGCGTCATAACTTGCGCCTTCAAAGCCACGAACAATCATTTACCGCTGCAGTTACCCTAATATCAGTGAAGTATGAGTCCATAACCTACCAATTCTGTGGCTAGTGTCCAGTGGCTGTGCACACACCAAGAGACTATGTTAAGAAAATCAGAACATCGATTGAGCACCAGTTGAATGACGTAATAATGACGCAATTGAGCTAATGGGATTAAGAATTACACTAGTTGCACAGCGACGAGGTCGATCGATGCGACACAACACAAAAACTTTGCAAACCAATCATCCACGCTTGGCAGACTTTATAAGGGTGTTGAAAGGGTAGTCCCATAGTTTGCTTGATATTCCAAAACCTAAAAAAACATACTTATTTAACGATAACAACGTATGGATCTCAACGACATAGCGCGCAGGGGGCTGATCCGTCATGACAGGTTTGATTCACGGTTGGGACCAATCGCATTTGACAAGGTGTCTCTAATTATGAAATAGTAGGCATATGCCTACTATTCCATAATTAGAGACACCTCATTTGACATACGGAATGAACTGGGTG
This sequence comes from Trididemnum miniatum, assembly GCA_964006365.1. Classification (NCBI taxonomy): domain Eukaryota; kingdom Metazoa; phylum Chordata; class Ascidiacea; order Aplousobranchia; family Didemnidae; genus Trididemnum; species Trididemnum miniatum. The sequence continues at coordinate 14,291,350 of OZ023243.1, read as the reverse complement.
GTTGCTGACTTGAAGAGCGCAAGTTGCAAGTTTACTTTGCAGTCTCCCCCAAAAGCTGTTCAATTTTCAGCTCAAAAATTAATTTGAAAACAACCTCAGTTAAGCAGTTTAACTTCAACACGTTGGCCTAGCAACACCGATATCTTTGGAGCGTCAGTTAAAATTTATTTCTTCCACGTTTAATCTCGATGATTTTCGAGGGCAAATCAAGTCTGCTCAAAACACTATCCTTCTTAGAGAATCTTCTTTTTCATAGGACAAAAACTGTTATCACTAGCTACACTACATATGGTGCGGCAATGCACTATACATACTGCAGCGCTATTGGTAATTCGCTGCTTTTAAATCAGCAGCTAGATTTTAACCGAAATTACGCATGCAAATTCAGTGAAGTACCATTATTGGTCGTTCTATTCCACATAACTAATCGTAACTGATTTTAGCATGTATTCAATGATTCATGGAACCGATCGCATCTCGTTTAATGAATCATTCAGAGAGCAAAGGAGGTCAAAAACACACCACATTAATCACGCTACGATGCAGAAACTCCCGAGTCAAACTTCAAGATTATTATTATTCACAACATATGATAACTATTTATCCGTGTTTATGTACCATTGGCATATCAATACTTCAACAAGAGGAGCTGTGATTAGGCTTGAGCGTTTGATTTCCAGACAAAGAAATACTTTAACCAGTAAAAGCTCAAACCCAAATATGAACCTAAGGGATTGTATGCACAACTTCAACAATATTGAGTGTGAACAATCAGTAATTTTAGATCAATTTCACATAAAAATTACACACTTTTTATACCTCACTCAGTTACGTAGCTTTAAAAAAAAACTCGGCAAGGTTTTCTTCACCAAAAATTGTTGCGAGTCAGTGGAAATATTCATCGAACCCACATTTACAGCTCAGATGCCCGAGTGGTATGGAGCGTCTGTCTCTTGAGCTGTAGACTCGGGTTTGATTCCGAGTCGGGTCAAACCAATGACTTTAACATTGGTATTCACAGCTTCCCTGCTTGACGCTTAGCATTAAAGGGACAGTGTGGAGAACAAGCCGGCAAGTATACTTGTTGTGCCGTTGGGAAAGGCGCTTAGCGGGATTCCCCCATCTTAGTGTGGAAGACAGATGGCCGGCAACTCCTAAGCGAGCTCGTATAGCGCATTGATCGCTTTCTCGTGATAGGAGGATAAATATGCAACTAACTAACTAACTATTATAACGCAACAATAAAAAAAAAAATCAGATCTTCATTACACTCGCGTTATTACGCCGAAGCGTGTAACAGGTGGCGGGGTACATCTCCGCAGTTCAGCGCCAGGGCAACACAGCTCCGAAGAAACGTCGCAGCGGTGGCAAGCCATAGGCGACACTGTGTCCGATTTGACCGGTCCGGAAATCGAACCCCAGACTTTCGCACCGATAGCGATGTTTTAACTGAGCTAAAAAATAGAATGGAAGATGCATGAATAGGTATAGAAATCTATACTGGAACCGAAATTGGCTTGTGGTTCACTCGGCTGAAATTTGTTATCATAAGCAAATATGAAAACTAAGTACAAGACTCGAGCGCGCTTTACGGTTTATCGCATAAAATCCAAACTCCTAGGTCAGTAAAATCCACCGAATAAGTCTACGAAGCACCACTTACGGACTTGGAATCCTACAGCCTATCGAAAATTGAAAATATAATACTTCAAACGTTTCGCTGTTGCATTGAAACCATAGATTTTACGCAGAAATACAACGTACGTCGTCGTACACAATGGAGAGAAGTGCTTGAGCTTAATAACGCTTACGAAAATAACTAACCGACACACCTATAACACGCCACTGTTTAGGCACTTCTTGACCAAGCAAGGCTACTTCTACTTCAAGTTAAGCACATATTCAGTTCTTCGTGAAATCTTCATTTAGTGTCTTACCAATTAAGTCATAGAGCAAACATCAGCTTAGCTCTTGAGTAAATTACATTAAAAACTCTAATCAGCCGAATGTATACCAGCCAAGACCATAAGCAAATAGTGAAGTACAGTACTTGAAACGCAGACTCTCTAAAACTAAACGTTTCTCCGGCATATGGCTATCACTCTCGGCTGCGAAAAGCAAACCTTACCTAAATAACAAATCACCAATCGGACAAAGCAAAAATTTAACGTTTAGAACTCTACAGCCTGTTTCACACTTGACGCTATCGTCGGAAATCTCTGTTGTACAGTGTATAAAGCTACAAGTTGTCAGATACATGGCCAACTTAGAGTCAGCATCTTGGTGTAGCGATACCATGCGCAAACTACAAAATGTTCAAGCCAGATACCACTGACGGCCACAACCGATTGACGCAAAAATGGCTGCTGTCGAAGAGCGCAAGCTCATTTCGCAGTCTCTCCTAATCACTGTTGAATTTTGTATTCAGTGCATTAAAATATGCGACAAGAAAATGATTAAAGACATCGTCAGCATGCCAACGTACTGAAAAAAAAAAAAAAATGCTGTACATTAGACAAATTTGGCGTAACATAGCTTAGTTAGGTTACTAGGAGTAGAACTATTAAATCATATTTCAGAGCATGATCTTGAATTGAAAAAGTTTTGGTGAGGTTTTTACGCAACTCACGATCGCGAATGGACATAGCTTCCGTAACCAAGTGCCTAAATATTTGATAACAAAATTTTTATTACAAAGACTCCAGCTTTACAAAAAGTCACTACGCGTATTAAAATTTTGAGCAATTTCTCTTTTCGCCTGAAAACAATACTGGCTAATTACAATTTGTGGTAATCCGATAAGGTACAGGTTTTTTCATGCAACTACAGTTGGCTCAAAGAACTACCTAATGATCAATACTATTTCTAAACGCAAGAGAAAAGGGACCTGAATCCCGATACTTAAGACCTATAACTTCCGTACGTTTAAAAAGTATAACAGTATACTTGTTAAAAAATGGTAGCATAAAAAACAACGCCGTGGCCTGCACAATTCCACCGCTTTATAATTTGAAATAACCAATCCCCAGAGAAGACAACCACGCCCAATTCGCGCTAACTACTTCGAGCGTAGACCGGCATACAAGTGTTTGAAAAGCTAATTCGAACAACTCTTCAAGCTTTAACTCTTCTTAAGCCATTTCTATCGATTTTAGTGACGTATTGGGCTTATAAATGACAAAATAACAAATTACAAAAATAAATCAATTTTAACAATGCCTTCGGGGTCGTTTGTTATACCGTAGCACAGCTTAATTAAGAACGCTTTATTACCATCGACAAAACTAACATACAGCAACAGCTGCCTAACAATTCAACAAACTCAAAAATTAAACAAACGCCAGTAAAAGCACGAAAAGCTCTTTCTGCAGAAAACCTTGCTCTTTCTGCAGAACAGTTTAAGGCTACACAAAAGTAAATTTCTTCTATAATTAACAGACCAGGCCATATGACAAACTCACGGTTGCTTAATCAGTTCTTGCAGCGCTGTGTCTTACCATACAACATTCATGAAGCTGCTGAAAACCTATGCTAACTTCTTAATGCTCGCAGACACACTTAGCAATTAATTTTTAACACATAATCAGGCAAACACGTTTTATTTGTCATCACTCTATTTAATACTACTTATAAATTCTTGAGAGTATTGATGTTTGATGAGAAATGCAACTATTCCTTGAAGACAGGCAAAGATATTTATTTGGCAAGATTATACGGAAGAGACCACCGGCGCAGCCAGGGGAGGGGATTAGGCCTAGGGCAGGCATGGGAAAAATACAACCCGCGGGCCGGATCCGGCCCGCGAGACCATTTTATACGGCCCGCCAGCACTTACAGAAACATAAGCTCCAAGCCGAAGACCTTACATTTTTTTATAGGACATCTGAGGACAAGTAGATCTTTTTTGCTCTTCACCGCGAGAGCGTATTTAGGGAGAGGCATTGTGCCGTGTTCCCCCCCCCCCCCCCCGCTCTTTGACTCTGCCTTTTAATAAAAAATAACAAAATTAATAGTGCCAAGTGATTGAAAATGTCAGACTCTTTTGATGGCTTCTGTAGCTTATGGCCAGGGGCGGATTCAGGGGGTAGGATGAAAGGTATGCATCCTTTCATCAGTCATTTTCAAAATTGCTTTTGATGTATACAGTTTTCCATAATTTCGAACCTCTTCGACAGCGACAAGTCTCACGTCTTAAGCAGGCATAATCGAAAATGTGCGAACAAAATGCATCATATTTGGCGAAGCGCTCAGAATTAGGGTCAAAAAATTAAAACAAAATTTGCGTGAGAATTAATTAAAAAGCACTAAAACTGTCATTACAGCATGCAAATGTTCCAAATTTTTCCGGGGGAACATGCCCTCGGACCTCCCTAGAGCCTTTCTTGTTTCTCAATCAGCTTTAAAGTAGTTATGCCGAAGAAAAAGATTTAAAAAATGTGGAAATTATGGCCCGCCTTTTAAAATTTTTCGCTACGGCACTGCTTCACCGATATTTTCGGTACAAAACAGGACATCTCAAGACGTGTAGACCTTTTTTTTGCTCTTTTTTGTAGAAAAATAGGACATCTGAGGATGTGTAAACCTGTTCTTGCTTTCCAATCAGAGCAACCCTGACAATAGTACAGAAGTTGTTGAAGATATTGAACTTGATCAATTTAATAATCCGGCCCGGGAAGGACTTTGTCTTCCCACACATGGCCCGCCGACTAAAGAAGTTGCCCACCCCTGCTCTAGGGGGACCAGTCACCCCTTTTCAAGGCACAGATTTAAAAAAGTTATTATACTGTGGAATCTCCGTTTAAAATATTTTTAGCCTGAGCATGACCAAATTGCCAGAAATGCGGAGGGAGGTGAATAATTTGCTTAATGATCAATTTAATTATAATTTTCGTACATAAACATAGGTAGTAGCTTATTACATATGCCGCTGTGTCGGTAACTTGCCGCATTGTATTGTCATTGCGTTGAACTGACTGCCCCCAATACTTCAGACAACCGAACGCAACATATGATCAATCGCTGTTACATTCTTTCTACTTTAAAAGAGTGCATTAGCGCACTGCCCCTGAAAAGTGTGCCATCAAGCCATCTACCGTGCTTACTGCTCATTTGCACATGTGGTCCCCCTCTTTTTTATTTCTGGCTGCGCCGGTGGAAGAGACTGACAGCTTATTCATTCTCAAGACACCAAATATGACGAAAATAAGTGCTCAAAAGCTAATTTTCGTTTCATAAACTCAAAAATACACTAGCTTTAACGAACAACACACAAAAATGTGAAAACGTGTATAATTTCTTAAATCAATTTTTGTGCATTAAGCAACAGGTTAGCTCACTTATTAAGACATTGCTATTGGTGCGGGAGGTCTGGGGTTCGAATCCTGGGTCCGCAAAATCGGACACAGTGTCGCCCACGGCTCGCCACAGCTGCGACATTTCTTCGAAGCTGTGTTGTTCAGGTACAAGCCGCGGAGATGGGTCCCGCCATTCGACACACGCTTCGGCGTAATAAGACGAGTATGATGAAGATTCGATTTTTGATTTTGATCAAGCTGCAGCATTATTTTCAACGCAGATAACTTACCAAGATGGGGAGTTTCGAAATGATGACGAACATGGTAGGACCTTAACCGGTCAAAATAACTTCCCTTTGAAGGCGACCCATAATGAAGATAATAGTGGGTTAAATCGTAGCAAATATAACCAGTAATTAAGCCTGCAGCAAAAATGTCTGTCACTGCAGCAACGAAAAAGATCCGAAAAGCTGAGTAAAGTATGATTCCCAATATCGATGCTGCTACAGGAGGAAAAACCAAACGTCCACTGTCGAACGGAACCTGTGAGATACATTTTCATTGGCTTTCTGATAAGTTAATTAATAAAGCAGCAATGAAAGATATTGCTAGAAGATAACATTATCCATACAACGTATTGTGCGCTTAGCTAATGAATTGAAAGAGCACAAAATTTTTTCGCATGTAAGTGCGTTAGAGCATTGATGGTTGAGGAGTAAGTGCAGACATAGGCTACAACATATTCACACAATAAACACATTGCAATCAAATCCAACAGCTTCCCAGAAATAGATTTAGATTAAGGTGAAACTGTCAAAACGCATCGAATATTTAACCAGCAACGACGATTTTGTGAGAAAAAAGCAAATGTAAAAACAGTTGGTAATTTTTTTTCCTGTAGGGCTTTAACACGACAAGTTGAATAGCAAACCTCTATTCTCGTTCCAACGAGGACATTAATCGCTAAAACATTGACAACACTCACTTTGTGATGCTGACCGTGCAAAAGAAAATGAAGAGTTATTAAAAAATATGAAGATGTTGGAGGATCGCGATGGAAGAGCCACCGATGCAGAGCGTATTCCGTGAAAGTCCAGCCAAAAATTCCAACAACAAATAAGAAAGGCATAAGCAAATGAGGCACTGGAAACAGACATAAACTCTGATCTATTTTTAGCATAGTAGGTGAACATAACAATACCAGGTAACTAATCACTTACAGAAACCAAAGAAAAAAAAACATTTGAAGAACAAGATCTCCACCTTATTTTTTACATTGAGGTACACAGCAATAGTGAATCTGCTAGATGCGTCGAGCTCAGGACTGATAAAAAAACTTTAAAACAACAACCGCAACCAGCATTTACAAAAGATATAAAAAGAACTTTATGGCACCAGACTACAATCACAGCAGCTAATGCATGTGGGAAGATGCTTAAACCAACAAGGGCTGGTACTTCACCGTTGCGTAGTTCAAGTTGTAGTACAACAGCAAAACTTGAGTGATCTTACTGATTGCAGGTTGACATGAATGAGATCGTGAACACGGACAACTGACTGCGGCCACTCATCGCAACGCTAGTGACCAACTGACCGCCTCACATTCACCGCCAACAAACTGACCACCACGAAAACTCAATGCCGAAAATAACTACAAGAGCTATGCAGTATTGCCTGTAAACGCGATACGACATCTGGGTTTTTCTTGCCCACGAGTCGCGCACAATTAGGAAAATGCACACACAACTCACCTCGTAATACGGAGAACATGTAAATGTCGCTATTAAGGAAAGCACAATGACTTCGATAAATAAACATCGCTATGACAGGAATCCACACAAATGGAATAACATACCTGAATAAAAGAAACCAATCTACCATTCATTTTTACTGTTGAACAATGTATAATTAAAAATGTCAAAATCGGCGAAGTCTGGAAACGCATCGGCAAAAAATACCGCTACACCAGAGAGCAACAAAAGTGAGATCATCGACTTCGTTTAAGTTTCACTAGCGGGTTGTTAAAATATCACACAGCAAGAGATGTGAGAGGTTTTCAACCTTTCTGGTCGAGCGGAACCCCAATGAAACATTCCAGTGAATGGACAAATTCCTGTGCATTAATTTAACTTATTAATTTACTTGAACTCAGCTCTAAATTGTAAACTTGCGGAAATCTTGGACTGCACTGGTGGAACCCCGGCTGAAAACCACTGAGTTACGCAATATACGGTATCTGTTGAAAGAGCAGAACCTTAAGGGCTAGGCCGAATTTGAACCACGTTTGATAATAAAGGTAACTGTCTTAAATCGAATCGACCAAGTCAACAGCTTCACACAAAGTTCTTACCAATAGGAAACTAGAGGTGCCAAAGGGGTTCAATATTAAGAAATCATGAATTGTGCGATAATTAGTTAAGGTAGCAACAGGTTGCACTTACAATGCTATTATGACAATACAACTTTAAATAGCCCATTGATACAAAGGTTGCTTTAATGCATTACGGCCTACTAGCCTTTTTTTTATAATATTAGAGTATACGAAGGATAACCAACTGCAACAAGAAAACCCATCTGCATTGTCTTGATAAATGTAACAACTTCCTACCACAGCCAATGAGCGTTATACAGTATTTGAACGATTCACGTCAGAACCTAGATGCATTATTGCATTGCGCAGTTATTGCATCGTTGGTAAATGCAAAATCTTTTTCATCAAAGTTATCGCATGTAATACTGAGTTTGTCATTTTTGTTCTTGCCTTGACAGAATGTGAAAACAGCATAACGGTGCGTTTACCGATAAGCGACAGGCGAAAACGCAACACGCGACAAACGATAATTTTTTATCGCGCCTTGTTGGTTTTATTTTACTGTTTAGCGATCACGCCAAAACCTTTTACATTTACTTACATCATAATTTTTGTCGCGTTGTCGTCGGTTGCTTGTCGCGTATCGGTAAACGCACCTTAAATGCTGATGCAGGATCAATCTAGCCTTCCCCAGAACTTAATCACCTACTCTTGTTCCAAATTTTGTGTTTTTATTTCCTTTTATTTAATCAGCTAGTCAAAAAAATTACGTTGAAGTATTCACAACTAGCAAGGGACTTTGAAACATTGATAGTCCTAGAATTATTACAAAGTGACGCTAAACCCGACAAGGCAAGGCTGCTCACATTCGGTGAAAATTTTAAGCAAGCACAAACACATTTTGCCCAACACCCTTTCGTGGTAGAAGGGTAGTTACATAATAAAAGCTACTACCATTTGATTCTAGCAAACTATATCAAACGCTTACCACGGTGTGCTCGAAAAAAACTCAACAAAATCACTCTTGAAAAGCCGAAGAGGCTTGTCCACAGGATCATCAACCCAATCGTGATACATAGCACCCATGTGTCCGACCTGCCACAAAACTGGTTCGTTCCAATCAACTGGATCAACCTGAATAGGCGCGTGATTTATAAACACATTGGCAAAAGCAAAACATTCATAACATCGTCGAGAGGTGCCCCGCTCAGATTATATACAGATAACTTGTGACGAGATCGATACACGGCTGAAGCAGGACCGCAGTTAACACAGAGACTGGGTGGTTGTTGGACAATTCGTAGTCTCTCCCTCCATCTCAAAGTTCAACTCAATAAGCAGTGCAATCTAAATGCTAGTAACAAAGCCAGTGTCACAAATTACACTGAACATGATTGACGTCGTAAAATGGCCAATTTATTCCTTCGAAAATTCACCTCAAGTACGACTGGATCTAGACATCTTCTACACGAGCACAATAAAAATGAATCAGCTTGCTGTATTCAAAGTGAAAAAATTGTTAGAAACGCTTAGACACCTACCAATTACTAATGCTAATGACATTACAGACCGGCCGGTTAGTTCAGTTGTTATGACATTGCCGTCGGTGCGGAAGGTCTGGGGTTTGATTCCCGGACCGGGCAAATCGGTGCAGTGTAGCCGGCTCGCCACTGTTGCGACGTTTCTTCGTAGCAGTGTTGCCCTGGTGCTAAGCCGCGGAGAAGGGCTTCGCCACTTGTTACACGCTTCGGCGCAATACTGCGGGTATAATAAAGATTTGATTCGATTGACATTACAAACATCCAAATTGCTTCTCCCTGGCCAGAAATACAATACCTAAAATATTTTTTTGTATTTTCATCAAGAGATAATCTTCAACCTCTCCCAATAAATGGAAGTTTTGGTAAAGTTTGATGATAAACCATGGCTGGAGTCGCTCTTGCAACTGTTGATGATGGAGGACGGTCTATCCTCTGACCCAACACGTGGAAGTCGTTCTGACTTCCCATTCAGCAGGCCAGGTAGGACGACGTTATGTCTTAGTTTTGGTGAAATTGGGCAAAACCAAGAAAATCTTTCGATTAAAACAACGGAATGGTTGAAACAGCGCAAAACTTACTGAAGGTTTGAGCATTGAATCATCATCATAAACATCATTTCCATTTGGTATATTTTTGTGCAGCGTTCCATTAGAGATCTAATGAAAAGCGATAAAATACTTTACCATAAAAAGGCAAATACCTAACCCCATAATGGAAACTTGCTTAGTTGTTCAGTAGCACAGAATGAGATCATTCAGACAGCAAATAAGAGAGCATGATAATTAGATGATCGGCCAGCAACTATAGCAAGCCACGATCAATCTGTTTAAAGCAGGCAAGCAATAACCTCGGCTCAAGAAACAGGAAAAAGTAGCAACTTGATAAATGCTCAGCTATTTATGTAATGCTTCCTAATTGTACGTCAAAGATATCATATGGCACGCAAACACAAAGTATATTCTATTTTCGCTTTTTTCTGTCATTCCTGTGTTTTTTGTTAGTTACCAGTAGTCTCAACTACATTACCGCACGCAGTTTAGTACCTCACGAAACAGGCTGTTGTTTTTTTTGGAAGAACGCTATCTTAATACAGGTATTCAAATCACAGCAAGCAATTTTTTTACTTACATGCCTATACATTGCAATCACTTGGGCTACATGAGTGAGCTAGTTTGCCCAAATGTCGCAATCATTGTTTTGCAAGTTGAAAAACAAAATATGGTGTGGAGTAATTTTAAACTGATAAAACCATGTAAACAATATTGTAGCACAACACAACAATTACAAGAAAAATTTTCTCAAGCGCAAATTACGAAAAACTTTTAGCAGTTTCAATAGTGCCTTCTTTTTCAAAATTGTCGACATATTTACGCGAGATAAAATAAACATATTACAACAATATACACAAGAAAAGCAGGGAGATAGCAAAATGATCAAAAAGTAATATGGGAAGAGAAATGGGAAAAAACATCAAAAATATTGAGCCAATTGATAGAAATGATAGTAGCTCCAGTTTTTAGGCCCCCGAAAATTCTTGTTGCAGTAGGTCTATAAGCAAAAGTATACAAAACTTACTCCATTACTGTGTGCAGACGTCTTGCCATTATAATCTCCAATGTAATACTGTTCAAGCCATCGATATGCATTTCTACTGTGAGGGTGAACCCCAGAGGACATTACTTTTGTAACATCCTTTCCGTGGTAGAACTGAAGAATTTTTTCTCCACCTAACCAAAGAAACCAACACATTATTGCATGATGTTTTAAGAAACTGATGTTCTCCTTGAAGAGTAAATTAGTAGTCCTCCTTAATAGCGACGCAAAAGCAATTTACTCAGTGGCAGCTACACGAACAACTCAGCGAAAAATTAGGGCCTAGAGCAAAAAAAACACGGGCAGGTGGTGAAGACTATCATGCAATACACAAGTGGTAACTGGTCATCATTTAATGCCGTATTAAAACAGTGCCAAGGAGACCTGAGTCCAAAACTCCTTGTGGCAAAATAGCAGCTATTTAAGCCAAGATGTTACATAAACATCCATCAAGCTGGTCCAATACGATTTCATAAGATACCGGTAGTCCCTAATCAATTACAGGTGAACAATTGGGAATAGTTGATACTAATCTAATTTTGAATACACAGTTTAAGTTACCAGTATGTCTTATTTTGATCTACTTAAAGGGGCAATAAACTATAAATTTTCATTTTGGCCTAAAAAACTCCAAAAAAATTTTGTTTTTGAATGGTATTTGATATACATCCTGAAACGCCTTTTTTCAAAAGTTATTGCAGCTTTCCGACTTCTATAGAATGGATAGTCCCCTGAAGAGTTAGTTGGTTTCAGCGGCCATTTTGTTTTTGCATTTACTTTTTCAGGGTGCATTGTCATGTTATTGAAGAAATGGAACAGAGAATTAGCGAGATAAATGTTGTACGATACATGTTTGTGCATTTGAGACAGAGCTAGTTGTTCCTCTTGTATTTTTTATGCCAGCTTTCGAGTTGTTTGCTGATAAGCAGGCTGGTTAATAATCAAACATTTTTGCCATAGCATAATGTGTAAAAAAATGTTTGGTCTAGCTAGCCTTATCAAGCAGGATAGGCCCACTGCACGATAGACTATGTTACTGTACTTTTAGCAAACACTGACTGGAGTAGGCTCTCTCAACCAGTAGCTCTTGGCTGATAGACCGATAAGACTGCAAATTTCCAAGTTTAGAAAGGAATTTTGGTCCATATTTATATCCATATTTTGGACAGAAGGCCTAGCACCACCCTTCTTTTCTATCTTGACCAGAGTGCACTCTGCCCAAGGGGAGTTTCCCTACACAGTGACTGGGATTGAAGATGATTTATTTTGAATGCAAAATTTTGATTGGACCTTAGACTAGACAAAACTATTTAGCCAGAGAAGCATATTCTTAGGTGGGAATTTATTTCTATTTGAGTGAGATTTGTTAGACATAAATAAGCTAATCTACATTTCGTTATGGTTGATTTTTTGTTGGTAAGCCAAGGCCTACGCTGTTTGAAGGCCTGGCTGAATTTGTTAAAATGTTGTTTTATAATTTATTGGTTTATCACAGCCTGCTGTACTGTTTATACTGGTCTAAACAAAATTTATAATGATCTCATGATTAATTACGTATTTATATTATTTTTCAGCTTTCATGCTGCTTTGCTAATAAAATTTTTTTTATTAATTAATGCTTACTGTTATTTGAAACTCCCATTTTCAAACTCTGAAATCCAAGAAGTCTTTGCTGGACAAACTGATACAACCACGTAAAAATTAGATCTTTATTCCAAACAATACAAAACCACTTTACAAAGAAGAGGGCAAAACTGCAGTCTGTGACGAGTCTGAGATAACCCAACAGTATTGGAAAGCGTGCAGCTATAGGATGTGGAAATAATGATTGCATCATTCGGGGATGCTGTGTAAATTTGCAGCTGGCTCACAGGAAGGAATGAAAGCTTGATGATTTGGAACAATGTGTGGAAAGCAACAGCATTAACAATATTCATAGTCGTTAAGGACTTTTCTAAATAAAATCACTGCTCTCAATTAGGCTATTATTCTTTCTTGGTTCAGTTGAGTTTGTTTGGTCGTGGAATAAAATTCACTCAAACTCGAATTAGGGATGCTTTTTGAGATATCCAATATCTGGCCCGACAGTAGCCTACTTCGCTATCTGGCCGGGTACCGGATATTTTCAAAGTTCAGAAAAATTGTGTAGAGTAGACTCGATAAAAACAAGATTTACCTTTTCGATCTATGAGAAAAAAATTTGGTGCAAGTTTGAAAACTTTAATTTTGTTTGAACTCTCTACAAAAAGTAGAACCGAGTCCAAACCATAGACTGCGTTGGTAATATTTTATATCAAGTGCATACAAATTTAGTTAACAAGTTTTTTTTTCGGCACTGCAAGTTTTGTCATGAGGAAAGCCACTTCATTGGTGTAGCAGTAAAGCAGTAATCAATCGGCATCAAACCGAGACGGTATAAGTTCGATGATCACCATCGTTGTCCCATCCGTGAAGACCCATGCAAACAATTTCTGTATAAAAGCCTGTCTTCTGTCCTATAACTTGCACGTTCGTCATTTGTTCGAAAAAAAAAACGCAATGAGCAGCCGACATAAGTGATTTCCAAAGGCAATCGGCAGTGGAAGAGAATTTTTATAGAAACTTTGTTTTCTACGTTCAAATAACGATGTTTATGGTACCAGTAGCATTGTAATGAATGTACTTTCGCTTTTAAATGTTGTGCGGTTTTGTAACGTTGAGAAAGTTAAAGTCTAACGTCATCAGTTCATCAACTGGCTGTTTGTGTTGAAAGTTTGACGTAATTTACCCATCATTGCAGATTTAAAGCAGGATCGATTTTTCGCAGTAATTTTATGGTATTTATAAACTATAAACCTTGTGTTTTTTAGTAGCTTTGATGATAGCGCAAAGCCGCAAAACATATGAAAATTCAAGCTTGCCTTTTACCGACCGCTTAGCGCAGTGGTTAAAGACATCAAAGTGGGCGGCTCACCATCATTGCAACTTTTTTTTGTAGTTCGAAATTGTGTTGCGCAGGCACAGAGATGGGCTCCGCCACTCGTTATATGCTTCAGCGTATAATGACAATTAAATTTTATATAGCGAGTGTAATGACAATTAAATTTTTTGAAGTTTGCTTTCGATGGGTATCACACATTGCTCACAAGCGCAAAACTGCAAAAATCAACACAATAGTTGAAAAATCTAGTTAAGTAAAAGTATTGTTACTGATGGCAAAAACTACTTGAAATAGAGTAGAAAGTTGGGGGCGTAAAAAGTACCGCTAATCAAGTAAAAGTAAAAAGTACCAGCAATTTGAAGCTACTTAAGTACGGTAAAAAGTAGCGGTTGCTAAACCAAGGCCATAAAGCTGAGCTTTGACAAAAGATAATTTGCTCACTTCTATACTTTGACATATATTTTATTGATGTTTTAGTATATTTAGGATAATTAGCACATTTATTTGAAGAAAATAAGAAAGTGAAGTGCGTCATAATCTGCAAAATGCAACCTCATTGTCTACGCTAAACACAAACAACAAAAGACCACCTAATATCACGAAATTGTAAAACTATATATAAAATAAATCAGTGCACCAAATACTAATGTTACCAATTTTACTATCAAGCATGATTATTTATCATTTGTGTGATACATTCCTTAATATTAACCGCTTATCATTTTTAAAGCCACTTAAGTAGTGTTACTTTCTGATTGAACCAAGTAAGTTACTTTCTGATTGATCTACGTAAGTAAAAGTAGAGGTAGTCGAAATTTAAATCACTTAAGTACTAGTTACCAATCAATAATACTTGAGTAGTCTATTTGAGTAAAACTAGACTACTTCATTACTTTACAGCACTGATAAAATCTTTGATCCATGTCACACCCTTGTTGCATTAGTCTACCCTAAGCTAAATATTTTTATGACCCCTATCTTTGCATGGTGAATTTTAACAAGCAGCAACATTGCGTGACAGTTTTTACAAACTTAGTGTTATGTTAAGTAAACTTACCGATATTACATTAGATAGGAATCGGGTATTGAATCAGTATCGATAATTTTTTTTGGTATCAGTATCGGAATCGGGCAAAATTTTGGTATCAGTACACCACTATCAATTAGGGGGAAACAGTCTGCAGTGAGTTATTACAATTTTCTGCCTTTGATTTGTTATTAAATCATATATATACTGTAATTCACATACTCTGCACTTCCACAATCAATCCACACAAAATAGCCTAGTTCAAAAATATGAACAGCTTTACCTGGATGACTCTTTGCAAATCTGCTTATATCATAAACTCTGTGGTTGCGAATGATAATTACTTTGCCATCTTTAGAATATTCATCAACCTCATCCTCAGAATAACAAACCATTTTTTTCAATTACAAAAATAATACAAAAAATTGGAACACCTAAAAACAGTTCCATAAAGATTAGTTTCATGCGGCACAGTGCTGACAAAACAGAGTTTTTGAATAACTGGTTATGTTCAAAGAATGTGAAGTTTTTTTGTGTTGAGTATTAAGGACATATTACCGTGCAGCAGTACCGCTAACCAATACCAATTTTTGACAACACAGAAAGTGAGCAATGATGCCGATAAATGTGCAGGTGAGAGTCTAAAAGTGAATTACAACTTGCTAATTACACAACAGGGTCAGGTACGACAACTGAACTAGGTATACAACACATCTGCATTGGGGTGTTGCAAACGCCCCTCAAAAATGAAAAACTCTGCTGATCACAAATTACTTTTGATATGTGGTGACCAGTCCAAAAACAACTCCAGATATGAAGTTTTGGAAGAATTGAACATTGCTTAGGTGTTACGCTTTTCATTTCCATGACAACACGCTTATCGATAGCATACACTGAATTTTTCTATCTCCTTAACCACTTGTGCTAGAAAGTTGGTTAATGGCTCAAATGACTCATAAATATCAAGTTTCTATCTAACTTACAGAGAAACTATATGGCTATTGTGATTAGTTTTCGAGTTATTGCATTAATTATGTTTCAAAGTCAGGTTTTGGGGGGATGCAATGTCATTACTCCATCTATTTAAGCTACCTCATAATGATACGGAGCGAAATCAGGTACCAACATTGCTTTGGTTACATGACAATATACTAATCAGTATTCTAGCTCATGGGTGGAGTAGAAGTCTTAGTTTTTTTTAATTTTGTGTTTGGTTTGCGTACAGATTACAAGCTGGTGTGTGCAATGTTGATAAGCTAAAAGTTAAAAAATCATCACAGTGCTATATACTTGGTAAACAAATTATCCACAAGAGTAGGATTGACTAAATGCCATAGAGATCCTTGTTTCTTTCTGCCGGGATCTGTTCCAACTCAAGACGACATCCACATTGTTACAAGCAAACTACCAACCAAAAAGCAAGTATTACTAGCATTCATTACTAAAAATGAAGAATTAGACCAAACCAAAAACAAAAAGCAAATGTTTAAAGCTGCCATGTTAATCACAACTGAACACATTTTGCCAATTTAAGCCAAAGCAAGAATTCCGACAAAACAAGCAAACAAGATACAGTGCAATATTATAGGAGTATGCAAAATTTGATGAAAAGTAAAAAAGAGAAACAGGGAGAGCCAAAGAAAGGATTTAAGCATTCAAGAAACGTTTGCAAGAAACCATGGCCTGCTGGCCGAAAGATGTATGGAGCAGGTTATCCAACAAAGAAGACAAAGCATTTCTTTTATCAATGCAGAATGATCACACTGCATCAATAGCTGGAAAAGATATCGAGGGCTTGGAGCCAGAACCGGCTATGTCCAAAATCATAGTTTTCTGTAAAATGCATTAAAGTTTCAAGCCAAAAGCGGGATGATGAACATAGCCAAAAACGAATGCTCAGTTTAACATGCTTACGATTCCTGTGGGACTAAGCTAATTAGGGTACAGAAGCGCACCCACAGAGGGAGTAATATTTTGGTCTTTACTCATTTTCGTCAAAAATGGACAGAGACAGTTCTGGCTCCAAGCCCTCATTATTAAAACGCACAAATTGGAAATGAGACAACAGAAAAGAAAAAAAGCTCAGGTAAGACTTGAACAAGCAGAAGAAATGAGAAAAAAAAATGAAGAAGCAACAGTCACAATGCTTGCCAATAGTTCTGACAATCAGCTTTCATCACAATCATCAGCACCAGAAGATGCAAATGAATGTGATGAAAAGGCTTTTCGTTTTTGGTTTGGTCGAATTCTTCCTTTTTAGCAATGAATGCTAGCATTAGGCCTATACTTGCTTGTTGGTTGGTAGTTTACTTGTAACAATGTGGATGTCGTTTTAAGTTCAAACAAATCCCAGCAGAAAGAAACGAGGATCTCTATGGCATTTAGTCATCCTACTCTTGCGAATAATTTGTTTACCAAGTTGCACTGTGATGATTTTTTTAACTTTAAACTGATCCATATTACACACCAGCTTGTAATCTACATGCAAACCAAACACATAATCAAAAAAAAAAACTAAGAGACTTCTACTCCACTCATGAGCTAAAACACTGGTAGCAGTGTTCCCTCTAGAGTGAGAAATTTGAGAAAAAGGCGAAATTTTTGGGCAAATTTTACTGATTTTGAACCAGAAATTAATATTACCGTATAAAATGCAAAACTGAAAAACTTATCTATAAACAAAAAACTTGAATATTTTAATGCAAGACTGTAGCTTGTATCTTGGAAAAGCAAATTTAATGAAAAAAAATTGTAAAAGCGATACTCAAAGTAGCTTAGTGAAATCTTCTGGTCAAAAATTTCAATGAATTTATCATTTGGGCAAATTCGCTCCAGTCAAAATCCTAAAGGGAACACTGACTGGTAGTATATTGTCATGCAACCAAAGCAATGTTGGTACCTGATTTCGCTCTGTATCATTATGAGGTAGCTTAAATAGATGGAGTAATGACATTGCATCCCCCCAAAACCTGACTTTCAAACATAATTAATGCAATAACTCGAAAACTAATCACAATAACCATAATAGTTTCTCTGTAAGTTAGATAGAAACTTGATATTTATGAGTCATTTGAGCCATTAACCAACTTTCTAGCACAAGTGGTAAGGAGATAGAAAAATTCAGTGTATGCTATTGATAAGCCTGTCGTCATGGAAATGAAAAGCGAAACCCCTAAGCAATGTTCAATTCTTCCAAAACTTCATATCTGGAGTTGTTTTTGGACTGGTCACCACATAGGCCTATCAAAAGTAATTTTGTTTATGGCCACATGAGGGCGTTTGCAACACCCTAATCTGCATCTGTGCACGGCAGAAATACTGTAATTACCAGTGATCTGAGTAGCACAGGGCAGTGCAATTGAAGATATTTTCAAACTATCAAATTTGTAATTCAAGAATAGATGAAGGCAAACCACCAAATGCTGAAACTAGCTTGCAATATTCCATACGAAGTGTTTATTTCACCAAAAATTCCGGTTACCAAAGTTTAAAAAATCGTATATAGTGGCGTAACCGTTTTCGGTTCCTGTAGTGCGACTCTCACAGTAGGGGAAACGTTAAAGTATGTTTCCGGTTCTGCAAACCACGATTTTCGAACTTCAGTAACTGGAATTTACGATGAAATAGCCACTTCCTATTCCATATCAGCTGCCATTCTGCATTATAACCTAATAGGTTAAAATACATATCTGCTGAACCTGTGACAATGATCAGTCACCCTCAGCGAGTCCTACTTAACACCGCAAAGAAGGGAAAAAAATGACAAAGGACTTACTAAACATCGCGAAGTACCGGTATGACAAACGACCTGATAACCCCAAGCCTAACCATAATTTAACTCCAACCCCAACCTAACCCTAACTTAAAAGTCCTTTGACATTCTTTGCAGTGTTTAGTAGATCAATTGAAAATTTTTTGTCGCACTTTAAATCCTTTGTCAGCGACATGGCCTAGCGGTACCGTCCGCAGGTGACAGATCCTACGTGACGGGTTCCATTTGCGGCTGGAGCCCATCGCATTTGACGTATTTAACGGGTGGCTGCTGACTCAAAGAGCGCAAGCTCACTTCGCAGTCTCCCTCAATTACTGTTGAATTTTTCGTTCAATATAATTTGAAAATAACCTCAGTTATTTATTTATTTTATTTGTCGCTCTTTGCGGTATTTTAGTACTTTGCGTGTTTAGCAGGACACTCCTCAGCTGCTCCAGCCCTATGCAAAACCATATTTCAAAGGAAGTGGCTATTTTTACGGCCCGTACGGTAACATTTGTCAGTTTGG
Source organism: Trididemnum miniatum (assembly GCA_964006365.1). Classification (NCBI taxonomy): domain Eukaryota; kingdom Metazoa; phylum Chordata; class Ascidiacea; order Aplousobranchia; family Didemnidae; genus Trididemnum; species Trididemnum miniatum. Next base: position 14,272,384 of record OZ023243.1, on the reverse strand, counting down.
TTTATTCTATTACTGTGTCAAACTCTCATAGAACCGGGAGAGCGCAAAGGAACAATTAAAAAACAAAAACGCCTTATTGTATAGGCCCGTACAAATAGCTGAATAGCCACTGCCTGTTTCAAAATCAAGTTACCGGTGCCAGTACCACGCTGCCTTGGATTAGTATTGCCAAATAGGCTACGGAATTGGTATAGAATTTAAATGAAACTGGTAATACCAGTAGGCCTTACCTGCCATTACAGCCTAGGCGGTCAGATTGAGTCTAGCCTAGAACCGAAGCCCCTCTCAAGAATAACTTTTTCTACCTAGCTACTTTTACTTACAATAATTGGGGCTTGTTTGAATTAAGCCGTGGTTCAGGGTTAGTAGGCTACAGTTCGGGGGGTTTGAGGTTAGGCCCTATCAACCCCTACTAGTAATTCAGTAGCGCCTCTACCAGGTCCTAGTGCTCGTGATTTTTTTTGCCTGATATAACATGTGGCTAAGGCTAATTCAAACAAGCTCCCAATAATTGCCTTGTCCACATGTTACCACTCGCTATCTGGCTTGGCATAAAAGGCGACTGGCGAATGTTGTAGTAGATTACGTAAGTGCATTCGATCATGCTTGTGTCACGCCACTTCCACCGACGCAGCGCGCTCACCGACTTACTACGCAGTATATTACCAATCAGTGCTCCCACCGTGATTTTTGGTAAAACCCCAGATCATCCCTGTAAAAAAAAACATATACGTAACAAAAACCCCAGATACAAAATCATACGTAACAGCAACAACGGGTTTATGTAGCACTTAAACCAACGTAAGCATGGCCGGCGGAACCGGGGGGAATGTGCCCCCCCCCCCCAAGAGAGAGACGCGTCCCCCCTTAAGATTTTCAGGGGGGACGCTTTTTAGGTGAAAAAAACGCGATACTTTATTCCGTAATCCGTATCGTAAAATGTATAGCTTGTGGCGGCCCTAATCATTCAAATGTTTAAATTTAACTGCCGTTTTGTGTAATCATCAAAGCGCACAATCCTTTTTTATGTTGTCATAAACGATTACTTTTTACTCCCATGCTGTGTTTCTGTTCTCGGCTTGATTCTAGTAAACTGTCGAAAGAAAAGCAGAGAGTTAAGTTGAAGGATGGCTAACCTAACCGCCAAAAGCTGATTTAATGTTTAACTAATCAAAATAATTCAGTTAATTTATGGGGCAAATTTGTTTAGCTGGTCACTAGTTTACGTCAAATAATAGACAATTGTACGAGGTGCATTCAATAAGTTTCCACCCTTTTTTTGTACAGGCATTTATAATTGCCGTAAACTCGAGATATTTCAATATGTTGTTACTATACTCCTAATGAGATGATTGACCAATTTTTTCTAGTTTAGGTACAAATTTACAGCTACAGTAGGAATTAGAGTAGCCTACACCTTACTAAATCCTGATTGTCACAGCTGGTGAATTTCAAAAATGCAATCTGGACGTGAGGACACATTAGAAAAACGATATGCGATCAAGTTCTGTTTTAAACTTGGAAAAACTGCCACCGAAACGTATGGTATGCTTCAGACTGCTTATGGGCCATCTTGCTATAGACTGCTTATGGGAATTATGGTTATGGGAATTATAGACTGCTTATGGGAATCGATCGTCAGTTTTTCAGTGGCACAAGAGATTCAAGGAAGGCAGGGAGTTCGTGAGCGATGATGAGAGATGTGGGAGGAGTAGGGAAGTCAGAACATCGGAGATGACTGGCCGAATAAACGATTTTATGAAAAGGGACCGTCGTGTGCCTATAGAGAGAGACACTAAGCACACAGTTTAATGTCAGTGTGGGAGCTGTACACACAATCATTCGTGAAGAACTGAAGATGCGCAAGATTTGCGCGAAGTTCGACCCAAGAGTGCTACGGGAAGATCAGAGAGAAAAACGTTGCAATGACAGCAAGGACATGGTCGAGCTCATTAATTCAGATCCCCAAATTCTTGATGCCCTGGTAACATGCGATGAAAGCTGGATCTATAGTTATGACCCACAGACCAAGAGACAGAGTTCCCAGTGGAAGCATGCTGGATCTCCCAGACCCAAGAAGGCCAAGGCCAGACAGAGCAAGTTCACCCAAAAACGCATGATGATCCCTTTTTTTTTGACAGCATGGGCATAATCCACATTCACTGGGGTGCCCACTGGAATCACAGTCAACAAGGAGTACTATATTGAAGTTTTAAGGGAGTTCAGGAAGAGATTCCGTCGGAAGAGGCCAGAACTCTTCGAATCAGGTCAGTGGCATTTCCATCAGGACAATGCTTTAGTCCACAACTCCATCCTCGTCACAGACTATTTGACCCAGATGGGCAACAAGACGGTTCCCCACCCTCCCTACAGTCCGGACCTTGCTCCATGCGACTTTTGGCTATTCCCAAAGCTCAAGGAAAACCTCAGAGGCAATCGTTATTCCACAATCGAGAACATGAAAGAGGCTGTGACGAGGGTCTTAAACACGCTCACACAAGAAGACTTCCATGGGGCTTTCCAGAAGTTGTTGGAACGGTACAACAAGTGCATTGATGTCGGAGGAGAATAATTTGAAGGGGATTAGAGTTTTTTGTGTGTACGGTTAATAAAAGTGCCCATACTAAAATAGTCTGGAAACTTATTGAATGCTCTTCGTGCATAAACAATTGACTCTTCATCTTGATAACTTGTTTATGATGATGCAGTCGTCCATTTTGCCGGTCTTGTCGTTAAAAAATGACCATTTCAAGTTTAAAAGTACGGTAGATCGGCATCATAGAGTAGTAACTGCTAGTTGGTTTAAGTTAGAGATGAGTGGTCAAAAATCTTTTTAATCAATACGCCGTTTTAATAAAAAAAAAACAGTTCTTGCTGAGCTGGCTAGCAATGGGGTGTAGATTACAAAATTTACGATAAGCCTCGTCGCATTGTTTTGCTAGAACTTTTTAATTTTTCGACTGAGGTTTCTTTTTTGCAGACATTACGGATAGATTTGTCATTAGAAAGAGGAAAAGTAATGGAGTAGTGGTAGCAACCTATAAAAACAGCGAAGATGTAAGCACCTGAAGAGTCAAGATCAGTGTCTGCTTCTCAGACTGAGAAATCTTATTGTGTTGGACATCAAGTAAAGGTGTGTGGAGGCAGAGATGGGCATTTATCGCGATAATTTATCGGCGATAACCTTTTATCGATTATCGTTATCGCTCAAATTAATTTTGATTTATCGATTACCGTTATCGCTTTTCTTGTATATTTTGTTATCGCCGATAAATTATCGCGATAAACGATTTTTATGCACGCAGTGTTTAAACTTCAAAGTTAGTGAGTTGGCGTGTGGAAAAAACACACGGTGTCCATTAAGACTTGTTGTAATTTTTAAAAATCTCTCTTTGTTTTGCTTAATTTCACGGCAGAGTCCGTGAACTGCTCTCTTTTCTTGAAAAATCTAGAAAAAACATTTTTGCAATTCGACTTACAAAAAAAAACTTTGTCAAACACATTGAAAATTTACCGCAACATTTATCGGAAAAATTTATCGGCGATAATTAATCGATTACCGATATCGTTTTAAGAAATTGAGATTTATCGATTATAGGTATCGCCCAGGGCTTTTTTGAAATTATCGATTATCGTTATCGCTTTAGTACAGAAAGGTTTATCGTGCCCATCACTGTGTGGAAGTGATGCTAGAGATGATCGAGCGGGTCCTTGCTCCTCATCAGAAATTCCAGATTCTAATTGTAATAGAGGATTAAATATTAAAAAAGAGAAACCGTATCACCCTAACACGTCTAAGTTGTCTACCCTGCCGAAACAATATTTACCGGGAAGAACGCTAGCTTTTCAAGACAGCTGGTTTAGTGCTTTTTCTTGGTTGCATTGAGACGCGGAAAAAGATAAATAATTGCTTTGTTTCTACAGTATCTTTTACGACGAAAAAACATCGCATCTTGGGAAAAAAATCGAAGCTTCTTTCACCAAAAACGGTTTTAGCAATTGGAAAAAAGGCGTCCAAAAGTTCACAATACACCAAAGTTCCGACTTGCATGCAAATGCGGTGGATGCGTTTTTGAAGAGGCAAGATGAAACACTTGCATAATATCACACCTTAATAAGAACGTTGAGAAAAATCAAACTGCTGCCAGAAAATGCTTGGAAATAATTATCTCTACGATCAAAATCTTGTTCGTCAAGATATTGCTCTTCGCGGCAAGGATGCGAAGAGTGGAAATTTTATTGAACTTTTGCGCTTGCGAGCTGAGAGCAACGATAATTCGAAATCGTGGTTAGCAAAATTTGATGGAGAAATTACACGACGGCGACTTTATGTAAGTCATGATATTCAAAATGAAATAATTTCCGACATATCGCGGAAAATTTCTCTTCAACTGAACTTTTTCAGAATCTACGATATCTACGGAACAAAGATCTAAAGCGTCGGGAATTTTGTTGTATTTTTCCAAGGGAGGAAGTTATTTGCTACTAAAAGTTGCTTACAAAATGTTCTTCATGCTGGAAAAGTTAGCGGTGGTCTCGCAAAGCCGAAGTGTTCACTATGATGGTGAGCGAGAGTGTCCAAAGTATCGCCGAAGGAATAAAGGAAGCATGCAACAATTTTCCTTAACTTTATAAAGAAGTAGATGAATTTATTGATTCGTGCGAAGACATTAGGGAAATTGCAATGCCGCGACTGCAGAAAAAAGGGGATCGGAGTTTTGGACCAACTGAACACAATTTAGGGAAGTCTACTTTTGAATATTTTTCGCATCAATGTTATGAAACTTTTGATACAGCTGCTGTTAAACTGCAGAGTCGTTTCAATGCTTCTAAACCTGGTTTAAAAGCATACTATGGCTTATTCAATAGTCTTTTGGCTCTGTCGATGATGAAATCAAACAATATCCGGAAATCAATTCCGACGAGCTAAAAATGGAAATGGTGGTTTTTACCAAGAGGTGGAAACCGTCTAATTTTAATGAATACTTGGAGATATTACGGAAATCACCTGAAGAGGTGAAAGCTTTTTTCCCCAATACTTTGGGGTTGTTAAACTTTTGTTGCTGAAGCCAGTGTCGTCGGCTGAATGCGAACGAAATTTCAGCTGCTTACGGCGCCTGAAAACGTGGCTGCGATCGAGAATGACTCAGAAGCGACTGAATGGAGTGGTTCTCGCCCATGTGCATGAAGCTTTGGTTGACAAGATTGATTCATCTAAGGTCGCTGAGAATTTTGTGCAAAAAAATGATTCACGTGTTGCAATCTTTGGAAAGCCGAGCAGCAGCTAGATTGAAACCTCTTAACCATATGCAAGATTTTTTTGTGCTCAGTTTTGTTCGTTTTTTTTTTTTTTTTTTCTTTCAGGTGTCATGGCCATGCGTACGCTATCTTTTTCTCTCTTGTCTTTTTTCTTCTTTTCGCATGTTTGAACGGTTCTTTCCGTTGTGTCGCGTCCTACTTTTCTTGAAATCCTTCAGACGCAGTCATTTCGTTCTGTATTCGCTTTTTCAAGAATATTAACATTGATTGATTGATCAACAAAACTTTATTCTGAAAAGACGAGTTAGTGTTTGTGAATAGGAGCGTTGCAACACACAGGTTACTGCCAGAGTACTTGCGCCTATTATTTATCGCTTATAGCAGAATGCTGAAATTTTGTAGAAAAAATTTTCGATAGAGTATTCTCACTTTTGTACCATTTGTCAGTAAATTAACGTCATATTCATTCTGCTTTTTCAGAATTTTTGTTGAGGATCTCGACAGACCCTTTCACAAGAACCCAGGCCTTACAGTGGGCAGTGGGCTACTTTACTGCTGCATGTACACAAATTTTGAAAATTCCTGGATCCTCCTTTAATGCTGCCCCCCCCCCCCCCCCCCCGGTAAAATTTTGTTCCTCCGCGCCTGAACGTACGTGATGTTTTGTTGATGATTTTTGGTTTAATCAGACAAAAAACGATACAGAAAACGATAAAAATGTGAAAAACGAAGACAATAGAAACTATGCTAAACTGAGTTACAAGTTTCAACATCACTGCAAAATTAACCTTATCGCTAAATAGCTCTATCACCATGTAATTCTAAAAATAAGTAAGCAGAAAAAGAACTTTCTGCTCAATCACTCCTTGAGTATATAACGTACAAATTTAATTAAACACAACTTACGACTTGTTTGTGGAAAATAAACGAAAAAAGTGAAAAAAAGGTTTAGTCTAAAATTAGTTTAATAATTCAGTCAGATTCGATTAGTTTAACTATTGATCACCACTTTTATTTAGGGTGGGTTACCGATACCCTCTCAAGCGTTTGGCTTTCAAGCCTTACTTGGTGCCTCTTTCTCGCTGTACCGCCTGCAACCTCTTTGATTAATTTTTGATTAAAACTTCAACAAAGATGTAAATCGAAAGCAAAAATTATATGGAGTTGAAGAACCAAACCGAAAAATCACTCTTATTTAAGTAATTATCATTCTGTATATTGTTGTGATTTCTAACTTTTATTTTGAATAAGTGCTGCTAGCAGTGTTCTCATAAAACCCAAGACCTTCAGTGAAAAAAAAAAACAGAACCCCAAAAACGCATTGCAAACCCAAGATCTGGGGTTAAAACCCCTGGCGTGGGAGCCTTGCTACCAATACATCCTCGCGGGTAACCATCTGAGTAACTGTCGGTACGCGAGTAACTATTTGAGAGATCGCTTCCGCTGGTTGGTGTTGCTGCGCAAATTCCATCCTCAGCATTGGTTTTGTCATGCCTGGTGGCCCTGCCCTGGTCTGGTCTGAACAGAGGAATGGTCTCTTTAATTAGGCAATGTATGGTATAGTAGGCAGTGCATGGAATAGTAGGCAATAGGCCTATTTACCTATTTACAGTACATTGATTATCACTGGTCAACACACAAATTTTTTGCCGAAGATATTTCAACGGATTTAGGGTATATCAGGTGCGTTGATTCCGAAAATGGCCTGATTTTTGCTGAATTGGCTCTAGGTTTTAAGATAAAAGCATTTTTTATGAAAATATTGCTTACGTAGAAAAACAGCATTGTTATTCGTTTACGCCTTTTTCAAGCAATGCTGTTGGTTTCAATCCTTTTTGCTTAGGGCCGTGAGAAAGGTCATACACTCATTGATAAAACTGGTGGCAAATAATGTGTCATCTTGATAAGAATTTTCTTCTATTTTTGAAGATTTGAAATTACAAAATGTCGTTATACAATTACAATACCAGCCATATTAACGTTTTGTTGTTTTTCATTCTGGCTTCTAAGCTTTGCATATCGCATTTTTAAAACATCTGTTTATGCCATTTTCCATACAATAGCAGAGCCATGTTACATCCTGTCAATAGATCCTGAGTATGATACAAGTATACAAAATATTTAAGACAGCAATGAAAATTTTTATGAAATACATGTCTTGACTAGATACCACTCGCGAGAAACAGGTTGCTAAACAATGCAAGACTCAAACTTCGCCTTATCAAGCTTCAGTTATTCATAAAAACAAACTGCGCCCCAATGGCGGATCCAGGAGAAGGGCAAGTGGGGGCGATAGCACCCTAAAACAAGAGCAATTCTCCGAAATTTATGGAAAATTCGATAAATTTCAAACGATAGATCATTTTTTGGGCGTCGCGCTTTTGGAACGAGTTTGTGGGTCCACCCTGCTGCGCAATGCTGAGAAACTCGACAAATTTTTGCAGGTGACAAGCATGCCAGGTTATTTTAAGTTATTAAGGAGGAAAGAAGTGGGAATTATTAAGGAGGAAAGAACATGCATTATGGAGGTGGCAAGAAGGATAAAGATGGGAGAGTCGTAATGAATGAGAAAGATCGAGGGAAATTATGGAAGGAACGCATGGAAAAGATCTTGAATGTGGAAAATGAATGGGATCAGATGGCAGAAACAGATATGGTTGAAGGACCAGTAGAAGGAGTAACTTATGAGGAGGTGATGAAGGCTATAAATGAGATGAAATTGGGAAAAGCAGCTGGACCTACAAAAGTGAATATGGATATGATAATGGCGAGTGGAAAGTTCGGTGTTATAATAAAGAAGCTTTGTCAGAGAATACTGGATGATGAAGACATGCCAGAGGAATGGAAAACGAGTAGGCCTACTGTTGTTCCAATCTTTAAAGGAAAGATGTGACGGGTTGTGGAGCATATAGAAAAGCAAAGCTGTTGGAGCACGCAATGAAGACCGTGGAGGAGAGCTGGAGAACAGAACATGAGGATTGGTAGCGATAGATGATAAAATATGCAATTTGGCTAAATGCCTGGTAAAGGAACAACTCGTGCGTTGTTTATTTTGCAAAGAATACGAGAGGAATTCCGTGGAAAAGAGAAAAAGCTGTGCATGTATTTTGTAGGCTTGGAAAAAGCATTTGATAGGGTCCGTAGAAAAGTGGCGAAATAGGCATTAAGAAAGAAAGGATTGCCAGAAGTGCTGGTGCAAGCAGTGGTGAGCTTATATTAGGGTTTAAGGACGAAAGTCAGAGGTGGATCAGGGTTGTTGGAGGAATTTGGTGTGAGTGTTGGTGTGCATCAAGTGTCTGTCTGTGCTATCACCACTAACATTTGCTGTTGTGGTTGATGTTGTGACGAAAGATGCAAGAAAAATGACATTTTGTACGCTGATGAGCGAAAATATGGAGGATTTATGGATGAGGTTGCATTTATGGGTGAGTCAAAAATATATTTTTGACTTTATTTTAGTAAAATTTTGACTTTATTTTGACTTAACCGCTTCCGCGTATTATTTATGTCTTGTTGCACTTTATTAATTAAATATGTTTTATAATCTACAATTTACATAAGTTTTTAAAGAAAAAGGTAGCCTACTTCGAACATTTTCTCAATCACTCAGTGTTGAAGCTAATGCAACAAAGCGACGCATGACGTTAAAACCTAGGATAACGACCCATTGTGTGTACTGCCGTACAAATCAAAAACACAGTAAGTCCATTTTTATCGTTTTTGAGATTTTGTCACAAAATGGTAGGTAATTTATCGATGCATGTGCCCACAAACTTTTGGGGAAAAATTGGCTTTAATAAAAAAGTTGGCCCGTTTGAAATACTGTCGGTTAAAACCAGACAAAACACAGTAAAATGCCTTACTGCGATTTACCCTGAATCAATGTGCTATTTTTACGCTTCGAAACCAGGCGAAATTACAGTAAAGTAACTTGCTGTGGTTTTCTGGTAAAATAGCTACTTTTCGCACGCTCGGAACAAGACATAAAAAGAGTAAAGTTACTTACTGTGAATTGCTTGTTTTCTTTCAATGGTTTTTACAGCGAAAACGTACTTACTGTAATCTTGGCAAATCATACTGTTATGACGTAATAATCCGACTTCAACCATGACAAAAGTCTCAACACTTCAATTAATTTTTTAACGATGTCGGTAGGCCTAACTGCCGCTGAGGTAAGGATAAGGCAATTTGAAATTTATGCTCAACATTCTCCAATCACTTATTTGTGCTAGACTGTAGATATGTCCTTGTTGTAGCAGGGGCGTAACTAGGATTAGCTGAGACCAGTGGCGGATTAAGGGGGGAGCGGGCTGAAGCCTGGGGTCCCACAACATTTAGGGGCCCCACAAATTTACATTTTTCTAAAACATTTTTTTGACAAAAAAATTTATTGATTTTTAAAAAAGGTCTTCACTTGCAGAAATTACCAAAGTTTTTTAAATTTTGGCGCTGAGGGTTGGGGCCTTGGGGATAAATTTGATATGTTGTTAGATAACTCAATATTGATATGTATAAGCAAAAATCTTCTCAAAATAAGAATCGCAGTTGTTATCAGCTAACATTATTGCTTTGTAGGTCACGGACAGCAATTTTTTTCAGAGAAAAGTTATTCGCTTTTTGCCAATTCAAACGTCACAATGGAGAATAAGATAAACCTTAATTCAGGTAGTAATGAACAAACGACCTCTCCTAAGGATTGCCACCTTAACGTGGTGCGGGGGTTTGAGTTTCAATGATCCTTAGAGCAATGCCGTCGGTAGTGTTTAATCACTTCCATCAGGGTCACCCATGGCGGTAAGGTCGAAGGAGAGAAACAGACCAAGTAGCAATCCAATGCTGTAGCTAAATGGAAAGTTGTGATAACAATATTCATGCTGCATCGGACGGCACGCAGGATAAAAAGGTCCGCGTTCGAGTTTTAGGCAGAGGGACTCGTTCGAAAAATAAGCTACAGTCTCCCCCACAAGCTGACCGTCACCGGAAACCCACCAACGCAGTCGCTAAGCGTTTGGGGAGGCAAATGGGGGCAGCGCACAGAAAACGTACTCGAGTTGGACCAAACTGCCGGGATCTAGCTATCGGGAACTGGAACGTTTCGTCACTGACAGGAAAAGAGCAGGAGCTTGTTTGCGAAGCCCAACAGTATCGCCTTGATGTTGTGGGAATTTCATCAACAAAGCGCCGGGGTTCTGGAACTGTCGAGTTGAACGGTGGGTGGAAAATTTTCTACTCAGGTGTTGATGCGGCAGTGTCTGCTCAAGCTGGTGTTGGCTTACTTGTGAGCCCCAACAAAGCTGAGTGTGTCGTTGACTGGGTACCACTGGGAGGAAGGGTTTGTCTTCTAAAGCTAAGGCTGCAGGAGCGATCTCTGTGTATCTTGCAGGTGTACGCACCTAACATAGAATCACAGTACGAAGCCTTTCTGGAGGAAGTTGAGGTTGCATTGGGAAAAGCAACTTCATTAGAATCCTTTGTCCTTTTGGGCGATTTCAATGCACATGTGGGCATTGACAATGCAACCTGGAAAGGTGTTTTTGGGCAACACGGTGACCCTGACATTAACAAGAACGGAAGGTGTTTATTGCAGTTCTGTTCCACCAATGGGCTGTGCATAATGAACACATTTTTTCAGTACAAAAGAATTCATAAGTACACCTGGTACAGAGACTCTCTGGGACAACGCTTCCTGATTGATTTTTGTATCGTTTCGGCGGACTTGTTTTCTACCGTGTCTGATGTTCGTGTTAAAAGAGGGGCTGAGTTGTCAACTGATCACCACCTAGTTGTCTGCACTTTGAAAGCTTTGAAACCCTTGAAAAAACGAAAGACTTTTCGACCACGAGAAACTTATCGTATCAAATGGGAATCATTGGCTGACAAAGAGGTACGAACTGCATTTGCAGACAACATTGCATCTAAGTTCAAAGAACTTCCGACCTCTACTGAAAACATTAAAACTGAGTGGTGTTTGTTTCGAACAGCAGTCATTACGTCCGCTACTATAACTGTTGTGGACGTAAGCGTGTTGGAGGGACGAAGAGTAGCGAGAAAAGAACTTCTTGGTGGAACCAAGAAGTTAAAGAAGCTATTCGTGGGGAAAAAGTGGCCTAGCAGGCCGGGCTTGCAAATAAGTCATCACTTGAACTTCGTTCGCAGTACTCTGAACCACGTAAGGCGGCAACCACAAAAGTTAAACTGTCTTAGGAAAGGGCCTGGAAGGAATTTGGAGAAAAGTTAGACAATGATTTCAAAACGGCAAACAAAGTGTTCTGGCAGACCATTCGCCGTTTGCGTGGAAAAAGATCTCGAGCCGCTCTCTTTATCAAAGATTCAAATGGTGTGACTCCGAAAGATCAAGATGCTATTTTGAATCGGTGGAGAGAGTACTGTAGTGATCTTTTAAACCCAGTTGATGCTACACCGATACAAATTCACGAGGAACAGGTTGGGGAAGATATTCAGATAACCGAAGCAGATGTGAATGCAGTAATCAAACCATTGAAAACTGGAAAAGCACCTGGTGAGGATGATATCAGACCTGAAATGTTAATAGCAATGAACATATATGGTGTTCGTTGGCTGATTCGTGTTTGTAAGGTGGCATGTAGTACTGGGCAAGCACCAAAGCAATGGCAAACTATTGTGATAATACCTATTCACAAGAAAAGAGACCAGAGAAAATGCACCAATTATAGGGGCATATCTCTCATCAGTGTCCCGGGTAAGGTCTATGCCAAATGCCTTGAAAAGAAATGCCGTGAAATAGGCGAGCCTAAACTAACGGATGCTCAGTGTGGCTTTCATCCTGGCCGAAGCACAATGGATCAGATCTTTGCCTTGCAGCAAATCTTTGAGAAGTCGAAGGAATATGCGAAAGAGGTCAATGCATGTTTTGTTGATCTTGAAAAAGCATAGGATCGCATTCCTAGAGACAAGCTTTGGGCGGTGCTGTTGCAGTATGGCATTGATGGCCAGTTACTAACTGCCATTAAGTCGCTGTACATGCATTCCGAGGTCTGTGTTCGTGTTAACAGCGCAACGACGAAACCTTTCAGAGTAAGTGTGGGACTACGGCAAGGCCTCTCTCTTTTACCTATTCTGTTCCTTATTTATATGGATAGAATAGTTAAGAAAAGTGAGTCTTGCGGCGGAGTGAAGATCGGTGAATGCACTGTACAACGTCTGTTATTTGCAGATGATCTTGTGCTACTCGGTCTTGTGCTACACTCTACCCAAAATGGTCTCCAGCAAGCTCTTGATAGGTTTTCGGATGCATGCTCTGTAGCCGGAATAAAAATCAGTACAACAAAAACAAAAACCATGTGCCTGTTTAGATAACCAAAACAGTGCTCTCTCCAAATTGATGAAGTACCACTAAAACAGTCAGAGAAATTCAAGAACCTCGGCGCCTCATTCACAAGTGACGGCAGACAAAATAGCGAATTGGATATCCGCATCGGAAAAGCAAGTGCAGTAATGCGCCAGCTCCACCGATCTGTGGTACTGAAACGGGAGCTTTGCACCAAGGCAAAGCTATCCATTTTCAGATCGGTCAATGTTCCTATTTTGACTTATGGCCATGAGTGTTGGATCAAGAATGAGAAAGTGAGGTCTCGAGTTCAAGCAGCCGAAATGGGATTCTTGCGAGGAATTAGCGGTTTGACACTGTTGGACAAGGTTAAAAGTGCAGATATTCGTGAATCTCTAAACATCGAAGCGCTGCTTCTCCGACTAGAAAGATCGCAATTGCGTTAGTATGGACATGTGACACGAATGTACCAGGAAAGAACAGCCAAAAAACTGCTCTGTTCAACACCGATCGGTCGAAGGGCTAGAGGCCGTCCCAGAACTCGATGGTGAGTTTACGTAGAAGATCTTAGTTGGTCTCGCCTTGGCATCCCAGCAGAGCATCTATCCTTTGTTTCAGAGGATCGAGATGCTTGGAGACTCCAACTCGAGCTGCTGCCCCCGCAACCCCCAAAGGATAAGCGGATCCAGAAAATTGATTGATCAACAAACGATGACTCTTGATTGCCACTTGCCGGCAAGAGTGCCAGACTCCAGTTGAGGTTATACTACCAGAAAATGTTTAATGTCACTGAAAAATCTAGCTATAAAGATTATTGCACCATCGTACAGCGGCAGGCTAGCTACAACATCTAGGCTTGATAACTTTACACTCTAGAATAAGTGGTAGTTCCAGCTTTAATGTGAAAGCATAAAATCTATTGCAGAGAGCAGTATATAGCATAGTATAGTTTGATTTTTATGAGTAAGGCATAGCTATATTTCAAAAATTATACGCCTATAGCCTTGGCTATGGTCTCCAGTGAGGCCTCGTCGTGACTAAGAATTTGATTACGAACAGAGGCTTTTGGTCTTTGCCCAGCCTAAAGGACACGAATGTATGTTGATTTTATTTGTTTAATTTAAACCGGTGAAGTATTTAAGTTAATAGTGGCTTGTGATTTGGCTTCGTAATCTGACAGTTACGGGTTCGATCCTAGCCGAAACCATTAATGGTTATTGACAGAAAGAGCATCCAGAATTTCATGTACTCAAGAAATGCCAAAGAAAGATCTAGTAGCTGAAGTGGATAGCACATCCAAGCCTTATTAGGCATAATTGGCCAATCACAGGTAACTGTTGAGGTGCGAAAACGAATGTAAACACAAAATATTTAAGTTAGCATAAAAAGGAATTACTGCTTAAACACTAAGACGATTTCTATGAGCAAAACTGCAAACAAAATTGGGTAGAGCTCTTGGTAAAACTCCACTCAACCCAATTCATATTTGGGTAAAACACGTTTCACCCAAAATATTTTGGGCATAAATCGATATTCCCAAAACATAACTTAAATAATTTTTTTGGGTAAAAAAGATTTTGGGTAAACATGAAATTTTGTGGGTAAATACAACTTTTACCCAATTTTTTGGGGGGTAAACACATCTTCTACCCAATTGCGACTTTTTCGCTTTTGGGTAATTTCTTATACTTAACAAAATAATTTTGGGTATTTTTGAAAATTACCCAAACGTAAAAAATCTCGTTGCATTATTAAAAAATTTTACCCAACTTTATATTGAATGAAAAAAAATTTACTCAAATATCCAAGTTCGAAATTCTGAAGAATATTTAGTGAATACGTAACTTTCACTGGTTTTTCCTTTGCTGTATGCAGCTGAAACCTATACCATATAGCGTATGCAGGTGATGAAGGCAGCAGCAGCGTGATGCAATTTTCCTCAGGGTCATAAGGGTCATGCAACCACCCTTATACCGACGGATAAATCAAAATCTAAACAGTTGACTTTTATTGTTACTCAGATTTACCCAACATTTTGGAATAACATGCAGTGAAGTTTCATCTAAAAACTGCGCATAAAGAAGGACTTTCTGTCTTTAAAATACCGTTTCAGATGTTGACATTTCGATAAATAATTGAGCGTTGCAGTTTCGAGGTGCTATAAAGGGGGAATCTTATAACTTTCTTTGCCCTGAAAGATTGGCTTGGATCGAACAGACGTGTTTAGAAAACTTGCTATCACTTGGCCACCTGCCATATTTGAGTGGCGTAACCAAGGGTGGGAGGTACCGGGGCCATGCCCCCTTAAATTTTACAAAAACAGAAAAAAAAAAAACGATGTAAAAACTAGCACTCACTTTGCTTACATTAAGCTATACAGCATTAGTCATGAACCCCTTCAAATATTTTTTGGCGACGCCACTACGACCTATCTATTTCCTGAAGGTGCGCGAATCCTGTTAGGTGCCTTTCCCAACTGAACAAGTAAACTAACTGACTTGTTTTTTGCACGGTTGTTTCAATGCTCGACGTCAAACAAAGAAGTTGAATTACAGATCTCGAGTCTTACAAGCTATTTTGGCTGTTAAAAGCTATTATCTGATATACTGTACGTGCATCTATTGGCCAATCAATTTAAAGTGATAGGCTCACCTATGCTGTGCAAGTAAAAAAAGTTTTAGTGGGTTGTGTGGACTAATTTTTTCTCCGGACAACAGCCCCGGATTAAAAAAAAGGAATTAATCTAACCTTATATAGGCTCAGTATAAACGAACAGTGTGGAGAACAAACCGACAAGTTCGCTTTTACTGTCGTCAGGAAAAGGCACATGGTGCTTGGTGGAACTACTTTTTCTTTTTGTTGCATAGATTGACCTAAATATTATTAGATACGCTGTTTTCAGATGGGTCGGTAGCTGAGCAAATGTGCGTACACTAAAGATTATAGACTAAAACATTGACTGTTAGAAATTCAAGCAACGCAGTAAAAAATTTGCTAGAGGAATGGTTAAAACTGAAGAACTTGAACGTTATGGAAAAAAATCTTAACAACCATAATGTAACACAGTTCACAACAGTTCCAAAGATTTCATCTTTGTTTATAGAATTTCTTGGCTGCTGCACAAACAAAAGTGAGGTAGGTATTAACGTTTAGGCCCCAGAAAACGTTTTAGTAAAACGAAGTATGGAAATAAGTAACCAGATTATCGAAAAGCTCACTTGTGCAATATCTTCTTTAACATTCGCAACACTACCAGTACTGGTAGCGTATTTTTTCAAAACTTTTGGCTCTGCCTTTTAGTAAACAAGAACAAAAGTAATTGTGACAAGTAACTGAAATATGCCATACCCTTTGGAAGGTTTTTGTAGCTTATGGCTAGAGACAGATCTAAGGGGGTAGGATGAGGGGTATGCATTCTCTACCAGCCATTTTCAAAATTGTTTTGGATGTATACAATTTTTCCATAATTTCGAACCTCTTCGATAGCGATAAGCCTTACGTTTTGAGCACGCATAATTGAAAATGTGCGAACAAAATGCATCATATTTTGCAAAGCACTCAGATTAGGGTCAAACAATTTGAACAAAATTTGCCTGAAAATTATTCAAAACGCATTAAAATAACCACTAGAGCATGTAAATTTTCAAAAATTTCCGAGGGAACATGCTCCCGGACCCCCTTGAGCCTTTCTTGCTTCTCAATCAGCTTCAAATTTGTTTTGCCGAAAAAAATACTCTTGTAAAAAGTGTGGAAATTATGGCTCCCCCCTTTTAATATTTCTGGCTACGCCACTGAACACATACCATTGGCCTTCAAGTTTAAACCAATCTGAAAAGTTTCACGGCGCTAAAGAGAATAGATCACATTTGAAATACCTAACTATGTACAGGTAATAGAATAGCAATCGCAAAATATAGCTTCTTTTGCCAGCTTGAAAACCATACTTTTGTGTGACAAATCATAGGCAATTCAAGATAAAATTGGACTACATTTGTTCATTTGCAGACAGTATTTTATTTTAATTTAAGAAAATATTTATTTGCGAAAAGCCTGTACACTGATCACTGCTTGCAGCGAAAATGAAATCAAATTTAAAAAAATATTGGGTATAGAGTACCCAATATGACGTATTTTCAAAAATGCCACTAATGAAATATTATTATGATTCTTTGCTTTATATACAAATCGGAACATGTGTACTATTAGAACATCAAAATCGCTTCGTGTGAGATCCTCCGTATGAAATGCCATGGTAAGTATAGGCGTTAACTAGACCCCGTAGCATAACACACTAACTCATCCAGTACTCTGCGAATGAGCGATGATGGCAGCAAGACCGATTTTTGGGTTTTCGTTGCCTAAAAACATTCGGGTAGAGAAAACCCAATAAAATTAATTGGGCTCTTGACTTGGGCTAAAATAGCCCAACGCATAATGGTTAGTAGTCGGTCAGTATACTCCATTTGGGTAATCTGCACCCAACTTAAAAACTTGGGTTTCTCAACGTTAATACCCAAAATGTTTACCCAAAAAAATACCCAATTTTATTTGCAGTGAACCGTACCTTTTCCATTGAAGAAGTTAGGCAGGGATGAGAGTTAAAGTGGATGCTATGCTAGACCTCCCCGCGCTAAGAACACATTCTGCTTTCACAGAAATTGTTTCAGCAGTGGTGGGCCATTGGCAACACTTTGTCAGCGCTAAGCCTGCGCAAGAAGCGAACCCAGTTCTTCCTCGCAGAGTTACAGTAGCCAGTAATGGTAGCAACTACATAACACTGTGTATTCTTTTTTTCGCAGATATTATAGTACACAGTAATGAAGCGTATTTATCTCAGTGGAACGCAAAAATGAGCAGTACCCTCAAAAAAAAAGTAAAAGGAAGATAATATTGTGTAAAAGACGCCCAAACTGACGACGTTTTTACTAGAGTAGCATGTAGCAACTTTTTTTGAATTGATTTTCCATTTTTATTCTCCATTCACGAAAAAGTGAGTTGTATCGCTATATGTCAGATTAGATATCCTCACTCGCTTGGGAGTTAACTTTTCTTAAGGTTCCTCTTCTTGTCTTTTGTTGAATTTGCTGCTTGCTCAAGCCACCAAGCAGCGACAAATATCGTAAAGTACCTTATAAAGTACCATTATCGGATGGATGAAATTTAGAGAATGTGGAGAGTTGTTACTTGGGAGGTTTTCTTTGAAAATGAAAGGGATGGTGTATCGCAGTTGCGTAAGATCAGCAATGTTACATGGAAGGGAGACATGGTGTTTGAGGGAAAATGAGATGGTAATTTTGAGAAGAACTGAAAGAGCTATGGTGAGATCAATGTGTGGAGTAAAACTAGTGGATAGAAAGAATACTGAGAAGCTGATGAAAATGCTGGGTCTGAAGGAAACTTTAGATAAAATGGCTAAAGCGAATGGAGTAAGATGGTATGGACATGTGGTTAGGAGGGATGATGAGAGCATTTTGAAGAAGGCAATGATGTTTGAAGTGAATGGACCACGAAAGCGAGGACGGCCGAAGCAAACATGGAAGAAACAAGTCGAGGAGAATATAAAGAAGATTGGGTTGAGGGTGGAGGAAGCTACAGATCGCGCGAGATGGAGAGAGGGAGTGGGAGCGATTGCTGAAGGAATGAGGTGCATCCGGCCACCTTCGGACACGAGGAAAAACCGGATTAAAACTGGACGATGATGATGATGATGATGATGACCTTATCCAAGGGCACAACAACATGTCGAGGGCTAGGGGTTGAACCGCGACCTTTCGATTCATTATGGTCGCCATAAAAACGGCGCTCCAGATCGTTCGGTCACGCTGCCGATGTGACTAAGAACGATTTTAAAACGATTTAATTTTTTTGGTTCGTTCATTATATAAGTACCGTACGGGTCAAAACGATTGTAAAATTAAGCTAAGGAAAATATAAACCCATTAAACCGATTGGGTAAATCGATGAAATTGAAATGCTCTAATTGTTTTTAACAAAGAATAATATATTTGATCTTAGTCAGCAGGACTCAAAGGCAGTAACTGAGCGTGCTGAACAAAGCACAAGAAGTCCATACTGGTCTATTTACGCTACTGATCAATATTGGTATTGTTTTGTTTTTTGAGGCTGTTCTTTCGGTTTATTGTTCTTTTCATTTTATGTTGCAATAAATTTTCGCTGAACTTGGGAAAAATGGTCTCATTATTAAATTAGCTCAGGGCCCCACGTACTGTTAATCCGCCCCTGGCTGAGACCCTGGGCATTGCTCAACTGGAGTGTGCCCAGGAATTTGAAAGGGGGGGGGGGGAGCGCAATTTAAAGCCATGTCAGCAGGGCCGGATATGTTTTCACTGTGCAAAACAGGACACGTTCTTTGAAGGTCATTATGTCCGTTTTCCGCCCAAAATCAAGTGAAAAGCAAAAAAAAAGGTCACCACGTCCGCAGATCTCTACTTTTGCGGCCCAAAATCATGTGCAGCAAAAAAGGTCATCACGTCCGCACATGTCCACTTTTCCGCCAAAGTCAAGTGAAGAGCAAAGAAAGTCGCGGCCCCTACTGATCACGCCCCTAAACACCGGGAAAAAGACTCTGGGTATTTTGAAAAAGATCCTGGGCATTTGCCCCCCCCCAAAAAGGCTTAGTTATGCCACTGTGTTACCGGTAACTGAAATTTTGATTGATGGTGTAATAATGATGACATGCTGCTGTAATAACGATGACAAAACGGCCTTAATAGTCTTCTTTCTTCACAATTTCAGAAAATTACAACGCGTATCAGTTCAACTTTTGTTGATATCCTTTTATATACCCACATCGAATTTTCAACATTTGGAAAAATCGGGTTTTCAACATAATTAATACAACATTGTGGAATTAGCGTAAAAGACCAGGCTACCTTTTTTCATTGCTTCCTTTTTTGGCCAATTTAAAAATATTAACGATTTATAGAGAAATAGATGGGGCTTGGCATAATAATTCCCGACGATTTGACGAAGCACAAAATTTTTTTTAAACCCAAAGCATTACAGACTTGTAAAACCTTCCAAAATCACTTTCCAGCTTACCATTTTTTCTCCAACCAACCATATTTCATTTACATTTTCACAGTAGGCTAAACACTAGTAAAAACTAGAAAGAAAGAAACGTGTCAATCAGCAAAGGCAATATTTCTTTTAATTAAGCTGTTATTTTTCCAGTTTCCTCAAGCTTTCCATCAATATTAGACGCAACTCCTCATTTTCTTTATTTCGTCACAGTGTTTATTGACTTGCTGTTTTTGCGTTCTTTTAATGCAACAAAAAATCAGCTGAACTGGACTTACTGCTTTTTGTCATAATGTCCTGTGTTTTTGTCTGGTTTCGCTGAAGCAAAAAAAGAGTTGCGTGGACTTACTATTATCGTGCCTAAATTGGACTTCTATCAAATCGTTTTGTTTAACGGCAGAAAAACAATGCATAACACCAGCATTATGAACTTACTGTATTCAAAAAACGTAACCACGAGGAATTTTTTTAAGAAATTTGGTAGGAACAGCAATTGAGAGCAATTGATTATTTTGTAAAAATTTGAGCAAAATCCGTAAGGCTTTTTCGTTTCAAATCGAACAAAAAAGAACCCAAACAGTTTTTTGCCTTTTTTTCGAAACTTGGATTTTGGACTTACTGTGATTTTGATTTGTACGGCAGTGTACCGGTATCAATTAGCGTGTAATATAAAAATTGCGTTGCTATCGCAACTGTACTGTACACTAACAGTATGTCTATGGTTTTTTTAACGAAAGCCACGCAGTATAATTACAAGGACATTTTATTGTAATACAGCATCATATATTTTTTTCTGTTCTTAACATAAAAAATTCTGTCTTTTCTCAGTAATTTATTGAGCATAGAAAACGACCTCTCAACAGCAGCGGAGGTTCGCTGGGCTTTTTGCAATAGTGCGTAGCTTGTTGGGTCAATTGTCACGTTGGTACAGTTTATTATTGTTTCTAAATCAGAGTTGGATAGTCGTTTGTTAATGAAGTCTTTAATTGCGCAAGGATCATCATCGAATTGCATATTTTTCAGCAGTCCGTATGCTTTGGTTGTTGAGCAGGCACTTCCTTCTAAGAACTCTACGTTGGCTGCTAGAGTCCGGTATTGATTTATTTTAACCAAGTCCGACACCAAACCTTCCACATTGATAGCGTCTTTTGCTCTGCTGACTAAGAGGCCTGCACTTGTCCAATTGTTGACAATGGTACGAACAGCTGGAAGGTTCTCACTGTAATATAAGGCAGTTCTAAGCCAAGTTGCCGATCTTGTAATCACAGGGTCAGGAGGAAATGGCAGACCAGCATCATGAAAATCTTTCTTGCGATCTTTGTTTTTGATTGTGGCTGCCTTGATCGTTGCTATTACTTTATCAATATTTTTAAAATGAGCACGCACTCGCATAGCGCAGTTGTGTAGTAAGTGCGCAACGCAGGTGACATGCATCAAAGAAGGGTATAATTCCTTTAATGTCTTTCCAGCCGAAGACATGTACCGAGCAGCATCAGTCAAGAACAACGAAAAATTTTTGCGTTTTATTTCAAGTTGTCGCAATATGTCATTCACAGTGTGCAGAATAATACTGCTATTAACATTGCGACCGCTGTCAAGTGGATGGCAATTAACGAGGAATGTCTGATTTGGAGCATCTAAGCTGCCCACAAGCACACTAATATACTTTTGTTTAGCAGCCTCCGCTTCATCCACAATCAAAAAAATTTTTTTGTCACGAAGTAATTCTTGAATTTGTTCCTCTTTTTGGGATGCCAATTTAGCAACTCCCGGGCTGCAATCTCCGAAGACAATACTTTTCCCATTCTAGCAAACAGAGACTTTAAAGAAGAATGGTTCAGTTTATGAAGTGGGATATCTGCAGCTAAGAATGAAGAAACAACCTGTTCCTTGAAGTTTACTTGATCGAAATGTAAAAAGGTTTGCTTACTTTGAGATTTGCTCTTCGTCTCCAATTTTCTTTGGTGTTGCTTACTTTTCGGTGGCTTTCCACAAAAAACTTTTTGTCGCATTTGACTAACACGTCGCAAAGGTTGCATCGCAAGTCGCCGGCAGGAGTTGCCGAAAACTCATCCGGATATTCCTGGCAAGTTTGCCTAACTTTCGCTATAGAAGATTTGGCTTGTTTTGGCATTCTTTGCTTTGCAGGCTACCACTTAAAAGACCACGTGTAAAGAGCGCAAGGCTTTTATAGGATTAGATTAATTGTCTAACAATTATGTATTTATGCATCAACAATGACGTTTCATGCATAATAAGTGCTATTTCCTTCTCAATTACCGCACGCATTATTGTGACGATGGTGCAAATATTGCAACTATTTCAAAAGTTTAAAATCAAATAAAACTGCGCATAAGATTTTAATAGCAGCTCAAAAATTCAAAAAAATATTTAAAAAATATAAATTTGTTCGTTTTTGTAAGGAAATTTTTAATTAAGACAATTTTGACAAACTTTGACTTTATGCAAAATTTTGACTTTATTTTGACTTAAAAAATCTACCAAAACAGACTCCTGAACACCTGAAACGAAAGTTAGTACACATTTGATCATGTAACAAGGTCCTGAAAAATTTTTGATTTTATTGACTTTAGCGGGCCCTAATTATCACGTTTTTACGTATCATTCAACTTGCTTATATAATCGTGAAAAACTTTCATTGTGATGCAATAATATCGGTAGTCAAACTTTTCTGGTGCGTTGCGCTTGACTGTGATGATTGACGATTGCAGAAAAAGTGAAACCTTTCTTTTTTGAGACTAACCGACTTTTCTTCGTGCGGGCTTGCCGAAATTGCAGCAAGTCGGAGTTTCCTTAAATACGTTGTATCTGCAGTAACTATGGCTGCACCAGGGCCGGATTTACCACTAGACTAGGCAGGCTGAAGCCTAGGGCCTCGGTGAAATAAGGGGCCTCGTCACGAACAACGAAGACTTTTTCATCAAGACCTTTTTTTTGAAAATCGACCATAAAGACCTTTAAACAAAATTAATGGTGCCAAGTGATCAAAATACGCCAGACTCTTGTGATAGTTTCTGTTATAGCTTATGGCCAGGAGGGTAGGATGAGAGGTACGCATCCTCCCACCAGACATTTTCAAAAATGTTTCTGATGTATACAATTTTTCCATAATTTTGAACCTCCTCTACAGCAATAAGAAATCGTGCGAACAAATGCATCGTAACTTATTTGGCAAAGCACTCAGAATTAGAGTAAAAAAATTTAAACACAATTTCCCTGAAAATTATTCAAAAAGCACTAAAATGATCATTACAGCATGTATATTTTCAACAATTTTCCGGAGAGCATGCCCCCGGACCCCCCTAGAGCCTTTTCGATGTCTCAAACAGCTTCAAATTAGTTCTGCCGAAAAAAATAAGCTTGAAAAATGTGAGGAAATTATGCCCCCCTTTTCAAAATGTTTTGCTACGCCACTGCGTAGAGATGAGTCTGATCGTTGCTCACCAGGACCTCATTGATCAAATTGCCTAGGGCTTTTCATTGTCTGAATTCGGCCCTGGGTTGCACACCAATTTTTTTTTTTAAATCAAATCAAATCTTCACTATAGCCTACTCGTTTCATTAAGTTCGCTGTAGTACCGCAGCGTGGTAGCGAGTGGCGGGGCCCGACCTCGCGGCTTAACGTCTGGGCAACGCAGCTCCCAAGAAACGTCGCAGCGGTGGCGAGCCGTTGGCTACACTATGTCTGATTTGACCGGCATGGTAATTGAACCTCAGATCTTCCTCATCGATAGCGACGTCGTTAACACTGCGCTATAACCGGCCGGTTTGTTGAAAATCTACTAAAATATAAAAATCTAAATTGACACTGCCCTGTAAATGACAAAAATAAAATACTGCCAGGGAAGACCAGACCAACAAAAGATTTAAAGAGGCCCAGGGGCGGAACGGGAGTGGGGGTTTGGCAAAATCATTTTTACACACCGTAACTGTCTCAGGAGCTATAGAGTGCTCTGTATCCCAGACACCGTGATTATATTTTCGTGAAAGAATCTGCTGATATCGACGCCGTGATTTGGGTGAAAAATGCTTAGATAATATCGACGCTGTTTTTGATCTTAATCGCATGATTAGAGAAAGATTCTTCTCGCGTGTAATTTATTGTAGTTTAAAAATGCTTCGGCAAGGAGGGCAGTTTGTTCTCATGCTTCACTGTCTTCACTTTTCAAGACAGGGGAAACCGCCCCTTTCATAATGAGTCCATATTAAATGTTTATATCAAGGTTTATATGCGTTGTTTATATCAATGTTGGTTCTTGAAAAAATATTTTCTGGAAGGAAGAAATTACCTGTTTTACCCTCCTGGCTACACCCTGTTTGTGACGTTGCAAAAACCAGCCTAATTGAGTCAGTTAACCTTCTTATGACCCCAAAATGAGGTCAGCTAAAATTTTTTCAGTAAATTTTTAACCACAAATTGATAGCTTGAGTTTCTGTGAAACCTTTTCGCTCCTTAAATGAAGTGCAAAGTATCAAGCGAAAGTGTGAATGAAATATTTGGATTGTTTTCTTCGTTATGGCATTATATAGCTTAATCATGGTAGTTGCAATTGCGCAATAATTTAAACTAGAAACATTACGATCCAATGCACTTTAACACCTCTGAACCACTGTAATTGTAGATGGGCACGATAAACCTTTCTGTACCAAAGCGATAACGATAGTTTTCAAAATGCTCTCGGCGATACCGATAATCGATAAATCTCAATTTTTTAAAGCGATATCGGTAATCGAAAAATTATTGCCGATAAATTTTTCCGATAAATGTTGCGGTAAATTTTCAACGTGTTTGACGAAGTTTTTTTTCTTGTAAGTCAAATCACTGGTGTTTTTCTAGATTTTTCAAGAAAAGAGATGCAGTTTGCTGACTTTGCCATGGTATTAAACACAACAAAGAGAGAATTTTTAAATTGCAACAAGACTTTATCGACGCCGTGATTTATGACACAGCGCCAGCTAAAACAATTGTTTGTAGGGGGGCCCAGGGGGATCTTAAAATCGACCAAGTCGATGTGAACGTTTAGACTTTAGAGCAGAGGTGCTTAACCTGGGAGGCGTAAAAGGTTTGCAAAGGGGGTGTGAGCTTAGCACTAGCAGTGACTTAATGATTGAACGTACATTTTCAACTCTTTTTTTCGTAAAACTTCAAAATAGGTTTCCCCGAAACAGCTGCATCCCCTTTAAGACGATTAAGACAATGCAAATAGATTGTCAGCCTATATTTTCTGCATGTTTTTACAGCGTCGTGGGCAGTACCGTATCAAGGCATCTCCAAATTTCGATCCCCCCGGTCGAGGGAGAAGCAATTAAAAGGGCCCCACAATATTTTTTTGTTTTAGACTCAAAAATTTTTGTTAAAAAGTAGTGTGATAATTTGTTGGTCGTTTTCTTCGAGCGCGTTTGTTGCTGATTGATCGCATGCAACCACGATGTAATCATCTATTGTCGCTTGCCTGCAGCTCGCTCGTATGTTTTATACTGCAATTGGCGCTGCTCGCTGTACCGTATTCTAGTAGTGATCTGCATTGCTAGAAGTAAGACCGCTTTTGGTACCAGTTTAGTTTATCTCTCTCTAACCTGCATTTTTCTTTAGAATGTATGTGTAATTTTAACTAGATTAAAACCGCACGAGTCGGTAATATTTCATGTCAATTTAATCTAGTTAAAATTTGTCAGCAATGGATAAGTGTCTCAAACCAGAAAGATTGGAGGTAGACCCAAACTCTAGAAACGCTAGTGTTGAGTACAAGCATTGGCTGAAAACGTTTCGCAACTATCTAACTGCAGTACAGCAGACGAACGAAAATGTCAATCAACTGAACGTACTTACAAATTTCGTATCAGCGACTGTATATTCCTATATCGACGATTGCCCCAATTTTGATGAAGCCCTTGAAACTTTGAGAAAAATTTACATAAAACCCCAACATGAAATTTTTGCCAGGCATGTTCTTTCAACTAGAGAGCAACATCCAAGTGAGTCGATAGAAGATTTTTTACAAAATCTACTACTACTTGCAAAAGACTGCAATTTCAAAGCTGTTACAGCAGAAAAGAACCGAAACGATTTTGTAAGAGATTCTTTTATTAGAGGCTTAAAATCCCATCAGATTCGACAGCGTCTTTTAGAAAATGAAACTCTCGATATCGATGCTGCGTTTAACTTGGCAAGGTCACTAGATTCAGCTATGAAGAACGCGACTTTTTTTCAGCCACAGCCTGAAGTAGCAACTGCTTCACAGCCAACGCCCTCCGACTCTTGAGTATCGAGGTCTATCCTTTGAACCGAAGAAAGAAAAAGACACGGGGTACATATCCACTGCCTCGGAGAAACGGAATATCACTCGAAAATGCTTTTTTTGTGGAAACGTTTTTCATCCCAGATACAAGTGCCCTGCAAAATCTGCTGAATGTTATCTTTGTGGCAAAGTGGGACATTTTGCAAAACAATGTCAATCAACGAAGTCTACTAAGATGTCCGCGTCTATAGCTACTCCTCATCTGGCTGTGATCGAACCAATTGCTGCAGGAGCTCCAACTTCACTCGAACTCGCTACGGTTGACTTAAAGATCGACGGAGTACTTGCTAAAACATTAATAGACTCTGGCGCGTCGGACAGTTTCATGAACCGTAAGTTTGCTTCAGAAAATAATTTTTCTTACGAACCTCGAAAAGGTAACGTGAATCTAGCTTCGAAAATATGTAGTGCTGAAATAGTTGGCTCAATTTCATCTGAAGTTATTTTTCGCGGCCAACCTTATAAAAATGTCGAGTTTAGTGTTGTGAATGATTTGTGTGCCGATGTTATACTAGGCCAAGACTTTATGCGGCTGCATGAAAGTGTCGTGTTCAAAACTGGCGGAGCTCGTGAATCTCTCATAATAGATAAAAACGAATCGTATTGTTGTGTTGCTCCTGCGAATGTAACGCCTCCCCGAATATTTCAGCATATGAATTCTAACTGCAAACCTATTGCTAGCAAGTCTAGGCGATACAGTCGGGCCGATCACGAGTTTATCACGCTAGAAATTAAAAAGCTCTTAGAAGAAGGTATTATCGAACCGTCTGAAAGTCCTTGGCGGGCCCAAGTTGTTGTAACGAAAGACGATCGTCATAAGAAAAGAATGGTTGTCGACTATTCTCAAACTGTTAATCGTTATAG
Organism: Trididemnum miniatum; assembly: GCA_964006365.1. Classification (NCBI taxonomy): domain Eukaryota; kingdom Metazoa; phylum Chordata; class Ascidiacea; order Aplousobranchia; family Didemnidae; genus Trididemnum; species Trididemnum miniatum. The sequence goes on along the minus strand of OZ023243.1, from coordinate 14,245,591 downwards.
TCATCTAGATGCTTATCCGTTACCGAGAATTGATGATCAAATTAATTATATTGCCCAACATAGTGCATTTAGTACTGTTGATTTAAAATCGGCATATCACCAGATTCCATTACTACGCGAAGATAGGCCGTTTACGGCGTTTGAAGCTAATGGTAAACTGTACCAATTTTGTAGATTGCCTTTTGGTGTCACTAATGGAGTGTCATTTTTTCAGCGTACTATCGATAGTGTCATTGAATCGTACAATTTGAAAGGTTGTTTAGCGTATTTAGACAACATCACTATATTTGGTAAAAACCAAATTGAGCATGATATCAACCTCAATGCTTTTTTCGATGTGGCTAAGAAATTAAATCTTACTTTTAATCAACAAAAATCTATAATTTCTGTGAAAGAAATTAAAATGTTGGGTTATTTGGTTTCAAAGGGCTCTATACGACCAGACCCTGAAAGATTTAAACCCCTCATGGACCTACCTTTGCCTCAAACCAAACGAGAGCTTAAACGAATCGTTGGCATGTTTGCTTATTATTCAAAATGGATCCCTAACTTTTCCCATAAAATTAAACCTCTTTCAGACTCTCAAGTTTTTCCTCTTTCTGATAATGCTGTAAACTGTTTTCTTCACCCCAAGCAAGACTTGTTAAAGGCACGGCTTAATAGCATTGATGATGACGCTCCCTTTTCAGTCGAATGCGATGCATCCGATTTTGCAATCGCTGCTATACTTAGTCAAAATAATCGACCAGTGGCGTTCATGTCAAGAACTCTTTCTCGTTCTGAGCAACATTATCCGGCCGTAGAAAAAGAAGCGACCGCTATCATCGAAGCGGTACGAAAATGGTCACATTATTTACTGGGTCGGACCTTTACTCTCGTAACTGATCAAAAATCATTGTCATTTGTTTTCGACAACCGAAAACGCAGCAAAATTAAAAATTCAAAGATAATGCTTTGGAGAATCGAACTCGGCTCTTTTAGCTACGATATAGTCTACAAACGTGGCCAACAAAACGTAGCACCAGATGCATTCTCACGTGTCTGCGCCTCGTTGTCTTCATCAGCTGATCTCGATGGCATTCACAAGAAACTTGGCCACCCTGGAGTTTCTAGGTTAATACACTTCATAAGAATGAAAAACTTACCCTTTTCAGTAGAAGATGTGAAACTTGTATGTTCTCAATGTCGTACCTGTGCAGAAATCAAACCCCAATTTTACAAACCGGATAGCACGCCACTCATAAAAGCCACTCGACCTTGGGAAAGAATTTCCATCGATTTTAAAGGACCGATATCATCCAAGTGTTGCAATCCGTTTTTACTAGTCGTTATTGATGAGTTTAGCCGTTTTCCATTTGCATTCCCTTGCAAAAATGTTTCTTCGCAATCTGTAATATCTTGCTTAACAACTTTGTTTTCCATAGTCGGATTACCTGGTTACGTGCATAGTGACAGAGGAGCGGCTTTTATGTCTAGAGACTTAAAGAGTTTCCTACATTCGAGGGGAGTGGCCACCAGTAGGACGACACCTTACCACCCAACTGGAAACGCTCAGTGCGAGCGTTACAATCAGACAATTTGGAAAACTGTTCAGTTGTTCCTAAGAAATAATAGATTACCAGAAGAACAATGGGAGATGGTGCTTACAGATGCCTTGCATTCCATTCGTTCATTACTGTGCACAGCAACCAATGCTACTCCTCATGAACAATTTCTTTCTTTTCTCCGAAAATCTATGCTTGGAAAATCTCTTCCATCCTGGCTAACCTCGCCGGGTACTGTCTTGCTGCGTAGATTTGTAAGACAACGAAAGTCTGATCCGCTTTGTGACGAGGTCGAACTGGTAGAAGCAAACCCAAGCTTTGCCCATGTGAGATATCCTGACGGACGGGAAACCACAGTAGCGCTTAAAGACTTAGCGCCTTGTCCAACTGTAACTGAGTCAAGCCCAGATGATGAACAATACAATCAAGAATCTACGGTATCCGTTGATACTCTTATTCCTTCTCCGTCGCCACCTCAGCCCGTTGTCTTCAATCCTTCAACTACTTCTCCTCCATCAACACCCGGTCCCTCTACACCTCCCGCTTCTCCTACTATACCTCCCGCAGGGGATAAAACTTCCACTACTCCTCCTTTACGACGTTCAACTAGACAGCGTCGTCCTCCTGATCGATACGGGGAAGGGGTACCACACTAATAATTGTTATGTACTATTGGTTGTGTTTTATAATAATTACTGTAATCTTTTCCGTGTTGCTTACTTTCATTTTTTGGTGGGGAGAAATGTGATAATTTGTTGGTCGTTTTCTTCGAGCGCGTTTGTTGCTGATTGATCGCATGCAACCACGATGTAATCATCTATTGCCGCTTGCCTGCAGCTCGCTCGTATGTTTTATACTGCAATTGGCGCTGCTCGCTGTACCGTATTCTAGTAGTGATCTGCATTGCTAGAAGTAAGACCGCTTTTGGTACCAGTTTAGTTTATCTCTCTCTAACCTGCATTTTTCTTTAGAATGTATGTGTAATTTTAACTAGATTAAAACCGCACGAGTCGGTAATATTTCATGTCAAGTAGCTTAAAAAGCACTTAAATTGCAATTACATGACGTAAATTAAGGCCTACCAATTTTCAAAAAATACGAAAGTTTGGGGCGCCTCTCCTGCGGAAATTTTGGATATGCCCCTTGAAATAATGCAGCTAATGAGTCGAAAAAGCACAAAATTGCCAAAATGCTTGTAGATATCAAAGGGCCCCCGCTAGGGTTACCAAATCACTAAAAACCTTTTCAAGGACGTCTCAGCACTTCATATAGTCTCGTGAAAACTATGGTCATACGTAAACCATATTAACTTTTGGGGGGCTTCGCCCCCCAGACCCCCTTTTCGTGAAATCCAAGTTTCACCGATTCTTACTTCGAACACATGCAAAGCTGTGCACTGTAACTGTAAGCAATGAGAAATAAGCTGAAATGCGTAGTTACTAAAGTTAAAGAACCAAGACACTAAAATTGCCACTGCAGTATGAAAAATTTCAAAAATTTTTCGGGGCAGCATGCCCCTAGAGCCATTCTTGTTCCTTTTACTTTGCATCAAATCGACTCTTGTCCCACAACAGAAGAAACTGTGTCAAAAACGCAAGAAGCTCATTAGTTCTGGTTCTTCTTAATGCTTCCTGTGACTCTGGCAATGGCTGCAATCAATACAACTTACGTCTAAATTGTTACTCCGCTCCCACCAAACTTTTTAGTTGCTTGACACACACTGAAACCAATGACTTTAAAATTGGTATTCACGTGCTCACGGTTTCCCTGCTTGACGGTAGTAGTGAATAAGCGGGCAAGTTCAATTACTTGCTGCTGTGTCGGTGCCAAATGCACTGCCACTCAAAGGGGAGTTTGCTCTTTCTCTCAATATATTCATGCTCCACCGCAGAATAACAACTTGCCTCTCTTTATATTTATACGAATTTTTCACCTATTTGGGAGTTTCTAATTTTGGCTTTCCATTTAGTTTTCGTTAAATTTTCTGCTTGATGAAATCCGGTAAGTAGTGATAAGAAATAAGAAAAACAAACATCTTACTCAAAAGCGCAATTTTGTAATAGTGGAACGGAGAATCTGCGATTAACGAGGCCGAATCTTTATTGTCTCCTCAGGCGTTTTATAAAATGCTGCTTAACTTTGCTGGCGTGCCGTCAGAAATGTTACAGTAGGGTAAGATTTTTAGTTTTAGCCCCTCCCCCCCAATTAAAAATCCTGGCAACGCCTAAGGACTAACAAGTGTGCTTTTGAATGTGTTTGATATTTTGTTAAATTTTCTCTATCAGTCGAACTTCGTTAAAATTTGTCATTTTTCGCATATAAATTTCGCTTCAGTACTACGTAGGCCGGTATAAGTTTTCTCTAAATTGAGTTTGTTCAACAAATCTCTAGTTTACGTCATACTGCATCATTTTAACGGATACTTCATAGGTCTCATTTCATTACCTGCACCAGACTAACTTCTTTTAATTTTCTAAACTTTTAGTTCAATGCGGCGACGCCGGGCGCATGGTGTCGCTACAGATAACGTTTTTAAAGCTTACATTATAGACCAGGGATGGGCAACCTCTGGCCCACGTGCCGAACTAGGCACGCGAGCTCGTATATCTGGCTCGCGAGCGAGGTCACGGAAACGAGTCAACGAACGGTAAGGCAGCAGCGGAAGTCTCGCTGATCAACATACGGCCCTTTTATCGTGTATATGTTTACAAATCGTGCCAAGGCCCAAAAATCTTAGCAATTAATGCACTTTTCTTTAAAATTACATATAATAAACAAACGAACAAACGACTTTCATCTTACCGTGAAGCACCGTAAGTGGCTTGATTTATGCAATAGCTACGCCTGCTGGGTTTGCACGAAGTCCGGTTTTAAATCGGTCTCGCTGCCATATAAAACTTCATCTGATTTGCAATGCATTCACATGGCCAGCGACGTGACCCTCGCAACTTACAGAATTTTGTTGCGACGGGTTCGATTCACGAAAGAGAGTACTAAACCCATACGTGGCGGAACCGAGAGGGCCAGCGGGGCCTGCCCCCCCCCACTTTTTATCAGGGGGGCCCTGGGGAGGCCCTAATTTACGCATTTATTTCTACAATATTACCTCTGCATGAATGCATTTGAAAACTTAATACACCTACCATCGAAATTAAAACTCTGGAAAGAGCTTAAATCCAGAGATGTCTTCTTTAAAATTTTGTTTGTGGGGTGGGGGGAACAGAAACTAGAAGCCAGAACCGTGGTTCCGAAGCCCACATAAATTGGACATGTCACATGTGGTCAGGCTAAATATGGATTGTAGGCATGGGGCGGGATTTACGTATAAGCTAAGCAGACTGAAACCTAGGGCCTCGGAGAAAATGGGGGGCCTCATCACGAACATTGAAGACCTTTTTTCCTCTTCACCGATACTTTCAGTGGAAAACAGGACATCTGAGGACGTGAAGACCTTTTTTTGCTTTTCCAGTCAGTGTGATCAAATAATCTAGGGTCTCTCATCGTCTAAATCCGGCCCTCAGGAGCGTAATTAGGGGCGGGGTCATTGTGCCATGCCCCCCACCCCCATTTTTGACTCTGCCCTTTAGTAAACAAAAACAATACTGATGATGCCAAGTGACTGAAATATGCCAGATTCTTTTGATGGTTTCTGTAGCTTATGGCCAGGAGCAAATCCAAAGAGATAGAGTGAGGAGTACGCATCCTCCCACCAGCCATTTTCAAAAATGTTTTTGATGCATACAATTTTTCCATAATTTCGAACCCCTTCAATAGCTATAAGCCATACGTCTTAATCACGCATAATTAAAGATGTGCGAACAAAATGTATCATATTTGGCGAAGCAATCAGAATTAGAATCAAAAAATTTAAACACAATTTGCCTGAAAAATATTCAAAAAGTACTAAAACTGCCATTACAGTATGTAAATTTTCAAAAAGTTTTCCGGGATAGCATGCCCCCGGACTCCCCTAGAGCTTTTCTTGTTTCCTAATCAGCTTCAAATTAGTTCTGCCGAAAAAAAGACGCTGGAAAAAATGTGGAAATTATACCCCCCCTTCTTTTAAAATTTCTCGCTACGCCACTGCCGGCCTTGGTTGTAGGTGAAGAAAATTAGTTCATTAGTTCTATACCCCCCCTCCCCCCCTTTAGAAATGCTTTCACCATCACTGACTAAACCTTCTGCTGCCTAGGGGAAATTTCCGAGAAGCCTAGGGGAAATTTTACGAGAAGCCGTCGCTGGAACCAGCGCAGCCTAGGCCTCCTGTAAAATAGTTCTTATATGCGAAAATACTCCTGTAAATATACTCCTGTAAAATAGGCAAGTGCCTACTTCGCCTCGGCTGAAGCATGTTCCTGGCAGGGATGCATTGGCAATTTTTTTCCAGCCGGAACGCAAGCTTGAGACGTAATATGTCCAAGTTTTGTGAGGTCATCATATTTTTGTCCTCATTTAATTATAAGTTATTATAAAATGCTGTCCTACGGCTGAGAGACATTCTCCTACATGCAGGGTTGGAAATCGATGCTTGAAAAGTAAAGGATAAACCGATACCGCAGAGCGAGACAGCGCTGTTTAGGGCTATTACTTTTACTTTTTACGACATTACTTTTTTAGTTGTTGGATAAACCGATTGTCGATAATCCATAAAAAAATAAAGAAATTTCCGATATCGATACTTTCAGCAGTAAAAAGTAAAGAATAAAGATTACAGTAATCGATATATTATTTTAACCTTTAGAATATACTGTGTAAAGAAACTACATTTTGTTTTCAAAAACAATAATATCGGTATGTTAATTGTTTATTACCTTTTTTCTGCTTTGGTTAAAAATCAGACTTTATCGAACCTTCTCGTTTTTCCTTTCATATCAACCATTATCAATTTGAGGCTCTGCCATAGCTGGCTATGTATTGTGCATAAAAGCCTACAACCATTTCTTAATGCTCTAAACAAACCAAAAGAATTAGCACTTTTTGCAGCTGCAACAGCACTGGGAAAATTAGATGGCCGAGTGGTATGGAGCGTCTGCTTTTGGATCAGTAGACTTGGGTTTGATTCCGAGTCGGGTCAAACCAATGACTTTAAAATTGGTTCTCACAGCTTCCCTGCTTGACGTTCAGCATTAAAGGGACAGTGTGAAGAACAAGCCGGCAAGTTTACTTGTTGTGCCGTTGGGAAAGGAACCTAGCGGGATTCCCCCATCTTGGTGTGGTAGGCAGATGGCCGGCAACTCCTAAGCGAGCTCGTACAGCGCTTCGTCGCTTTCTCGTAATTGGAAGATAAATATGCCAATAGTAACGCTAGTGCTAAAAAAATTGGCATCATAAAAAACAAAAAACATTAAAAATGTGTTGACTAAAAAAGTTATATACAGTCAAAGAATGTTGAATCAATCCTAAAAAAAAAACACTAAAAATGTATCGACATAAAGACAAAAGTCACGGTATAGTTAATTTATAATTGCTGAAATGTTACAGTATACGATGCAATTGTGCATATTGTCGTACTTGCGATACCAGTATTCTATTTTCAATCTTACGTTAACTAATATTCAAGTTTTGTCAATTTCTCAAAGTTTTTGTCAAAGTTTTGTCAAATTCCATTAGCAGCCTGCCTCGCTGCGCGAGTTGCCACTTATAAAACGAAACGGCAATGCAATCTATACAGAGTTAAAATTACTTCACATAGAGCTTAGCGTCAAAAGCATTTGCAATCTCTCCAAAAATAAATAGCAAAACAAAAAATGTACAAAAAATTTGAACCATATCGAATATCTGTAGTTTTTAAAAGTAAAGAATATCGATTTTTCGAGCAAAAAAAGTAAAGGAGATCCGATATTCGATATAGAAAAAGTAAAGGATAACGATATGATTATCGGATTTCAATCGATATTTCCAACCCTGCCAACAAGCTGCTATAGGACAGTGGTCGGCCACCTTTTTTTAACACGGCCCAGCTCACCCTTTCAACAGCTATTGAAGGCCCACTACATTAAAACCGACCCGGTGATAGCGTACCGCAAAGCGAGCTCGTGTGTGGTTCCGCAACACGCGTCTGGTCGGTGCGTTGCAGAGAAAATCCAATGCGCGTGTTTTTTTCTACTCACTCGCTCGCATCGATAGAACAGAAGAAACAAAGCGAGCATTGCATGAAAGAGATACAGACACACGGCACCCGTTTTTGTGCATGGTAGTAGGAGTTTTGTTTTTGTAGCCATGTACTGCCCGGAGATAAAAGCATTGGATTATTTTAAGCGCAAAGCATCAAAGGGAAGGTTTTTATATTTATTTGTATGGGCTTACTTTTTATTTGCAGCTAGCATGCGCCCCACAAAGACTTTGCAAAACCGAATAGCCCGCGGCCCACGAAAAGTCGCTAAAAGGTCTACAGTTGGGCCGCGGCCCACAGGTGGCCGACCACTGCTATAGGAGGTGCGAAAAAGCGAAATGATTGTCCGGTGGATACCGATCCTACTGCTGCAAACTCAAATCAAATAGTCATCGGCAGTTGTTGGCATAGTTACATGTTCAATATCGAAAGTGAACTCAGTTACGCTGATGAGATTAAATTCACGTAGTAGCTGGCAAGTTGTGACGATACAGCGTATCGCGTTGCCTATTAGGCTATAGTGGTCAAAGTAATAGAGTCTCTCAGCTACTTCACCAACTATAGCTGTAAACTTTGCATGTTAAATCAGGAACAGCGAGGTCTATAATTCTCGAAATTTGATGTGTTACAGCCAATTTCAATCCACTGTAACTTATCGGTTGCTATTAATAGGGCAAATTGTTATGACCTAACTATTTCGAAAATATGACTTAATATTTCCTAAAATATGACTTTAAAATATGACCTAATTTCTTCAGTCTGGTTCTTAAAAACTATGCGGCCGAGTCGGAGTATTGAACTTGTTACCATTTATTTTGAACAGTTGAACCGCATGTTTAAACAAGAACGGGCATTCTTCTTGTCAAAACTCCATCCAGAACATAGCATTTTTTTCAGAATAAAAAAGAGCGTTCCACGGAAGCCGACATTGGTTACATTTTCCGAAGCAGCACTACCTCCAAAGGTAGTGGTTTGATATACAGTAGATCTGCACCACTGCCAGAGGCGATTTTAAGAAAGTCGCTACCTGCAGCTAGACGCTTTTGGATACTTCGAGATTTTTCATCCATATCCAATTCATAATGACATGACTGAATTAGTTAGAGATTTTTTAGCAAAATGTCCATGGCGTCATAGAGTAATAACAGTAATGGAGATAGTCAGACTACTATCCATTTTCGCACAATGAACACACTGAATTAGGGGCCAATGTTTCAAGTTATGATTTTTATAACCGAAAACATACTTTATGACTTAATGTATAAAATATGACTTTTTAACTCCCTTATTGAACATCCTACAAAAGTTTTGATTGATATTTTGAGTACCTCATAAAAAACAGACCCTATAAAAAATATAACTTTTATGAAGAAAAATTGCCCTAGTTATTAGTGATGCGGATTGCGGAGCGCGCTTGCACTTAAGGCATACAGTCCAATCTCGATATTATGCCACCCATTAGGACTGAGGTAAAGTGGCATAGTAACAAGAGTGGCATCGTAACATTAAGAGCTTAGTGCAGCATTGACGAAACAATAAACACGACGAACAAAAGGATACACGACTACAGTAGCCTATATCCTTTACTACAGTAGCCTATTTACAGTGGAAGTGTATATAGGCTATATTATTGACTACAAGTGGAAGTGTGATATCTACAAGTGGAAGTGTAAAATGATTACAAATGACTACAATGACTACAAGTGGAAGTGTAAAGAAATGACTACAAGTGGAAGTGTAAAAAAAAGTCATCGCGTACGCTATGTTATTGAATATACAGTGAAAGTGTGTATAGGCTATATTATTGAGTGGAAGTAATATTGACTACAGTAGCTTATGTACAGTAGAAGTCGTTTTGACTTCCCATTCAGCAGGCCAGGTAGGACGACGTTGTGTCTAACTACAGTAGCCTATACGTACACTTTGTACAGCACACGCAATGTATTCCCTAAGTCATGTAACTCAGGTCAAAACTCTGAAGAATGGACAGCTGTCGCATGTTCTCATGCATTTCATTTTCCAGGCGATGGCTTGATTACATCACACCCAATTTCTTGCTTCCAGCCGCATCACTTATTATGCCAGTATGCCACGCTCTGTTTTTGCACCCTCTTGTACTGCACAATGTAATGTAACAAGGCTGTTTTTATCCACAGAACTGTAGGCCTATACAGTACAGTATCCATAAATCTCACGTGGCATAGTAGCGAATGTAAGGGGTGGCATAGTAAATTTATTCCTATTTTCCCTATTTAACGGCCGAATGGTATAGAGCGTCTGTCTCTTGAGCTGTAGACTCGGGTTTGATTCCGAGTCGGGTCAAACCAATGACTTTAAAATTGGTATTCACAGCTTCCCTGCTTGACGCTCAGCATTAAAGGGACAGTGTGAAGAACAAGCCGGCAAGTTTACTTGTTGTGCCATTGTGAAAGGAACCTAGCGGGATTCCCCCATCTTGGTGTGGTAGACAGATGGCTGGCAACTCCTAAGCAAGCTCGTATAGCGCATTGATCGCTTTCTCGTGATAGGAGGATAAATATGCAACTAACTAACTAATTCGCATTAAATTTTGTTGGGGGATCGCAGATGCCCAAATTTCCGCCCAAAATCAAGAAAATCGAAAGAAGACAAAAAAAGTCATCGCGTGCACAGACCGTAGTTAGAGCTAAAACTTCGTAAAATGTTTTGTGTAAGAATGATTTGATATGTTTTCACTGTTCATAATACCAAAAAAGAGAACTTTGAGACATTTTTTAGCGTCCTCGGAGGACAAATTATTTTTTTAACCACTTGGCCGCTCGAACAGTTAAATAAATTGTTACGTCACGGTGTCGACTATATTTACTGTCGGTATACGATTCGTCAATACAATCTCTCGGCCGTAAAGCCATAAAGTACATTAAACGTTACACAACGAAAAACGTAAAGGCAAGGAACAATGACATAATCAAAAAATAGGACAAAACACGAAGCGTAACGTAATATATTATCTTACAAACAAAGTAAGTAGCATAGCTGGCTAATCGGAACGCCGTTCCGGCTGCTTTATCTTGAACCGGGACGCCGTTCCGGTGCGCTCCGGTACCAATGCAACGCTGGCTCCTAGATTCTCAGCTGCAGCTTGAACTGAAGCCTTCAAGCACTCCGGTGCTCCACGACGTCGGGCAGATGCTTTGGTAGGAACGGTAGACGCCAAGACGAAACCAACCAAGATCTTAAACTTGCCAATTGCCACCGAGCTCTGGAATGGCCTAGAAGCATTTAACCAACATGTGCTACTGTAAACCATTGCTGAACTCAATAGTTTCTTTGTTGCTCTTACCTCACACATTCGCGTCGCATGTTTAGACCAGCGCAGTTGCTATCTTTCTTGTCGGGGATAGAGTTGAACATGGCGTTCAAAAGTCGAATAGCCGATGAATTGAAATTTCAACGTCTTTTTTTGAAGCCTTTGAGTTTGAACGTCTTAAGTAAGTCTTAGTTAATAAGTATTGTATGTATGCAGATGATCATAATATTACTTTTAATTCTTCCAAAACTAAAGCAATATGGTTCAAAACTAACTTTCTTAATTTTAATTTTGTGCCTAGGATTTCAATGCACAATGTTACTGTAGAGTGTGTGTCGAAGGTAAAGTAATCTAGGGATTATTCTGAATTGTAATAGAAAGCATGATGTAATAGAAAGCATGACATTACTAGACAGTTACGTTCAACTTATGGCATTGCCAATATGTTACGTAGCAAAATTGGCTTCTGCTCCAATACCGTAAAAAACCGCTTGTTTCGTAGGCTACTTTTTGTTCTGCAATGTATGGCCTTAATTTGTGGTGTTTTTATTTGAAATCGTACATGAATCGTATCAGAGTTGCATAAAATAATACACACGGAATTTTGTTCAACCTACCACGGCAAATAAGCCTATCTACAGTGATACTGCGAAATAACATATCAACTTTTGAAGCCATTCGAAGAAAGAGTCAGGCAATTTTTGTAACAAGATGCTGCCAATCTAGTGACAAATATATTGCTGCTCTCGTGCGTTGTGATGACTTTGTAAAAAGCCAGTTCTATTCTACATTTACTGGCTTACATATATGATGTTTCATTACTATTAATTTTTTTTCTCTCTTTTTTTTGTTTATGTTTATAGCCTAGTTATGTTTTTCTTCGTTGGTAACTGGATCTGCTAAAATCTGAAATGAATAAAAAAATATATAAATTAAGCTGCCGATTAAGCTTACTAAGAAGTAGGGATTTGAAAGTGGTTTATTATATCAGTAATTACAAATTATGTTGCGAACGTTCCATCAAATTTAGCTAAAGCAAACAGAAAGTTTGTGATGGCAAATGTTGAAATGTGGCGCTCAACGTGCTTAGAAGTTGATTTTACTACAATTACTTCTTAGTTCTCACCCCTTTCACGTCTTTTTTCTTTCGTACAGTATTTTTAATAAAAAAATGTGACCTTTCGCAGCTTGCGGTTGCATAATTAGATCTACTAAATTTCACGAATACTTCGAGTAAAAATATTTCACACAACTTGCTACAGCCTACACCTGCTTGAAAGTCATGGCGTAACCAAGGAAGGTACCGCGAGACACTGCCTCCCTCCTCCCTTTGACATACGGTATGAAGACTTTTTTTCAATGAAGACGAATGACCACGGCGCCTCCATCTCATCGTCCAAATACCGCCCTACTCCGAAATTTTTTGCTGGCAGCGCTCTCGCTTAAAAATAGACTTAGGCTACCCTTTTTCTTCTTAGTCTGGTTTATCAAATAATTATGGAGAAGTTATAATCATCGGGCTTTGCGATCTTCCGTGTGATGAAAGGTGTTGGTGTCACTATACACACTCAAAGTCAAATTTCACATTAGCTTTTTGCAATAGGCTCAATGGATTTGAACTTGATGTCAGCTTTTCGAAGTCATTGATATTGAATGTTGTTTTTTCAAAGTCACCTCATTTTATTTTAACAATTAAAAAAACGAATAGGTCCAACCGATATGCGTAGCTAGGATTTTCAATTGGGGAAAAGAGGGCTAAAAAAAAAATTACCCAATAGTAACACCTCCGAGGCTACATTTTAAAAAATGCCCGAGGAGACAAAGTATCGGTCTTGTCGATGGCAGATCCTCCGTTCCACTATTACAAAATTGCGCTCTTGAGTAAGGACCTAAATATACTTTTTTTACTTCTTCTTACTGAATACCACCAAGTTGCAAATTTGACAAAAAATTATACGGAAAACAAAACTAGAAACTCCAGAGTATTAATAGGTGAGAAGGTCGCATAAAAATAAATGATTCAAAGGGCTATTCTGTGGTGACGAATGGACATTTGTAGCTAATAAAGATACTGTCCCGTCAAGTGCAATTACTAACGGCGCAACTAGTAACCATGCCAGCTAGTTCACCACACTGCCCCATAAAGCTGAGCGTTAAGCAAGGAAGCTAGGAATACCAATTTTAAAGTGATTGGTTTCAGAGGTGTTGAGCAACCAAAAAATTAGGTGGGGACAAAGTAGAAATGCAGACGTAGGCCTATATTGATTACAGCCATTCCCAGAGTCGCAAGAAGTACTAGGAGTAACCACAACTATTAAAGAATAGACGCTAGCAGGAACGCATCAGCCTATCCACAAAATACTCAGCGGAACGGGGCAAAACTCTTCGTCTAGTTCCTCTTCATTGATTCAGCTTTCGATCCTAGTGCTTGTAGTTTTACACTGAATCATTGATGATCAAGCGTTGATTAAACAGTTTTTTTTAGGGGGGGGGGGGGGCAGAAAATTTAACGTGTTAAGGGCTTTTCAGGGAGCTGAAGGAAAAAGTTTATGATTAAAATACGCTATCTAGCAGTGGCGTAAGCAGGATTTTTCAATGGAGGGTGTTTCAGTGACGTCACATCGTGATGACGTAAAGATGCTACCATTGCAGTAGTTCAGAGGTATTAAAGTGCATCGGATTGTAATGTTTGTAGTGTATAATGCCATAACTGAGGAAACAATTAAGATAGTTCATACTTCTGCTTGATGCTTTGCACTTCATTTAAGGAGAGAAAAGGTTTTGCAGAAACTCAAGCTATCAAGCCGTGGTTAAAAATTTACAGCAAAAAATTAGTTCACCTCATTTTTGGGCCATAAGAAGGTTAACTGACCAAAGCAGGCCAGCTTTCGCAACGTCACAAACAGGTTTTAGCCATCGGTTTATGAACCTATTTTTTAGATTTAACACCAGTACAGGTGCGGCTTACATTAATTTTCAGCGCTTAAAACGCGCGGCTTACAATCGAGTAAATACGGTACATGATAGTGGGCAATAGGTTTTTACCAAAACGCTTGCAAATATATTGGACACAACCTTTGTTTTAAAGCTAAGTGATATCATATTTGCCTCGTTCAAGCCCAAACATACCGGTAATCAGAGCCGGCGCCAGAGCAGTCGACTTAGGGCGGGCCAAAGTTTGAAATTAAGCACAAAAGTCAGTTTTCAAAAGCAAAAGCTTGTTAATTGGGGGGGCCAAGCATGTCGATTGGGGGGGCCAGGCCCCCCTTGGCGCCGGCCCTGCCGGTAATAGACTATCAAAGGGTGTTTAATTTGAAAAGGCGCAGTGGCTCCAAATGATTAGGGATGGAAGGAATTTTGGAGCACAACCTTTTCAATTTTAGCAGTTTTTAGCGATCGAAGGCAACACATTGTGATGGAAGTTGCTGGCTTTACAAACGCATTCTGAACCTTCAGATAAACACAAACTTAATCTTTCACTTCTTTATTAAACACCATCAGGGCTTATGCTTCCACGAAGTAAGACAAGGAAATTAAACTGCATATCATCAATCAGCACCTTCTTTGTACCAACATTGAACCCCGGCCCACCACGTTGCTACCAGTTTTATATGTAACTATGGCACTTGCACTTAAAAAGAACAAAAAGGTAAAAGAATGAATTAACTAATATGCAGATTGTTTAAAACACTATAACTCGTCGCGCTGTTCGCCAGCCGACTCTGCTTCTTCCGGTAATTCGTCATCGAAGTCTTCTCCCATATCCTCCTAAATAGACACAATAGTTTTCATAAACTTCTAACACGAAAAGAAATTAGGGCTATCGCCACGTAGGCTATGTGTAGTTACCTAGTCACTACAATGTATGATAACTTATAAACTATATTGGCAACACTGTATTATAATCTGTGATTATTAAGTGGCAACATTAATGAATGCTTCTTCTTGTTCTTTTGCAGGATAGCAGCTAGGCGAAAAATAGGATGCTGTTAGTTAATCAAAAGAAGAAAGCAAGAAGAGTGTTGTAGAGGTGAGTAGTGCCCTACAGTATATGGCGACCTCGCCCTACATATGTCAAGATTTCTCCTAATGTTGATTGCGGTTAATTGCTAGGACGATTTTTTTATGACCTATAAAATCGAAAAATATGACATTATTTTTTGAAGCATATGACTTTAATTTTAGAACAGCAAATTTATGCTCTTTTCCGAAATTAACACCTCATATATAAGTGCAAAACATTTTTTTTTGAACAAGAACATACTCAGAAGAACGAAGAATTCACTTGAAAATCAGTAAAAAAAATTCAAATGTGCATCTTACAACAAGTAAGATAATTCAACAGTTGAATACAATTCTATCATAGAATGCGACGTGTGCATTGGTGAAATTACGGTTTTCATGAAAAATGGATTTTAACATCGAAAATGGCAGTTCTACAGATGCTGATGTAGGCTGGTATGTTAACAACTTGGCATGCGATGCTGGAGCAATATCTGGTCTACTCATCTCCAGAATGGTTTTTGCGTAATTTTTTTCTAACCTAATAGGAAAAAAGTCGCTTCAAATGCTTCGTGAAAGTCGGCCCGAAAACCTGAAAATTCTCATTGCACCTCTCGACATAAAATTATCAAGCTTAAAGTCTGTATCTATCTGCGGAACTGTATCTGCGGTGGTACCGGGTTTTAATAATTTGTATTTCGTAACAAAAATCAATGGTCATATTTTATGACCTAGAAAATATGACTTTTTATGACTTTATAACTCCTTAAATAGACCTCGCATCAACGTAGTTTTTTCGAGATTATCGGTTTCATAAGTTTTATCGGTTCATTATTGACTTTTATCCCCCCTAATTTTGGTCGACGTGATCACATGACAGTCAAATCGTATGCGATATTCCTGAGATCGACTCTGACTCCGGTCACACCAATGAATTTAGAATTAGTATTCTCAACTTTTCATTGTTCGATTTTAGGAATTAAACGGACAGTGTGGAGAACAAGCAAGCAAGTTTGATTTTAGTAACACTGGAAAAGGTAATTGATGTGTGGTGGCAGATAAAACATATATGGTCGGAAACTAAACACAAGCACACAGTGCTGCACGAGATTCATCACCACTGCAGCGTTCGACGACCCCACATGTACCACTTCGGTGTTCACTGTTCAGTTGAGGACACAACACTACCAACTGAAATTGAATGATTGCTTTAGTCAAGCGTCAACTAACGTATTCATCGTCACGTTGGAAGGAAGGAGGTTTTTTAGAAACAACCCTATGTTATTCATCCATGGGGCCAATAGATTTTTTTGAGTGGTATTGAATCAAATCGTGCACTCACGTGCTTGGGGTACCAAATTATGTTTCATTTAAGACCCAATTCACGCGTTTCAAGTTCGAAAACAGGCCGAAAAGTCGAAGTAGGAGAGATGTCGTCAAATCACAAGTATTCTCAGAAAAAGAAAACAAAGTTTATTTCTAATGGTCATATCATCTTGCAAAATTCTCAGTCTGCGGAATTATGCCGTTTCCTAACACTTATATGTCTCTGACTAAAATTATTCAAGTTCTACGCAAAAATGACTTCACAGTTGTCAAATACAATTTAAAACGAAGTCTAGGTGATGAACACGGAGTAAGCACTTACCATCATCTGTAGACACTAAATTAAACAGGTACAACATATACAGTTAAAACACACGCATAGTGACCGAAACCAATTTATTACGAATATCACAAGCCATGTTGCATAAAACCAAATTTCAGACTAGCTGTACAATAACATAAATTGCATTTTAAAATAAGTTACACATCTTGCATAATGTTGGGTGGTTAAAGCTCTTGCTTTTGCTTTTTTTTTAGATCCTCATCAACTTTTGCCAATTCTTCTCTCATTTTCTCCTGTCAAAAAAAGAGAAAAATTAAGAGATTTAACAAAAAAAGCAAACTGAAAAAGAATTACAAAAAACATTGCAGCAACCAAACTCATTTCAGGAAAAATAAAGCCACAGTATTCTTGTGAGTGGCTGTTTCGACAACGCAAATGCAGCTGTTATCACTAGCGGTAAATGCAAGGCAGTATAAACTAATCTGTAGACCAGCGTTTCTTAACTACGAGCCGCGACCCACTGGTAGATCGCAAAAGCAATTTTGGTAGGTCGTAAAAGCTACAGAATAATTTCGAAACAAACGGCAACTTTCAAATTTCTTGATATAAAAAAAATCAAATCTTCATTATACTCGCGGTAACAAGCCGAAGCGTGTAACGAGTGGCGGGGCCCATCTCCGCGGCTCAGCGCCAGGACTACACAGCTCCGAAGAAACGTCTCAGCGGTGGCGAGCCGTTGGCGAGACTGTGCCAATTTGACCGGTCCGGGAATCGAACTCCAGACCTCCCGCACCGAAAGCGTGCGCTTAGCAACTCAGCTAACGGCCGGTAAATTTCTTAGTATAACACTACAAATTGAAATTAATGTTAAGTCCATTATGGAAAATAACAAGAAACATGCTTATCCTTCTTACTAGTTACTAGCCTATTGAAAATTTAATTCTCAGAATAAATTTGTTTCCTCCTCCAATGCTTCATTAAGTGAATAAAATTAAGTGGGTCGCCATAACCTGCGGTAACAAACAGTGGATCCGCACTTTGTGGAAAGTTTGGGAACCGATAACAGCTGAATCAACTTTGTGGAAACATTCAATTACAAGAATTATTGCGGCCGTGTATTTCCTACTTAGGCTATTTAAACTTACTTTAATGTTATCTAATCGCATGCTAGGGTCCATGCTCTCTTCCACTTTCTTTGGATCTATATCAGGAACATTACGTCCGCCACCAGTCTAAAAAGCAGGAGCAAATCGGTAAAAGTAACTAAACGACAAATTTCAGCCAGCACAGGTCATGCTTACCTCTAAAGGCGGCAAAGGAGATGTTGTTGGTCTTTCCTAATAACATTAACATTTTGAGTCGAGCATTGAGTATTCCTCTGCTACCACCATCATGCATTCCATCCACGCAAATGACCAGCTACAATCAACTTACTTTCTGAAAACTAGCCTATTTGCAGCTACCACGCAAAGGTAGGTACTTGCCTTCAGGAGTGCGAACCGATACCCAAAAAAGTAAAGAATATTGTAATCGATATTCGATATTGCACTAAGCATTTCGCAAGTGTACGCCAAGCATTTTGTAAAGACAAACGACGGACATAGTACACGACATTATTGATGCGAAGCAACTTCGCTATCAAAAATCTTTCTGTTTTGTTTTGGTACAAAAAAATTTAAACAGCAAAAACAAGATAATGACATACCGACAATTATTTTAAATTTACCAAAGTGAGATAAAGTAACTTGGACAAATTGAATCGAATGTGGAATATCAAATTGCGTCGAAAAAAAAAAAAAAGTAAAGACAAGGCCATATTCGATACTTATTCAAAAAAGTAAAGGTTCCAATGCCTTCGATGAACAAAAAGTAAAGAATATTGCGATCAAACATCGATTACAATCGATTTTTCCCAACCCTGCTTGCCTCCTTGCAGCCTATTAAAAACAACTACAGTAGAACTAAGCATTATCATCTTTGCTACTACCGAACTAATCCTATTAGCTTCTCCCAAATTTGATGCTAACCCTTTGTAAATGCAAGCAAACATTAGCCTAAACTAGCTCTATTTCAAAACATGCTTCTATTCGCCAGACACAATCACTTGACCTAATAATAGTGTCATGCAAGTATTCACACCTACTGTGATACTGCATGGCAAAAATCGGACTTCACAGCGTGGGACAACTAGACATTTAGGCAGGAAGTTTTCCAGGCTCAGATTGCCGAACGGGTTACGGCCAGGATTAGGTGCCTCAACGGCGAGTCATGGCTAACAGTCCGCACTCTTTTTTTACAGAGACATCTAAATTGCACATGTGTTGCGAATGACATTAAAAAACATCCTGACGGCACCTCTCTATTGTATTTAACTGCATACTGTAGTGTAGTTGCTGTTTTTCAACAGTCTTAAACGCACACACAATTTACGACTAAAATGATACAGATTTTTTTATCGTCAGTTGGAAAAAGCGACTAAAAAAATGTGAATTTTACGGGGCAAAAATTCAATATTAATAATAAGTTAGCCAAGCCAAACAAACGCGCTGACAACAAGCCTAACATCAAAATTGGATTTTGCAGGTTATTGTAGGTTAATGCACCAGCTTAGTGGGATTTCACAATTAGGCTACAATTACGCCAGCCATAAACCTAGTCAAAATTTAAAACAATTTCAGGTTTCAAAACATATTTAATCTCAGCATAAAACAGAGGCAATTCGACAAGCCACTTTAATAGCAATATATTGGCAATAGCAAAGTTCGACGTAAGTACAAAGGGTAATCATGTCACATGTGCATATCCCATTATCTCAGACAGAACAGCCGCGTGTTTCGTAATCTACAAGTACATGCACGATTCTTAAGCAAACAAACGCGATGTTGAAGGAGTTTTTATTAGCAGCAAGCACGTAACAGTTGTACACGTGTTAGCTTGAGAGTAGGAAGCATATGTTTCTTATTCATCAGGCTTAAAAGGACACGTGGAATTAGCACATGCCGCGCGCATGGAGCAAACATACCAGTTCAAAACAATGAAGGTTGCTTTTACTTAATTGAAATTTTGAAGTTATAGTTACCGTAGAGCGGGACAGCGCTGTTTCGGGCTATTAGCCCTCATCAACCGCCCTCAGGTAAGAAGGACATTGCTTTTTTTAGTTAAGTTATAGTTAGCCAACATTTTAATTTATTTACCTATAGCAGTGAAATGAAAAGCCGCTGTAAAAACTCAAATTTATCAAACGCCGGAACTTCGTAGGTCGCACTTTCTATTTGGATTAATTTTAATGGGCCAGTGATAGAATTGGTACTTAGAAGGTTGATCTACATGCGGCACCAGCCAAGCTGTCTTTCGAAACGACTGGATACTCCCAGGCATTACTAGCACCGGAGCGTTCCTACTAAGGTGTAGTTTTAATTCTAGACCCGTATTAACGCACAGGCCTGAATTCACTCGGGTGCTTCAAGTTGAATCCATCATTGGTCGTACGCGTTTTGCATCATTCAGGGGGGGTCTGTATTTGCTTACAAATTGTTCACTATTTTGCATGCATTATCACCACTATTCTACCTGGTCTACTTCCTCCTCCCCGGCATCATCTTCACCTACTTTCTTTCCATTAGAATTCACGTATTCGGCCATAGCTTCAACAGTACGATCGCCCCTGTAATCCAAAACCTGAAAATGTAGCAAATAGATAAATAACAACGTAAGAGACCGTAAGTGGATAGTTTAGATCAGTGGTTGTCAAACGGGATTCCGTCAGTACAGCCCAGGGCTTTCGCAAGTTTACAAGTTAGAGCTGGGTTTAAGTAAATTAGTAAAGTAAGTTAATGCTTAGGGAATCCTCGAGTCTCTGGAATGTTTCATTGGGATTCCGCTTCACCAGAAAGGTTGAAAACCAATGGTTTACAAGCATGTTGCATTGTTACACCTACATAAACACAGATCTAAAAGACGCCCTGCAACAAGCTGTCCAAAGTTGCGATCAAGAAGAGTTGGTTAACGATATGCTTAGATTAATCTCACACTTTCAACATTTTTAAACACACTTCCAACTCTTGGCAAACGCTTATAAACAGTAATGAGTGTTTGCTATCAACCAGAAACCGATTAGTGACAGCGGTGGCACGCACAATTTCTTGTAAAAAAAAAAAAAAAAACGAAGTTCAAACTAACTTACAAACTGTCATTAATAAAGCCCATTTTAGATGCACAAAAGGCTAATATTATGCTGCTAATTTTGATATATCGATCTACTTGTCTAGTACTCTACAGCTCTATCTAAAAGGCTCCAGCAAAAATTAACAATTTTGCAGATGGCCAGTCTAAGTCTTCTGTCGCAAAGCACAGAAGTTTTCTGTTTGTGCAACGATGGTGGCTGCCAAGCCCAAAACGTACTCAACAACGTAAAGCCGAAAAAACATTGTTAGTAGCTTGCCATTGCTCAAACCTACGCCCAAATGTAGCCATTAGCATTATCACCTTATCGCTACCAGAGGGAACGAATTTTAAAGTGGGAAATCCAGTGATTTGAAAGCCGTCGACTTCGTTTGCAGTAGCATCCATCATTGCAATCACTACGTCTTTGTCGTCTTTGAATTGTTCGCCGAGTTTTTCCCAAATAGGCTTAAGCTGTTTACAGTGTCCACACCAGGGAGCATCTGTGATAATGCAAAAGCGTTCTAGCATTCGATAAAACTTTACATCTATAAACAGTAGCTTCTGAACATTGCACTTCCTGCACTGCAAGCTTTGAAGCTTTCCAATGAAACTTACACGATCTTAGGCTACTTTAAACTACAAGCAAGTTTTGCTAAAGGTGCGTTTACCGATACACGACAGGCGACGTGCAACAAAAATTACAATGTTAGTGAATGTAGAAGGTTTTCACAGGTTTTCGCGTGATCACTAGATTCACTAAACAGTAAAAACAAACATGGTGCGATACAAAATTGTCGCTTGTCGCTAAACGCACCTTAAAAGCCTAAAATGATGCATAATGGTATCTAATAATGTATAAAAATTTATGAATGAAGGAATGAATTGCTTCAAAATTCATTTACAAAATATGAATTTTGCTAGATTTCATATACAATATGAAAGCTTCATCTTTCTGTGCATTTGCCTACTTTATTTCTAGCAGCCTAAAGAGATCTAGCCTAATCTCGGACGTACTTCAGAATGGGGACCTGACGGGAATAATAGGAAGCTAGGATATGCAATGACGCGTACGTCCGCCACGTCGTTAAGCGTGCCGTCTATCGTCGCAATTACAACCCCAGGGTCCGCCACAAACTTCCTCGCTAATTTCTCCCAAACTGGAGCCACTTTCTTACAGTGTATGCACCACGGCGCATCTAGAAAACCCACAGAAACTTATAAATTTTGTAAAAATTCAAGACTTTATAATACAGAAACTGCTAATGTCTTTGATAATTGTAACCGTAACGTCATGCTAAAGGACGGAAAGGTATATATTTTACAACAGATTATTTAATTTTCGGTTCTTTTTAAAAAAGTAAATTCTCTAAGCACACAACAAGGCCGGTTAACTTGCAACTACTCTGCAAAATTGGTGATATGAAAAAATAAATCGTCTCTTCACATTCAAACCTAAGCTGACTGTCTGCAGTCGCTTTTTTCACCATCAAGATCTTACGTCAAACAAAAAAACAAGGTTAAAACTTTCAAAATTTAAAAAATCAACTTACAGAATTCGATAAAGACCTTCTTAGACTCATCAAAAACGACTTCTTTAAAGTTCTTTCCAACCAATACAGTGACTGGATTTTTATCCCAATCATCAGGAATTTCTTGAGACATCAAATGACGCTAAAAATAAATATAAAACAGATTGATTAGCGCTGCGCCATGCCCCAACCCTTTGGCTCGACCTTTCACTAAAAAACGCTGCAAAGTGACTGAAATGTGCAACTCTTTTGACGGCTTTCGTACTTGATGCCCCCCCTTTAAAATTTCTCGCTACGCAACTGGCAGAGTAGGATTATTGAGATGTATCGTATCTACGGACGCAGGAGATCAATTTTATCTGACACAAAATCAAACTTTTTTTTTTGCAATCCCGACATTACGTAGCACAGCATTGGAAACAATGAAGAAATAACAAACAGAAAAAAAAAAAAAAACAATAACCGCTAGAGCAAATGGAAAACTAGATTTGCACCCAGTAGAGCGAAAAGCAATTTTTTGTGGTAAACGCACCTTTGCGTTATCATTTAAATCTAGAGACAAGACTGCGAAAATAAAACAGACAGACAAGAAAATCGTTTGTGTAAAAAGCTATTTACAAAACTGCAAAATCAGACATTTTTAAATGAAAAATATGAGTGCAAAAAGTACCTTAACTTTGCCATCCAAAACTTCATTGGTAAACTGCACAACCGCGTCTTTGCTCAAGTCCATAGTATCTGGCTTAAATTTGGCCATATTGTCAGACATCTTGATAATTCTGTACTGGGGCATGTCACCTCCAGTCAAGCCAAAGAACTCCATAACTCGCTTGTTGTCGTTTTTATCAATATCAATAAAAATGAAAAGAACCTGCCAAGCATAAACAAATTATAATGAACGTTTCTACAATGATTTTTCTCTTTTTACTTCATTTAGATTTTTTATTCAGTCTTCCACACCTACTGAGTTACAGCATTGAGGAATTTTTTCAAAATAAATTTTACATTTTTATCAAACACGATTCATCAGAACTACACAAAGATTTGAATCAAGAGCGATAAAACAAGAGCTTGTTTACTAACCTTTCCTTTGAAATCAGCTGCAGCTTGTTTAAATGCTTCGTAATGTTTTTCAAAATCTCCGCTTGTTTTGGAAATAAACATTAAATTGTGGACGGCAATATCTCCACCGAAAATTCTAGGAGCACTCTAAAGGGTAGAAGGAAAATAATTTCTACACTAAGAAAAAACGATGAAGTTTATCAGTTGGAAAAGCAGTTTGACCACAAAAATAATTGTATTTAATCTCAGCTTGTTTGAAAAAAATTTGTAGGTAACATTATTACAATTTCAAAATATACGAGTATCTAACGTGTGCGATTGTGAGCGCAGAAGTTTCACTTTCGAAAAAAAAAAATCCCAAGCACCTACCGGTATTCATTAATTGTTAAACAATTTATCGTCCATTGAAATTTCAACTGTATTAACCTAATCGCCGAAAGTCAAATGTTAAGACCAATTAACCAACGTTGAAACAGTTTTCATTATATATACCGGTAAGCTCTACTAAGATGTAAGACAAAATCTGAGTGCAATTGGTAAACAACAAATAACATATCGTATTTTACGGACTATACAGCGCACTGTCAATAAATTGCTTTGTGGTTTTTTCATGCATAAGGCGCACCGGATAATAGGATGCAACGGTTTTTGAGAAGTATCCAGCACAACGTTCATTAGACAAAAAAAACTCTAGTATTAAGTATCCAGCACAACGTTCATTAGACAAATAGTTTCATGAAAATAAAAGCATAAAGCACTATCTGATCCATGTATTACGCGCACGAACAATTTTTGAAAAAGAAACGATTCAAAGTGCACCTTATGGCCCGTAAAATACGGTAATAAAAATTCACACACTACCATGCAAGCTAAACTATTACCTCCTGGGTGAACTCCGTTACAAGTCGTAGTTGGTTTCCTTTAATAAAGCTAACCATCGCGTCGCCATCACTCAAATCACCATCGTAATCGGCGCGACCTTCGTCAAACTAACACCAAAATAATACTAACATAATACATGCAAGCCACAACCAACATTATACGCTAACATAACAATCAAATACCATGCATGCAGCACAACATAGCTATGAGTAGGGTTGCATAAAAAAAGGACCAAAACAGTTAACATTTTCTGCTAAAGCTGACCAAAATAAGACGTATTAAAAGTTTAAACATATCGGCCAGTTAGCTCAGTTGTTAAGCGCACGCTATCGGTGCGGAAGGTCCACAGGTTCGATTCCCGTGCCGGTCATATCAGCACAGTCTCGCCAATTGCTCGCCACCGTTGGGACGCTTCTTCGGAGCTGTGTTGCCCAAGCGCTAAGCTGCGGAGATAGACCACGCCACTCGATCTGATTTCTTGAAAGTTTAAATAACATATGCATTGGGGGCCAGAAGAACTTTGTGGTGACGCATTTGTTAGATTTCGCTAATTGAAGCGTGAAGCGCAACCCTGGTGATAATTTTTTTATTTTATTTTATTAATTTCACAATAAGTCCCCTACTTCAAAGCATCTTTAAAACTACAACGTTGACTTAAAATTTTCATACATTTTTAAACTATAAGTCTCGCAGCTGGAAAGGTTTTACAGGATGAACTCTAACACTTGTTTTTCGAGTTGTTATTCAATCCGAACCCAAGAAAACTTAACCATTGGGCGAAAAAAAAAATCAACAAGGGTAAAGCGTAATTGAGATTTTAAAACTAGAAAAGTTTTTAATTAAATTGCTTTTGCGAGAGTTATAGGTGTATTACTTAAAACTCAACGTGTTTTATTTCAAGTTTTACGTCTAAAAACGCATTTGATTAATTGAAATTTACAATAAAGTCCTGCTAGAAGCTAAAAGCAAACATAAAATCACATTGGAAATTTCAAAAATGCCAGCGCTAATAGATTGTAAAACCTTAAAATACTTTTTACCATCCGAAAATTTGTAACGAAGTGAATTCAACGACTTTTCGGAAGCACCTTAATGTATAACCAAATCACAATCTTAATTTCAATTTCTTTTTGGCTATGCCACTGCATTTAGGCTAAAATCTATTGAATTCAACATACAATGCGACAAAATATCAAAGTGCGACTGTTATAAAAAGTTCCCAAACACCGTAACCTATTTTCTACATTAAAATGCATACACGGACTAATAACTTCCAGGTTTTCTAAACGTGCGTCAATTACTTCTTCACTCATTTCTTGAACAATAGGAGATGTTTCTCTAATAACCCACACACTTAATGCTTGGCCATTTAATGAACTTGAAAGGCGCTTGAATCCTTTTCCTTCCTTAAGAGATATAAGAAGTTGAAACACAATTGTCACGAGAAAAGCTTTGAATTTTAAAGCAAGACGTAAATTCTTTGACTCAACAGGCACACCTTACTCTTGCATAGCCTCTTTTCTAAGGTTAGGCTTGAAAAATCATCAAGTAATTTTGAAAGACCGCCACTTTTTAAATTTGCAAATGAATCTCCAATCAACAACTGTTTCAGCAAAAATTTGCACATTTTGAAAGCATTTTGGTTCCTCAAAACGCCTTAAAAAACACTGTTTTTCTTGATGATTTTCAATTGAAGCTGTCGATAATTGGTGAAGCGACCAAAAACATCACAAAGATCATTCTGCACTGTCTAGCAGAAAACTGCAAGATGGATTTGCAGATTATCATCTATATACAATAGAACTTCTCATCATGCTCTAGGTACATGGTCCGCAACCACGTGTTTACCGCTTAATCAAAAATGAAGGCAAGAAAATTTGCGAAGTATAAAATACAGCGAAATGCTAGACTAACCTGCTTGAAAATAGTCACAGTATTAATAGGCACTTCAACAGCTTCAGCAACAGCAGAATCAAAGACAATACCAAATGGAAGATCGTCGATTCCTCCTGCCACATCCTCGTAATTTTTAGCATTGGCATCTTCCGCATTCTGCAAACCAACATACCAACTAAGCAATAAACTTTGTACCAAAATATAGCTCAGCATGACTTGAGATGCGCAAAAGCAAGATACACACATAGCAATGATTGACTTAAATCAAATTTATCATGAGCGAAAACACATGGGTATGTTTCCTAGCAGCAGGACGTGTATTTGCTAACAACTAGGCAAGACAGCACTATGAAACATAGCACCCAACTAAGGAAGAATTAGAATGCTAAGACTTTCAAAACGAATGTTTTTGTTACCGGTACACTATTTACTTCATTCCAAAAAACTCACGGCAAAATGCCCAATTACAGCAACTTCGTTGTCGGATTTGAACGAATTCACTTCATCATTGCTACTTAATACTTTGCATGGGGGACCAGTCTTCTTCTTAATCCAGCTTATAATATCATCAGCCTTGCGTCCTCCTACAATTTCAGAATATTTATTATTATTTATAGTTACCAGGACATTACGTATTCATAACTAAGCATGCAGAAAATTCATCAAAAAGGGCAGCTTAACTGAAGACTCCTTAAAAACAGGACATGGTAGGCATTTCGTAAAAGCCTCTGCCCGAAAGATGTCAAATAAGTCTAATTCTAAGCAAGGTTACTGCATTGAGGAAACTTCATGTGCCTTGAAGAGAAAAACTACCAAGCACAAAACATGTAAGGCTGAGAACACTAAAACAGCCTCACATCATATACCCTGCCCCACAGAGATGTTCACGGAGAAGGAAAAATATAATTGGACTGGATTTGGACCAATTGAAATCTTAACTATTTCATCGGTCAGATTTAGATTATGGGTGCAAGATCATTATTTAAATTTTGAAAAAGCAAAGTTTACAAATTACACTGTGTAAAACACAATTTTTGTTCCCGGCTTCTAAGTGTTATTTTTTGATTGGTTACGTCTAGAAACCAGGGAAAACGCGCATAATTTCACCTAAACTTTGCTTTTGTGAATATGAGAGTGATTTTTCGAAATTCAGAGTTTTGGCTAAAATCGTGTAATTTAGCGTGTATAATCTGGTGTTATTTCTTGATTGTTTACGCTGTCGGGAAGGTTTACATCTTGTATTCATAGTTCATGCTTGTTTAAGCAACAAATCACGACAAAATTTCATCCTATTTACAAAGTTGACAACCTAAACCGCTTATAGCAATGCTATAGTACATTTAGATATAATAGCAAACTGTAAATGAATCAATTAGAAATGCATGGTTTATCTAGATTTCCGACAATACTCTCAAATCACTTTCATGGATCAGCCTCCATATGTAATCACCCATCATACTTTTATTATACTGTCCTGGGTAACGACGTTTAAAATCTAGTATATCCTGATGGAAACGTTTGCCAAGTTTTTCTGAGTATGCACCCATGTTTTCCATAAACTGATCGAGATCAGCGTCAAGCATATGAACTTTGAAGGACATTCTGCAGTCCCTTTTGCTGCAGGTTTTCACTAATTTGGCTACCAGTTCCCCATAATTGTCAGCTTTGTGATTGCCCAAAAATCCACGAATTACTGGAGCAAAGCTATTCCATGCTGCCCTTCTGTTGTCAATTCTTCAAGAAATTCGTTGCAGTCTAAGATCTTTCTTATTTGTGGGCCAACAAAAACACCAGCTTCTATCTTTGCTTCGGAAATCTTGGTAAAGAAGTTTGGTAGATGCTTGAATGCGTATGAATTCTTGTCTAATGCTTTAACAAATTGTTTGATAAGGTCCAAATTTATGAGCAGCGTAGGCAACAATATTTTGATGGGGTAAATAAAAGGGTCCCATTTGATGTTGCTGTACCAACAGAATATTCAGTTAGTTTTGGCCACATTCGTGTATGGTAGTGTGCAGTGGTGTTTCGACTATCCCAATGGCAAAGGTAACATGGAAATTTCGTAAATCCACCTTGGAGACCCGCCAAGAATGCCACCATTCCGAAATCTCCAATTACTTGCCAGTTGAACTGGTCACACTTTAAAGCAATCAGAAGAGTTTTGACAATTGCATAGTTTTTTTAAGATGCATTGAGTGGGTAAGAGGGAAAGACGGATATCTGTTTCCATTCTGATGCAGTATGCCTTTTAGACTCCGGCTTGAACTAACGATAAAAAGGCGTCAGTCCTTTGGAATACAACGCATCCCAATCGAGTCAAAAAGACCATTTACATTACGTCAAAAGCAAAGTCCATCTGCTGAGGCAAAAAAACTCGAGAAGTCCTGGTGACGTTTACACTGGTCAGTGACTCAAACACATGAATCAAGCAAGTTTCATTGTTGAGTCTGGATGTCAACCATTCTGATTTGGTTTGGTGTAAACAAACCAAATTAGAAAATCTTTTGTGTTGTCTGTAAACTCTCTTAAGGCTAGTTACCAAAAATTCCAGTTGGTGATGGTAACAACTCAGGTGGCCGAGTGCAAAGAGCGTCTGCCTCTACAGTCGTAGACTCAGGTTTGATTGCTAGTTGGGTCAAACCAATCACTTTAAAAATGGTATTCACAGCTTCCCTGCTTGACGCTCAGCATCAAAGGGACAATGTGAAGAACAAGCCGGCAAGTTTACTTGTGGTGCCGTTGGGAAAGGTACTTAGCGGGATTTCCCCATTTTTGTGCGGTGGACAGATGGTTAGCAACTCCTAAACAAGCTCGTTATAGCGCATTGATCGCTTTCTGGTGGTAGGAGGATAAATATGCCACAATACAAACGCTATATCACACGATTTTAGCCAAAAATCTGAATTTCGAAAAATCACTCCCAAAACCACAAAAGCAAAGTTTAAAAAGAAAAAATGCGATTTTCCAACCCTTCAGGTCGTAAGTGATCAGGAAATCTTGGTTAGAATCCGGGAACAAACAAAAAATTTTTTTTATTACACAGTGTTGCTTAGGTTTGGATTTATTATCTCGGATTTGGATCGAATTGGGATTTCGAACGTTAAATCTAGACATCTGTGCTGTTCATGCATCAATGCCACAAACATTTACCATAAACGACCAAGCATGCTAATCCATACGTGATAGATCGTACATACTATTTTAAACAAGCAATATGCTACTTGTACAATCAACAACATCCAAATAGTAACAACATAATGAAAATCCATTTAATAATAATACAGGCCTAAGAGCTCGATGTTTTTAGCAACAACGTATGCACAGTACATCGTCATTGTTTTGTGAATTGTAGCCGATGGAGCTTGTTTCAGCTCAATAGTCAAGCAATATAACTGGCACTTGCTACCGACACCACTAGATTTCATGCAATAAACTTTACTTAACCCACTAAATACCAATTTTTGCCCAAGCAAACTACGACATGCAATCATGTCTTGCCCTCATATCTTGAAATTTTGCGTCCTCGATATTGTATAAACATAATGGTCGGATACCCCTGAACATTCATGTTCTGAATCAAATTTTCTTCAACAGACCCATCTACTTTTCCCATTTTCAGCTCTGGCATTTCTTTCTTAAACACTTTAGCCACTTTTACCCATTCTTCAGCAAGTTGAACGCATGGACCACACCATGGAGCATCTGACAAAGCAAAAACTGATCAGAACTTTATTTAAACCAGTCTTACCTTTATATTCTGAAGGCTTTCCGCCTCTAAAAAATTTTAATGTGGGGTAGCCTCGTACTCCAAATTTTTTGGCCATTGCTGTTTCGACAGTAGCATCAACCTTTGCAAGCTTAATTTCAACTTCCTGCTCTTTTAATGAGGTTGCAGCCTTAGCATATTCAGGAGCCAGAGCTTTGCAATGTCCACACCATGGTGCATCTAAAGTGATTACCAGTAAAACAAAAGTTGCATGAGAAAAATATAAGGCTTTTCCAGATGAACACTGACATGATAAAACAAGCTAATATCCCCCAAACTAACATTTGTTTTTTTGCAAAACAAAACATAAAATAAATAACCTATGAGCAAATATAAGACATAAAGTTAATGATATGGGGTGAAGGTTTTATGGAAGTGTTTATTTCACAGGAAATTTTGGTCACCAAAGCTTGAAAATCATAGTTGCATAACTATTTTTTGGTTCCCGTAGTGCGATTCTCACAGTAGGGAAACCGTAGGGGAAGCTTCCGGTTACGCAACCATGATTTTCGAACTTCGGTAACTGAAAATTTCTGGTGGAATAAAAGCTTCCAAATTTTAATAGGACTCATAATGAAAACTTAAAGACTGGAACCTGCTCTAATAATCAAATATTTGAATCCATACATGACAAAACCATCCAAACAAAAAAGCCATTGAGTGAGTGATGCCAAATATGAACTGTATGTCAAGTAAAAAACCATAAGGCAAGGAGAACACTAACTCTTGAAAATCACAAATAATATAATCTGCTCGATTGTATTTATCTGCATTTATCCTCCTACTGCAAGAAAGCGATTGAAGCACAATAACAAGCTTGATTAGGAGCTTGCGGCCATCTGTCTACTACGCTATGATGGGGAATCCCATTAAGCGCCTTTCCCAAATGCCTAACAAGTAAACTTGCTAGCTTGTTCTCCACACTGTCCCTTTAATGTTGAGCGTCAAGCAGGGAAGCTGTGAATACCAATTTTACAGTCATTGGTTTGACGCAACTAAATCAAACCAAAGTCTACAGCTGCACAGACAGACGCTCTCACCACTTGGCCATTTAAGCTTTAGGACAAAACCTGCTCAAATTTTAAAAAAACAGTGAGCAGAGTTGGTTTATTTCTTAAAATTTTAAGCCCTTGATATCACTTCAGGCTACTGGCACACTGAATGGCTTAGGCTTACCAAAAGCGAAGTAGGTAGTTCTTAAAATCTGATGTACACTGGATGTAGAAAAAATTAGACGTAGACTGGTCTATCAGCTTATGCAGGGATTCATTCTGCTTGACTTCAACTTCAAGACAGCAAAAATACCATAAACACAACTCCAAAGTTACCGTACACTATTAACTGATTAGTCATTTCCAAAGTCTGTTCTACTTTCAGTATGATAGGAGATGATTTCAAGCTTGAATATTTGAGTAGTTTCCTATCCTCAATACCAATTACCGGTACTAATTTATTTTATGAAGTGGGCCATTCTTACCAGCGGATAACATTTGCCACTTTGGTTTGTCACACACATCACTTTTTTGTCACTCTCTTGTGCAACCAAGATCGCTACGCGAAACAAAATAAACAAAGTGGTTATTTTTATGAGTCCCCACAAACAGCCACTGCCCTTACTTCAATTTAGAACCACATTTTCTTCACCCAGCCACCCTAAATTTGACAGTAGGCTAAACAGATTACTGATACTACTTCGGACTGGAACTGGCATATTTACAAAAACTTTTTGACTAAAAGTGGGAAAATTGAAAGTATTGATTAGCTTAAAAAGTTATAAACTTACAAAATTCAACCAGAACATGCTTGTTATTAGTCACAACATAATCGAAGTTCTTGTCCGTTAGCACCAATACATTTTCTTCTTCTTTTATTTCAGGTGGTCCACCATTTCGCCCAACTGCTATTCCGACGCAAATAACAAAAATTAAAACTAAGGATTTCATTACTGTAATTGTTTCGATGTCCTAGGTTGCTCAGACTTGACCACACGCTCTGTAACCGGTTACTAAAACTGGAATGGCCTAAAAGTAGCTTATCTGAACGTGTTGTTGACACGATGTCACCACTACCTTACTACGTCACAGACCGTGGGATTCTTTTATTGGCCAATCAGCGAGCCTGAATATCTAAAACGCCGGTAAGCTGTTCTTTACAGCTGCAGATTTTGAGCTAAGTTCGACCTCTAGGTTTGGCGGCCAACACATCTTCAAAGCATCAAAATTAAAAGGACTTCCATTCGCGGCTTGTGGGAAAAGTGAATCTCGCTTCTTGCTCGATTGATTTTGTTGGGGCTCGTTGATTCTGTTCGCTTTTTGCGGCCTGACGTAATGGAACGCTATGGCCAGAACATTTCAGTGCGTAGGCTACATACAGAGCCGTAGCAGCCGCCCCCCAAATCCCCCAATTGGGGGGGGGCACACTGCCAAAAGGGGCCCCAAATTGTCTTGAAGGACCCGAAGTTGCATCAATTCAAAAACAAAGTTTTGCTGGGCGAATCGCGTTGAATGGGATTTTTTGCGCTCAGATTCTACTACTGTATATTTCAGTTTTAAAATTTTTCGCTATCGTTTACTTTCAAATAGCGTCATAAACTGCATAATGATGTCATAAACAATACACTGTGTGTAAGAGTGCGCGTAGGACTTGAAAAAGGAGGCCGGTGCAGAGTTGGATGCAATCATTTTTCAAAGCTTAAATTCAAATTCATTCCTCTTGAAAAAATTAAATTCAAATTCATTAACACCTTGTGAGCAGATTTAAAATTTTATCTATTTATTTTTTATTTATTCGCAATTTTATTCTCCTATCATGAAAAAGCGACGGGGCGCTATACGAGCTCGCTTAGGAGTTGCCGACCATCGGTCTACCACACCTAGATGGGGTAATCCCGTTTAGTGCCTTTCCCAACAGCACAAAAAGAGAACTTGCCGCTTGTTTCGCGCTATCCATTATGCTGAACGTCAACCAAAAAAGCTGTGAACACCAATTTTCAAGTCATTGGTTTCACCGGACCCGGAATTGAATCCCGGAGTCCACCAATCTAGAAGCAGATGCTCTATCCACTCAACCATCCGATCGGTAAATTAAATTCAATCCTACCCTATTTCTGTGTCAGCAACCATAATCTGACATCGAGTACAAAAGTCCATTGAAAAAGGATTTGCTAGTTTGAAAACGTGTGCTTTTGAAATAGCGCAGGAATTGGACATTGGTCCGGTCTTCCTCAATCAAAAAGTAAAAAAAAAAAGAGAATGAAAATAGAAAAAGAGAATGTTTAGTTACGATGCAAATCTATATCGTACAGCTTCTGAGGAAGAGATTCAAAGCAAACTTTTTAAAACAACTGGTGGACCAGGCTATTATGTCGATACTAGAAAGTTTTAAGCTGACATGTGATGTCGCTTCTGTCTTTGCATTGCTGTTTACACCCAGCAGCTTCGTGCATGAACAGCCATTGTCAGCAATATGATCTGGCAATACCGCACGCAGGTTCAGATTCTTTGCGACGGGTTCGATTCACGGCTGGAGTCTATTGCATTTGATATTTATATCAGATGGTTGCTGATTAGAACGACACAAGCTCGTTTGGCAGTCTCCCTTCAACACCGTTGAACTTTTAATTCAATAGTAATACCTGTAATTGCTCGCTTGCCTTGCTTCTCGAGTTTACAAAATGCGTTGTTACTGTTACCAGTGCTGAACAAAGCTTCAGAAAACTGAAATTTATTAAAACGTTTATTACATCTAATATGGCAAACAGCAGACTATCTTTTTTCTTTCCATTTGTTGGCATTTTTATCCACCTATCACAGAAAGCAATGGGGCGCTACACGAGCTCCCTTAGGAGTTGCCGGCCATCTGTCTACCTACCGCACTTAGATGGGGGAATCTCGTTAAGTGTTTTTCCCAACGGCACAAGCAAACTTGACGGCTTTCTTAACACTATCCCTTTAATGCTGAATGTCTAGTTGGAAAGCTGTGAATACCAATTTTTAAGTCATTGGTTTGACTTGACTAGTGATCAAACCCTCAGTCTATTCACTCCTTCAGGCTCAGAAGCACACGCTCTATCCACTCGGCCATCCGATTGGTTCTTCGCTGGCCATGTTGTCAATCGAAAGTTAATGCGCCCGATCTCCAGATTATGATGCTGTCAAAAGAACATCTGTGTACGAAAAAGTGCGCTCTAGCTAGACCGGAGGTTTTCAACTTATTGGCCATGGCCCAACAGTGGGCCACAGAGCTTGACTAGAGAGCGACATCAGCATTCCCTAATCATGCCATCACGTTGATTTTGTACCTTTTAGCAAAAGTTATTGGGCCACCATCATATTTTATCATTTTAGTGGGTCATGAGCAGAAAAAGGTAGAAAAGCCCTGAGCTAAACGATTTTAATGGAAAATGAATTGGGTGTAACAAACTTGTCTTAAAATTACACCTTTTATTTTTACACAGTGATAACGCGTTATATGTTTTAATTTTACCACAGTATTCGCATTGTGGTGAGAAACTGAGTTGTTACCCCTGGAAAAACCTAAAACCAGGGCATGTAATGGAATGGAATGGAAGACGATTTTTCCATATTCCATACCGTCAATTTTTTTCCATTCCATCTTCCATTCCATACCTAAAAATTTCTTCCATATTCCATTCCATACAAAAAATTTCTTCCATATTCCATTCCATACAAGCAAAACATTAATGCTATTCTTAGAGTTTTGGAAGTAGGCTTATATGGGCTGACTTTGCTTGCGATGTAGTTTTTTTGATCATAATTTATGATATTTAATTACAGATTGCCTGTTTGGTAATGAATCATTGCTTGGTTGCGGCACAAAAGCAATTAGCCTATTGCGGTATGAGAAGGTTTTATAGTCAGAATTGCGTATTCAGGGGGCATTCGTTCATGCACTCATTTCGACTTCCACATTTTAAACTAATGATGGTTCAAAATTACACCACTTTTTTGAGAGAGATTTCCAGCGTAAAGTTGTGTCAGAATAGTCTTTTAGTCAAAAAAATCTTGCTCAGAGGTTAAAATATATTCCAAACTTTTTATTGCTTCGTTTTAATTTGCTGACAATCCTTTTAAAATTTCTTGCTACGTCACTGGCTTCATAGTTACGTTAATTACCGTTAGGCCTACATGAATCAGAGAAAGTAAACACAGTGATCTGGTAAAAGTTTTGTGTCATTATTAATTAAATGTTAAGTTATTGATTAAAGGGAGATAAAATTGTCTGCAACTTTAGAAATAAGAATTTCGGTTATTCGATTCAAAATCAATACCGGTATTATAACAGAACAGAAATAGCAATTTTACTGTAAAATAGAAATTTAAGTTAATCTGAATACGAATGTGCTTTCGAAAGTTGATTTTGTTTGATAGATTGTCACGAGCAGCAATCAAAGAAGCGTACCGGTACCGTATCCAACAGTAAACACTATCGGTACAATACACAAAAATTGCTGATATGCTAGTATATTCACGTTTCTCGCGGAGAAGACAAGGTAATTTAATAGATTCCATCTCTTCGGCCTAGGTGAAAACAGTTGCGGTAATGCAAATAATAATAAAATTAGGACAGACCACAGACGTAGAAAGTAGAATAGGCTTCATCGCTGACGAGCAATCTAATACAGGTTGAAAACAGAATCACTTAGGAAAGATAAAAGTAATTGCTGTTACTTCACTAAATAGTGTCCCTATAAAACAAACTAACACATAAAAGATAATGCTGATCAAGCAGGTAAAACAAAGAATTTGCCATATGAGAAATAGAAACAAGTTATTGATGGTAAACAAGAACTTACTGGACTTACATTTCTAGCAAAGCAAAAAACTTAAACGAAAAAAAAGTCGAAACACCAAAATGAAAAAGTCGAAGCATGAAAGCGAAGAAAAAGTCAAAGCTTATATCACAGTAGGCATCAGTAGGATGGCAATAGAGGAAACACTGATAAAACTACACCATTGGTCTCAAGATAAAGTGCTGTGTAGTGCGTACGGATCAACCATTTAAACGCTGAAGCATAATTGCTTGTAAACTATCTTCTGCCAACCCATTTCTTAAATCGCTCAAAATGTATTTCACGCCACTAAAAAGTCGTTCAACAGGAACTTAAGTAGTCGGTACTGCAATAACGACTTGTGCGAGTTTAGAGAGCATTTTACTATCGTGGTTTTCCCAGAAGGTAAAGATTGAGTCAATTTTGGTGTAGTCGTGGTTGTCAAACGAATTAATCAGTTTTATGGCTTGAGCTAACCCTAATGTTCCAGACATGCAGCTGCTTCTCTGTTTTTCTTGTTGTTTTGCCATCAGCATTTTTTGCATAGGTGTTAGCATTTCCGAAATTTCATCTGCTTTTTCTGGTTCATCGTGATCGACGTTGGTCATGATCGTGGTGGATCCTCTTGACGCAAGTAATGCCATTCTTTTGTGGAGCGCTTGTAGTTCAATTTTAGCAATATCACGCTGCGCGTCAGTGAGCAGCACTTGATATTCTGGATCTAAATAGACACCAGCCAAAAGAGGAGGCGACGTTAATGCTTCTTCTCGCGCTTTCATTCTTTCAACCAGTTTTTCCGCCAAATCGGACTCAAATGCCTGCATCGAATGAACAGCAAAGTTCCAACTACCCAACATTTGCCCAGGCGTTAATTGACTAGATTGCAGTTGAGTAGTCAGAATTCTTATAGGAGACAAAACTTTTATCATTTCTTCGACTTCCTTCCATTGTGAAGCAGTAAGCATCAACTTCTCGTTTAGGCTCTCATACTCTTTACAAAAGCCCGAAAGTTCCATCAATCGTTTCAACATGTCGTACGTGGAACCCCAGCGCGTTTCGACATCAATAATTGCCATCGGCAAACTTTTCTTTCTTAATTCTTTCCGCATGTTGCAGCTTCGCAAAGTGCAAACGACATTTCTAGCACTGGTGATTAGACTCTTAGTAGTTTCATCACTTTTACGTCCAAGGCAATCTTCTACAGCTAACGCAAGTGTATGCGCTGCGCATCTGACAAGATGCGCTCCTTCTAGAGCCGTTTTCAAATCAAAAACACTTGATTGTAAAAGTTGTTCAGCAGCAATGATGTCGTCGATGTTGTCTACGTCATCGATAGTTTCCATGCATAATTGGTCAACCTCTTCTTCCACAGCACAGCTGATAAAGTTACTGGCTGCGAGCGCATTAGAACCATTATCTGTGGTGATTGAATAAACTTGTAAAAGTTCGATCTTGAACTCATTTTGCAAAATATCTTGAATCATTTTAGATAATTCTTTTCCCGTAGCAGTGGTTCTAATTTCTCGAACAGCCAATGTTTTGCACACAAGTTTGTTTTCGCTGCAATATTGGACATTTAGCCCCACAAAATGTCTTCCTAAGCGAGTCGCTAAATTAAACTTTAAACATAACAGTTTTTCTTTAAATTCTCTTCTCAAATCTTCCTCTAATTTTTTTGAGCCTTCCAAAACGATTTGACGAACACTTCTCGGATTAAGCGACACCGGATTGTTCTTCTTTTTAAATTGTTGAATGATAGGATTGACCAGTTCTTTAATTCCTGTTTTTTCAAATGTATTAAACGATAACCCGTCGACAGCGCAAATTTTTCTTACAATATCTTTAAACTCATTTGGACTAATTTCAAAGGAAACGCAAATCTTTTCATTTTCACCACTGTTTTCCTTTTGGACGCGGATCCGCTTTATATAATTTTCCATACCACCAGAAGTATGAGGCTTTTCTTCTGAAGCTGCTTTATATTCTTTGAAGTGACTAGAACGAGAATGCTTCCTCATGTTAGTCCAATGAGGATAAGCTCTTTTTATTCCCGATTGCAATTTCCGATATTCAGGTTGAGCAGTTGACTTCTTCGATTCTGGGCATAACTTACAAGTGCCTACTTGAGACGTGTTATCGATTTCCCAAAATTGTTTAATATCCACCTGAGGTTTATTTTTAAAAGCCATTTACGTGTGTATGTCAAAGATCAGTTCACGGCCGATGGGCCGCAAAGTTCGGTCAAAAATAATTTGGCAATTATACTGTATGTCGACTTCAGGAAACGCCGAACGACTAACACTTAATTTAACAAAAATTGGAACAATAGGTCTACTAATGAAAATACTGTAGCCTAATAGCTGTGGAATGTGGACTTGTGGTTAAAACTTAATGTTATTTCAGCTTTGATATTAGATATTATAGACACCACTATAGGCCTATATCAATGTTTTCTGTTTAGATCGGCAAAATTTCTCAAACATTTTAGCTCCTCAGCTTTCTAATCAAGAAACTTTTTTGACTGAAGTATTAATTTATGATTGATAATAAATCCAGTTTCGCGGGTTAGATTTTCGGCTGGGCCATCTACTATGATACACCTACATCACAACGATAAAACCTTAGCTGTACATGCGTGGCTTTGTCAAAAAAAAATATTAACATTCTTTGTGGCCTCTGTTTTCAAAGCAAACTTGCAACTGCAATAGAATGTTTACTAAAAATCGAGATTAGGCCACAATTATTTGCTACACTGGTCGTACTTTAAGCTATTCCAATCTTCACTGGCCCTATAATTATTACTCTTAAACGTTTTATAAGAAAGTTATGATTTTCAAGGAAAGCATATGTTGAAGTTTATCATTCTGAATCTACAGTCTTTACTGGTACTTGAAACAATCACCCTGAGCCTGGCCAGAATAACTTCTCAATGTTCTCATGATAAAAAACTTCGTACTGCCATGCTGTACCTCAAGCTCAGTCCACATGCAAGTGAATTTATTTATTTAATTAATTTGAATTGGATTTATTTAATTTTGCTTTTAGTAAGACCTAAGTACTGAAAATCTGTATCATTGAAAAAATCAAAAAACTGTGATTATTATCTCTGCCGACATTCTGTTTACCACTACCTGTTCGCTTCGCGCTGGGTGAGTTCGCATATTGCATCTCAAACTTCAAAATAAACAATTAAAATCAATGCAATATCTAAGGTGTAAACTGAAAATTATCGCCGAAATGAAACAGTTTGCTTTTGCGAAAATTGTTTTGCGAGAAGCTGCAGCCGCTGCAGGACCCCGCCAGATTTTACAAGTTGTTTGATTGACAGCTTGTTTTTGTACTTGCGTTGCTCTAATAACATCAAAAGAGAAAAGATTTTTTGGTAAAAGTCGCAGACTTGCGCCAGCACAACGCCAGGTGAAAGCATTCGTCCAATTGAGTGACATCTTGTTTTTAATAATTTTGAATAAATTTGAAGTTGTGATTGTGAACACTTTGAAGTTTTCCGCGAAGCAATAGAATGTAGTGCGAACTCTGTCACCGTTTGTGCACACGGCACTTACCGGCTTACCGCGTAGTTTCCATGCTGCGTCACCTTCTACCATTTAGCAATACTGTGACGCAGTGCCACTGCAACTCCGCAAGTAACGCTATTGTTGTTGCTTAATTGTTTTTTTTTTCCTTTTTTTACTTATAGATCAAAATTTATTATTCTGTTAAACTAATCCAGGTATGGAAAGCATGGAAGATGGCATTCCATTCCATTCTTAAAATCTTCCATTCCTTTCCATACCTGAAGTCTTCCATATTCCATACCAAAATTCCTCTTCCATTCCATTACATGCCCTGCCTAAAACGATTCATATCGAAAGCTAAGTATTGGGGACTTGAAAGGGTTTTTGGGGGGGGCCCAAAGTTGAGCTGCTACGGCACTGGCTACATGTAAAACTTCTGATGAATTTAGCCTACATCATTGACGAGTAGTTCGCCTACCTCTCTGATGAAGAGCGCCTCACATCATGGTAGATGCTACTGCGGTAATAAAGTTAATGACATCTCCTAAATACAAAATTCGATTACTCTGGAGCAGCGGTATCCAACCGTTGTCTCTTAATTACACACATTTGACGTGACTGACCCTCAATTACTCATGACATAGATGTTTTAAACCATGGCTTATCAACCTTTTTTGCTCATGGCCCACTAAAACACGGGTGGGCAGTTGCTGGGCACTGGGCAGCTTTTTCAACTGCCACGATTATGGCCGCACTGATTGGTGGAGCAAAAAAAGGGTCTACACATGTCCTGCATATCAGTCACCTCCAGTGCTCAGTAGCAAAAACACTTATGAGGGGATGGTACAACTTTACACGCAGACGTAAGGAGGGATGGTCATTACAATTGTAAGGGAATGGTTTACGCCAAAATGTTTTATGAGGGGATGGTGTTGTTTTCCGGGAGGATGGCATCCCCCCTCAACTCGAGTACTGGTCACATCTGTTTTAAACTAAATCAAAATTTGGCTGGAAAAACCGATGTTCTGCAAAAAAGAAACTCTTCACCGACGGGAGTGAAATTCCCGGAAAGGACGGAGTTATTTTTCATAGTGTGGTTGATTCCCCACCTGGATTTTTATTTTTTTTTATTTAGTTGCATATTTATCCTCCTATCACGAGAAAGCGATCAATGCGCTATACGAGCTCGCTTAGGAGTTGCCGGCCGTCTGTCTACCACACCAAGATGGGGGAATCCCTTCTAAGTGCTTTTCCCAATGGCACAACAAGTAAACTTGCCGGCTTGTTGTCCACACTGTCCCTTTAATGCCGAGCGTCAAGCAGGGAAGCTGTGAATACCAATTTTAAAGTCATTGGTTTGACCCGACTCGGAATCAAACCCGAGTCTACAGCTCAAGAAACAGACGCTCCATACCACTCGGCCATCTGAGCTGTTAAACCATCTCACCTGAAAACCCTTAATTCGCCACTAGTGGGTAATTCCCCACCGGTTGGGAACCCATGCTAGGGATGCCTACTACACCAAATACAAACGTTTTCTCTTAAAATAGTACATCAACTTACAATAGACCTACATGAAAATTCAGTCCATAATTTTAGCGTAAGCGGTTTGTAAGGACCTCTGGCCTTTTATATTAGCCACCAATTAAACTTAATATGATGTCACAATCATAGGGCTTTAACAATGACATCATCAAATTCATTATGATGCAGAAATCCCGTGGACCTTTGAAATCACTCAGATTAGATATGCGGACAGGGTAATGCCATCCAAAAGCACAATTCTCAAGATTATTTATACTCGTACTTATTAGGCTATCTGGCTCACAAAGTCAATACTAATGACCTTACTTTTACTACTTTACTTTCCACTTGCAGACCGACTCGCATACGCGAAAAGTGGGAGAAGAGGACAGACCCCTTGTGAGTGAAAAACACTTGGGCAGCCGGATAGGATCAAAGGCAATTTTAATGCAGGGGTAGTTTTGCAGCCCTAATGGTGGCCTGCAATTTCCAACAACTCTTAATACAAAACATAAATTTGAAATTGTAACTTGTGAAATTGAAAATATTGTCTTAAGTTACAAGATGTAAATCTACGAATTGCGCAAGGCTAAACAGACCGAACTTGACCGGACACCGACAACTCAAAACCATTTACCGTGTCAAAAATTGGTTATAACTATTATTTGAGTGCGACAAGCAGGCGTGAAGAAATTATGAATAGAACTCGAAAGATAGCCAGAGCGCAGTTTATTTAAAAAATCGCTTCACAACTACAAAACTTTTTATCAACGCTTCTGAAATAATAAAAGCTATTCAGAAGTTTTCAAAATTTCCCAAAGCACGCGAAAGATAATTTA
Organism: Trididemnum miniatum; assembly: GCA_964006365.1. Lineage (NCBI taxonomy): Eukaryota > Metazoa > Chordata > Ascidiacea > Aplousobranchia > Didemnidae > Trididemnum > Trididemnum miniatum. The sequence continues at coordinate 14,204,067 of OZ023243.1, read as the reverse complement.
ACAATTTGCAACCTTACTTTTTAAACATCCACGGATCAGCGCAGAAAAAAAAACATGGAAGCTTTCAGCCTATTGGTGAAACGCAACCGATCTTTTTTCTTATCTTTTATATTTCTCACGAAATTCTATTCTGTTCTACAATGCAAGTTAGTTTTGAAAATCCTCCTAGTCTTTCGAAGCATGAGAAAAGCATTCGATAATGTTCCTTATGAGGACAGGTGGCAGTGAAATATATTTCGCGATCATGCTGTATCGAATCAGCGTTTTCTTTTGCTGGATTTGTGACTCGATGAATCGTTAGCTTTTCTTTTCCGTGACGACGGTTGTTCGTCTTCATCGTCGTGTCGTCGATCAGCTGAAAAAGTTTAAAGAGTTAAATTGTGATACAGCAGAAGAGTTATTTTTATCGTGATTGTTCACCAGCTGTTTCGTTGTGCTAAGCCTTACGAGTGCTAGCGTAATAGTTGAAAACAGCGCTATCACAATGATTCCCGGACAGCTCAAATCGAATACATTCGCCAACGGCTCGCCATCAATGCAACGTTTATTCGAAGCTGTGTTGTAAAGGCGCTAAGCCGCGGAGAGGACCCGGCACTCGTTAAACGCTTCGGCGTAATAATAAGAGTATAATGAAGATTGGATTTCCAATTTTGTTTTATTTCTAGGTTACTTTGGGGGATGAATAATAGCCTATAGTGGTGATCAACTGATCATTATTCATTAGTCTCAAATAAACTTTGTAGGCAAAGTGGATCCAACTTTAAAGCTACAACACAAAATTTTATTGAAGTTACCATTACAAAAAACGACACATTAATACAACTTAGCTAGGACCGTGCTAAAGCAGCATTGGAATTGCATAAGGCCATCCGATCCCCAAAACTTTTTTCACATCACTAAGAAAATGGTAAGAAACGCGATTTTTTAAAACAAGAAGATGGCAAGAAAAATGGACCTTAGTTGATGCTAGAACAGCTGGTTAAACTTCCAACGACACTATCGCAGGTGGATCTGCCATATTTTCATCAAAACTTTATGGGAAACTAGGAACGGTACCTCTTCTCGCCTCTTCCTCCAGCTCATCCCAATCCTTCCCACTTTCCTCATCACTTCCCAGCGACATCTCTTCATCATATTCGCTATCTTCCTCATCATCACTCGAATAATCCTCATCACTGTCCGATTCCTCTTCTTCTCCACTCCCGGAGTTGTCACCTTCCGGAACAAAATCACTTTCCTCATCATCTGACTCCGAGCCTTCGTTCTAAAAATTGCGAAGTAAAAAAAAGAGGAAGACATAATGTTATTTGTATTCAAACCTTGATTAAATATGAAGTTGGTCAAAGTAAAAATTACATTACCAAACAGTACCAAAAACAGAAACACTCACAGATAGTTTTGTTTACATAAAATAGCAAGATTTGATCGCATAGCGCGAAAATACGAGAAAGTAAATCGGACAGAGTTGCGTTTTACCGAATCTATGCGTTTCAAGGTTCGCGTATTCAAAGAGTGGCAATCGGAGAGCACTTAGCAAGATCAATGGATCACAACTCAAGTGTCTACTTTAGAAAGTGTACAAAATGGTGAATTTCGCACAACCCACATTTATTCTAGAACAGGGGTGGGCAAACTTTTCGTGCGGAGGACCGCATTTGAAAAAAATATAGCAGCCGCGGGCCGTACACTCTCATTATAAAAAAGGAAGCTTACTCCGTGTGGAATAAACACACATTCATATTAAACACAATTTTGTATTTCACACTCAGCACGTACGTTTAATGCTATTTTGATTTCTAGCTGTTTCCAATTACCGTATTTTTCGGACTGTGGGGTGTACCTGACTATAAGATGCAGTATCAACAACCGTGTCCTCACGCGTTTATTTTCATAAATAAGGCTCTCCGGACTACAAGGAATAAAAACTCAACGCATTTTCCTCGTGTCGTATTATGATCTAACAATGGATGAAACAGCGCGTGAGACGCGTACATTGCAAACTTGCAATTTATGCCCGACGCATTGAACGTGAAGAGACAAACACACTGTAAAGTGCAACGAACAAGAGCAGGTAGGCAGTTGAAAACATGCGGCACACTTTCGATTTTTGCGACTGATTCGTTGACCTCAAGAATGAGTAGAAGTGGGTGCTTACGCGGTGGTCATCCTTATTGCAGCAAAAAATTGTTTAAAACTCGGTGATAAAGCGCAATGTAATCTACACATTCTGCAAGTGCTTGCAAGGGCGGGCCACATAAACTAGTCTCGCGGGCAGTAGTTTGCCCAGCCCTGTTCTAAAACTAGTTCAAATCATTTATTAAATATTATTTACTTAAAGAACTAAACAATGTACATAAACAGGTTATTCTGACATACCCCACAACTTAAGATTCGCAACTTCCGAATGGATGATTTATTTTTATGTAATCTTCGTCTCATAATGCAAAACGAAGAAAAAAAAGTCACTGATCACTCACATCACTTTCTGGTTCCAAGAAGCTCCATCCTCCTTGTTCAAAGAACGCTTGCGGATCATCAGTGATCGTCTTTAAAATTTTGCTCCAGTTTAGAGATTGCACTCCCTCCGTGTAGTGGATGTCGCACGAACTAAAAATCAACATTGTTGGTATTATGGTACAAGTAACAAAGACCCTGAGAGACGGGTTCAAAACATGAGCAGAGAACCATACAGAGCAAAGCGAATAACGCGTGTAAAGCTCATAAAAAAAAGAGAGCAAGCCTTCTTTGCAGTCACCATGACGTTGTAATTTTTCCCGAACAAACGTCGGCAAAACACGTATCATGGATCACTTCAGCAGGGCAGATTCAGCATTACAAGCCACTAGACTAGTTTAAAATTTTGATTTGAGGAATGTCAATATCTCCAACTTGGGGACAAAAACAAGCTTAAAACAAGATTTTGCAAGAAAAACAAACTGACGTCGTCGCAGTGGCTGAACACAACGCTATCGGTGCGGGAGGTCTGGGGTTTGATTCCCGGACCAGTTGAATCGGACACAAAGTCGCCAACGGCTCGCCACCGCAGCCACGTATCTTCGAGTTCGAAGCTGTGTTGCCCAGACGCTAAGTTGCAGAGACAGGTTCCGCCACTCGTTACACGCTTAGGAATTTTATTTATTTTGAAACGCACTAAAGTGTTGACCTAATCGGTATAAAGTGAAAACACGTAAACCAAAACAGGAACTTTTGTTATTCAACTTACATCCTCTGGTAACTTACTTTAACCACTCGCGGATTGGATCAAGCGATTGCATTGGAATGGAATTAATAACTTCAACTTTGCGTTTGTAATCTTTGAACACAATCACCATATCACAACTCTTTAAGTGGAATTGTACACGCTCGAAATGAACTAGCTCAATTTGATCCAAAGTTACCACGAACGGGGGCTAAACAACAACATAAAAACAGTTAGTAGACAACCGTAGTTACTGCAGTTATTACGTCGTAAAATCGGTCACCTACATGGCCTATTGTATTTCTTTATTGTACTTAGTTGCATATTTAATAATTATCCTCCTATCACGAGAGCAATCAAAGCGCTATAACCAACTCGTTTAGGAGTTGCCGGCCATCTGTCTAACACACCAAAAGATGAGCAATCCCGCTAAGTGCCCTTCACAACGGCACAACAAGTAAACCTGCCGACTTGTTCTCCACACTGTCCCTTTATTGAAGAGCGTCAAGTAGGGAAGCTGTGAACACCAACTCTGAAGTGATTGGTTTGTCTCGACTCGGAACCAAACCAGAGTCTACAGCTCCATAGGCGGAAGCTCTTACCACTCAGCTATCGGAGTGCTTTCAGCGGCATCCGCGCATACGTAGAAGTCGTAGTATTGTTGCGCACAGTTAACGCGATAAAGAGTACGATAAGATTTATTAGGAATTATAACAATGGTATAAGAAAAAGAGGCAACAAAACGATTAATGTTATGGCATACAGGTAGGAGAGGAGTTAAATCAAAGTGGGTAACTGGGCATGGTTGCAACACCCAGTAAGTCCCAGCATATGTTACAGATACCGCGTGACGCGTTCGATTTATCATTTTAGATAATTATTGCACTACAAACTGGGGGGGCTGCTAATTCGAAGAGCGCAAACTCACTTTGTAGGGTCCCCAGTTAGTTGAATTTTCGGCTCCTTATAATTGCAAAATAACCTCAATAACATATATTCGTTTATTTAAGCCCCCAATCACTTCATAATCTTGACCCACCAGTTCAAAGCATGTTAACATCTCACCCATTCTACGATATTGATGAGGGCCGAGCTGGTAGGTTGCAACAAGCAAGTGCTTCGGAATGGTACGCCGAAGAAAGAAAGCTCACGGAATGGGGAATCGAATTCCACTTCGCTTTTTGATATCGTTTCAACTTTGTCGACAAAACTTTTAAAAACTGTGTTAAGTTTATGTCGCAATTCTCTTTCGGCCTGCAATAAATTTAAGCGAAGGTCACTTACAACTGTAGTCCTACAACAAATATCAATGCAACTTAACCAGATGGGCAAGACCAACACAGCATAATTGGTTGATTCAAAGACAATTTTGGTCGAGGGTATTAACCTACACTGCAACTGTTATCAAGCCTCTGTAGAGGAATACTGCTTTTGGCATCAAATCTCAAATTTTTGGTGATAAAACCTGTCAAGAGCTCTAACTACCCTGCTACTTTGCAGAGATATAGCGGATTAGCGATGCATTTGGCATTTGCCAAAGTGAAGATTTTGCCGAAAACCAAGTTTGGTGTCAACTTGTTTATTTGTGCAAGCTTTAATGAATTGTGAATATGTATTGGCAAAGACGTTTAATACGGCTATTTTTGTCAGAGAGGCAACAACACCCGTGAAATATGATTGAATTGTTCCATCCATATATAAAAGATAGAAAAAAAAAACGTTCTCGTAAAGATAAAGGAAAGCATAACATTGTTTATGCAAGCAAAGGAAAGCCTTTTTTGTTCTTGTTTCTACAATCTAGAGCAGTGACTCCCAACTTTTTCTGAGTAGTGACCCCCGTGACTGTTAACACTTTTATAAGACCATGGGCCATGAGTCCCCGTATAAAAATAAAAATGCATTTCTTCCAACGCTCGTGGCTCCACAGAAAACACTATGTGACCCGCTTAGTGGGCCGAGAGCCACGGTTGAGAGCCGCTGATCTAAAGCTCGACACTCGACAGTCGTTACATTCAACAGCACATCATACCTGTTCGGCGTATAAATCATCCCTGTCTCTCATATGTTGCAACTTTCCCAAATCAGTAGTCAGTTCTCCGACTTCTGTATAAAACTGGACGTCCACTTGTCGTTTGTTACCAAACATAATGGCATTCTACAAAACCACTACTATTAACGCAGGTAACTATTTCTAGCAGGGCTGCGAACACACGAGCATTCAAATAGTTTATTTTGATTTTGCGAGCTCAGCTTTGAGTTCAGCGATCTCTACTGAGTTTATGCAAATTTCAAGTAGTTTTTATCGGGTTTGCGCTAAGCTCCAGCAACTTTTGTCAAGTTTAGGATAAGTTCAAAACTCATTCAACTTTATTCGAGATCAAGTTCTGCAAAATAGACCGCGTTCAGGAGTTCGCAGCTCTGATTTCTACGTTATTACAACGAGAATCAAATTTATTTCAATCGTAGTAAGTTAACAGACGCACACCACAAATATTAATTCAGTTCACTCATCACATACTTTTAAATGGAAATGCAAGACGATAATCATCTCATGATCACAAGGTTGGAAAATAGCGTGTCTAATATTATTGTAGAGAATATCAACTTTGTCTCCTCTGACAGAAGTATAGCGGAAACCTGGGAAGTTTTTAAAGGTATCTTCAGCTTGTACGTTATCAATCGAACTCTGCATATTCAATCCATTTTAATCCACTATACTCGCGCTATTACAATACAACGAAGCGTGTAACGAGTGGCGGGCGCATCTCTGCGGCTTAGGGCCCGAGTTACACAGTTACGGACACGTCGCAGCGCTGGCGAGCCGTTGGCGGCACTGTCTTCGATTTGACCAATCCGCGAATCGAACCCAGGGCTGCCGTGCCGATAGCGACGTTTACAAGCAGTAAGCACTAAACCAGCCGGCCCAAAACGATAAAAATGCGTTAAAAAACGTTGAATTAATTATTGAGTAATTCAACAACTTAATCTTCGGGGTAGATTGCTCTGAAATCGGTCAAAATATGAGCATCAACCAGTTACACATGCTTTTAAGTGGCTTAAGATGGAGGAATAAAAGTGTGATCCCTACATTTAGCTGTCTTCGTAAAAGTGCTAAATCATAATCCGGCAAAAAAAACAACAACAATGAATTACCGTTGACGTGTGCTTCCAAATGGCCTTGCATTCGCTTATGGGCAAGATTTGGCCGAATGTAAAGATCTTTCAACTTGGGGTTGGCTTTGTTTGGATTGATGACTAGTTTGTCTTGTTTTACAATTCCCTGAAAAACGATGATGGTGAGTTGTCAATAAATACTTCGACATTGATAATATCGTAAAAAGCTGTCAAGCAGCTCCACTGAGCAATAAGTATAAATTTGAGGATAAAAAATTAAAAGAAATATTAAATATCATATCAGGTAGCAAATCTAATTTCTATTATACTCGTAGTATTACGCTGAAGTGTACAACGAGTGGCGAGGCCCATCTCCGAGACGTAAAGCTTGGAAAACATAGGTCTGAACAAACGTCGCAGCGGTGGCAAGCAGCTAGCGACACTGCGTCGAATTAAACTTGCCAGGGAATCGAACCGACAGCGATATGCTTAACAACTGAGCTAACAATCAAGTTTCGATTTTTTTCTTACTTCTCTCTCTCTCGCTTCATCTTCTCTCGTTTTGAATTTTTTCTGGAGTTCTTTAATCAGACGGAAACTGAGCTGAAGATTAGCAGCTGGTGGTTCAGAGCGACCAGGTACTCTTCCAACGAGTGCCCGGTATGTCCTGAAGGAACACAAACCATTAGAACACATTTTTCGAACTATTTAGCGAAAAATCAGAACACAAGCAAACTTCAAAAGACATGAAAGTGAACTAGAAAGCTGTAGTTTGCCTCTCGGGCCGATTGAAACAGTGAACGATCAAGCAAGACATCAACACGATGTTTCAGACTTGTCGGTTCCTTCGAAGCTGCAAGCATTACGATAAAGGTAAAAAAAAAAACAGTATATCGACGAAACAAAAATCCTGGCAACTGGTAGCAGTTCTCTTTTAAAAGATGAAAACCTTCAAATTCTTGTTTAAGAAACGCAACTATCAAAGAAATAAAAGTATCATTAGGTTGTAGTGGATGTTGTTACGACACACGCGATTGCGATTCTTTTATGCCATGAAAGAAGTTATGCGACTGAAAAAAGGCAAACTTACAATTCTTTGATGAACTGAGTGTCTTCAGTGTTAGGGAATCTCTGGTTTTCCTTGCCAATTGAACTGAAATTAAATCATAAACCGTCAACAGAAGTATGCTACATTCTTTTATGCATCATGAAACACTTTCAAACACTTTTTTACAAAGCGTTTTGCGCTACCAGTTAATGGCATGGTCTATTGGTACACCATTCCGCAGGACAGGTTCGATTCTTGGATGGAGTATTCCAGGGTTTATACGGAATTTTTCTGACATATTTCCCTGACTTTCCTCAAAATCGCATCTGTTTTCCCTGACTTTTGTTTAAAAATCCCTATGTTTTTCCCTGACCCAATCCTGCAAAACATACTTTTTCCCTGACTTAGAGAATATAAACGAACAGTATAATACCAACCAGCAGCAAAAATAACTAAGTATACCTAATGCCTACATACACAGAAACATCAATTCAGCAGCAGAAATAAAGATTTCACAGGTAAACTATCGTAATTTTATCTTAGAAAATCGCAAGAAGCTTGGCTTGAATACCAAAAATAAGAAAAGTGACATGTTTCACAAGTGTCTGGCTTCGCAGTTCACAACACTCTGCACTACTTCAAGTAAAAAATCTAAGAAAATCACAGCAATAAAAACACTGCAATTACAAACCATTTTGATAAAGAGACTTGCTCTCTCAGTAATTGTGTGAAGCAAGGTGCAATACCATAATTCACAACATTTTAATTTGTCTTTGCCAAGTTCCAGTATACTAGCAATCTTGCTATCAGGGAAACATTGATTGAAATAGGTCCACAGAACCAGTAACAGAATTATCACTACAGGGTGGTTGAAAAGTAACTAGGCATTAAAAATTTGTAATAATTTCCAAATTTTGACTTTAAGCTTAATGAAATACAAAGGAGCATATTGAATATTACAGGAGAAAGTATAATTGCTCAGTTGAATTACTTAAAATTTGTAACAAAGATCAAATATTCATATTTCAACGTATGCACTATTTGCTTCAACTAGCTTCATTAAACGACCAGGGATAGAACGAACAACTTTTAAAAGAATGTCATTGGGATAGCATTCAAAACTTGTTGGATTCTTATCTACAAATCTTCCAATGTGCGAGGTTTTGTCTTGTACACTTCCTCTTTTGTGTAACCCCACAGGTAAAAATCACACGGTGTAAGATCTGGGCTTCTCGAAGGCCATTCATGAGGTCCGCGTCGACCCAGCCATCAACCTGAAAAGTGTTGGTCTAACCACGCTCGCACAGTGAGAGCAAAGTGGGGTGGTGCACCATCTTGCATAAATATTAAGTCATCGATGTTATCCCAACCAGACACTGTGGGCCACACAAAACTATCAAGCATGTGAAGGTAGCGCTCCGCATTCATGGTATCACGCAGAACATATGGACCAATAATTCTGCTTGCCGTCATTCCGCACCACACAGTCACTTTTGGACGAGTTTGCATTCTCTCAACAGTTTGTTTAGGATCTGTTTCATTTGTTCCCCAGTAATGGCAGTTGTGGCGATTTACGAAACCACCGACATGGAACACTGCCTCGTCACTCCAAAGGATATTTTCGAACAATTCAGGCCAATTTTCATACCAACCCAACATTAATTCTCCGTATTCCATTCTTCGGTCACAGTCTTCAGGCTTAAGTTCCTGCACATAATGGGGTTTCCATTGACGATAATTCAGTTCTTTGTGTAACACTCTAAGTATTGAATGCCTTGACAGTCCACTTTCACGAGCTGCTTGACGAGTTGATTTTTGCGGGCTCTGATCAAACATTTCCTGCACTTTTGCCACCTTAGCTGGCGATCGACTTGTGGATGGACGCCCGCTCCTTCGTTTGTCGTTTACAGATCCTGTGGTCATCAATTTTGCATGACAATTTCTTATTGTCTCCGGACGTAGTGTTGCACGACTACCCTTCAACGTACGCCACCATCTCTGCACCTCAACTACGGAATTCCACACCTCATAACGTGCTGCAATTTTGGCTCGCTCCTGAATGGTCAAGCGAGAGGTCATTATCAAAAATGCTATTTAACATAACATAAACAACGCAAGCTATTATCAAAATCTGAAAAATATGTAATCTCCATAAGTATTGTTTCGACTAATACCATTGTTTTTATCAGGAATTCGGCGGTAGGAAAATCACACGCTATTTTTATTGCCTAGTTACTTTTCAACCACCCTGTATATCCACGAACAACATGCTTCAGAACCCACCGTATTTCGGCATTCAATTTACCTCCATCTTGAAAGCAGTGTTGCCAACTTAGCTACTTAGTATCTAGATCTAGACACTTTTTAGTTTCCTTAAATACCAATTTTTTCGTCTAGATTCTAGCTACTAATCTATAGCTATCCAGTTTGTTTATTGCTTTATCCCTTCGCCGAAGAATGCCAGAATTATTGCTTTAATTTTGTGAGCCCTTCTTCCGCGTGTTCAGCTCAGTACCGGTAGGCCTGCTAGCCTACAGGTATAGTAGGAATAGGATTTCAAGTATTTGTCTCGTCTAAGGCAAGTTGCAGCAAAATGACAATTTGTGTTATGCGGAGATGAACATGGCCCAATTCTCTGATACAATGGAGCTTCAAATTTTATGGTTTTAAATCATTAGAATGATAAGAAGGTAAAGTTAATCACGAGTACCAGAAGGCTGCTAAGACTGTAAGACTAATTTGCTAACGATATGGTGAGGGCAGTTTGAGTAGCGAAGCAGGCTACTACTGTACAGCTTAGGTCTAGCTGCCTAGTGTTAATATTAGCCTAAACATTTGACCAATTCAGTACCGGTACATTATTTTGCCTGTTTGTACTTTGTAGACCTGTAGATATATACGCAGCATAGAATAGTTGCCTAGCTGAGTACGGTATGCATAATTCACGTCTATGCATTATTCAACTCACGTATGATGTGTTTAAAGGTGTTTCGATGTCACTGCGACTAAAATGTGTCTTCATTAGGCAGAATATTTCTCCAAAAACTGAATGTGTGCTATTATTAGATGCTGTATATAAGTTACTTCATGTCAGACTCCGCAATATCGCTTGTTTTTTGTCGTATTAACCCACTTTTGTAGTTAGATACTGATCTAGATACTTTTGTTGTTTAGAAATCAAAAATCTAGCTACTCTCTAGATTACTTGAGTAAATTGAGATCTGGCAACACTGCTTGAAAGACCAGTAGAATCGTACTTTGACTATTTGCACTGCAGGATGATTGAATTTCAACCAAATTTTCTGTATCTAGGGAAGATTGCAGCTGCTTTTCTTCAGAAGATAAGTTAGCAGGTCTAATGTCACTTCTTTTAGCAAAGAAATTTTTAATTTCGGCCAGTTTCGTGACTTTTTTCACATGGGATTTGTTGTCAGCATGACTCCTCAATGCCCTGATTTCCATGTTGCTCAATGCCATATTTGTCTGACACAGTCGACATCTTGCTTCACCTTTGGTAGAAGCTTTACAAAGCCATGCCTTGACTTCTTCAGACGATAACCAACCAACTTCGAAATAAGTGTATTTCGATTTTATAGACATTCCAGGCTACTTTTATAGTAAGAAAATATCTAAATAAAGAGAAAAGTATAAAGTCAAGCTTGTTTGACATACAATTGCTAAAATAAACAATGGATCTTGATTCATCGGAGGTAAGAACTTTCCAAAAAAATCTCCCTGACTTTTTCCAAGTTTTCCCTGACTTTTTCGTTGAATTCCCTGACTTTCCCTGATTTTCCCTGACCATCTCGAAAAAGATATGTTTTCCCCTGATTTTCCCTGACCGTATAAACCCTGTATTCGACACATATTCTGGGAGAGGTAGGTTTGGAAAATTCTATCACTTTAATTACATATATAATTTTATCCATTGCTTCAGAAAAACAATATAATCAAAACTGATAACAATTTACTCACCTTCCAGGACAAAAAAAGTTGATTCTTAGATAAGAGTAATCTCCTTCTGTGCTCATACTGATGTTCTGAAAAAAATGTAGTTAAGTCAAAACATGTCTCAATTTGTCTCATTCCAAGGCTTGGAAGCTTATATTGGAATTCAGGCTAAGTTTAATGACCACATAACAATTTTTACCTGTATTTTCAATTAAATAAAACTTCCAAAACAGCGAAGCAAAATATATGCAAGATATGAACTTAAGCATGAACAAATAGTACTGCGAAAGAAAATAAAAGTCATTGGTTGATCCAGAAACTCATCATACTCAAATCTTCATTATCCTAACGGAATTACACCCAAGCGTGTAACAAGTGACGGTGCATTATCTCCGCGGCTTAGCGCCTGGGCAACACAGCTCCGAAAAAACGTCGTAGCGGTGGCAAGACGTTAACGACACAGTGCCAACTTGTCCGGCCAGGGATTTGAACCCCAGACCTCCAGCACCGATAGCGTGAACTCAACAACTGAGCTAACCGGCCGGTACTCATTAATTTGATTCATAAAGTTAATGAAGATAGAATACCTTAATCGTAGAAATATGAAAAGGAGTAGGGATTCCAAACACAGGTAAAACAACTGTTTCGTATTTTTTATCAATGAAAATCTTAAGATCAAATATATCCGGTTCCTTAATAGGCAGCAAAGTCCGGCTCTTGTACGAAACGTTGGATTTCTTCACCCTGCCATAAAACAACGCAAAAAGTTGGGAAAATATCTTCCGATTGGACGACTTGGTTCAAAAATTGAAGGCGACGGACATGATTGACTCATTTACACCGACATTGTAAGTCATAAAACGACAGAAAAAGTTAGACAGCTTTGCCTGTCTAGATCTCATTAGCAAAATCCTAAATTACTTTTGCCCAAACCTTACCTCTTCCACAGATAAATAACAATTATCACCAACGCAAGCAGGTAGAAGCTGGTGAGACTGATAGGCAACAACTGGAATACTCGAGGAGACGCCTATTTTGCACCCCTTTTACAGACAACCCACCAGGACGATTTCCATTCATTACACAAATGGTTTCTTATACGGTTAAATGCGTGCTCAATTTTAGTCAGCTGGTGTAGCACACGCCATTTTGTTATGCGACTGAAAAAAGTATGCGACTGAAAAAAGTTCCATTTATACTAACTTTGCCGGTTCAATAGGGCCAGTGTTTTTGGTCAATCGTTCTTGGGCAGCTTTGTTAAGTTCGATTCGTAATTCACGTTGATGATTATGACGTTTCACTTCGGCACTGATTTCTTGCTGAAAATCGAAAAGAAAAAAAAATACATTAAAAACACATAAAGAGTTTAAATACTGAATTGTCAGCGAAGATACGCACTCGTGTTTTTTCTTTCAGTAATGTTCCTCTAGCTCCTCTACCGAGCAATTCATTAGTCGTGTCTTCATCTTCACTCTCTTCCTCACTTTCATCCTAAAACGAAAAGTTCTTGTCAACGGGGTACAAGGTTCAAAGTCAAATACCCAAATACAGCATACTCTGATGATAACCACACTTGAATCAGAAACTACTCGGTGCGGTGTGGTATTTAAGAGAGAGTGAAATGGGAATTTGGAGAACTGAAAGAGCCATGGGGAGGTCAATGTGCGGAGTGAAATTAGTGGATAGAAAGAATATGGAGGAGCTGATGGAGATGTTGGGTTTAAAGGAAACGTTGGATAGAATGGCAAAGGCAAATGGATTAAGATGGTATGGACATGCGACTAGAAGAGATGATAATAATATACTGAAGAAGGCAATGATGCTGGAAGTGAATGGGAAGCGAAAGCGAGGAAGACCAAAAATGACATGGAGGAGGCAGGTGGAAGAAAGCGTGTAGAAAGTCGGGTTGAAGATCGTGGAAGCTGCAGATCGAACGAGATGGAGGGAAGGTGTGAGGTGCATCCGGCCACCTTCGATGACAAGGAAAGAATCGAATTGAAACTGGATGGTGATGATCATTTGAAAAAAAACTTTGTTAAGACGTAAAACTTCAGCATTTTTAATAATAAAAATTCATCTTTTTCGTATTCCTACGCGAAACTGATTGGTGTAGAATTAAAAAATTCAGGCCACAAATAATTTTGTACCTTGAGAAAAATGGATATATTTCTCGCTTTCTTTTTATCTTTAGTGAACAGAGTCGTCTGATCGTCTCCAACCATAATCATGTCTCCAACGAATAACGCATAACGTTTATCCATGTCCTCCTCTCCCTCCGGATTCTTAAGATCAGATAAACCAATGTTGACATTAAATACCATCCCTGCAAAAGAGCAAACAACTGAAGAAGGAAAACTACAGTATTCTGGTCAGAGCAAAGTGGATAGAGAGCCAGCATCTGGAGAGGTGACTTTAACGATGTCGCACAGTCGAGTGGCCATCTATTTTTTGTGGGGCACAAGCGATTTACATCACAGTCAAATTATATTGAAGTCCAAAATGTCATTTTTTTTCCAAAACGATGTTTTACAATCTAATTAGAATTTTGAATTTCACAACACGCAAAAATGGATAAGAAGACAGTGTGCAGTTGTGCATATTCTGAACTCCGCATAAGCCTACCAGTAGTACAAACCATTGAGAATCCTTTTTACATTAGGTGCTAGTCTTTATTTCAAAACACTGGTGACACAAAACAATAAACACTTTTTTTCAAAAAAATTGATGAGCAAAATAGCGAAAGGCTTTTAAATAACAAAAGCCCAGTAAGTATCTACCTTTCTGGACTTTGGCTTGTGTTTTGGCATTGATTAATAGCGATCCTTCACGAAATTCGATACCGGACACAAAACCAAAACTTTTTGTGAGGTTTTTTAAAAGTTCTGGCTTCTCGTTCTTCACTTTAGCAACCACAGCTTCGTATGCGTCACACAACTTGGTACCTGTTCGCAAACAATAAGATTTTGAAGGACGTACGAAGACATTGTCAAAAAATTATCGATCCATGTAATTTGTAGTATCGTATACAGCGTAAAATATAAAGCCAACTGTCAAAATGTAAAAATTTTAAGCGCTAAAAATTTGGTCCACAAAAACACACATTTAAACAATGTTTTTTAAATTAAAAACTAGAACATTCACAACTCATACGTCTAAAAAGATATTCGGTTGATAACATTTAACATCTCAGATGGCCGAGAGGTAAGAGCGTCCATCTCCGTAGCAGTAGACTCGGGTTTTATTTCGAGTTGGGTCAAAACAATGATTTTAAAATTGGTATTCACAGCTTCCCTGCTTGACGCTCAGCATTAAGGAGACAGTGTTTGAGAACATGCCGGCAAGGTTACCTATTGTGCTGATGGAAAAGGCACTTGACGGGATTCCCCTATTTTCGTGTGCCCAGGCGAGCTCGTTACAGCGCTTTGATCGCTTTCTCGTGATAGGAGGATAAATTTGCAGTTAAAAAAATCCGACCCTTCGGATTATCATCACCATGTTGACAAAATGAGTCATATGGGTTCAAACATCAAAAAGGATCTTGACTAAAACACAGATTCGTTATTTTCCGAATTCCTACCTGGTTTTAATTTTTCAAATAAGTAGTCTTCACATTCAACAAGAAACGTGTATAATTCTTGCATTTTCTCGGTCGGATTTACGAGCAAAGTTCGGACAATGTTGGAACAATATGAACGATAACGCACTCCGAACATACAGATGATACAACCGAAATGCAAATTGCTTTTATCACTGAAAAATATATACAGATTTTGTTTACTTTGCTTTTCATGCTAAGGCCAGGGGATTCTTAACCGAGAACAACGGAACAATAACCAGGGACTCGGGGAGCCAAAAGCGCACAATTTATGATTGGTAATTAATTACCACCAAAAACCAACAGACGGCTCTAACCACTACGAATGCAATACTGACAGATAACTTGATCGCTGAGAAAAGGGCCACTGGTGTTGAGAGTCTCAAGATGGACTACTACAACCATAAAAAGCTGAGAACTACTGGCTTCCGCAAACCCAAGGTACCAAATAACTAACTGGTAGATGCAATAGCATTTAACACAACATCACACTCCAACTGAATTCATCGTTGCAAAGCTGTACTTTGAGTAAATCACCTATCCTGAACAAACACGCATATAAACAACCTGTTAACCAAACGAAAAACATTTTCAAAAATTCTTGCATACTAGTTTATATGCGTCCCAATGGAGCCACCATGGAACTAGGCGGCAAATAATTGCATAAGCTTGCCACAGCATGATGATTAATTTGGCCAAGGGACCCTGTGATTGCCTTGCGAACTAAGTGCTAAATTAAGGTATTAGATCTAAGCGCCTGAGAGTTCCAGATACAACGAAATTTAACGAACAAAATAGGTGGTATGGGAAATTTTCGAATAATTTACTACAGAAATAGTGTCATTAGCACACCATTGCCAGGGTGATATTAATTCTATTTCGCTGTTAACCTAGATCACATGCTGTAACACATCAAAAAATCAAATTTTTATTATGCTCGGGGTATTATGCCCAAGCGTGTAACGAGTAGCGGGGCCCGTCTCCGTGGCTTTTGCGCCCGGGCAACACAGCTCCGAAGAAACGTCGCAGCGGTGGCGAGCCGTTGGCGAAACTGTGCCGATTTGACCGGCCCGGGAATCGAATCCCAGACCTCCCGCACCGATAGCGTGCGCATAGCAACGGAGCTGACCGGCCAGTCATGGCTGTAGAACATGCTCAGCTTCAATTTGAAAAACGACATTTCGAATATTCATGTCACAAAAAAACATTTCTTACCTTACAATGCTGAACTTTAAACTATAATTTCCTCCACTTTGTATAATAGGTGGATAGCACGTTTCAACTGTGTTGGGGTCAGCGCCTTTTAGATGGCTACGATCTTCTAAAGCCTTTTCAATGCCTTCAGCCATCTTGATATGTTTTACTTTCTAAATAAAACAAAAAAGACATCAGAGGAAAACCATGCAAATATAATATCAACTACAAAGCTCTTGAGTTTGTACAAATACAAAGAACTAAAATGCACTTTTAAATCGTGAAATGCTGTTATGAGTTAAAAATATACTTGATGTTGAATTAACAAAGCAAACAATCAATTGAAGATTGGTTACTATGCAGCATTTATTTCGATTTAAACTTTGTGAGGTTAGGAAAAGTTTTATTTTACGACTTGGTCGTATCGTAACATGCTAAATTTGTCTTACCATGTTTTTTATTCCTCGCGAGATTAAAACTCAGTATTATAATTATACGAAGCCATAAAAAATTGCTGTTCGCACAACTAGGTTAAGGTCCATACTCCATATACTAAAATAGCTCCGCGGACGTTTTTTTATAAAATTTGTACCCAGTATTTGGTAATATAAGTATAAATAACTTCACCGTAAATACTTGAAGCAGTATTCGTTGAAAAATTGCATTAAAAATGCTTCGCTCACCCTGTCAGCATTAATTACATCTTTCAGATTTTCCTTGAAGACTTTACTGTAAATTTCAAGAGTGATAGCTGAAGCGCGCTTCATCATTCCAAGTTCAGTGTCATCTTTAGATGCCATTGCCAGGGCTACAGATGAACTTACGTCAATCTAAAGGATAGCAAAACAAACGCAATTTTTTATAGCGTTATATGACAGATATCTGTTGTTAACACTAACATTCGAATGCATCTCAGTTAAATTAATCCACTATTTTTAAAGCGCCGTGTTTTCTTCGCAGTTCTCGAAAAAAATAACCGCTCTTTCGAAACAAATGCTCTATAACAGTGGTTCTCAGGATTTTGGGAAGCGGATCCGAAAATATTTTATCAGAACCGATGAACCACTTTATAAGAAATACGTTAAGACTAACTACATGCGCTAGTAGATAACAATTCCCTTGAAAGACCTTTACAAAATCTTTCGGGGTACATGGGCCCAATGTTAAGAACCCCCAGCTACGTACTGAGTAGCGAGGCTACACGACTCATTATAAGCGTGGCAGTGGCTCAGAAATGTTGCAAAAGCATGGTGTAACAACTCAATAACACTAACAAGAAAAACCTTGCCATTACAAAGTCTAAAATCAAAAATTCGCTATCTATTTTTTAAAAAGCACAGTTTCTTTCGGCATGGATAAAATGCCTGGTAACTTCGTATTACACCAAGTAGATAATGTACGAAATCAAATCTTCATTATACTCGCAGTATTACGCCGAAGCGTGTAACGACCAGCGGGCCCATCTCCGCGGCTTAGCGCCTGGGCAACACAGGTCTGAAGAAACATCGTAGCATGGGCGAGCCGACACTGTGTCCGATTTGGCCGACCTGGGATTCAAGCCCCAGCCTCCCACACAGATAACAATGTCTGAACAAGTGCGCTAGTCGGCCGGTGTTAAGGTAAGAAACAATGTTAATTATTACAACTGTTAGCAAGCATTATATTTGATTACATACCATTTCAAAACTTTGCTTTTCAGCAAATGCTTTCCAGCTGTCAATAAATTTGGTGGAAAATTTGTCCTTCTTGAAGTAGCCAATAGATTTACCCTGAAACGTGATACAAACTAATGAAGCTGAAAAGCAGTAAAAAGGCGTCGGTGTTAAAAAAAAAACAATACTATTACGAATCTGAGCTTCAATGCCAATAAAAATCAAAAACGAGTGGGTAGCTTTTTGGTATAAAATCTGGTGATACTGGTACAGTCACCCATGATAGTACACGATACCATATACATATACCAATACGTCTGTTGTGACAGTAAAACTATTGTTAACAAAAGTTGTATTAAACTTCTAGCAAAATGCCAATAAAAATCAAAAACGAGTGGGTAGCTTTTTGGTATAAAATCTGGTGATACTGGTACAGTCACCCATGATAGTACACGATACCATATACATATACCAATACGTCTGTTGTGACAGTAAAACTATTGTTAACAAAAGTTGTATTAAACTTCTAGCAAAATAAGTATGAAACCGAAAATGTTCACAAAAACCAGGTATAAGCAAAAAGGCACCAAATAAGTAGCGAACAACAACAGAAACTTTTAACACAGTAATTCCAAATTACACATAAATTCGTACATCACGGTCAAAAATAAAATTTCGAATCTCTAGTTTACCTCACCACTGCCTTGCAAGGCAGTTAAAACCTTTTCAAAGTTTTCTTGATTGTCCTGCTTATCTTTCAGTAACAATGTGATAGAAGGTAACTCTGAATTATCAAGTTTTGCGGCAGGTTTTAAAAATTCCACCTAAAAATATAACTTAGACTACCAATGGCTAAAACTCAGAAGTTAAGACAGACAAAAACCTCAACAAACTTGATGCTCCTTAAAACAATTTTTCAACCATTACTTTTTTGTCGAATTCTTGCCTTTAAATTTACTACAATATCGTAAAGTTTTTGTTCAAATTAAGTCCAAAAACTTTTATTCTATCAGCCAAGCACCAACCTCTAAAAACCTTGTGTTGGAAAGCAGAAAAACAAAAAGGCATCCACTGGTTAATCCCATGTCATTAACATATTGACAGACTAAACGTTTACACACACTTGCGAGTGGGAAATTTACCCTAATGTAAAAGCAAGACTCTTTGGCTTTACCGAATTACAGCCAGATAATTCATGGATTGTGCACTCATTATAAATAGGCCTAATACACCAACTTTGTCTGCGCAAGTAACTAGTTGATAATGATTAGACTTGACTACTATGCATTATCTAAGTCAATTTCTTCTATTTTAGTGCATTTTATAGAAAAAAAATCTTTTGGCTTGCTCTTAAGCTTTAAAAACGATACATATTACATAATTTTGTCTAACATGCAAATAATAGGAAATGGATACTTACTTTGTTTTTGCTAGATAGAAAAATGACATTTTCTTTGCAAAATACCATGATTGTGTCGGTTAATTCATATCCAAACAACCAAGTCTAAAAGTTCGGGAATAAATGACTTGAGTAATTTCGCATTAAAACATTGTTAACTATTCAATTATCTGAACACATGCACTAGTTCACAGTGTGTGATGGATTTCTGTTAAGTATACGAGCACAAAGGAAAAAAAAACAATGCAAGAAAAAATAGTCAAACGAATCAAATCCTCATCATACTTGTGGTATTACGCTGAAGTGTATATAGAGTGACAGGGCCAATCTCCGCTGCTTGGTGTCTGGGTAAGAAACACAGCTCCCAAAAAACATTGCAGCGGTGGCAAGCTGTAGGCGGCACTGTCTCTGATTTGACCTGCCAGGGAATCAAACCCCAGACCTTCTGCGCCGACAGCAGTGAGCTAACCAACTTAACTAACTGGCCAGTAGATAGTTCTGGCAGATAAAGTTGTGTTCCAGTAATTACCGGTACAATAAAAGCAAACGTCAAGATGTCTTATATTGCCTAGGACAGGGTTTTTCAACCTTTGTTTGCTCATGGCCCAATATACTGATAAAATACGGCGGTGGCCCATTTATTTTTATTAAAAAACGTAGAATGAGCGTTACAGCATTTTAAGGAAACTAATGCTGCTTTGTAGTCAAGGTCTGTGGCCCAGTGTAAACAGTGCGGTGGCCCACATTTGGGCCATGGCCCATAGGTTGAAAACCTCTGACCGAGGACAAAAAGAAATTAAACTTTAAGCTTACTTGCAGAGCTGAAGTTTTTGAATACACCAAATCTTCATCTGTTCCCATAGTCACAACAATAGCATCTGTTTTACCAAATGGTTCATCATTGGAAGAATCCTGAAATTTAGTAAATAATGTCTTGAAATCAGAACTTTTATTTTCTATTAAAAGCATGAAACTATTTCAGTAGCAATCTGCCATTCATGAATCATGACAGTAGAAAGAATAAAAGCTATTTATTGGCTTGAAAACCGTAATGATCACTGCTCAAACTTCACAGTCCCTGCTTTTCACAAATCGCATCTTCATTTTTTTCGTTGCTTTTGCCGTTATTAATTACTTATTAAACTAATTACCGCATTTTCAAGCTAATAAGCCGAGGCCAGTTTTTAGCTTTGGAAATGAAAGTTTTTCCATATTACTGCCTAACAGTGGCGCCGCCTGGGAGGGGCAAGTTGCCCCCCCACTTTCGTTTTGGGCTGTTTCTCCAATTCGTGCAAATCTGTTGAGAAAAAATTTTCGAGAGTATACCCCCCGATCCCCCAAACTTTGGTCGGTTCGAGGTTCCACCAATGAAACAAGCCGTGAAAATGTACTGTTTGACCTGTGAATTTCTTTTGTTTCAAACATGAACTAACCAGGCTTACCGTCCGGGTTATACTGAATGCGTCAATGGCCTTTGTCACGTCACAGAAGCAAGGTAGCCTCGCAGAACTCAAATGTATTCTACAGTTCTCCTCACATAACCGCAAAACCATGGAGTCAGTAGCCTATACTGAGAAAGAAAAACTAAAAATCTAGATTTTAGTTACGTTGCGAAATATTTTTTTGACTAATTTTTTCCCGTTTTTATAGGGTAGTGTTCTTAAGTTATCATAAAATAATGAAAGTTTTTTATGCGCTAACCTCGAAGTTTTTCCGAAATATTTGTTGCTGATAGAGAAATAGTGTTTTTCAGTACTTAAATTTATTATAAAGTGTATTACTTAATTACAAAGCGATAAGTAGCCGGTAACTAGAAATTAAGTTTTATCCAACAAAAAAAAAAAGTTTTATGATATCCTAGTTTCCTCAATCAATTTGAACAAAAGTACCGTATGTGGCATTAGCGAAACATCAGGCAGTAAGAAAATCGATTTAGATTAAATAGTTGCGTCGTTCGAACTTGCTCAGCGGTAGCTTGAGTCATAGGTGGCGGAAGCGGGGGCTGCTTCCCCATTTTTTTCTTAGGTGGGCCCTAATTTACGCGTTTATTTCTACAATAATACCTCTGCATGAATGTATTTGAAACTTAATATGCCTGTACCATCGAAATTAAAACCCAGAAAAAAGCGTAAACCCAGAGATGTTTTCTTTAAAGTTTTGTTTGTGGGGTGGGGGGTGCAGAAACAGTGCAATCTTTTCATTGCAAAAAAATTACTTGCAGCTTATCTTAACACATAAAGGGCAAACCAGCGATCTAAGCTAGGAGTGCTAATCCTAGCAAATTCTTTGCCAACAAAAATTCCCTTTTCTAATCAGAGAAAGCAGTTAAAACGTTTTGATTTTAGTTTTACATGTGGCGATGCGATTTATGAAGGTCTATTGTTTCTCTACACATCACCTTATTGGTGTAGAAAATAACGCTAATTAGAGTTGAGTTATTGATCATACCAACTTTATCGTATGCTCCAAAAAAGCTTACTGCTTTCATTGTTTCTGTGACCGTATACGTGACGTACCGTGAAACCTCTATTTGAGAGCCACACGGCCACAGTGCTCTATTTTTCAACCCTTTTCTTCTCCTATAGTGGCGTTTTACTAGAGGTGGTGTTCAGTTAGTGGATGGTGCTATATTTTTTGACTAGCTGGTCAGAATTTTAGGAAGTTAAATTTAATTAATGAAAAAAAAAAAAACTTATAACAGAGTTATCAAAGAAAAAAGAAATTTACCGTAACACAGTTACTGATAAGTAATCAAAACTCAATGCAAAAAATCCCGTGACACGTCCCTGTGTAGCCGTACCCGTCATTTTCAACACCTTTCCCTGTAGTGGCATTACAGGTGGTGTTTAATTAGAGGTTGGCGCTCTATTTCTCAATCCTTCCCCCATCGTTGTGCTCAAATAGAGGCTTTACGGACGGTTATGGTATTTACAGGAGCTGTTGGGGTAACTAAAATAATTAACTTTAGCTTCACAATTACCCTGTCCACACGTCCAATTTATGTGGGCTCTAGACCCACAGTTCTTGGTTCTAGTTCCTGCATCACAACCAAATTTTTTGATGTCATAATTTAAAAAAGTGATTATGACATCAAAAGTTTAATTGTGATGCAGAAACTAGAAGCAAGAACCGTGGGTTTGAAGCCCACATAAATTGGACATCATTATTATTGGCATATTTATCCTCCTATCACGAGAAAGCGACAAAGCTCTGTACGAGCTCGCTTAGGAGTTGCCGGCCATCTGTCTACCACACTAAGATGGGGGAATTCCGTTAAGAGCCTTTTCCAACGGCACAACAAGTAAACTTGCCGGCTTTCTCCACACTGTCCCTTAAATGCTGAACGTCAAGCAAGGAAGCTGTGAATATCAATTTTTAAGTCATTGGTTTGACCTGACTTGGAATCAAACCCCAAGTCTACCGATCCAGAAGCAGACGCTCTATACCACTCGGCCATCTGATCGGCTAAACACATGTGACCAGGCTAAATATGGATTGTAGGCAGGGCTGCAAACTCGGTCGATATTTTCACGGAGTTAAGTTCAAGTTCGAGTTCAGCATTTCCATTTTTGCGAGTTCGAGTCCAGTGAAAATTCATCAAGTTCTTTTGAATTTAGAAAAAAAAGTGATTACCGGTATGTTGAGCACGTACAAATAAAAATGAACTCGAGCTTTCGTAAAACATTTTCGAGTTCGAATTCAAGTTCTCAGCTCAGAACATTTAAGAGTTCGAGTTTAAGGTCGAGTTCTCAGCTCAGACTTTTTTCGAGTTCGGCAAAAAGATCAAGTTCTTTCGAGTTAAGTTCGCAGCCCTGATTGTAGGCGAAGCAAATCTGGTCATTGCTTTTGTTCTCCCCCTCTACTTTAGAAATGCATCCGCCATTGCTGGCTAGAATCAAGACAAAAAAACGCTTTTTAGTTTTATTAGCCTACATCAGGGCCAGGGAGTGAGGATAATAAGGAGTAGGATTATAATACAAACTATTGTAAGTTGCATACCGAAAGACTTTTAAAAAATGGTATTCACAGCTTTCTTGCTTGGCGCTTAGCATTTAGGGAAGTGTGAAGATTCCACTTTAATGTGGTAGACAGACTTGACTCGAAGGCTGAAAGGTCTCTTCGCCGTCTCCTGGCCAAGGCAACTTCGCTAATAAACAAGCTAAATCAAATCTAGAGGTAGGCTATTATTCGAATCCACAGAATTCTCAAGATATCTTAGGCTATGAAACATCAAACATTGAAACATAATATATCATCAGATTCTTCCACTTAGCACCGACTAGTGACATGTCACTGATGTCAGTGCTCACCACCTACGCAGCAAGTCTTAATGTGAACCAGGCCTTAGTTCCACCACTCAGCCATCGTAGTCTAATACCGATGGAGCCGAATTTATCCCATTTAAGCTAATATTTTTATTATCATCCACACTATGCAGCTTCTTCGAATATAAGTTATTATGACAATAAGTTTAGCAGTACTATTGGAAACAAGCCATCAACGCCTTCTTCCTTGATGCTAACTTAAGCCGAATGCTCACAACGCGCGGTTACAAGCCTGCTTGGGGATTTCCTGTACTGTAAGATGGTGCGCGTGTTGGGCTTATTGGGGTGTCTTGGTGTAAGTGGGCCAAGTCACCCAATTTTTCATTGTTTGGCGTGGACAAAAATGCTTCAAACTATTTTTCATGCGTGACACTAATTCTTAACCAAACTCTGCTACTAACGCAAAAGAACTTCTAACAAAAGTCTAAACTTGTTAAAAAATTGTACTTCTAAAATTTTGTGATTAGCATTTCAAATTCTACTATGATCTCTTTAAGTAGCAGTCGATTCAAAACAGATATATAAAAGAAATAATTTGAGGAATTCTGTATAACGGCCTAATATACATTTTCACTGCAAATTATTTGAAACTATCTTTCAGAAGTATATCAATTTATCATTGAGGTGAATTTAGCCATGCTAATGTACAACACATGGGGTTAATCGGGCCACAAAAATACATGTTTCATCATCACATGGCTTGGACAAAATTTTTGTTGGCGATGTTGTGCAAAAGTATGATACCAATATTGCTACTGGAACTAATAGTTTAGGTCATCGAGTCAGTTTTTTTGAAAAGAAATGAGAGAATGTTTACGTATATCCAGAAAATGCTGATCTTGGTGATATTATTTATCGCTTGAATGTGCCTAATATTGGCAGACGTGGAGAATTCATATTTACACAGCAATCAAGTGACTGTATTGTGTGAGGCCCCGTTTCTTAATAGATATCACTAGTTTCAATTGTATGTAACTTTGACTGTTCTTTATTCATCCACAATTATTCCTTATTTCCAAATGATCATCAAACGCTAATCTAGTTGTCCATTTTTGTTAATTATGAGCAAAGTGTATTCAATTACAGAACAGGGAAATACTGTACCAGTACAGTGGAACAGTGGTTCTCAACCAGGATGCTGTTTGCTAAAGCCAGCGGTGCGACGAAGTACCTGTATTATGTTTATTTTCTTTCTTTTACATCATGCAACACAAACTTTTATAGCAGCAAGCTAGTAGTTTTTAAAGCACTCATTTCATCCTGAAGTAGGAATAAAACTTGACTGGGCCATATAGTGGCTGGTCCAATTGGGTAAATGAGCCTGATTAAGCTCCAGGTACCACGAAAAATTGTATAAATCGTTTCGGTTTCAAGCAAAATTGAGTTAATACTTTTGTACTGTGTAGGGGTGCCGCAAGGTCTTCATTAGTGGGGTGCTGCAGGCCAAAAAAGGTTGAAAACCACTGCTATAAAACATTGCTATTTCAGATATTCAGACACAAAAAAAATAATTGCTACTAAAATTAATGCTTTGATATATTTTGAGTAATACCAGTATATACACTGTAAAATGTAGGCATATAGCCTATTTCGTAAATTGCATTGTGTAATTTCTTTGTGAAATACACAAGTCAGTATTTTTTTTGCATCTACAATGGTCCAATTCATCTTATATGTCAACAAATTGAGACTAAAGTGTCAAGTTAATAGTTGGCCCAAATCACCTCAAGCCACTTAACAAATAAAAAAAATATAAACAAAGTATAAAATAATTTACACCAAATATATAGTACATTTTTTCATTAGGTACGTATCGATATATTTACCATAAAATTTCCCAACTTTAGCCAAGATTTCATACCTAAAATATTCAAAATAGGCAAAAAGTAGCCCATGTAGCCCCATCTTACGGTATGTTACATCATCAACAGGAGCATATTTAGGGGGGCTCATTGAGCCATGCTCCCCCCCCCCCCCTTTTGACTCTGCCTTTTCGTAAAAAGAACAAAATTAATGGTGCCAAGTGACTGAAATATACCAGATTCTTTTGATGGTTTTTGTAGCTTATGACCAGGGGCGGATACAAAGGGGTAGGATGAGACGTATGCATCCTCCCACCAGCCATTTTCAAAAACGATTTTGATATATACAATTTTTCCATAATTTCAAATCTTTTTGATAGCAATAAGCCTTACGCCTTAAGCGCGCATAATCGAAAGTGTGCAAACAAAATGCATCATATTTGGCAAAGCACTCAGAATTAGGGTCAAAAAATTCAAACAAAATTTGCCTGAAAATTATTCAAAAAGCACTAAACTAGCCATTGCAGCATGTAAATTTTCAGAAAATTTCCGGGGGAGCATGTACCCGGATCTCCCCTAGCGCTTTTCTTGTTTCTCAATTAGCTTCAAATTTGTTCTGCCGAAAAAAATACGCCCAAAAAAATGTGGAAAATATGCCCTCTCCTTTTAAAATTTCTCGCTACGCCACTGGTCATCAAGTTGTAACGTCATTTTGCTTCCCCACTTTTTCGACCCTGGCGGCGCCACTGCTGTTTAATAAGCCGAATCAGAAAATTTTTTTAACTACTGATACCTAATGACATGTACTGAACTGCAGATAGTGTACACCTCTTTTTCACGAGAGAATCGTTTCCGCAGAGAGCATTTTCTACAGTGCGATATTCCAAGTTCGGAACCACAAGTAGAAAATGTTTTCCCCGCTTTTTAAAGCGTTGGTTGAGTCAGTCAGCAAACTGTGCTGATACCTTGTTTCTTGTTATTTGACAATTCCAATGATGAAGATGATAAAATTTAATGGATTTTAATAAAGTTGTGTTGCTGACATTGTTTTATCGTTGTTTACCGTATGTACTTCTAATTACCACTAATATTATGTTTTTGTATTCAATTTTGACTGGTGTTTTTTTTTATTCAAAGCTATATCTGCCCAATAAGCCGATTCCAGAAAATTAGGTCGAAGAAGTAGGTCCAGAAAATCGGCTTATTAGCCAGAAAATACGGTACCAGTACCAACCAACCATGAATGTTAAAGTATGAATTGTTTTTAGTGTTCCAAGAAATACATAGCTGATCAAACATACACTGTACAGTACATTTTAGAGATAGAAAATTTGGCTGTAAACACTGCTAGACTAGTACTTCGTAAATGCACTCGCATAGTCCATATCGTTAAAACAGTCGTCTATCTATAGCAGCACTCAACAATCTTTTTTGCACAGTGGACCAGTTTGAAACTGAATTTTTTTTGCAGACCGACCTTTGAAAAATCACAAATGTTTTAGCAATAAAATAGCTTAGATTTATTCAGAACTAAAAATCTCGATCATGTTTTACTTGGACTAAAGTATTAAACTTTTCATATCTCGCTGCAGCAACTTTGCTATCATTTTTTACAGAAGCTTCTCAAACCTGATTCCTACTGTTATTTGCTCTTTTAACTCGCTTATTTGACCAAGCGCTATTTTGATTTACACAAAATCTACGACAAAATGACAGCATAATCAAGTGTTCGCTGTAAATTAAAAGATCTGCCTTTGCAATTTGGTGAACTTTATGATTTTGAGTAAACTTGCAAAACTATGTCACCAGAATCGAGCTATCAAGTATTACCGGCAATTTATAAATGCCTAAAAATTGCGTCGAACGTTATAAAAAGGTCTAAAATTCAAAACGTTTAATCTGAAAACACATTCTGACTGGTAACACACTTCACACAGACCAGCACCAAGCTGCGGCCTGGCGGTTGCCAACAATAGTAAAAATATGCTGCTACAATAAATTGATTTGCACTGAGCATGATGTACATACACAAATATAGCAGGATAGATCTACCTAGTAGCTTCAGCAATGGATACAAAAGTACCGTTACCGGTAATTATGATATATTGTCAACAAAAATTACTACTTTAATCAAAAATGGTACCGGCAGGCATCTCGGGCAGGCCAGAAACTTTGCCATATGGTAACTTTGCCACAGAAAGTTTGTCACACGGTAACTTTGCTATACTTTGAGAAGGTGAGGGGAGATGTGGGGAAAGGTGTTGGGAAGTGTGTTGAGAGTAAGGGAAGATGTAGGAAAAGGTGTGGGGGGAGATGCGAAGAAGTGAGGAGGGAGGTGTGGGAAAGTGTGGTGGGGTGTAAGGGAAGGTGAGGGGAGATGTGGGGATAGGTGTAGGGAAATGTGTTGGGGAGTGAAGGAAGGTAAGGGGAGATGTCGGGAAGTGTGGGAGGAAATGTGTTGGAGCCCCACACCCCAACACACTTCCCTACACCTCCACCCACACCCCCACATTTTTCCTTACCTCTCCCACACCCCAACACACCTCCCCCCATACCCACAACTCCCCTCACCTCCTCCACACTTCAACAGTACTAGGGTGGTCCTTCAAAAACTTAATTTTTTATGGGCCAACCCTTTAAAGGGGTCCATTCGGATAAAAAATAACCCATGCAAAATATTTTTCAAAAATTTTAATATTTAGGGGTAGCTCAACCCTCTTACACTTTGTGAAGGAGGCCAAATGACGTCAATAGTATTATCTCTCTAATTTAAATGCTAAAATACCATTAGTACCAAACGATGTGAAATGTGTGATTTTCAGTCAAAGTTTGATAGGTGTCGTTAGCTTAGTGTTTGAAGAAAGTCAAAAAAAATTGTGAGTGTTTGCAAAATCAGACAAAAAAATTGTAAAAAATAAGTTAAAAATGGTAGGATAAGGATACGTTAGCTGATATCAAATTTTGCATAAATGCAGTTACCACGAATAAAATAACATGATTTTATGAAATAGTTATATTTTGGTTGTCACACCAGCATACATTTACTCAAAAATCAATCGCAGAGATCTATGAACAGCAAAAACAATAGTAATTGTCTTCGCAACAATATTCAAGGTTCCAATTTTGAGCAATTTTTTCCTGCTGTCAGGAATTTTTTTTGGTGTTCCTGAACAATTCCAAGTAAAAACTGCAGTCGTTGTGCATTCTTTAGCCCACGGTACTCATGAATAAGAGCCACACCTCTTTCAGCATGGTCGTTAACCACTTTCAATTCTGGCACAATTGATGAAGCTCAGAGGAAATCATTATTGTTGTTCCAAGCATCAAGATACTTTTGTAGAAAACCAGAAGGAAGTTTTAATTTTTGAAATAGAACTTTGGAAGTTGAGGTTACAAAATCGTTCAGGTTGGATCTAGTTATTATATGCTGGTTGATTGATACTCGCTTCGGGGGCTCTTCATCACCAACTCTTTTCAATGACTGATCCCCTATGCTCTATGAAGCACCAGGTGATTCAGTCATTGAAAAGAATTGGTGATGAAAAGACCCCGAAGCGAGTATCAATCAACCAGCAAATGATAACTAGTTTCAATCTAAACAGTTTTGTGACATCAACTTCCGAAGTTCTATTTTAAAAACTAAAACATCCTTCTGGTTTTCTACAAAAGCATCTTGATACTATGAACAACAATAACGATTTACTGCAAGCTTCATCGATTGTGCCAGAATTGAAAGTGGTTAACGATCATGCTGAAAGAGGTGTGGTTCTTATTCAAAAGTACTGTGGGCTAGTAACAAAGGATAAACAACAGCTGCAGCTTTTACTTAGAATTATTCAGGAACACCGAAAAAATTTTCCTAAAAGCGGGAAAAAAGCTCAAAAGCAATAATTGCTCAAAATTGGAACCTTTAATATTGTTAACAAATTTAACTGGAAATGCCCAATAAAATTTTCTACGACAATCGGTAATTTACAGCCTTGTTTTATGTAGGCAATGTAAATTCTTGATGTATGAAAGTGTGGTGAAGTTACCATGTGATGAAGTTTCTGCGGCGAAGTTACCATGTGGCAAAGTTTCCGACAACCCATCTGAGTATAGCAATGCACGATTAAAATACCTGATAACACTTTTGTGGTGACTTTGAAACTAAAAACATACAAAATACTGGAATATACCAAAGTGATTTTTTAGACAGTTGGACACTGGTAGGTTTAGTGAATAATTACAATCGATGCAATGCTTTCAATAAGAATGAAAGATTGAGTAAAGGTGGTTGCATAATTAGGAATGCTCCACTTTATCAGTCGTATATAACAATGCTTTATTATTGCCGGTATTTAGAAAACCAAAACTGATAATAACCGATTTTAAAAAGCAGTGTCTAGAGCACCAGCCTGGTTTCCATCATCAAAATGCTGCAGCACCAAACTGCTTGCTTGTTTCTTTACATGACGTTGCTGTCACGCTGGACCAGCTTCCATTATCAAAACGCTACTGCACCAGACTGCTTGTTTGTTTCTATAAAAAGTTTGCCAGTGCTCTGACACTTTCTTTTTAAAATCCTTACATAAGGCAGTGCCTATTTTGCTGTTAACGGCAAAATACTGATTCACTTACATCTATATGCAGGTACGCGTGACTGTTGATTGGCTTGCATCTATATGCAAGACTGATTTTGAGAAAATTTGCCAATCAGTATTTTGCCATTAATGGCAAAATAGACACTTCCATTACACTGTATATAAATTGTAAATTGATGTTTTATTAGTCTACCTTCCAAGTGGAATAAAGTTTTTGCAGTCTTCTTCCAAATGCATCTTTGTCTAATGACAGCGCCATCATAAACCACAGGTTCACATTCAAGTCTACAGCAAACCTACCAGTATACCTGCATATAATAGGTAGTGTCTAGAGCACCAGCCTGGTTTCCATTATCAAAACGCTGCTGCACCGGACTGCTTTCTTTGTTTCTATACAGTATACCTCATGATGTTGCTGTCACGCTGGACCTGTTTCCATTATCAAAACGCTGCTACACCGGACTGCACATTTGTTTCTATGAAATGTTCCTTTATAATTTAACAAATGCTGTATGCCCTAGGTTGGAATTTTCAACAAAAATCATAATACATCATAATAGGGCAATAGCAACAACCTAAAAAAAAGTTTTTGAAATCGGACTTTTGGTTAGTGAGATAATGAAAATTACCACTAGGAGGGAGGGTTGAGCATGCAAAATTTCAAATTGCAATTTCGGGAGTTATATTTTGTAGAAGTTTCGTTTTTATGTTAAAATATATGTTTTTGAGGGTGAAGAATCTGACTTTGGGGTCAAAGTAAGAATATTTTTTCAAGAATTTAATTTATTGAATGATTAATTGATTTTTGGGGAGTAGTTTGGGGCCTCAAAATCTCTTATGAAGGATCGCGACAAATTTCCATGTAAGAATATTTTTGAGAAGGTTAAGATATAGTCTTTTTGTTCAATTGGTAGTTTGGGATGTCAATCATTATACAATATCACGTAACTGCAACCAAAATCATACAGCAGGCCTACCAATAATACAAAGTGGATTTGTTCAGATTGTCTGCTTCAAGCGTCGGCTTTACAGCATGGACACCATTTTACAGCGTACACAAGTGGGTTTAAGCGTTTTCCCAACAGCCTGGCCATTTCCATATCAAGTTTCCTTTGGTTTTGTGAAAGCCATAATATGTATTCAGTTGCATATTTTTCCTCCTATCACAAGAAAGCGATCAAGCACCATAACGAGCTTGCTTAGGAGTTGCCAGCCATCTGTCTACCACACCAAGTTGGGGAAATCCCGCCAAGTACCTTTCCCAACGACACAACAAGTAAACTAGTGGCCTTGCTCTTCTCACTGTCCCTTTAATGCTGAGTGTCAAGCAGAGAAGCTGTGAACACCAATTTTAAAGTCATTGGTTTGACCCGATTCGGAATCAAACTCAAGTCTACAGCCCCAGAGGTGGATGCTCTTATCACTCGGCCATCTGAGCTGTAAATATATTGCAGCAGTATATATGGCTGTTTTTCCGTATATTTTTTCAGTAGCGCAGTTTCATGGTGAAGGCATATTGTATTGTCATAAAAGTTACAATGTTTTTGACTGAACATATAGTGAGTATAGATTGGACCGCCTGTAAATCAACTCAACTTCATCTGCAGTAAAAGAAGAAAGTTTTCGTGACTTTTGCTTCACTCTGCTTCTGCTAGTGTGCCATTGGAGATGACACTGCGAGTCAGATGCAATTGCAATTGAACATTTGTTCCAAGACATGACCACTGAAGTTTCCAAACTAGTTTAACATCCAGATAAACATCTACATAAACGCCTGAAATGGTTATTACAGTATGTGAGCTAATTACTTCTGTTTTTAACTGAAGCTTCTAATAAAGATTATGGGAATTTTAAAAGAGCAAAAAATACCAAAAAATTAAACCTTTTTTGAAATGCCCTATCTACTCTAGGTAAAAAAACATGAAGAATTAGACTGCGTAGTGCATCATATTCTGGAATTGCAAAAGACTGGTAGCATTGTGGGTGCAATAAATAGTTTCATAACAATAGTATATACTTGTGATAACAATAGTGGTCAACAACTTTAAGCCACATACAGAAAAGTAGATGGTTTCTTACAGAAAACTGTTCATAAGCTTCACTTTGTGAGTTTAATGACAATAAAGATTGCAATTGACATGAAAAAACATTGCAAATTTGTATACTGTTAATGTATAAGATTTTGGGACAAGTTAAATTTTCAATTTTCATGCAATCCTTCATTTAGTTTTGGGAACTAAAATTTATGCCCCCAAAAAATTTAAAAGTACTAATAACTTTCTTGCTTCACAAATTATCTTAATATGAACCTCAAAATTGAATTTCTCGCCTCCAAAAACATATATTTTGACCCCAAAACCAGTTTTCCATGAAAAGCATGACCTCCAAAAAGTTTTGGTGGTCTCATGCCTGCCATCTAGAGGTGCTTTTATTATCTTTACAATCAGAGGACGGATTTAAAAATTTTTTTTTATGATGGTCAGTGATTGACTCTTTACCAACATTGTTGAAAGCAATGACTTTCATAAGGGTCAAATATGCAAGTGCCAGAAAATTTGTTGAATTATAATGGAACTACCCCTATAAAAGACTTGCTGGTGCTCTAGACACTTTACATATAAAAGCTCAAACAGACAACTGACCGCAAGTCAACTAACCGCTGCAAACTGACCACCAGGACAACTCACCGCCATGCAAATTGACCACCAAAAATAACTTCGTGTGCTGTATCGTAGCGAAAATGCACTTTGTGCGCTGTATAATTTGACAAGGCTTGAAAACAGGCTCACAGCCAGGAGTGTAGCCTGGGGGGGGCCGCCCCCCCAATCAAAACATGTTTCACTACTGAAGAGCC
The DNA here is from genome assembly GCA_964006365.1 of Trididemnum miniatum. Classification (NCBI taxonomy): domain Eukaryota; kingdom Metazoa; phylum Chordata; class Ascidiacea; order Aplousobranchia; family Didemnidae; genus Trididemnum; species Trididemnum miniatum. Next base: position 14,171,351 of record OZ023243.1, on the reverse strand, counting down.
AAGTACATCAGAAAAAACTCAGCACCCTTTATTATGGTTGGGTTGGTTAGTTTGTCTTGTAGCTACGTTATAAAATCTATGTGTTGGTGTAATGAATGTTTTCAGGGCAAGTAGTGTAGACCGGCATTATTCATTATTACCAAGTTGAAGTTACTATATCACTATTACCAAGTTAAAGTTACTATCGAAAACCAAGCAAATCGCACCAATCACATTCCGCACTGCATAAAAACGCACATCTCTACCAGGTGTTCTGAAAGTACGACACGCGACCCAGGCGCACATCAATTATCTCACGCTGCGATGATTTCTCTAATAAGCAAGATACGCGAAAAAAAAATTTAAATCCCTAACCAACCTCAGCTCTGTTTCAATTGAACTTTTAAAATCAAATTTCAACCATGTTTTTACGATTTTATGACTGTAACATTAACCTTTTGCTAGCGTAATAAACCTTGGTTTTTACCGGTATCATTGTGCTACTTTTTGAGCAGGTGAAGTTTGACTATATTGAACCATTTCCACAGTCCCTATTATGATCAAACATTCGTAAAAGTAACGTCGGAAATAAGAACAAGATTCAAGAAAAAGCTACAATTGATTAACAATGTCACAACTAAAAAAGAGAAAAATTAATGAATATAAGGCTGCTGTATCTATACAGTAGTCGTACCAATGTGCTTGGTAGGCATGCTGCATTAAATAATGAAGCCACGGGCGGATCCAGGGGGGAATGCATCCCCACACCCACCAGCTATTTTTAAAAACGTTTTTGATGAATATAATTTTACCAAAATTTGGAATCTTTTTGATAATAATAAGCCTTACACCCTAAGTACACGTAATCGAAAATGTACGAACAAAATGCATCATGCTTGGTGAAACACTCAGAATTAGGGGCAAAAAATTTTAAACAAAATTCGCTTGAAAATTGTTAAACAAGTACTAAAATGGCCACTACAATATGTAAATATTTACAAATTTTCTGGGGGAGCATGCCATCACACCCCCCTAGAACCTTTTATATTATCAATATCTTCAGGACCTGACTGTACCACACACTGTATCATGTTCATATAACTTGCGAGTGACAGATGATCAGTTTCTTCTTAAATAACCAAGTGATCTCAATATATAAAAAGTCTGAAGCTATGTTTTCTTATGTTTCATGTCAAGTTTGGAACTCACTCCCTCGCTTCTTGCAAGAAATTGATAATGTAATTCTCTTCAAAAAACAATTGAAGTGTTATTATTTTGATATTGGTTCCAAAGGTATTAATGACATATCATAGTGTCCTACAGTGTTTTAAATAGTCATTTCATACTTATTGCTGTTGTTTGATTTACAACTTTGTTTAAACTTGCCACCCCTTGGTCAGATATGCTGACAAAGGGGTGGCAAGTTTTAGTCGGCAATTCTAAGGGGGTATATAAATAACTCATTATCATTATATGCTTCAAACTAATTCTGCCAGAAAAAAATATGCTTAAAAATATGTCAAAATGTGGTGACCCCTCCCTGAAAAAAAATTCTGAATACGCCGCAGACATGAAAACATTTTTCAAAGGGCTTATTTACACCTTTTTTGGGTCTAACATCTTTGTATTTAGTTAACATTCAACGCAATTCAAAATTTTATCCCCCTCCCCACCAAAATTTTCTGGATTTGCTTCCGAATGAGGCATTATGATAAGAGCTAATTTCTTCTAGCGTTTCTTTTCAGTTCTTTCCCTTAACCTACAAATTTCCCTTAACCTGCAAATTATATACCGATACAACTTAATGTTTGATTCACTCTAGTGAGTAATGAAAAGAATGAGCTGGGCGTAACTTCATCCATTAAATTCTAAGAATATTACAGCGCTGGTATGGACATGTGACATAAATCTCCCAGGAAAAAACAGCCCAAAACTGCTGTGCTCAACACCGGTTGATGGAAGGCCTTAAAGGCCATCCCAGAACTCGATGACAAGATTACGTTAAAGATCTTAGATGTCCTCGCCTTGGTAGCCCACCAGAGCATTTACCCTTAGTCGCAGAGGATCAAGATGCTTGGAGACTCCAACTCGAGCAGCTGCCCCCACAACCCTTTCAGCTTTTCGAATAACCGAAAATTTTTGCACTTGCACAAAGACAACCAACCAAGAAAGTAAATTAAGTTAAAGCATATCAAAGCATAAAACTATCCCAGAGTGTAGTAACGAAACAGGGCAATTATTTACTTTGACACTGTTCTGTGTTCTTGTTAAGCGCCCCCCAATCGCTCAGTTAGTACCGATACCCAGCGCCCCCTTGAGAGCTGCAAACGCCCCCAGGGGGCAGGAGGGTGCTGGCACCCACTTTGGAAACCACTGGGTTAGGGTTTGGTTCGACTAGGCTTAGGTCCGGTTAGGGATGGGTTATGTTGGGTTAGGTCAGATTTTGTTGTAGTTCTACATGACAAAAATCCTTGTTTATAAAATAGGCATTTTGGCGGTCAGTTGTCACGGCAGTCAGCTTGCATGGCAATCAGTTGACTTGTGGTCAGTTTGCGGCGATCAGTTGTAGAGTACCGTAAATGCTAGACTATATCCAGATATCTGTTTACTGTGCATGCATAGGCTACAGATAAATATTGCATACCGGTATATACTGATATACTTTAAACAAAAGATCAGTAAAAAAGCAAAATTGAAAAACTACTGTACCGGTAGTAGTCGAGCACTGTATTGCCATAGCCCATGGTGTGATGGTAGCACTCCACCACCTGATGATTACTTTTGGATCATTGCTCTTGAAAGCTTAAAAGTATGGTAATCCATCGGCTTTGAAAGCCGAAAAAGTACAGACTTTCAGACTTCACAGATGATCGTTTCGACTGTCAAAGCCGAAAAAGTACGTTTTGGCTTTTAAAGCCAAATTACTAAAGTAGACTAGCGAGGGTTAAGTTAGAGTTAGGTTAGGATCAGGTTAGGCTAAGGTTAAGTTAGGTGAGCACCAGGTTAGGGTTAAAAAAGCAGATTATTGAGATGAAGCTTGAAAGTTTTACAAAAATTTCTTTGGTCCCACTTAGGGTTGGGGTACCTCTAACCTGACCCTAACCTGACCCTAACCTAGCCCTAACCTAGCCCTAACCTAACCCTAACCAACCCTAACCGTCTCTAGTCTACTAACCTATCCTAACCCTCGCTAGTCTACTTAAATAATTTGGCTTTCAAAGCCAAAACGATTAACTTTAAAGTCAGAAAGTACGTTCTTTTTCGGCTTTGAATGCGGTCGGAATGCGGTGATCTTTAAGTCATCGGGTGAAAGTAGCGTCGCTGCCGCTACCGCTTTTTGACCAAAAAAGTAGCGGCGCTGCCGCTCACCGCAGCTTGTTTACGAAAGCAGCGCCGCTACCGCCCCCGCTAGTGAGTGCAAAACAGCGGGTGCTGTCGCTAGGCGCTGCCGCTATTTTAAAGAAAAAAAAGTTAAAAGCACAAAGGCATTTTAATAGTGTATGCCTGCTGGTGAAATTTGCAACTTTGTCGACGGAAGTAGCACAGCAATGCGAGTAATAAAAATTAAAACAAGTGACAAAAAAGCCGACAATCGGCTTCCATTTCATCCAATAAGATTTAGGGCTTTTTGGGGAGAAGATAATTTTGAAATCTGATTGAATGTACTGTACTACCAAAATGGTTCATTTTTGTATGGCACCTGGTTGTAACTCGATGTTATCTCCATCTTTGCGCATTGCTAGAATTCAGCAGCTGCCACTCAATGACGTCAATTATCTCTCTTTCGCCACCTATTACTATTTTTTAAAATTGCAATTGCTGCCTTAGCGAAATTTGTTCGTCAGGGCAAAGTCGGGAAAATGTTTTTCGTGACATAACACTTTTTTTAACTCTTTATTTTGTTGCCACCGAACCTCCCCTATAATTCTAACAGCGAAGAAAAGCGTGGTTGCCAGATTGGACAATCTTAGGTACAAATTCGCGAAATTTGGACCTTTTTTAACTTGTTTGGACCAAAAAAAAGTTATTTTGTACCTTTATACTATTTTGATTGAAACAATTTTAGTGCTATTTTGTTCGTTGTTTATATTGGTTTCGTTGTACTTCGTTCATAAAAACTATTCAGCATTATTTTTATTCGCTTAAACATGTTGTCGCTTTTTTTGTGATAAAATTTTTATGTCAAAAACAAAGTCAAAATTTTAAATTTTTTAGGTCAAAATTTAAAAATTTTTTGGTCAAAACCTGGTTGCTCTAGAAATCACGAATCAAAATCTATTCGAATCTAAAAAGAGCAGCAGAATCAAAACAATTAAATACCACGCGACAACGAATATTTTTTCTCTTAAGTCTGCCATGACGCTCACAGGCAGAAAGAAAATATCTGGTACTTGGTAATCATTAAGGATTCGACTCACAAAGGATTCTCATTTTTCTAAGACTGGTTTCTACTCTCAGTCGGGTCAAACCAAAGACTTTAAAACTGATATCTGCTGTTACACTTGCTAAACGCTCAGCAATTAAGTGTAGCGCGGAGGATAAAATGAACAGAGAATAAAAATGCGTCAGTGAATTCTTGACAAAATTTAGTCCAGGCGCTAAAGGACCTTGGTAGTTATAAAGCGCCATAAAAACACACAACATTTCATTTCAAGCACGTGGCAAACGAATCTTTTTTCTCTTTTGTCTGCCATGACGCTCACAAGCAGAGAGAAAATATCTGGTACTTATAGGCCTATAGTAATCATTATAGGATTCGTCATTCGTTTGAGTCGAATCCTATAGGATTCGTTATTCGTTTGAGTCGAATCCTATAATGGTTACCAAGTGCCAGATATTTTCTCTCTGCTTGTGAGCGTCAAGGCAGACAAAAGAGAAAAAATATCAAACTTGCGGCATACGAATCTTTTTTCTCTTTTGTCTACTATACAAGCGTGAAGGAATTTGTTGACTTGTCAGTCAGAAGCATTATGAAATGAAAGTGGGAGTCGTTTTCTCGCTTGGTTTAAGTCAGTTCGCTTGCGCTTCTGAGTTAACAATTTGGGTAAAATATCGACTTGAAACAAAATTTTGACTTCAAAAGTGCTGTAGGCTTCTTTGCTGTAGTTATGCAACACAGTACAAAAACTATAGACGTGGCATACTGTTATACATTGACTTGTCACCAGAGATGGGCAGTATCGAGATACTTGAATCGGCGATACATATCGGGCAATACTTTTGTATCGATATCGGTATCGATTAAGTGTTTAACAACAGTATCGCGTATCGGTATCAATTAAGCACGTTTTTTGTGCAACGCCGATACAAGTACCTCGATACTGTTTTTGAGCACAATCAATCTTACCAGGTGTTCACTGCGTGTTCATTTACGGTTTCTGAAGAATGTGAGATGAAGCTAAATTCCCTCATTGATTTAAAGCGACGTTTTATCCGCAAATTTTCCTTATCACTTGCCTATTTGCAACTGTTTTGTAACGCCATTGAACGACGTTAAATGTGAAATTTTAACATGTCCCAATCAACAGCTCAGATGGCCTAGTGGTATGGAGCGTCCGTCTCTTGAGCTGCAGACTCGGGTTTGATTCCGAGTCGGGTCAAACCAATGACTTTAACGTTGGTATTCACAGCTGCCCTGCTTGACGCTCAGTGTGCCGTTGGGAAAGGCACTGAACGAGATTTCCCCATCTTGGTGTGGTAGACAGATGACTGGTAACTCCTAAGCGAGCTCGTATAGCGCATTGATCGCTGTCTTGTGATAGAAGTGTATACATATGCAACAAAATAAAAAAAATTGCGAGATATTTTTACGTTTTGCAATTGTCCGCAGATGGCAAACTTGTAGCAGTTTTTTTAATTGATTTTTTTTCCTGATATTGTATCGAGATACTTGTATCGGCGATACGAGTATCGATATCGGTATCGATTTAACACCTCTTCAAAGTATCGTGTATCGATTAACTCTATTTTCAAGTATCGTGTACCGATATCGATTAACTCAAAAATTGAGTATCGCGCCCATCTCTGCTTGTCACAAGGCTCTTTTTACTAATCATTCATAAATCTCTCGTGGCATAGTATCGAGATTAAGGATGGCAAAGTAACTTTATTTTTTATTAAATTTCGTTGGGACGATCAAAAGCGGCATAGTATCGAGAGTGGCATAGAAGCGGAGTGGCATAGTATGGAGATTTGACTGTAGCGCAGACATTTCTATTGCCTTGATCGCAATAAGTCAATGCCGAAATGATCAGAGGTGGGCATTTTTTCTGAATAGACTGAAGCGCAGCGCAAGAAAGCACAAATTTTTTTAAAAGCAACGAAACGCAACGCAACTAGCGCAATCTGATTTTTTTGAATAAATCGAAGCGCAACGCAACTCCCGCAATCCAATTTTTTAATTGTATGAAGCGCTGCTCAACTTCCGCAATCCCATTATTTAATTTCATGAAGCGCAGCGCAACTTTTGCTATTGATGTTTTACAGAAATAAAAGCGCAGCGCAACTTTCGCAACAAATTTTTCTATGGCTTTAAAGCGCAACGCAATTTTTGCTTAAAAAACGCAACAAAGCGCAATGTATGAAGAAGCGCAATTTTCAGTACAGTCATTTTATACGTATAAAAGATACTTAACCTGAGTGTGATAATTAAGCGGCAGTGATCACTAATTGCAACGATTAGGGTAGAGTGGGGTAAAAAGCCTACTCAGGGTAAAACGCCTATGGTCCTTATTAGCAAATATACTGGATATTATAACGTCATACTACCCTTCTGTCAACATGCCTACCTGCGCTGCTTGTAGGTGTGTTTGGACAGCAAGAAAAAAAAAACGGTTAAGTTTTATGATAAATTATTAATTTTCTGCGGATTTGTTATTACGTGTAAAAAAAGATAAAAGACGATTATGTATTAAACGCTCGAAAACTTTAGACAAAGAAGATAAAAGGGATATGGGACGATAATTAGTAAGTTGATCAAAGGAGCCTTTTTTATAAAGAGGAATAACTTTAGCCAGTTTTAATTTACCAGGAAAAATACCGAATATTAGACAGTAATTAAATATTGTGGACAAAGGTAATGCAATAATGGGAGCAGTAATTTTTAAAAAATAGGGAAAAATGTCGTCATGGCCGCTGGCTTTATTCTGTTTTAGCGAGTTAATGAGCATGCAAATTTCTTGTGGAGTTGAAGGCTGTAGATATATAGAGGGTGGACAGGCATTTTTTAAGTAAGCACACAAGTTATCGTGATTAACCTTGTTAACAGAATTAGCTGAATGTTCACCGATATTAGCGAAGTGATTAGTGAATTCTTCGGCAATGGCTGTAGGATCTGTAATTGTAGTGTTATTTAACTGTAATAGAAGTTGGATTATTGAAACTGGATTTATTGGGCAAAAGGGTACGCAATACATCCCAGTTTTTTTTGGATTATCAGAGTATTCCTTAAGCTTATTATGGTAATAGGCTACATTTTTTTGCAAGATTTTTTATCTTAGTTAACACATTGCTATACATCTTATAACCATGTTTGGCAACAGAAGAACCATTAATATAATGTGTTTTGTGCATCGTCTGTTTCAACTAGCAATTACACTCTTCTAGCATTCTGGGTAAATTGGAAATTTTGTGTAATAATGAACTTACTATGGTTAAGCGTTGGATGGATGCGAACAAGCTAAAAATAAATCCTAGCAAGTCTCAAGCAATCATTATAAATCACAAATTTTAAATTAAGGTCTGAATTGCATTCAATCTTCTGAAAAAATGAAACAGCTCGGTATATCAATCGATCACAAACTAACTTTTTTGCCACATAATTATAATAAATTTAGAAGCCAAATGAGAAAAATTTAATAATGACACCGCTTCATTGAAGATCAAGAACTCAATAGGAACGATCACTCAAAAGATGTCAAATGCTTAAAATAACATTGAAAAGGTTGCCTAGGTATCTACTCCAAATTGACTTGAAGGTAGGATCATATATGCCAACTTCCAGGTTACTCGGTCTGCTAAGAGGCTCACACCTAAAGTTACTCAGGTTGACATGATTTGGGCAAACGACTTGGAGAAAAGCCACAAATAAACTGGTTAGAGAATCAATTTGCCTAGGCTAGGTCAAAAATACTGTACTCCACTCAAGCAACCCCCACCTCTAGCACCCACAAAGCCATCTACCCAAATGCAGCTGCAGACGCGTTTCGACCTTTTTAGGTCTCATTAGTGCAGCATAGCAACAACCCCCCTCAAAAAATTTAATTCCTACTTTCATTCTCCCCAAAATTTCTTACAACCATTCCTCTGCTAAATCCCCGCGACTATCTAATTGCTAAGATCCAAACCTGCTATTATTCCACTGAAAAAAGCCTAGTAATTTCGGGACAAGAGTAAAATCCAACATTTTATGTTTTTGAGGCTCTATGACGTAAACAGAAGCACAATTCAATTTCACGAAAAGTTACTTCCTGCTCAAAGAAAATCGGACAAGTGTTTCCAAATAAATAAGGAGCTGGGTTGGTTTCTTTTCTTCAGTAGTGAATTGCCTTACTAATCCCTTTTCACAGAAGAACGCAATAGAACTTTTCACTTTTCACATTGGTCTTGTCCCGAAATTACTAGGCTTTTTTCAGTGGAATTATAGCAGGGAGTTAGTTTTGTTGAGAGTTTTGTTTTTTTTGGGGGGGGGGGGGCGGGGGGGGAGATGGTAACAGGAAATTAGTCTAAAATTGGAGGAGGGGATGGTGGCAAGGATTTGGTTTGGATCTTAGCAATTAGATAGTCGCGGGGATTTAGCAGAGGAATGGTTGCAAGAAATTTTGGGGAGAATGAAAGTAGGAATTAAATTTTTTGAGGGGGGTTGTTGCTATGCCGCACTGATGAGACCTAAAAAGGTCGAAACGCGTCTGCAGCTGCATTTGGGTAGATGGCTTTGTGGGTGCTAGAGGTGGGGGTTGCTTGAGTGGAGTACAGTATTTTTGACCTAGCCTAGGCAAATTGATTCTCTAACCAGTTTATTTGTGACTTTTCTCCAAGTCGTTTGCCCAAATCATGTCAACCTGAGTAACTTTAGGTGTGAGCCTCTTAGCAGACCGAGTAACCTGGAAGTTGGCATATATGATCCTACCTTCAAGTCAATTTGGAGAAGCCAAATTATCGAGAAATGTAGGAATTTTATTTAAACTAAATAAAGATCTTCCCACATCTGCATTAATAACTCTGTATTACGCGTTGGTTCATCCGTTTCTATTTTACGGAATAAGTGTATGGAGATCCACCAACAAAACTTTTTTCACTAAATTAAGGTCACTGCAAAACAAGGCGTTAAAGGCAATCGGCCATCTTGGTTGGCATGTTTCACCTAAGCATCTCTATAGTAAATTCAAAATCCTGAAGTTAGATGATGTATACAAAACTGAACTAAGTTTGTTCACAGAGTTATTAGCAAAAATACTCCGAAATATTTTGACAACTATTATACGGAAGTCAAGGAATTTAATAAACTTAATACAAGATCAAATCAAATCTTCATTATACTCGCGGTATTACGCCGAAGCGTGTAACGAGTGGCGGGGCCCATCACCGCGGCTTAGCGCCTGAACTACACAGCTCCGAAGAAACGTCGCGGCGGTGGCGAGCCGTTGGCGACACTGTGCCGATTTGACCGGTCCGGGAATCGAACCCCAGACCTCCCGCACCGAAAGCGTGCGCTTAGCAACTGAGCTATCTTCTGTTAAAAAATTAATGCTACCTTCATATTCTTCAACAAATCGTGTGCAAAAGTCCATCAAATTTCAAGGGGCAAAATTATGGAACTCGTTGCCTATTTCATTGAAACAATCATCTTATCATAAGTTTATTAAAAAACATGAAGAGCTAAGGTTTGTAAATTACGATTTACTGTAATATTGAAATGCATATATTATTGAAGCACAAGAGCTAAATCGTTGCAGTACTTGATTAATTTCTGAGGATAAGTTCTTTTCTTTCAAATTGCTGAGGTTAACTAAACTACATTAGAACGTAAGTAAACTATAAAACACTCCTTTTGAGCTTCTTTTTTCGATAATTTGATTTTCAGGAATCGCTTGACTTGAAGACCCTGCGTCCCTGCGTGATTCCCTGTCATATCACCAATCTTTTATGCTTATTGTTAAATTGTTTGGTGTTGTTATCGTGAGTTTGACTAAATAAAAATGTGATTGATTATGGGAGAATCCGCCATGTGCAAGCGGAGATCGCGAAGTCGTCATGAGTTTACAGACATTGCAGTAGATACTTCCTTTGTTAAAGCCGTGGTCACACGAAGCGATTTGATCGCTGCGATTATTGCTACTTCGAAATCGCTGGGATTAATCGCTTCTACAGTGGTCACACGTAGCGATTGGCCTCTTTATAATCGCTCCTTTAACTTGCGATTCTTGGTAAACCATTCATGCAGATACGCCGAAAGAAAGACGCCAGGTTATCAATCGACTAGTCCAGCTTGCTTGTGCTGAAATAAGCCAAGAAATGCTAAAAGAACTGGAAGCAGAAAAACCAAGAATGTGGGTAAAAAAATGGGTAGCAAGAAGGGAGAAATTGGGGGCTTCCAATAATCTTCTTAAAGAAATGGCTCTGGAGGATGCAGGTGTCTATAGAAACGTATTACGAATTGGTTTAGAAAAATTTGAGGAGTTACTTTCAATGATAACACCTAAAATAGGAAAGAAAGATAGTGTTATGAGGATGGCTATACCATGCAGAACAAAACTGGAAATAACGCTTCGGTACATGGCAACTGGGGACAGCTTTCGCTCACTTGCTTTACTATTCAGAGTGCCACATAATACAATTTCTGCTTTTCTACCGGATGTAATGGCAGCAATATACGATTCTTTGGCATCGTTTATCAAGGTAAGTTCATTACTCAAATTGTAGCGTTCTAAACATGAATCCTGTTTTAGTCGATAAGGTATGATGCTGTGTTTATTCTTGAAATTTATTAACAACGAAATAATTCAAATGAACAAGCACTGTATCCATTACAATTATAGTTGGACAGAAGAACGAGCAGAAAGCTTGTTGATGTAGAATATTATACAGCCAGAAACCCAAAGCAATTAGCGATATATTACATGCGTTCCGCGAACTACCAAACAAGAGTCATGACCAAAGGCATAGCAGTAAAATAAGTTAGGAAAGCAAACAACAAGACAGACATGATAAAAACCCACAACGTTTTGATCAGACATGCGCAAAATGTCTAGTTATTTGACATAAAATGAAAGTTACCGACAATTATGAAATTGGAACGTTTTGATTAAAACATGATTAAAAACTATACAGCATTCTCTTATACTTTACTTTGTTTTTAACATATAAAATTTTGAGAGCGGACGTTGTGGTTGTTGCGCGGGCCCAACCCCCTGACATTAGCAATAAGCATTTTTATAATTTTCAAAAGTCCGCAATATGACCATAGAGTTTACCACCAGATACGTTGTCGATTAAAAGCGTCATGTCATACCGATCGATATCATATTTTCAAATGGGCTATTATGCCATGTAGTTCACATTTGAAGTAAGCTATTTTGCAAAGAATTTGCCGCAGTGGAGTACATAGCCAGTGGCGTATTTAGAATTTACAAAAGGGGGGGGCCAACTTTTGACCAGTTAAAAAGTTGCAGAATAGCGAATCACAAACTGAGTTTTTAGTTTGAGTACAGATTATTTTTGAACTTTGATGCAGTGGCGTACGCAGAAACTCGCCAAGAGAGGACCCTACTGGGGGTCTGGGGGCTAAGCCCCCAGCCGCCGGAGGCAAGGGGGTGTGGGGGCGGAGCCCCCAGCCGCCAAAGGATTTTCACGCTTTTCATTCAAAAATACCGATTTTTAGCACACTTTTAATGGAAAAAGAACGTACCGTTTTTGCATTGAGTGCAGGCAGTATAGAAGAGACGAAAACACTTTAGTGGCCTAAATATGAATTACCGCTGCATCAAGAAGCAAAATTCAACCAAACAACTTGGAAACAAATGGCAACACTTTAAACGTAAAATCTGGACTTGTCCTGTGCGTACTGCTTTCGTCGCTTTCTCGTGACAAGTACATAAACATGAAAAATCAATCATTAGGCCTAAGATATAAATGGTGGATAATGATTAATGAAATTAGGCCTACAGCTTTATGCGACGATGAACTTTCGCAAATTCGTCAATAATCGTGTCATGGTTGAGTAAAATGTCTTTGTTGAGGTACAACTGCGCTAGACCGCCCAAACGCCGTTCCGTCATACTTGAGTGCAAGTAGTTTTTCAAATATTTCAATGAGCTAAAACATCGCTCATTGGATGCCGTAGTTACAGGTAGCGTTAAAAAAATTCGAAGGAGCTTGTGTATAATAGGATAAGTACCGAGTTTCCCAGCAGCTTTGCACGCATGAAGGGCAGTACAAGGTCTTTTTTCCTTTGCCACCGCAAGCCAACATGCTTTCCATCGTTGAAACTCAATAGTGGCTGTTACGTAACTGCTGTTTTCCACATCCAACTGTTCCTGGTACATTTCAACGATCTCGTTAATGGCGTAGTCCCGGTTTTCACTAATTGAAGACGGTAAGAAATTACAAAATTTAGTAGACAATAAGCAGTGCTTGTTGAATCTTTCCTTCATCTGCGCAATACAGCTGTCAAGAAGAGGTAAAAAAACTGATCTTTTGAAATAAATTTCTGCCGTCTCAGCTGGAATATTGGATCGGTTTTTCTGCGTAGATGCTCTTCGAGGCATTTGAATTTCTTCACCCAGCGTTGAAGACACGTTAGTAAACAGCGAATGAAAAAGTTGATCGTCATTTCGCAGCTCTTTCAAGACAGTAACACAAGTTTCGACATTCACCATCGCAGAATCTAATGTATGTGATGGACCCTGCAAGAGCTGAGAAAGAGGCTTGGTAACCTAAGTAAAAAAATTGAATATTAAGAATTATCTCTACTGCATTTACTGTGTCTAAGACTGCGTAAATGCTCTTGTAGTACTTATATGTTAAGAGAAAAATGTAAATGCAAAGTAAAAAATGTGAATGAACTTTTTATGTAATTTTGAAACTCAGTAATAATTCAATATCTAACACAAATCTACATTGCAGTCGCGAGGATACGCCGAAGCGTAAAATAAGTTAGCACTTGACAAACCCATCTCCGCGACTTTGCACACGGGCAACACAGAAAGAAAGTTTCGTAAAAATATGTCACAGCGGTGGCGCATGTTGGAAACACTGCAACCTATTTGACCGGCAGGGGAATCGAACCGGAGACCTCCCGTACCGATGTCGTCAATCACTACGCTATTTTTGCCGGTTGTAAAAGTGTACAATAACTATTTTCACTCAATTTGGCTCTTACTTCCAAAACGACGTGTAACATTTCCACGGTCAGCAAAAATTCTCCATCCATTGCACGAAGGGTGATCGTAGCTTTTCCTGCGCTATTACCACCAGAAGATTCAATGTTTTCGAGCGCTCGACAAATCGCAAAAAAAATCTCTCGAAACACAAAAACAGCATCTTGCTTTTCCACCCATCCCGTGGAACAATGACTCTTCAATCGTGAATATCGTTCATCAATGTGACACTTGCTTTAACTTGAGGAACTTGGCAGGCTTTCATCAAGCACAGATTTAAGCAATGTGATGCGCAATGAATGTATACTGCACAAGGACACACTTCCCTAATGTGTTTTTGCACGCCGTTTCTGATGCCTGACATTGCAGATGCCCCGTCGTAACCTTGTCCAACCATATTATTTTTGTCAATTCCAAACTCCTGCAAAGTTTTTAACAGTTGCTTTGCTAAGCCAGAGCCTGTAAGATCCTCTGCCTCAGCAAAACAAAGAAATCTCTCAACAAGTTTGCCTTTATACAAATATCTTAAGCAGATGCAAAGCTGCTCTTTGTGTGATGAATCTGTGGTCTCATCCGCAAGAAGACTAAAATATCTTGCTTGTCTTACCTCCTCTCCAATTTGAGTCAGCATGTGTGTGTTGATCGCATCAATCAAATGATTTTGAGTCAATGAAGAAATGTACTGGCCATTTCTAGGAGAATTTTTTAGGTGATCGTGTAAAGTTTTATCTCCAGAGTTGATCATTAGCTGTAGAAGAGCTCTAAAATTTCCTTGTTCGTAATTCAGGTTTCCTAAAAGACTCTCTTCGATGAGAAGTTCTCCAGAATCACGATGGCCTCTCAAGGCTAATCCTAGGCGTCCATGAAATTCAATCGCTTGCAGAATTCGCTTCAGGCAATTCCTATTGTTTATACGTTGTCGTGCAGCTTCTTGGTTTAGTAGGGAGGAAATATCAGAGCCTGACTCAATTGTCTTGAGAAAATCTGTAGCTGCTTGAACCGAATATTCATGAAATTTATTTTTGAGATGTTGAGTTAAATAGCCATCTTTACCTGTTAAATGGGCATATTTCTTTAGGGGCTTTTTCACCAGACGATTAATTTTTGACCCCCGAACTGACTCTAAGGTATTAAATAAAACACAAGTTTTACAGAAAATTCTTTGCTTTGATTCGGAGTATGAAAATGTATCAAAACGACCTTCGAAATGTTGTGAGCCCAAATACTTTTTGCGTAGCTTTCCCTTATCCATTCTTTCTGTAAACGGCCAAGAGAATCCTTCCGGAGCTTTCCATTTTGTCTTTAAAAATTGGTACCGTTGCTGGCGCGTTAGATTCGGGGTATCCACAGCTAATCCTATGTCTTGAAATGAAGTTATTGTAGGTAACTCTGAAATTGCTGCTCTTTCTGCCATAGGAAGCTCTTGATTAGTAGAGCAACTCGGATTGAGGTTGGTTGAACTTGACGACGCTGTCGAAAGAGTTATCATTATATTTGTTGGTGATGAAGATGTTGTGTTTTCATCAGTCGAAGTCGGCGAATTTGGGGGCAAAGCAGTGATTATGTCTGGTTCATTTCGACTGACTTTGTTGAAAAAAAAGCCAATACTGTTTGGGTTTAAGCGTTTCGACATTTTTTGTGACGCACGACTAAAACAATTGTAGCATCATGCCATTACAAAACTGGCTAGAGTTTAGCCTAAATATTTTCACATAACTTTTTTAACGTTTCTATTTTGTTTTGAATACACTCTTGATGCAGGTGCAGAGATAATAAGTTGTTTTTTTTTCTACTAAGATAATACAATATAATAAATTATGTGTAAACTGACAATCAATCTTGCAGAACAATACATCCGTGATCTTAATTATAAACTAAACCTGTAGGCTCTCAGTTGCTTCATTTGGAGCAGATTTGATTGGATTTAAAACTGCCAGACGGCCCAGACCGAACTACAACAGTTCGTCCTAGAGCACGTCTTGTCTCTCAGCCAGGCCACCACGTTATAATAAACAGCCGCAAGAGCAAGACCACGTGCCCCTTCTGAAAATTGGCAGCACCCCCTAGTTTCAAACTCACGAGCCGCCATTGCCCTCTATGCTAATCCTTCTTCTAAGTTTCGGTATTACCGTCGTACTCGTATGTAAGGCGAAAGTCGTTAACCATGCTAATTAAAAATTTTACCATTTGTTTATTAAATATAAAAACTCACAGCATTTCACGATCAAGGGCAGTACCTGCTGTTCTCAATTTATTTGCACCTGACCATCTCGGAAGTTCGAAATTAAGTCAAACTTCTATGAACACTGAACACTTAACAGTAACTATTGAACACTGTGCAAGAGTTCGTGATTGGGTTTGTGGCAAGGTAGTACACAAAATTGTGACGCAATAAAAGACATTCCAGCATTGAGCAACGTGGTTTTTGTGAGCTCACAATACAGCACTTATGATTATCACATTATTTCTATAGCGAAAACCACCCGTCGAAATTTTACCAAAACGGTCGTGCATAACTCCAATTTTTTATTTTTTTGTTTTTTAATTTTTGTTTTTTATATTTTTTGTAAGGTTGTTTGGGGGGGGCCATCGCCCTTTATCCCCCCCCCTAAATACGCTAGTGTACATAGCTACTTCATTGTCTGTGTTGGTTGCAGTTAAAGTGTCTTGGTTGCTGGGTCGGTATTCACATGGTGATGGTTGATAAGTATTTGGTGATTGCTGATAAGTATTTGGTGATGGTTGATAAATACTTGGTGATGGTTGGTAAATACTTGGTGATGGTTGAGTATTTGGTGATGCTTGAATAGTGCTTAGGAAGACAGATATTGGAGAAGTCAGGCTGGACGTGCATTAGGATGAGTGAAAACTGCTGCATAGTGGGGATGGGTGCAAA
Source organism: Trididemnum miniatum (assembly GCA_964006365.1). NCBI lineage: Eukaryota > Metazoa > Chordata > Ascidiacea > Aplousobranchia > Didemnidae > Trididemnum > Trididemnum miniatum. The sequence continues at coordinate 14,155,100 of OZ023243.1, read as the reverse complement.
ATTTGAATACTGTTTAATCTTTCTTGCGTAATGAGTGCTTGGAACTTTTCTTGTAAGATGAGAAAACTTCTTAACGGTAGTTCACGGAGTTGAGATGCGATATGACTTCCGAAATTTGTGTATTGATCTTCCACATCTCGATTTGCCAATTCTGCTATATCATGTAACTTTGATACAGCCATTTCCAGCCTGGATGGGTTGCTCCGAAGAGCCTTACTCTTCCTCCTTAACACTTTTCTGGGAGGATCATCAGAAACGAAAATGGCTTTTGATGATAGATAACTTGCATTCGATATCGGAATTACGGATTTTGTTCCTTTATCTGGTGTTGATTCGGTAAATTATGCAAAGCAGCATTTTCATTAACATCACCTTTTGTTGCACCTGTTGTGTTGTCATTCTCATGATCTGCTTCAGCAAGTTCAGCTTCAGTAATGTGCTTGCGTTTTGATGCATGGATTCTCGACGATAGGTCCTAAAAATGATACATTTGAAATAATAAAAACTGTATAATGGTTTTTAGCGAATTTCCACTCTTTCTAGTAGCTTAGTTTATTTGCTTATTGCATATACCTAATTGCCAGTATAGTTTTTCGTTTTTGTTATTTACTTTTAGGTTCCGGATACTGTGGAGGAATGGAAGTCGATTCATACTCCTTTAATGCAAGGTGGAACTTCCCCAATTGTTGCGGTGCTCTCGATGGTAAGCACATCCGCATTATTCGTCCACCAAATAGTACTGCGACATACTTCAACTACAAGGGGTCGTACAGCATTATCTTGTTTGCCCTCGTGGATGCTGACTACTGCTTTAGATATATTGACGTGGGAAGTGATGAACGAGCCTCAGATAGCACCATATTCAAGAATTCAGCGCTAAATATAGCAATGGAGCAAAATCTTCTAAATTGGCCTGAAAAAGGAGTTTGTCTCAGAGACGATGCATTTCCATTGCGTACCAATTTGCTGAAGCCATTCAGCTGAAGAAATCTCACTATTGAGGAGAAAATCTTCAATTATCGACTTTCGCGGGCTAGGCGTGTAGTCGAAAATGCATTTGGCATCCTTGCCTCACGATTTCGCATTTTTCTGAGGCCGATTGATTTGAAAGTTGATACAACAGAGTTGCTCGTTAAGGCTGCATGCTCGATTCATAACTGGCTCCGCATGACTTCAGCAAAACAATACTTTCCATCGGGATGTGTTGATGAAGAGGATGTAAATAATGTTGGCGTGAACCCAGGAGCATGGAGAACGGAGTTGATCAACCCCCTACTATCTGTTGACCGTACATGTGCAGGTTGCTTGTCCAATAACTGTACCATTGCGGCGGAGAAGTGTCGTCGAGAATACGCAGCTGCGTTCAGTACCAATTTATCTGTACCATGGCAATTAAAACGGTTGTATTTGATTTGTAGCAGAGAAGATATTAAACAAACAATTCCTTTCTCACCAAGGACACGTTGATTTTTGTCTTTTACTACTGCTTAGTAATGGCTTCGCTTTTTCGTTTCTCAAAAAAAATATTAAGACAATTGGTGAGTCAACAATTCAACATTGCTCTTTTTTCTTGTTGACCACAATTCACTTTTCGCTACAAAAATATTTTTTGGACTGTAAAATAAATAAACTGAGTACTAACTCTACCGAGTATTAACGAGTGTGATGGCACATGGCAGGCACCTATCGTGCTACCTGCTAGAGTTTCAGTTTGCCCACAAGGCTTGTGAGTTGGTTTGTGGACTATTGCAAAGATAGATCGATATTGCTCATGTAAGAAAACAATACATACCAATAAGCACAGGCCATAATAGATGAACGTACTATACGCACAACTTACCAAATTTGAAGATGAATCTCTTCCGGATATAACATTTCGCATAAACGTGTCTGCCTTCTCAAACCATAGCAGCTTTGGTTTGTATACATCTTCTGCTCCAGCTCCACTTTTCTTCGATCTTTTGATTTTATTGAGTTTAGCACGATAAGATTCCTTTATGTTTTTTATTCTCTTTTTTAAGCACTCTTCGTCAGGTATGTCAAAGTTAGCAGCAACTAATTCTTCCATCAATTTTCTTACTGCTTCTGCCCTCGCATTTTTCTTTAAGTAAGTTTCATGTGACGCATCCTATAAAGCTTCGTATCCTCTAAATATCTCCAAAAACCTTAAAGTTTCTTCTGCAGTCCATCTTGCGATTTGTTTCTTTGCCATGTTGTCACCTCAAACTCAAAAGCTCGTCAAAATGTTGATCTTTTGATTCAACTCTGAGCTTGAGCATAGCAAACGCGCAAAAATTACGTCATAGAAGGAGTTTATACGCGCGATTTGGTCACGGGATCAATCAAATCAGGATTATTTTGCTACATTTATGATAGCATTTGCTCACGTGATCGTTAAATTTTGGAGAAATCGCTGCGATTTGCAAATCGCAGCGATTTTTGGGCTGTGAGAGCGATGAGCGATAAAGTGGTCACACGAAGGCTTAAGAGAGAAACATACCCACGAGTGATTGACGGATTCCCCACTAAATTGCAAGCGTTGTTCAAACATGCCAAGCGTACAATTGCGAGACTTCTTTTCACATTTTTGTAAAATGGACTTCTGTTTTATCAATTTTTCATTGCAGTTTTGTAAATCTTTCGGATCTTTTGTAATCCAATACTCTACCACAGAATTCGTTAGATGATCAGGCCATTTGCCAATGTCGTTTTCCATGCCACACGTATCTGCTGGTGACCGCGTTTGAAATTCTCTGATGTCTGTTTGTGTATCGGTACTGGTTAATTCTAGACTATCACACTGTCTTTCTGTAGTCATGGTTGATGTTCCAAGTGGTGGTAAACCTATTTCATTACTCAGTGGAGATTCAACGTTTTAGATAACAAGCCCCAAAGATTTTGGAGTGTCTACAGAAGATTTCATAAAATTTGTCATGTGGGCCATTTTGGCTAATTCTTTAGCTTGTTTTTCTTTTTTCTCTTTCGCGGCCTATCGCTTCGCAGCCCCACTGGTAAAAGTGCGAGCACCTCTATGCCTATTAACTATCTACTAATGATTTATCTCTGAAAATAAGCCAACTCTGTTTCGTATTTTTCTGAAATAGCACCTTTCGCGTAACAGTTGTTGAAAGCAGTTACTTTAGGTTTAGGCCTACCTGTTTTCGATTTAACTATCAGTTATTTCAGGTTCATTTATACTTGGCCTGCAGCTAACTGACATCGAGCTCCACGCACACTAGTGACACTAGCCGGCAAGCTGCGGCTGCGCAACAAGACAGTGCAGACCAGTGCCGGATTAATATTGGGGCAAACCTAGCTCTTGCCTACAGGACACTCGAGTTCAGCTGAGTACTTTACTGTGTGTTTTCTGAACCTACAGTAGGCCTACTTGCCGCACTGCTAATATAGTCGTCATTGCATTGGCGATGAAACTGAACTCCTTGCATACCGCCACAAGATGCCTATCCCTACGCCATACGACATATCGGACTGCTTCTTATCATTGCCTGCATTAAGCCCGCTGATTCTGTCATGACTCAAGCCCACCGCACATTTCTTGTCAAAGGCCTGTATACTTGAGCTATGTCAAGGCTTACAAGAAATCACTTTTTATTATGACGTTGGTTAGGCTGCACTGAGGCAAGCGAAGACAAAGCAGGATGATTGTGTCATAATAAAACATGGCGAAGAGAATTTTCTCAAAATCGATTTTAATTCGTTTTTTTTTTTACATATAATCGTATTTTTTTAAATTTTTGTGGAGGCCCCTGGGCACGTGCCCAGGTTTGCCCCAATGTAAATCCGGCACTGCAAAGTACCCGTATTAAATTTGCCAAAACATTTAATGACCATGCAACGAAGATTAAATATTATAATACACCACCTCCGCAGCTACGGTGGTAGGCTAGAGAGTGCCTATAGGCTACACAATATACGAAAATCATAAAACAACCAATCACCACTAAAAACAGCTCAGATGGCCGAGTGGTATGGAGCGTCTGTCTCTTGAGCTGTAGACTCGGGTTTGATTCCGAGTCGGGTCAAAACAATGGCTTTAACATTGGTATTCACAGCTTCCCTGCTTGACGCTCAGCATTAAAGGGACAGTGTGGAGAACAAGCCGGCAAGTTTACTTGTTGTGCCGTTGGGAAAGGCACTTTGCGGGATTCCCCCACCTTGGTGTGGTAGACAGATGGCTGGCAACTCCCAAGCGAGCTCGTATAGCGCATTGATCGCTTTCTTGTGATAGGAGGATAAATATGCAACCAAATAATAAATAAATATTTAAAATATTACAAAAACCCGAACAGGTCGTTTTGCCACTAAAGCTTAACATGGGGGGAAGTAAAACTAAGTTCTAAAATTTAAAGACGTTAAAAAAAGAAGTTAAAAATAGGCCTAGTGAACCTAAAAGCTGTAGGTCTAGGCCTACGAAAAATGGGCGTTCGTGACAAACAATCTACGGTAGCCCATTCTACCTCTGCACGGCAGCTCTTAAGTTGACTGCAACTCAGCACAGTAGCCTACTACTGCGCAAGGCTGTGAATTACAATGAACAGCGGGTAATAACTGGTAAGCGATGGAAATCATTAAGATTTCTGACAAACTAGTACTAGTTTATCTGAAGAAATGGCAGAGCTACTCGAAGCCAACATTTTCGCTACGCGTTTCATGAAAAATCAATTTAAAATCATTGCTCCTTTAGATCGAATGTATTCACTACCGGTAGGCGTTGTAGGTAATGGACTAGGCCTACCTTAGTCATAATTTTGCTGAACAAAAAACAAGAAAACTTTTCCGTTTGAACATTATCGAAAATTGGTACCGAGTATCGTCTTTACTTCTTAAAAAAATGTAGGCTACCGTTATCAGTACCGTCGTTACTTTTTTTGCAAAATATTGGTATCGTCATTGCTTTTCAGCACCGAGTGCCCAGCTCTGTACGTCGATAATTAATTCAGCAATGATATTATTTGTGTTGAATCTTAGTCTCATGGATACTGCAGATTCTTAGGCCTACTTGAAAATAAATCTTTGCATTTTTTTTTAATAAATAAACATCAATGCAAATGGAGACGTCTTTTGAAGAGGGCATTCTGGTCATTGCCATCTGCAAAGCTGCATAAAACTCCATAACAAAGTTCGCGAATTTATACGGACAAAAGCACGTCGATTTCCAAATTACGTTCAGCATCTTTTTGGAAAAGCGTATTAGAATCCTTTTTTGTAAACTGCGTCTAGGCTACTGCAAGAACAATAGGCCTATTGCACTGCACATATTAGCCCATACCGCTGTGCCCTTAATTGAGACTTTAATTATCTAGGGCAAAACAGTAAGCCCAGTCATTTGGACCACACTTGTCCACGAAATCAAACGATGTCGCAACCTTGGGAGCTTTTGGTCGTACAAAAGCCGTTGTCTCTATTAGAGCTGGGCTTAGTTAAGCTGACGCCGCCAGACCACTCTTTTATCTCCTTGGTCAACCGCTCCAGCAGAGTGAGAGAACTCAGGCTCCAGATTTGCTTAAATTGTTTTGATCACTAAATCTTACTGAATCACCCATTGGCATTTCCTTTTTTTTTTTCTTTCATACGCTCACGCAGCAATCAATCAGTCAACATTTTTTTGGCAACGTAACACCAAATTATTTACTATTTAGGCTATTGAAAAGGAAACATGCGAAAAAACTGCTCATGAAAACCAAGGATTTCTGAGGCAATCGGTTAATGCTAGTCGTTTTCAGTTTTTAGCCGTACGCTGTGCTTCGACATCTGCTCGATTAATACTTAAATAAATCATAATACAATAAATATGGGACAAAAATAGCTTAAGGAGGAAAAGTAAAGCCACAGTAAATCTCAAAACTGGACGTTTCGACAACATAGATTCAGCTGTCATCACTTTTGTACTGCCTTACAGACACTGCTGATGATAGCAGCTGAATCTATGTCGCCGAAACGTCCAGTTTTGAGATTTGCTGTGGCTTTACTTTTCCTCCTTCAATAAATCGATTTTTGCATTAGTAAGACACTTGACATTCGACTGAGTTTCTTTTGAGCGTGAGAGCAATTTCATCCGAAATATTGCAGTGCCTCAAGTTAAGTTTTTTAAGGTTATGCAGACATGTTTTTAAATGTTCCGCTCCTTCGTTGCTCAAATCGTTGCTCAAAAAATCAATTTTTTCCATCTATAAAATAAAAATGTAAATTTAAAAAATTCATTATCATCCTCAGTCTTCCTCAAACCAGCAGTATAAAAACAACGGCAACGTTTGGTGATCCTCTAGAAAAATTTTGCTCCAGAAGAGTTTGCCTTCACTTGAAAATTACTGAAGTAGACCTAGGCCCACTGTTTCGCAATAGCCCCAATAAAACACAATTAGTTAAAAACATCGTGAATTTATTGGCGTCCGCATTTACCATGGTATAAAAATTATCATTAAATACTGTTTCCGATTTAAATAAAATAAAAACGAACTAGAAGATTATTTACCGATATTAGCCTTCACAGTAAACTAAACCAGAAAAGATCGTCCTAAGCGAAATACGCGATAAGGTGAGTTTAATGTTTATACAGAATACGATGCGATCTTTCGTACCTAAAGTGACGTAGGCTGCGATGCAAGATTATGACGTAAAGCTACGTCACTTTGCGCGGCATTCTAGAAAACAATCACCGCAAGATGCTTTGCAAAACAACTGATAGAAAGCAAAATTGTTTGGGTTCCAGCTGTGTGGAAGATATTTCCCTCCACTTCTTACATTAAAAATTGGATGAAATTTCGTACAACAAATCGTACTAAAATCGCATTTAGTGTAAACAGACCAACAGTATAATCAGCAACAAAGACAGACAATAACTGACAGTTCTGGGGGTTGGACTTTTAAACTTCCATATTTCAAAGCATAGACTGACTAGTCTTAAGATACTATGGAAAACATTACCGGTTCTATCCTTGTGTTGATCCCCTGAGCTAGGGCCTTCACACCGTTAGATCCGATTTTGCAATATTGGAGATCCAGTTTGCTAATGTTGTGTACGCATTTAGCCAAGTGCTGAGCACCCTCATCACCAAATTCGTTCCTTTCAAGATTAAGGAATGTCATCTGCGAAAAAGTAATCATTCCATAAGCCTGATCTCAAATATCAGCTAATTATAATTTTTGTGGATGTAGGCTTAGGTTTACTCTAATAGGAAGCAGGCTAAAGTGGTAGCCTGCCGCAACCGATGAAGTTCAAAGTGGGCGTGCTATACAGTTAAAATGCAGTTATTACGTCAGTTTAATGTTACAGTAACATGAAATCAGATTAGGCAATATTTTTTCATTGAAAGGTCACAGTGGTTCAGTGAATGCACAATGCACAATTGCACATGCGTGTGGCTACTCGTAAAGTAAAGCAATGGGTGTACGTTTTCCCATATAAACAAATAAAAAATATAAACTGACTAAAAACAAAGCTGTACGAATGATTAATCAGATAATGGTAATCAAATTCTTTAGAGGTATTAAACTCTTCACATAGTAGATTGCAACCAGAAGTTTATTGTTTATTTTTGGAGTAGTAGTGATAACTTTGACCTAAGACCTTTTTGTGCAAAACAACTTGCGAAGTGATATTCACGTACATAAACTGTCGCATCGTGAATAACAAATTCAGACTTCTAACTGGCTCTATAAACTTCGTCGACGTATCTGATGAATAGCCAGGACATCAAGCGCTTTTAAGAACATGAATTGAATTATCAGCAACATAATAATTATGACGCTCTTATTGAAAATCAAGTAAAAACTATACTTGTTCTTCTCTTGTTTCGATAACTTGAGCCAGGGCCTTTATACCACGCGGTCCAATATCACACCTCTTGAGAATCAAAGTTTCAACATTGTGAAGACATATCGCCAAAAACTCCGCTCCCTCGTCGCCAAACAGATTTCCTTGCAAAGTAAGGTAAGGAACCTACCAATAGTACATTTGCGAAAAAGGTGTTCTCTTCTGTTGTTTGGACCCATTGCAAACGATTACGTCCTTACTTGTACGCAATTAATACAACAGTAGTTTGTGACAGAAACCGGCGGTTAGATCAGTTGTTTAAGACATCGCTATCGGTGCGAGAGGCCTTTGTTTCGAATCCCGGATCGGTCAAATCAGACACAGTGTCGCCAACGGCTCGCCACCGCTGCGATATTTCTTCGAAAGTGTGTTGCCCAGGCGCGAAACCGCAGCGGAGATGGGTTCAAGCACACGTAACACGTTTCTGCGAAATACTGCGAGTAAAATGAAGATTTGATTGAATTAGTATTTTGTGACAATAGCAACCAGGGCATCGAACAGCTTGAAATTTCGCTCCGGTTTAAGTTCAGGTTCCGCAAAATTTGTTTTTAGCCGTTTACCTCCGGTTCAGGTTTTTTGTTTAATTTTACAGGTTTAGTTCCAGTTAAAATAGAATTTGAAACCGTCAATTCGACTTATGTTCTGCTAAACCCCAAAGGCGCATTTATCTCAAAAATACGTATTGTATTTAGGCTGATTGTACCTATTAAGATGCTACTGTTGCTCATAAAGGATGTTCTCAGCGGCAAGGGTTTCCCTTTTTCCGGGATTTTCAACTTTCCGGAAAACGGGAAATTTTCCCGGGAATTCTGGGAAATTTCCGGGAACCCGAAATTCTTCAGGATTCCCGAAATTCGGGAAATTCTCGGGAAAAATTTCCCGAACTTGATTATTTGGCCACAAGAGGAGTGACAAAGACTTTTCTAAATTTCATCATTTCTAATCCAATTTTAAGCATTTTTAACGTTGTTTTGACGAACTAAGTTAGAGTTTTTCATATTTTTCAACAAATCAAAAGAAAAACTTTTTGATCTCCCAAGCACTTGGTCGTAAAAAATTTTTGGAAATTTTGAAAAATAATTTTTAACAAGTAAAAAAAATTTTTTTAACTTCACATGAATGCATTTTTACGTCGGAATGATAGATATCAGCACCACGGAAACCCTTAAAATGGAAAAAAATTTCCCAGGATCCCGACATAAATTTTCCGGGAAACGGGAAATTTCAAAACCTCAAATTTCCCGGAAATTTTCCGTCCCGACTTCCCGGGAGGAAACACTATCAGCGGCAGAAATAACCTCAAGTTAACTTCAGATGTCCTAAACTTCAGAATTATTCGACACTTTTCCACTGTATATAAAACCTGATTCTGGTCTAAATTACGCAACAGCCTATATCTTTGTTTAAAACATTTCCATCTGCGCATTTACTCTTAGATCAATCGATTTTACAAAGTAATGACGCACTAATGGAAGCTGGTAGGCTGGGTTCTATTCTTAGTCAGGCCAAACCAAAGACTTTAAAACTGGTATCTGCTGTTACACTTGCTAAACGCTCAGCAATTAAGTGTAGCGCGGAGAATGAAATGAACAGAGAATAAAAATGCGTCAGTGAATTCTTGACAAAACTTAGTCCTGGCGCTAAAGAACCTTAGTAGTTATAAAGCGCCATAAAACCACACAACATTTTATTTCAATTATTGCATGCATCCCCGTTGCTAGCTGTAGTGAGTTGCTCTCGCCCTCCAACTAGAACTTTCAGCATTATGACGTAGGATTGCAACACAAACGCGACCAGATAAATGAAACGAAATCATCAGAAATGGATCACTTAGGCCTACTGTATAGCATTGATAGCGAGTCCAAAAAAAGGCACTCCGGTACGGGTTTAGGGTAGACAAAAATTATTTTAACGGTTCAAGTCCGGTTAAGGTTCAAGAATCTTGATGACCTTGGGTTCAGGTTAGGTTAAGTTTACGTCTATTAACGGTAACGATTCGGTTTGGGTACAATGAAAAGAAGCGGTAAACACGGGTTTTCGGTTTATGTACCGGTTCAGTTCGACGCCCTGATAGCAACGTAGTAGGACTGTTGTGTAGGCCTATATTTAAGATGTCGAATTCTATATGAATAAAATAATGCATATAGATACCGGCCCGTTGGCGTAGTGGTTAAAAACATGGCTATCGGTGCGGGAGGTCCGGAGTTTAATTGCCGGGCCAGTCAAATTTGGCACCGTGTCACCAACCGCTCGCCACCGCTGCGTCGTTTCTTCGGAACTGTGTTGACCAGTCTCTAAGTCGAGGAGATGAGCTTCGCCCCTCGTTACACACTTCGGCGCGATACCGCGAGAATACTGAAGATTTCTTTTTTGATTTTGATTTAATATGTCGATCAAAAGGCTGAGTGTATATGCAGCATCTGCTATTAAAGCGGTAGACTCAGAGATTGATTTCGTTGGGTCAAAGCAAAGACTCAAAAATTGGTATGCACAGCTTCCCTGCTTAACGTTCAACGTTAAAAAAACAGCGTAACGAAAAAGCCGGAAAGTTCGCGTGATGTGATTCACCACCACAGCAGCATCGTCTACGTTCGTACCAGTGTTGTCAAGGAGCAAAGGAGAGAAGACGGACACCACAAACGCGTGCACGCTTTAACGTATCTCACTTTAAACATTGGATAGTCCATAAAGGTCCATGGGACCTACGTCTCTCTCTAATTTTTAGCTATACAAATTTAATACCTTAACAATTGCTACTTCCAAACGTACAAAACCGCAATGTAAACATTTTTTGGACTCTTCGATCCACCCTAAGAAATTCTGCATCTGTCCCTGATGTTATCTTTTGCTATTGGCTTCAGAAGACAGATATTAAGCAGTCGAAATGCCACCGTGCGGAGTACAACCATAAAGCTATACCTGTTCTTTTCTTGTTGTGATTGCCTGGGCCAAAGCCTTCACGCCTTTTGGTTTGATAACGCAGTGTTCAAGATACAGCTCTTCTACGTTGTGCACACATGCCGACAAGCTCTCTGCACCTTTGTCGCCCACTTTGTTCCCATTAAGATTGAGGTACGGCATCTACCAAAAATTATTATACACGAAAAGATGATGATATATCTTGACTAGTTTCAACATGCACATACAAACTCAATATCTTAAACTGCTAGTGACAAGGCCTAGCGGTACCGCGCGCAGATACATCCAAGTCACGGCTGGAGCCGATCCCAATTAACATGCACGGGTGGCAGCTAAAGCAGAGTTGTTAGTTGGGCTCGGGCTTTTCGGGTCGGGTTCGGGCCGGGCTTGGATTTTGAAAATTTGTCGAGCTTCAATCGGGCCGTACGCCGAAGCAAAACTAAGATTTTCAGTGAGTGATAAAGTTGATGCAATAAGGCAAAGAAAACACCAATAAAGCAAAGATATTGCTGTTCGTAACTGGTGTAACTGTGGATGGATAAGACTCATTTTCTATTTCATTAATATTTTTTCATTTAAAGCGATGTTTTTGATTTTAGGTTTAAATCGGGCGATGTTTTTGATTTTAGGTTTAAATCGGGTTTAAATCGGGCTTTGGCTGATAAATTAGGACTCGTATTCGGGTCGAGCTTGAAAAATCGAATTCGGGTCGGGCTCAACATCTTCGGCCCGTTGACAAGTCTGTGCTAAATCGTGCAGCACAAGCTTACTTCGCAGTCTCCCTCACTATAAATTTTCAATTCAGCAATTTGAAAATTTCTTTAATAATTTAATTGTTGATTACTGCTGAATTCTTTTGCGTGTTATCACTTTGTTTGTGCTTTAGAAGTACAAAATCTGAAATAGGCCTACTCTAGGTGCAGACCGACCACCAACATGATTTCAAAGGATGTGTCAGTTTTTTCAGTGCTTTATTCTGCAACGCTGTTCAACGCAAAAAAGTTCAGCATATACTATAGTTAAAGGTTACCTTTTCTTTTCTTGCTTTTATCTCTTGAGCCAAAGCCTGTATTCCTTTTGGTCCAATTTTGCATTTATTAAGAGATAGTTTTTCAACCTTGTGCACGCACTTTGCAAAGTTTTCCGCTCCCTTGTCGCCCAGTTGGTTTGTACTAAGGCTGAGATACGGCATCTACCAGCAATATTAACGTTGACGACAGTTGGCGTAGTGGTAACGATATCGCCATTGGCGTAGCAGGTATCGAGTTCGATTCCCAGACCGGTCAAACCGAACATAGGGTCGGCAAAGACTCGCCGACGCTGCAATATTTCATTGGAATTTGAAGCTGTGTTGCCTAGGCGCTTAGCCGTAGAGATGGACACCACCACTCGATGCATACTTGAGCGTTATACCGTGAGTACGCTACGTTATAACGAAGATTTAACCGTTTAAGTAACAACTAATACGCTAAACGAACAACAAATTTACTTGGTGCTTTATAATCTAATGAAATAATGGAGTGCAAGTGGTAGAGGTGATACCGTTATAGCTGGCTAAAAGGCTACAGTTACTATATTAATGGTGGAGTGAAGTCCACAAAACGCTTTCCAAAATCTTGATGGATCCAGGAGGAGTTGAGGAGGTACAGTTCAGATGGCCGAGTGGTAAGAGCGTCCACCTCTGGAGCTGCAGTTTGATTCCGAGTCTGGTCAAACTAATGACTTTAAAATTGGTATTCACAGCTTTGCCGCTTGACGATCAGCACTACAGGCAAAGCATTGAGAACAAGCCGGCAAGTTCACTTGTGCCATTGGAAAAGGCACTTAATGGGATTCCTCCACCTCAGTATGGTAGACGGACAGCCGGCAACTCCTAAGAAAGATTGATATACCGGTAACGCTTTGATAGCTTTCTCGTGACAGGAGGAAAATATCCAACTAAAAATACAAAAAATACCAAACACCATCTGAAACCGTGATGGATCCAGGATTCACAGCTAATTGGGCTCAAGCTGCCCAACGACATTTATGCCCCAACGACATTTATGATGGTGCAATTAGCATGAACATTTGATAAAAAATTTACCTTCTCCTTTCTTGTTATGATCTCCTGAGCCAGAGCCTTCGCACCGTCTGCTCTGATCTGGCAATTCTCGAGAAACAGTTTGTCGACGTTGTGTACGCACGACACTGAGTTTGTCGCTCCCTCGTCGCCAAATTTGTTTCCATTGAGACTGAGGTGAGGCATCTGCCAAAAATTTAACATTTGTCTAAACGAGATAACCCGTAACTGATTAATCTCGATCACAGAGTCAAATCTCGTTACTATGCCACACTCGCTACTATACCACGTTTGACCGTCCCCAACAAAATTCAATAGAAAATATAGGGGACGCAAATTTACTATGTCCCCCCTTACTCGGTACAATGCCACGTGCGGTAGGATGTGCAGTACTGTACGATAGATAAAACAGGCTTGTGACGTGACAACGTAATACAGCATTTACCTGTGCACGCCACGTTTTGTTTAACAGTGTTGTACAACTAACTGCACAGCACAGTATTTTCGAATTTTAAAAGAACAGAACATGCTCCAGCTCAGTGGCGTAGCGAGGGTATCCTGCGCCCCGGGGCAAACAAAAATTTTGCGCCCCCTGTGTTTTACAATTCTCTGATTATCTGCACCAGCAGATTCGTCTTGTCTTCGTACATCGGCCGATTCTCTTTTTGCATATCCACTACTTTTAAAATATTTTTTCATAAATTTTCTAGATTCATTCAAAAACGCTTCAAATTGGGCTCGCCGTTTTCGACCCTGAGCTCCACTCTCTTTTTTTGGCATAATCTTCCTACCAGTTAAATCGCTAACAATGTGACACGCCGAGGAGCGACACTCTCCCTAGCCAACCGCAGCTCCCTGGACCCTGACCACATTTTACAAGGCCAGTTTCATGAGTCACAGGACGTATGTAGGGAGAGATTGAAATCTAGACCCTCATTTGTACCTGCTGCTCGGAAATTACTAGACAGTCTTTCTGAGATGGACGTCCGTGCAGCCGAGTGGACGAACACGAAATGGGACATGGAGTACTCTGCCAACGCATTGTCACTCCACGCTTTCATTCCCAAGGCTAGCTCCAGACCCTTGGGTATGGGTCTGCCGAGGGCAGCCTGGGTCAAGCTCAACCGTCTGCGTTCTGGTGTTGGACGTTTCTGTTCGTCCATGTACAAATGGGGTCTCGCTCCTCTAGCGAATTGTGAGTGTGGTGCCAGTGAACAAACCGCAGATCACATCATCTCAGTGTCCCATACATCGGGCACCCCGAGGTATGTTTGGGCTAATGGTTTTGGATGACGAAACAAGATGTTGGCTGAAGTCCCTTACAGTCAGCATCTGACCCAAGCAGTTTGGTGGCCAGGGTGGTAAAAGGATAAACCCTCGGCCTTGGTCCTTCCATATGTCTTGGAAGAGATGCCCCGCCAAACGACGACGACGACGCTAACAATGTAAACTCTAAAAACGCTTATCTGTTTTTAGAAATTAGAGATATTTTATTTAACGGTGCGGCAATTTTTCTGAGCCACAGGCGGGCCGGTGAAAACTTATCACATGCAATCCCTTGAGTACAACCAGAAGAAATTGCGGAGCGAGATGTAGAACGAAATTGGCAGCTTTTCGCCAAAATTACATTTTTTGCTCTAATACTGTAAAATAAATCGTCCCAACTGAATGTCAAGGATACAAAAGACACACTACAGGACCCCCCATCCAGGGCTTATAAGAGGGGGGCTGGGGATTACAGGGGGCAATCTGCCCCGGGCCCATGGGTGTGTAGGAGTCCATGAAAGAGCATTTTAGGGGCCCATCATAGAGGTCCCAAAGTAGTGTGGTGAGAGATCCCCTTAGCTGTCGAAGAGCCCCGGATTCCATTTGAAGGCCCCGAATTATGGTTGAAGACCTTTTTGTTATTTTTGGAGAGACCACATAGCCGTCAAGGGCCCCCGGTTTTCATTTGAGTAAGCTTACCATATTTTCGCAATTACAAACTGGGACGTTTCCGAACAAAGTCCTTCATCAGATAATTGAAAAATTATCTTTGCAAATGATTTTTGTGTTTAAAATATTTAACAGTAGGCCTACATAAAGAAAAAAAAATCATCATATTTCCTCATGGGGATTTTAAAAAAAGACGATGGAGGCAGAGTGATGAACTCTGCAAACTAAAATAACATACAGAAAAGATAGAACGAGAAACAAAGTTACTAAGTAATCAATTAGATGTCTCGTACAGGTTCTGCACAACTTTACGTATTTGCCCAATCATATTTCTCTGTGGATAACACTTTTTCAAAAAGCTTTTGCTCGATTTGACTTTCTCAAAGAAATTGCAGCAAGAAAGATTCGAATTTAGTTTTGCAGGTGATAAGGACTATGCTAATCATTAGCATATCGTTGTTTGTTTGTTTAATTCAGGGGTAGATCATATAATGCGTCCCGCGGGCACTTACATAAATTTAACCTTGTTTCCTACTGATACTGAATGGAATATAGGACATTTGCGTACCTGATGACCCTTTTTTTCTTTGCTCTTAATTTGATTTTGAGCGGAAAATAGGACATTTGCGGTCGTGATGATCTTTTTCACTTTGCTCTTCCAATCAGTGCGGTCCTCGGTTTCAAATTTTTTTCCAACGCGGTCCTCCGTGCGGGAAGTTTGCCCACCCTTGGTATAAAAAAGCCGCTATATGCTAATGGGTGTTTTTTCCACTAAAATTTTAACTCTTTCAACAGTTTTGTTTTATTTAATTTTCATTTTTTTATAATAAAAATGCGTTTCTGAATAGCTGTTGTTTCGTAAAAATAGTACCGGTAGCTACTCCACCCTTACAACTACAACTTAGGTGTGTTCTGTGCGATAGGCTTAATTTTGGTCCTATCTCCTCCACATTACTTTCCTAACTGAACAGACATGAAAAACAATATTACTTGCCTAATTCGGCCTATTCACCCTAAAACTTTTTTCCTAATTTAGTAATTTCTCTAGCGAATCAATTTAGTGGTGCTTTTTCTTGCTGCACCTCAAGTGTGAACATGACTGTATTTATGAAGCGATACATTGACTAGAAAATGTAACAATGAAGCAACAATACGCTCCCAGTTTTAACAATGCCATTGTAGCAACGTTAGAGGCTACTTGCCTCAATGACATTAATGACATAACACTTGCGTTGCACCATTAGACTCCACAAAACGAACAAAACAACTCATCACTCCGCTTTAATTAATAAGTCAGGGCTAAGCCCAAGTTAGCTGGTCGAAGGGCTTAACCGGGACATTTTGAACGACCGGTCGGGACGCCGGGACATGGCGTTAAAACCGGGACTGTCCCGGCTAAACCGGGACGTGTGGTAAGCCTACATTTGAGGTCACCGAATTTCGGGTGAAGACCTTTTTTTTTCGGAAACCACTTAGCCGTCAAGGGGACCAAAATTCCATTTAAGGGCCGAGAATTGTGGGCGAAGACCTTTTATTTTTGGAGACGATAACATCCCGACAGTCGGCAAGGGGCCCACACTGGGGAAAGCTGCCCACATCAAACTGCAAAACTTTTTCTCTCAAAATCTCAACAAGAAGTTTGACTGTCAATCTGAAAAAAAGGCTATCCAGAAAACGGAATTGCATTTCATATTTTAGGTGCAGTGACCATGCTTCTTTTAGTTTTTAAATTCATTGTAGGGTTGTATATTGCATGCTTCAACGGTTCGCGTTTTGTCGCTGTTACCTTTTTTTCGGCCGAATGTCGTGATATGCGTTGTTTTTATGTATTTTGATGGTCGTTGAATAAAACACTACTACTACTACTACTATAGGGCAATCAAGCGCTCAGCTACAATTTTACCCTACGATACCGCAATTCTTTCACATTTTTAACTAAATTATCTCAGCAGCAGCAACAGGGCTGCGCTTCGCAACCCCTAAATTGCCAGATTTTTCTCTATTTTCTCGTTCTGTGACTGCTGTCAAATATTCAAAATATCCGCATTGGAAATCACAGTCTACACACCAATTACGGTAGCAAAACAATAGGCCGACAAATTACAAAAGAAAACACCCAGAAAAAGCCATTGAGGCCAAGGTACAATTTAGTTAATGCTTCGATAGGCACTCGTCCGCTGTATTATCAGAAACGGCCCATTGGTTAAAAAAGTTTAGGATCACTGTGGTGTAGGTTTACCACAGTATTACATCGAGCGACTATACGCGTATCTTAATCGACTTACCAACAATCTTTAGCATCCATGTAACGCTAAAGCAATGAAAATCTAGTACTGTAGATACCTATCGCTTCTTTACTTTTCCTTTAGTGGAGTTCTATTTCCTTCTGTTTAATTGCAGCTAAGTCCAATAACTATGTACGCGCAGTTTCAAACCTCTTTGTGATGTCATAATAGAGTAAAAGGGGGATTTGTGATCGGGTGTAAAGAGTGATTTCACTCCTCTGCCAAAAGCATATGCAGGTGTCAGATGCATTGCAATAAATTGATTGTTTTAAAGTTTAAAAGATTACGTCGAAACTGGAGTGTATAAAATCACTGTTTTGTGCGCCCCTTTGGTGCGTGATTTTTGGTCGGAAGTAAGGCGTGATTTGAATCCTTTGCGAACAGCATACATTACAATACAGTAATCCACGAAGTAGTTTTTAAAATCTGTGTGAATACGTCGAAAAAAGAGTATAAAAAGAACTTCTTGATACGCCCCTAGGTGGTGCGCCCCCGGGCGCGTGCCCCCACTTGCCCCCTCGCTACGCCACTGTCGTTTTGCCCGATCTTCCCCTCCGGTGCGTACCAGTCTTTTACTATCAGACGATGTCTGCCGCCGGTGCAATTTTGCTTGTGATCGGCTTTTTACCCTTGTCGTGAAATTTTTGCACGCCCCATTTTGGCGCCCCTGTACCTTGGCGCCCGGGGCATATGTACCCCACTGCCCCCCCCCCCCCCCCCCCTACGCTACGCCTCTGCTACAGCTAGCGATTATTCAGAGTTGGGCGAAGTTAAGCAAACTTTAGAGAATAAATGATATGCACATATACTGTAGCCGTTTTATTGTTTCGTACGTAGCGTTCATCGTTTCGTTAATGCAGTACAGCATATTAAGCACAGTATACGGCAGCCATTTTGCAAACTCTCGTTACTATGCCCATCTTGATACTATGCCACTTTAGCTCGGTCCCGACGGGCGGCATAGTGACGAGATTTGACAGCATTGGCAACAGCAACAACGTCATGTCGTGATGAATGAAACACAGCATGGGCGCAACCAGGGTGGAGCTTGACGGCGAGGCAAGTGAAAAATTGAGGGGGGAATCAAAAGAGGTCAAAGATCACGGTATATTGTGAAAATGTTTTAAGCATACTTTAGATTAAACTTCGTCCAAAATGAGGGGCATTGCCCCGTTGCCGATTATGTTGCCACTTGTGGGCCATGACGGTTACCCGGTATTATAAAAACATTTGGTTTTAAGTGCCTCTTCACAGTATCGTATTTCGAGAATAAACAGAAAAAACGCAAAAACTAAGTAAAACTTTACCTTTTCGTTCAAAGTTTGGATCTTCAGAGCTAGCGTCTTTACGCCGTCTGGTCCAATCTGGCAGTGCTCAAGACAAAGCTTTTCTATATGGTGTATGCAAGTCACCAAGCTTTCCACTCCGCTCTCTCCAATTTTGTTTCCATACAGATTCAGGTACGGCATCTACAATCGACGAGATTAATTGTGTTCCGCTTATTAGCAAACCATAAAATCAATTCGTGTAACCCACGGAGGCGAGCAAAGAAAATTTCTGAGAGGACTGCGTGAAGAGCTTTTCTACTTAAGGGATAGATAACAACACTGAAGCAAGCAGATGACCATGGATGTAGGAGAACAATTTTTAATTACATACTTGAAAAAATGTCTTTGATTTATCAATAGGTTTCAAAAATACAAGTTGAAGCCACAATAATTTGTGTATTTTGTAGGTAAAACAGTTCCACTTAAAAACTTGCCTAAAAACGAAGGCCCAGAACGGCCAACGTAAGGAAATTAGTCACTTGCATAGGAATATCGGTCACATGCCACTTTTTACAAATAGCAGCGGTAATACTCAGCATCAACCGGCCAATTAGCGCAATTGTTAAGCACACGCTATCGGTGCGGGAGGTCTGGGGTTCGATTCCCGGGCCTGCCAATCGGCACAGTGTCGCCAACGGCTCGCCAACGCTGCGACGTTTCTTCTGCTGTGTTGCCCAGGCGCTAAGCCGCGGAGATGGGCACCGCCATTCGTCACACGCTTCGGCGCCCTACCACGAGTGTAATGAAGATTTGATTTTTGATCTGATACTCAGCATCCTTATTAATTTTTGCATTTAGCGTTAGAAGTGAAGCCAAAAGAGCGTTTTAAGGTAACAGTCATGGACGGAGTTTAGAGGAGACGGGGGTACATTATCCAACTTTTTAAAGTGGGGGGGCATAATATCTTTTGTCCACCCACTTTTTGTTGCCAAATACTTAGCATTTATCGATATACAATCACACGTAAAGTATAACATGCCACACCGTCACTAGAGGCGTAAAAAATTTCCAAAGCAAAGTTTGGCAAACAAGCCGCTTCGTATGTATTGATGTCAGTGACACGGCAAAGGTCTTCGTCTAAGACCGTTTTTTTTTTTAAGGTGCATTGCATCGAGATATACTGATTGAAATATCTAGTCAAGATATAGCCGAAGAATTTGTGAGAGCCAATAATGTAAGATGTAGTGTGTTAGGCAAATTTTAGCCACCAGCAGAAGTTCGCTAGTAGTCTAAAAGATTATAATTGCTAATGAATGATTTCTACTTCCTTGCGTATTTTTATGACTAATACTTGATAATTCAATGTTTCAGTGATTCTAATTATATCAACATGTACCAGTAGTCCGGTACTCTATCAATTGCGTTAACTTTCATTGAGCCTTCAATTCACGGATCGTGTTAAGTAATGCATATAGCATTTTCTTTTGATATTCGTTGTTTTTTGTTGAATAAATACTGTAGACTACCTACACTCCAGCGATTCAACAGAGTGTCGATAGCAGGTTGATCCTACTTGAATAATTCCGACCGTGCTTACTAGTCTAGTGTCCAAAGTTGCTAACTCCCTCTTTATTCAACAGAGAATGAAGAGTAACCAGAAAGTGTATTAAACAGCTAGTTGTAACAGTTCCAAAATATGAGCCAAGAATCCAATTATATACAAAACACACATTAACACAAGCCCTAATTTATAATTCTATCACTGGTGATATTACTCAGTTTCTGGTGTTGCAATCTACTGGATTGCGGTCTTAAAAACACAAAAAACAATCAAAGTTATCTGTGAGGCTATACAAAATAATTACCATGTCAGAAAATACAAAGAAAGAAATTGTACTCACAATTCATCAGCTAAACAGCATAATAAGAAATACCGGTGTACACTGCCAGCCTACCGGTGCACTTACAAGCTAGTAGAACAGTGCTACCTCAAAATACTTAACACTCCAGTACAAGGTCTGAACTCGTATAAAACATTCTCGCCAATGTGACATAAGCGGCGTTTAGGCCTAACTGCTGCGTTACTTTCTCACAAATCATATGACAAATTCTTACATGAGACAGGCTACAGACAACGACACAGCATGACTCAGCATTCAGCACCACAAAAGGAATGGAGAAAACAGCGAACATTGGCGGAGTTAATCCTTCCACAAAAGGAAAGCAAACATACTGGCAGTATAAAAATATATAATAAAATAGTCCGTTACCGGGGAAAATACATCTCGGCTATCGCTCACAGTCCCCTCTAAAATTCGAGCACTGGACACAGCGGACAAATTTTACAATCATGCAAGATAGACGTGATGCATTAGGATAATGGCATTGCTCTCAAAAACTGATTAAGTTAAACAGATAGATCACTACGTTATGCATCACCCACACACAAAAATTCAAGCCTCAATTACGAGCTCGTCTAACATATAGGCCTTCCGGTACTGCAAAAGTTGCATATCGAGAACCTCACAAAATAGAAAAGAAAAATCAGCATTTGTAAGTCAGCAGCAAAACATAACTTAACACAAGTTTCTATGCCTACACCATACAAACCAACCATTCAGAGAAATTAGGTCACACAACATCATGCAAACGAAATGAAACAAAGGAAAACGTTACAGCAAAAGAATTGTACTCCGTTGAGCACAATCGCGAGAAAACGCGTAAATTCAGTACGAATGTGGCAAATTGTTCGCAGTTCGTTTTGTTTGAAATTCGTTACTGAATTATACAGTCCATAAAGTTGGCACAATCGCGGGAAAACGCGTGAATTCAGTACGAATGTGGCAAATTGTTCAAAGTTCGTTTTGTTTGAAATTCGTAACTGAATTATACAGTCCATAAAGTTAAAAGCCCTTCGTCGACGCAACTTATAGTCGGCGTTGCTTTCGTCAGAAGTTTACTGGCAGATAAAATTGGTAAAAGATAATGTTCTTTAGTCACTATGTTCTTGTTCATCATCTGTGTTGTTTGCGTCAGCATCGCGGTCATTAAACTTTTCAAGGAAAACTATTTGTCGTACATCTCGTTCTCGTATGCGTCCATCCGTTGTGCGCACAGTTACAGAACGCACCATACCATCTGAGCATTCCTTTGTATCCGTCACAATGGCATAAGGATAGCGGCCAATTGATGGTGTAGTATCATCTACTAAGAGCACAAAATCGCCTTTTTGAAGGTTACGTTGTGGCACAGTCCACTTTTGGCGTTCTTGAAAAACTACTGGGTAACGTCGAAGCCAACGATCCCACCATTCTGTAGCTAGTCGCTGTGAATACTTGTAACCACGTCTGAATTTGTCTTCAATTTTTGTATCACAAGTAGACAGCGTATCTTGACTTGGTTCCATAAAACCAGTTATTAAATCTATTGGTCGCAGTGCTTCTACGTCATCCTCATCAGAACCATATCTGCCTAGCGGTCGGCAATTCATTATGTATTCGGTCTCTCGAAACAGTGTCATAAGTTCAAAATCAGATGGGGTTCTCTTCTTGATATCAGCTCCCAAAACACCTTCTGTCACTTCTTTAAAAGTGCGTATCTGACGCTCCACTACTCCTTGATGATGGGAACTCGCTGGAGTAGAAAATTCCCAAATTATATCACGAGTTTGTAAGTAGTTTTGAAAAGTCACAGAATTTTCCCAGCTCTTAGCGGCCTGCTGCGTCTCTTTACTCATAGTGTTGCGTGCACCGATGAATGTAGTAGCACAGTCAGCACGAATATGGCGAGTTTTGTTTCCAGCTAAGCACAAGAAACGGTGCAGGGCATTCAAAAAGGCATTGGTCTCTAGTGATTCGACGATTTCCACACGCACTGAAGTAGTTACATTGCAGACGAAAACACATAGCCAACGTTTCTCTGTGCTGCGGCCTCGCTTAACTTCGTACGGTCCGGCGTAGTCGATCGACACCGAGCTGAAAACAGGTTGTCTGGGTTTCACTCTGTATTGAGGTAGTGGTGCCATGAGTTGCTGAGATCGAGATTTACGGAGCAACTTGCATGCGAAGCAGCCAGCTAAATAATGTCGCACAGTCCTGATGCCTCCAACAAGTTGAACACCAATGTCTTGATTCAAAGCGGCCAATACAGATTCTGCAGCACGGTGACCCAGCTTCTCATGTTGATCAAGTACAAACAGTTTTGTTATTGCATGTCTTTGTGGCAAAAATGCCGGATACTTTACTTCTTCTGCTATATCGTCGCAATAATCCATCCTGCCACCGACACGTAGTATGCCTTCGGTGTCTAGAAGTGGCACGAATTTCTTTAGTTGGTGCAACGCCATTTCAGGTTTTCTTTTGATCAGAGTAAGAGCTTCTTCAAATGTATTTCCTTGTTGCATTTGACTCACAACATCGCCAAACGACTCGTCTTGAGCAGCCCGAATGAGTCCCAGCTTGGCTCTGTACAAGTTGGTTTGTTTATTTTCTTCTTCATCACGATCATTACCTCTCAACTTACTCCTCCAGATCTTAAAAAACTTCAGCACGTTGCAAACGACTCGAATAGCTCTACAAAGTGAATTGGTCCTATCTAACGTGTATTGCATAAAACCAACGTCAGTGTCGGGGCTTGCCGTATTCACACTGGTTGGAGGCTGTTCAATTGAGCCACACATAGAATCAGCGTTTTTTGCAAGTAGAAACTCATCACAGTCCGCAATCGGTCCACGCAAAAAATCCGGTCCCCTCGTCCATAAACTCCATCTTTCTTTCTGTGAGACACGGCATGGGCGTGTGGCGACATTTGCCGGGTTGCGGTCGGTCGGCACGTATCTTGGAAGTTTTCCTCTGGAATTTCGCAGAATCAGATCAGCTCTGTTTCTTTCAAAGACGCGAAGTTCCAGATCTTTATTGGTGCACCACTTTACAGCAGTTTGGGAATCGCTCCAAAGCTCGTATTCCTTTATAGGTAGCGAGGTGGAGTCTAGGCACTCCTTCAGCAAGCGTGCCCCAAGATCTAGAGCAACGATTTCTTTACGTGGCATGGATCCTCTAGTCATTTCTGCCTGAGAGAAAATCGTAGTTTTTGCAGCAACTAAGCTGACAGTATAATTTTTACCGGTCTGCACCCGCAGGTAGACCGCTGCAGCGGCAATGTCTTTGCTGCTATCGGCAAAAACATGATACTCGTATCTGCTCTCTTCGGATATATTAGTCGGCACTCGACGCCTTGCAACTGGTACATTTTCCACATCATCTAAATCACGCAGCGCCATGTTCCACTCCTTTATAAGATCAGGTGGCACTTGGGCATCCCAGTCATTTACAAGACGTATGATTTTGGAGCAGCATAGGTTCAGCCTAACCAGGAACGGTGACCACCAACCCATGGGGTCAAAGAACTGATGGCTCAAGCTGACTGCTTGTCTCTTCGTAAACTTTCCTTGAGATTGAGGCTCAAGAATCGGCTTCTTAACAAACATATCATCCTCTTTTGTGTCCCATATCACGCCAAGTGTGGCTTGACGTGGTCCCATGTCAAGATCGGAACCATTTTCCCCAAGATTTCTGATAGCAGGAGCGAGGTCCTCCTCACTAATATCGGCAAGTATTTCTTTGTGGCTTGCGTTCCATTTTGTCATCGTAAACCCAGTACTTTTCAGCAGAAGTGAAACTTCCCTGATCACCCGTTGACCGTCTTCTATGGAATCGGCGCCAGAAATAAGATCGTCCACAAACATATCCTGTGTCACTTTGGCTGTAGCTTCATTCGATACATCAGGTATATTGCTCTCTGCCGTAAACATCAATGCATACCCAGCCATGCTGGGTATACAACGTAAGCCGTAAGGGGCTACTTGAAACTGGTATGCCACGACGTCTCCTTTCATATCAGATTCAGAAAACCATAAAATGCGGATCATGTCTCGATCTTCTGGGGCGATTCGTATTTGAAAAAAACATGTTTGCGATGTCTCCAGCGATGCCATATTGTCGCTCCCCGAAACGAATCAGAATTGACCTCAAGGACTGCATGAGGATGGGTCCTCGATTAAGCAATTTATTTAAAGATACGCCATGGTACTCCCTCGCAGCGTCGTATACGACACGAAATTTTGCTTGCGAGGTATTAAAATGCGGGATATAATTCTGTTGCTTGGTGGTGTCCTGTAGATCACATGCTAGCTCATCATCTGAGATTCGAATAAGATGTCCTTCAGTGATTGCATTTTCGATCTTCTTACAATACTGGAGTCTCAGTTCGGGTTGGTCGACTAGACGTCTTCGTAAATTCAGCAACGCACGTTTTGCTTGAGCGTAATTATTCGGCATAGTTGCAGGATTGTGGGCCCATGGTAGAGGGAATTGTAGATGCTTCTCTCCGTTGCTCACTTCCACCAACGTAACCGAATCTTTGTACTCATTAAGAACTTTCTCGTCGGAAGCACTCATAGCTAATTTATTGTCATCTGCAGAGCAATACAACGGGTCTGTCTCCAGCTTTAGCAAATCCCGCTCCCTATCATTGGGAGAAAAACGAACCCTTGAGCAGCTGGCGGTGCATTCACTTGTTTGTATGCATGCCTTTGAAAACAATTCTGTAAAGTCATCTTTACTATACTTCCCCGGACTGAGCCAAAATAACCCAAGTTCATGTCGGACTGGCCCTTCTTGACACTTTGCTAAATTTGTATCCATGAGTATGTATTTCCATGCCAGGTCTCCACCTATTATCATATCAACTCGTGGTACTAAATCTCCGAAATCAGGCAAATGCTCAGCAAAAGGCAAGATTTGATCGACGAATGTTTGGGTGCTTAAGCTTATCACGTCACCGTGGGAGGTCTTCAATTGAAGCTCCCTGACATTGACGCACACTGCATATGCGAACCATTAAATAGCCGATAAGTCTGATAATCGTCAGCCAGCCAATTACCATAAAGCCGTTCCGCCAACTGCTTTGAACACAATGAACGAGTTGCTCCCGTATCAATGGCACCATAAAATGTTACACGATCATCTATTCCGGCCAAATTGCTCATCCGAACAGCAGTTAACAACATCAGTCCCACTTTGCTTTCGTCACAACTCGCTTCTCTAACATAGCCCAGGACATTATCCGAAGATTTTGACTTCTGCGCCGCTTCAGGTCTGTGCAATAAAACGTGATGCAGCTTCTTGCACTGTGCACATTTTTCTTTGGTTTCGCAGCCTTTTGTGATGTGAGAATTATCGAAACACATAAAGCAAAGCTGTTTGTCCTTGGCCAATCTCCACCGTTCATCAACAGTCATGGCCAGAAAACTGCGACATTGCACAAGGGTATGAAATGCAGACTGTGGATGTATCCAGCATTTCACCTCTTTTCTCACATCTTTAGCGACTTCTGGTTTCGAATTGTTTCTAACAACAGAAGCTATACTGTTCATAGACCCCCTTTGTCTGGAAGGCGCAACAGTTCTTTGCTTTTGTCCACTTTTTTCGAAAGGCTTGTCCTTCAGCTCGACATGCATAAGGTGTAGCGAGTCAATGTTTGAAATCTCTTCTGTCATAAATTGTATAATCTGGTCAAATGTCCATGCACTTGCTGGGTATTTTGCATCAAAACGATCACGCAGTTTCTCTGAGAATGAAGTGTACAGCTGACCAAGCAGCCTCGGCTTGTTAAGGCGAGAGCTTAATCCCACAGAATGCGCAATACCTCTTAAGTTTCGTAAATCTGCTCTGAATTCAAGAAGAGCATGACGATCATGGCCAATGGATCCGCGTTGGCGGTTAGCTTGCTGGGTGGCATGCTCAAGTATTATATCCTGCCTGCCATACACTTCTTCCAATGTCTCCCATATAACGTCGCAAGCTTTCCCTGGATCTCTCACCGCAAAAGCATTTCGTATGTAGCGCTGAGCTTGGCCATCTATAGTACTTTCTATCCATCTAAGCAAGATGTCTGGTCGAGTATGTCGGAGCTCTTTGAAGTTTGCCGACAAGCGGTGCCTGTATGCTGGGTATTCAGATGCATTTTTGCCACCGAAACATATACCTTTATCCTTCAGCAGTCCCCTAGGCAACGACCAAATCCATGGTTGCTTATTAACACCTTTATCTATATTACAGGTTGCATCCAACACTTCCATTTCATTGTGGCATTTTTTCCTTACTTGCTTATGCTCTGGTGTTGGTGCCTGTATTTTTGTCCCCTCAGTTTTTACCATTCCAAATCTTGGCATATCCTCCTCTGTAGCATGAAACTTTGGCAAACCAGTCCCCCCTGGAGGCTTCAATTCACAAGGTCCCCCCATGGAAACGATATTTGCATGCTCTTGAGCAGGACAGCAATTAATGAATTCATCAGCTTCAGTTACATTTTCTAATTCATTTACCATCTGCTTATATGAATCAAGTTCTAAATTTTTCTTTTTTAACTTTATGTTACCTTGTTTGATTTCAACATCCTTTTCTTCCAATGCAAGCTCTCTCATTTTCTTTTGCATCTGTAGTTCTTGAATTTTTTGTTGCTGGTCTCTAATTATTCTCAATGATTTTTTGGAGACAACAGAGGTGCAACTACTATTACCAGCAGTACTCATGGTTGCACTTGATCTTTCGTCCGGTGCCTTTGAAGCTCTAATATGATACCGTTTGAGATCATCAACACCTTTTGCTTCATATTCCTTCACCAACCTTGTTACAACGGGCACAGAATGAGCTTTCTGATTGTTTTCAAGCCATTGGTGTAAGGCAGTACTGTAAATAGAATGTGCTTTCAATCCATATTGCAGTGTGTCATCTAACAAACCTTGATCAGCCTTGGGGTCTAGTTTTGAGTATTCCTTCATCACTTGAGTTATCATTTTTAGTTCGCGTGCATAGCGAATTAAGGCTCTGTGACTCGTAAAATGAGTAGGATTTGGATCATCTACCCACGGTAATCTGATGTCTTCGAGCAAATTATCAATGTCCGCACATGGACCAGCTTGATGAGAAGTACTACAACTAGGTACAGGTGTCTTAGATTCAGCAACATGATCACTACTACCAACAAGACATTCAGCAGCCTCTATATGTTCAGTCACAGTATCCATTGTAGTCTCACAAACTAACAACAAGCTTTCACAATCCCACACAGTTGGGACAATGATACAGAATAGATTGTAATGACTTAATGGAAGAATTCACAACAAAATCTAGCAAACCCACTCAGTAGTGCAGTTAGGTAGATTGCAATGTAGACTACCTACACTCCAGCGATTCAACAGAGTGTCGATAGCAGGTTGATCCTACTTGAATAATTCCGACCGTGCTTACTAGTCTAGTGTCCAAAGTTGCTAACTCCCTCTTTATTCAACAGAGAATGAAGAGTAACCAGAAAGTGTATTAAACAGCTAGTTGTAACAGTTCCAAAATATGAGCCAAGAATCCAATTATATACAAAACACACATTAACACAAGCCCTAATTTATAATTCTATCACTGGTGATATTACTCAGTTTCTGGTGTTGCAATCTACTGGATTGCGGTCTTAAAAACACAAAAAACAATCAAAGTTATCTGTGAGGCTATACAAAATAATTACCATGTCAGAAAATACAAAGAAAGAAATTGTACTCACAATTCATCAGCTAAACAGCATAATAAGAAATACCGGTGTACACTGCCAGCCTACCGGTGCACTTACAAGCTAGTAGAACAGTGCTACCTCAAAATACTTAACACTCCAGTACAAGGTCTGAACTCGTATAAAACATTCTCGCCAATGTGACATAAGCGGCGTTTAGGCCTAACTGCTGCGTTACTTTCTCACAAATCATATGACAAATTCTTACATGAGACAGGCTACAGACAACGACACAGCATGACTCAGCATTCAGCACCACAAAAGGAATGGAGAAAACAGCGAACATTGGCGGAGTTAATCCTTCCACAAAAGGAAAGCAAACATACTGGCAGTATAAAAATATATAATAAAATAGTCCGTTACCGGGGAAAATACATCTCGGCTATCGCTTACAAATACTGTAATTTATATTCATCCAAGTGCTGGTACTTCAATTTGTTCACTGCTCTGTAAGTGGCCGTAAAAACAAATTTGATTTGGTAGTTTATTGATCCTATTCCGTACCTAGTGGTTGTTATGACAGCAGGACCGTATTCAGGGGGGGCCATTGTGCCATACCCCCCTTCTTCACTCTGCTTTTTAGTAAAAAAGAACAAAACTAATGGTGCCAAGTGACTGAAATTGCCAGACTCTTTTGATGATTTATGAAGAAACTTATGGTCAGGGGTAGGATGAGGCGTATGCATCCTCCCACCAGCCATTTTCAAAAATGTTTTTGATGTATACAATTTTTCCATGATTTCGAACCTCTTCGATAGCGATAAGCTCTACGCCTTAAGCACGCATAATCGAAAGTGTGCGAACACAATGCATCATCTTTGGAGAAGCACTCAGAATTAGGGTCAAAAAATTTAAACAAAATTTCCCTGAAAATTATTCAAAAAGCACTAAAATAGCCATTACAGCATGTAAATTTTCAAAATCTTTCCGGGGGAGCATGCCCCCGGACCCCCCTAGAACCTTTGTTGTTTCTCAATCAGCTTCAAATTAGTTCGGCCGAAAAAAAAAAATACGATTGAAAAAATGTAAAAATTATGCCCCCCCTTTCAAAATTTCTCGCTACGCCTCTGATAAAGAGCATATAACCATCTCACTTTTACCTCATCGGCTTTCCTTTGGTTTGCCAAATTGACGCAAAAGCACAACAGTGATTGTTATGTCACTCGAGGTAAAAGTTGCTGTCGCGTTTTCTAGTTGAGGCGAATAAAACGCGCTACAGCTATGACCTCGAGTGGCATCACAATCGCTGTTGTCTGTTGTGCTTTTAAAGCAGCGGTTCCCAATCTTCTCGCACCCCCTAGGGGTGCGAGAAGAACTTGCCAATTTGACCGCTGGTGAAAGGTATGGTTGATTCTCCTTAGCTGTGTGTTTGTAACGTCTGAAATGTGCCTGTGTGCGATTAAATATGTTGATTGTCTAAGCTTGTAACGTTGCTGAACATCTGTCATGTCATTAGTCTTTTCCTTGCGTTCTGTTATTCATGTCTGCGTCTTGTTCAGTTTAAAATCGGAAGCGAGCGGGTAATGTGTAAGTTGCTAGTTGGGCTAAATTTAGGGAATGCCAGTTATGTAAGAGTAGTTAATTTAACAGCTGTTTTTTTGTTTTCTAGGGGAATACGGCAAGCCTAGTTGAAATAGGTAAAATATTGTAGTAACCGGCTTTGTTACCCTAATCTGGATTTAGTTCGCCTTGGAGGCAATATTGGGTGAAGAACCTTTTTAGTGAGTCAATTTATACAGCGGTAGTTCAGCGTCTGCAAGTTTCGTCCCTAGTGTATACATAATCGTAAGCTTAGGTGCAGGGATGTAGGTCTCGAGACCGGTCTCGGGACCGATTTCGTGCGGTCTTGGTCTCGAACTTGACCTCGTGGTCTTGGTCTCGAGTTGGTGCGGTCTTGGTCTCATTCTTTTAAAGTTGGTCTCGAGACCGAGCATTTTTTGGTCTTCGATGCACATTGTAATAATTGTTTTTGCTGTGTCAACAAAGTGCACGATTGCACCCTCAGATTTTGAGCTTCGTAGGTGCAGCAGCCTGCTAATAAAACAATCTTTCAAGTCTTGAAGCAGGATATCACAAGCGAAATTCACTCGCGAAAACTGAATTTTATGTCGGCTACAAAAAACGTTTTAAAAACTAAATCACACACTCACAAGTTTCAACACGTTAATTCGATTTCGTTGACGAAAATTATACAAAACAACAGATGGAGTCGATGGACAGATTTCCAGGCATTCAATCCTTTGTTTTCTCACCGCACGGAGGATAAGGTGTTTATGGTTAAATCATAAAATTGTTTTGCTTTGTTGTCTGTTCGCGTTTCAAAACTGATACTCTGCAGACTGCATGCAAACCTCATTTGTCGTAATGGGAAGCTTTATTGTAATTCTCACAGTCGTTTTTGATACTTAAATTGTTTAAAATTAACTCTGCCGGAAAAACTACGCTTGAAAAAGTAACGAAATTTGGTGCCCCTTCCCTGATAAAAAAATTTCTGAATGCGCCCCTGACATGAAAAACAATTTCAAAGGGCTTACGTACGCCCGTTTCTCGTAAACGTCTTAACGTCTTTATATTTAGCTAAACATTCAACCTGATTCAAAATTACATCCCCCCCACCAAAACTTTCTGGATCCGCCCCCTGGTAGCAAGTTTGGAGCAGCTTGCTTCACGTTTACGGAGACTAGTTCCGTTGCAACAGGGTGTTTCCTAAGAGGTATGAACACCGACGTAAAAAGCTGTTTTCTGTGTTTGTCAGTTGCCCAACATTTTCGCTAAATATGCCAGCAAAAGACAACCCAGAAACCGCAAAAGCAACACCGAGGGCACAACTCAGAAGATATGTGGACAAAGTTTCTGCAATGACCTTGCCTTCAAATACTTTTGATTTTGGTAAAAGAGAAGGCGTGAACTCCCTGCTTTTTTTACTCTCTCCACTTATACACTATGTGTACCAGCTTTTCAGCACCGCTAGAGAGAATTTTTCGTGCAAGCGGGCTAATAATACGACCTCAGTGAACAAGACTCTCTTCGGAAATGCTTGAAATTCTTGTGTATTTACAATGCAACTTCAATTTTTTGGAAAATAAAGAAATTGATTCAACTTGGTGCTATGGACTCATTTTTAAGAGGCCGAACGATTGTCGGTCTCGGTCTTGGTCTCGATTATTCTTGGTCTCGGTCTCGAACCAAAGGTCTCGGAAGACAGTCGGTCTTGGTCTCAAAGCAGGTGGTCTCGACTACAACACTGCTAAGGGGCAATTTTATTTCCACTGTTTTTCTGTATTTTTAATTGTCTGTACAGAAACAGCACGTGAGTGATGTACGGTGCAAGGGGTGCGAGAATGATTTTTCCTTGCCGAAGGGATGCGGGCTTTAAAACGAATTGGGAACCACTGTGCTAGAGGAAAGCTTGTTGAGTTCAGGAAGCAGTCTCCAAATGACTTTTACTGAAGTACAACGCATGATACGCTTGATGTATGTTGCGATAACAAGTAGGGGATCTGGGGGGCTTTGCCCCCCATACGTTGGTATGGTAACGCAAATTCCCCCAACTTAAAAGTACTTTCAACGCCACTGGACATATCTTTTTCATAACAAACTCAAGATGTAGGATCAATAAACTCACAAAATGTAAAAATGCCTTTGCAGGCAATTAAACTTAGGACTACATAATCAACGTCGGCGTTCTATAGTGCCGGTAGTATTAAAGTGACATACTTCTGTCAAGAGCTTGTACGATTACGATACAGCCTATCACACAAAATTTGTCCCCCCCCTTTTTAGAACCAAACTCGGTCCATAGGAACAGTATTCCTTCAATAATTATAATTGCCGCTCTTTCATTGAGAGCAAGCGGGAAACGTTTTTTTTTTACCATACTAACACAGTACAATGCAAATAGCTAGTCATTTCTATAACAGAAAAGAGAAACAAATCAATATAACACATATCTGCAAGTGTGTAGCAAATTTTGTGAGTCACAAAAGAATGCCTTAAGCAGGCCAGGCGATGAGCAGTGATGTTTAGGTGATCAACTTAACCCATCTGAAAGTGCCCTACTTGCCCCACTATGTTACCATTTTGTTTTTGACCTGCTCACGAGATACACCTTAGCGCTCGGGCTGCAAAACTTGCATCAATCCAAAGCTGAAACTCTTTCCCTATCTGGTTTTGAAAATCACATTTCAAGTCTTTATTTAATGCACAAAAGCTGATGCTAATCTAATTTTTGCAATATCCAAAACATTGTAAAATTCAACTTTTTTGGCTATAATTTTGCCAGTGGTCACTCTCGGCGTCCTAAACTCAGCGCAAAAATTGGCCTCAGGAAGATCTTGCGAAGTGACGTCATAATTCAACCATTACTTTTTGAGAAAAAAGCTATCGCCATTGGCCAAACAAAGAGCCAACTTACCCAACCTTTCCTAAATATTATTACCATTGGCGGATCAGAAAAGAGGAAGCCCAAGAAGGGTGCAACCCTTCTCGCCCCTTAGTTTCAAGGTGCATATATTGATACATTAGTACTTCGATAGTTGTGCTCGCACAAACCTATTTTTTTATTGTTAGCACCTCTCTAAAAAATTTTCTGAATCTGCTACTATATGGCCAGAAATACAAACTACTAAACTACTACCTTTCTCTTCCTTGTTTTGATAATCTGAGACAAATGCGCGACCCATTGTGGTCCGATGTTGCAGGTATGAAGATACAATTCTTCAACGTTTGGTATGCACGTCAGCAACCTCTTCGATCCTTCTTCGCTAAAACTGTAGCTTTGAAGACCAAGGTATGGCACCTGCCAAACGTTTCAACGCGTTTAGCGTAAGCTTTTAGTGTCGACAATTGTACCACAAGTGAGCCGAAACGTCCGCCCAAAGATTTTTAACTTTTTTTTGGCTGTGTTGTTTGTAATATCATGATACAGCATTTTCATTGCACCCGGCCATTTCCTTCACAGGGCCGGCGCCAAGGGGAGGCCTGGCCCCCCAATCGACATGTTTGCCCCCCCCTAATCAAAAAGCTTACTCTTTTGAAAACAGCGGCTTACGCGCTTAATTGGGTCCCCCCCCGATAAACGCTTGGCCCCCCTAAGTCGACTGCTCTGCCGCCGGCTCTGTTCTTTTATCAAACCACATCTTGCGCATAGAGCTGGCATAAACTGGATTACACAAGATAAAAACTTTCAGTAAACTCAGTTTCTGCGCAAAGCTTCAGAATTAGTTCACAATTAAATTAATTTTAAGATAAAAAAACTTCGGAGCTAGTACGATAAAAAAGATTCTAATAATTACTTCAACTTACTGTAATAAATCCTGCTTCCAATATGGAACAAAGAGCAATAAAAAATTGCTCAAAGCAATCTCCTTTAAAATCGGGTTGTTTCACAGACAGATCCATCGGGGCTCTTCTTCGAAGCAGCACATACTGCAAACACGGGATATCGCTTGGAAGAATCGCACCGTTAATTTTTATTTCGTTGCTCAAGCGAGAAACTGCTTTTTCTGTTAGCTCATCGTCACGTAACTCATAAATCCAGCTAAAAACTGGAAGCAAATCAGTGAACACCTTTGGAGAAGCGATTTGCTCAAGCGCAAAGTTAGCCAACATTTCTTTTTTCTCCTCAAAATACGAAAGTTTAAGTTCTTCAGACGGTATGAGCTCTTCGAAATAATCCTGTGTCACTGTATTGCAAAGCCCAAACACGAATCTTACCACCATCTCGAATTTTGGTTCTTTAAAGTCCGGGATTCCTTCACGGAATTCGTTGTTTTCCAAAAACAAAATGAAAAAAACAGACACGAAAAATTCATGTAACATCAAATGCGAAAAGAAAAACTTGGTGCTAGTGATACCTCTCCATAATTTTAAGTTGGCTCTTTTTCCAAGGCGAGTATTCAGGAATGTTGAAGCTTCGTCATCTCTGATGCTTGCTTTAATTAAGTCCCGTTTCTCAAACATTATTTGATTTGACCTAAAAGTCGCATATGCTAAGGAAGACAAATTTTTAGTCCGAAATTCTTCATGGCGTAAATGGCCGTTGCGAATAAACAGTCCGAGGGTGGCAACAAAGATTGTAGTAATGGAATCAATGCATTTCAACGCTGTTAAGTAATCTGATTTAAAACTTTCACTCAAACAATACATCACTAAAATGCAATTAGCAGGGACATAACAAAAACTGACCAAGTCAAGACGGCTGGTAACAAACTGATATACTTGGCTACAAGCATTATCACTTTCGCATACATCCCTGCAGATTTTCAACTGGGATTCTTTGTTAAGGCCCAGGACATTTACAGTAAATTGCGGACGAGAACTTGAAGGCAGATCATAAAGCTGTCGCGGGCGTGAAGTGAACAGTTTCTTAGCCCTCGGAAGAAGTCTTCCAGCAAGAAGATATTTGATGAATGTTTCAGCTTTTTCTGTGCAGTACACTGAGCAATTTCCAGCTATAGGCTTCTCCGTTTTCGTAACTTTACTTTCATCAAAGCCATCGCAAATGATGCAAACATCGTTACTTTCACAGAGTTTACTGCAGATTTTATTTAACTGATTTTTGTCAATCTCATTTGCCAGCTTGGAATCGTCTGTCAGAAACTGTAGGAAATTCATCTTTTTGTCATAGTCAAGATCGCGGCACTTCAAGTAAATTATCATTTTAGCGTTAAACAATCCGTTATTTAAAGCCTCGCGAACTAATAACTTTGTCAGGGTTGACTTTCCTATTCCAGCTTGCCCAACAACAGCAACAACATTGCCATGGACAAGCTGGTATTCATTTTTAGCTTCGGGAGTCGAACAAGCACTTTGTGATGCCTTTGCTGCCAGCTCTTTGGCTTCTTCAAACAGTTTAGAGTGATGGATTAGTCGTTTTGAAGATTTATTATAAGCAGCTGCAATCTCACGTCGATGATGGTAATGACCTAATTCGTCAGCCAACTCTGAATGTCGAGGTTCTGTTGATAATTCAAGAGGAGCTATGTTGATTTTCCGGTCCTCCAGAATACACTCGTCCATCCCAGCTAGTACGCTTGCATTTTTGGTGGTAATTGCAATCAATTCCTGCCCTAAATGTAAATGTGCCCACATTACATATCTCGCATCATGTAAAAGAGTAGAGCTCACGCAGAGTGTTAGTTAACACATCATTGCAATCAATTTCTGCCACAAAGGTAAACGTGCCAACATTACATACCTCGCATCATGCAAAAGAGTAGAGCTCACGCAGAGTGTTAGTTAACACTACCTTCACTTATTTTAGGCTTATCATAACGTACGAAAAATTGCACATAAAGTAAGCAGGCATGAATTTTCATAGGTAACAACACGTTGAACATAGATCTCGCAAAAGGAATGTATATGAAAATCTTCGATCCGTTCATGATACCCACATAGATATACACAAGCAGCTTATTTCATAAAAAATTTATCACGTTTTAATTTGCTTTAGGACCTTTTCATTCGCGAAACGGCTTTCACACCTGCATAAATGGTTCTGAAAACTACCTATGGGTCAAAACCCAGAAGGAAAATTATAACCTAGTAGCCTACGTACAAAGAGATACGATGTTGACTGATGAACCTTCCGTTCTCATTGCTGTCTCACCAGATGGCCCTGTAAATATTTATAGAATGAAGAATGTGGCAATAGCATCGATTTTCTTATGCATCATCCTCACTGTTGGGCACGATAAACCTTTCTGTACTAAAGCGATAACGATAATCGATAACGTCAAAACAGCCCTGGGCGATACCGATAATCGATAAATCTCAACTTCTTAAAGCGATATCGGTAATCGATAAATTATCGCCAATAAATTTTTGCGATAAATGTTGCGGTAAATTTTCTATGTGTTTGACGAAGTTTTTTTTACTAGTCAAATTGCAAAACTGTTTTTGCAGATTTTTCAGGAAAAGCGAGCGGTTCACGGTCTCAGCCGTGGCATTAAACAAAACAAAAAGAGCTTTTTAAAATTGCAACAAGACTTTATGGACACCGTGTATTTTTCCCATAGCGCCAACTCACTAGCTTTGAACAGTGTGTGCATAAAGAATCGTTTATCGCGATAATTTATCGGCGATAATAAAATATATTGCGGAAACGATATGGGAAATCGATAAATCAAAACTATTTTGAGCGATAATCGGTAATAAATTATCGCCGATAACTATCGCCCATAAATTATCTCGATAAATGCCCATCTCTGATCATTCTAATGTGCAACAATATTTTAATACAAGCCTACTACTTGCTCTTCAAAGCTTTCTGGGATTGCGCACCAGCAGGTAAATCTTGGCTGTTACCCAACAGTTTGAAACACACATACGCATCGTATCACGTAGGGCGTAAGCTCTAATAGTAAATTTCCCACAGAGAGATTCAAAATAGGTACCGGTATCTATTCTCAATGCCACAATCAAATCCTTGGAGCATTTTTAAACCAACAAATTAAAGAGCACGGTGAGGGAGACCGCAAAGTGAGATTGAGCATTAGAGTCAGCAGCCAACCAAAACACAATTCGAGACCAATTGGGTCCTGCCCACAAACTAAATTCATTACGCAAATTAGGCCTATACATCTACGAGTAAATAAAAACAACGTGATACTATATGCCTAAATACCGGAGTGCTCCATGCCGATCGGTGGGGTTTCCCCATTCGTTGTAGCCTCATTGGATGGCCCTGAAAATAAAGACGACTTCAAAATCGGCATTGCGCAACGTATAGCTCATTACTCCGCAAAAGCAGCACTTTGGCCGGGGATGAAAATTTTTTGCTTTGTGGTAAGTACTAAGTACCATCGCACCACCAAAAATCGTTGGAGGTCATTAATTTTAATATGTACTAACGAATTAATATGTATAATTAAAAATTTAAGGAGAGAACTTCAGCCTCCTCACCCCTTTCTCCCTCTGAATCCACCATTAAATACACACACATTTTGCAAACTGTAATGGCAAGAGTGAAATTTTTACACGAGATTATAAACGCATTACAACACCCACTAGTTCTAAATGCCACGATGTATCCAAGGCTAAGAAATATTTTTTCTAAGCAAGAAGCTAACCCTGTGAAAGTAGCAAGAAAGATGCTGTAGAAGTAAGCTTACGCTCGCTGTCAGATGGTCACCCCAAATATGCAAGTCAAGCCCTTTACATGAGGTACAGGCAATCTGACAGGTAACAGCCTGATGCTATCTATATCATACATGCCGTGGAACTCGATGTCTGCAGCTCGTGGCCACCTCACCGGAATATTCCACAATCGCAATAAAAAGGACGGGAGATTGCACATTTGAAAAGTTGATGAAACTAGGTTGCATTGCATAATGATGCCTTTTTCATACCCTAACATAAATAGAACTAATCTAAGGCATTAGCATATACGTACCGAGGAAATTAATGTTTGCTGATAGGTTCTCCATTCTCGTTGCCATCCCATCGGACGGTCCTGTAATTGCAAAGAAAAGTTGAGTATAATGCAGCCCTGCTGCACACACTGACATTTGAAACTAGAATAGGAAGACGAGTTTATCGCTTTCATTCAAAGCCTTTTATATATATCGTGCGAATCCAGTAAAATTTTGCACCCCCCATCTACTCTTTCGACTTGAAAATAAATTGCACCACAGTATTGTGTATAACGTAGTGATGGTAACGTACATTGTTAAAGCATCCATATCGAAAATGTAATCTTCATATACGCAGGAATATGTAGAACAGCTACTGTATATATTCCTGCATACACGGTATCAAAATTGAAAAATCGGTAGCTAATAGAAATATAGCAGTGGCAAGCGCTTGAATGGTATCAGGTAAACCACTTCTCTAAAAAGTTTTCCAACTTGGATTTAAACAATCTTTTCTGATGGCTGTCTCCCAGGACCTTATTATTATTTGTATTGTAGCATATTTATCACACTATCAAGCGAAAACGTACAAGATCAATGCTATCAAAAATTCGTATAGGAATTACCGGCCATCCGCCAGTAAACTCAAACCGTAAGTATACAGTAAAGCGCCTAGTATAAGAAGTGAACTTGCCGACTTAATGTCCACTTTGCAGGGCTGCGAGCTCAAAATTGAATTCAG
Source organism: Trididemnum miniatum (assembly GCA_964006365.1). Classification (NCBI taxonomy): domain Eukaryota; kingdom Metazoa; phylum Chordata; class Ascidiacea; order Aplousobranchia; family Didemnidae; genus Trididemnum; species Trididemnum miniatum. The sequence goes on along the minus strand of OZ023243.1, from coordinate 14,117,084 downwards.
TCTTTTTTGCCGAACTCGAACTTGAAAGACAAAAAACACCTGAACTCGAAATAAGTTGACTAAGTCTTGAACTTATCCAAAACTTGATAAAAATTGCTTGAACTTTGCCTAAACCGATGAAAACTATTAGAATTTAGAATAAACTCCGTAAAAATTACTGAACTCAAACCCGCAAAATTAAAAATGATGAACGTGAACTCTAACTTGGTTAGCAAAGTTTCAATGAACTCGAACTCGATCAAAATGCTGGCGAGTTCGCAGCCCTGCCTCTCTGTCCTACTGGTAATAACGAACTTCAATCAGTAAAACGGTGAAGATCTGTCAAGCCGATAACAACAGCAGAGTACAGTTCGATCGAATTAACAGCCTGATACTGACATACGTACTGGAGCGCTCCATACTGACTGAAAAACTTTCACCACTCGTTGCATTCTCAGTGGATGGCCCTAAAAAAAAAAAAAAAAATTTCAAAAATTATATCAATGTTATAAACATTTTTTAAGTCTTTAATTCTACACTCCATGCCGATTTCGGTAAGAAGCACTTCCGCTAATGGTAATCCTGTCGATAAAGAGCACATGGCGTAAGCTTGTCTATACGGCATTTTATTTAATAATTTGAAAATTACACACCGGTACACGTTATAAACACTTAGTGGCAAAGTATACGTTCGTACTCAAGATAATCAAGTGCTAACAACTTAACTATTACTCAAGCAAGGGCAATAAAATAACAATGGGCTTCTGCAAGCAGCAAATTGAGAAAGTAGAAATGGTGAAGAAACAAAAACGAGTTTGCGCTCGTCTACTCAGCTGCCTACCAAAAATAGGCGTCAATTGTGATTGGTTCCAGACCATGCATCAAAGCGTGTCAGGCGAGTTACAAGTAGTCTAACAGTCTTGTACTAACATACGTACCGAGGGACTCAATGTCGGCTGGTAGGCTCTCAATTGTCGTTGCAGCCTCATCGGACGATCCTGTAATATGCACGAAAAGATGAGAGAGCATATTTGCTTAGTTGAACTCACTGGATTGCATCGCATTATGCTGTCCACCTGCATGCGCACATTGGCATTACCTCATAGTCATAAACTGGAATGGAAAATAAAGGAATGAAGGTGCACCATGTGCTTTGGAGCAAAAGCGAAAAAGTTGTGCGAATCCATTAAATATTAGCGGAATAGAATCCTTCAACACAACCCCCACAGCATTAGTTCGACTTCAAAAATAATTTGTACCACAGTAACGTAGATTGTGAAAACATGGATCGTAAGAAGCGTCATATGAGCGGGAATAATCTGTTCCAATAGCCAAGCCTCCCGAATCTCATTCGCAGGGCCGTATTGCGATTTTGGGGAGGCTCCGGGCTAATTTTTCAAAGGGCCATTTGCATGCTTGATTGCGACGTTAGCAGTTAAGTATCTATCTCAATAGCTCTACAAGTAAATTTGCCGACTTGTTTCCCTCTAAGCAGTAAAACAGCGAACATCTGTCAAGCAGTTAAACTGTAGCAAAGTAACTGTAGCGTCGTTTCAAGTTCTGTTGTGTTACGAGAATCAAACCAGGTTTTATAGCTTATTTGTCAACTTTAAGTTGCGGTGTTTTGTCTCTCGATTTCGCAGCTGATTTGACGTGGAATTGCCCCCAGCTAAATTATTTCGACTTTGTTAGTTTTTGCGCCGCATCTTACCAGCTGTTAAACCTTTTGAGCGGGTCACATGAAATGAGTTGTCGTTGAAGACAGACGTTTTAAATTCTTACAGTTGGGAAAGAATTGAGCGAAATTCTGGAAGCTTGGGTTGCATTTAAGCGAAGCAATTCAGACCATTTACTTGTAATATCAAGACCCTTTGATTGTCCGTTTTTTTCCATTACTTCTGGACCATTGTCCGTAAAGTAGACCGTTGTCTACAGAGCTATAGCTCATTTGTTCCTGGGACCCATTTCCCGCTTACAGTAGTCTGTTGACCGCCGCTTCTCTAAGCTACCTAGTTGATATTACGGAATTATTTCCTGGGGCTCAAATTGAATTACGGGCTCGCCTAAACTCCGTTTGAACTCGAAGTTAGATCGACAGTTCGAGTGAGTGAGAGATATTTCTTCTGTCCGCTGCCTAAAGGAAAATCGCTGGTAAGTTGCTGTTGTATTTCAGTGTGATTTGTAGTTTCACGTTAGCATAAAGATTCGAATGCGTATCTAAATTCTTTGTAATCGTTGGTAATGGACTGTATGTATAGATCACTAAATTTGTTAAGCCTTTGTTTATGCGTGTGTTTCTAATTTTTAAAAACCGTTGGCGAATTTTGGCGAATAATATACCCAAGTTCACGCGTAAATATCTGTAAGGACGGTAGAAAAAAGGCAGGCGGATTACTACGTCATCACAGTAACGGCTTGTTACTGTAACACATACCAGAGGGCTCCATGCAGACTCGATGAGCTTCGTTATTCATAGCAGTCTCATGGGATGACCCTAAAAACAACCTCATTTCAGAACACAATGGTAGGTCTACAGTATCATTAGCATTTTTTACTCTTTATACTCCTTGCCAATATTTTATATCAACTATTTAGCTCTGCTAGCCACGTCGGTATTGAGCACTGGCACAAGGTAAACTTTGCTGTTAATGTTGCTTGTTATCTAATAGGTCAAAAAATTTCACACACATATTAATCTACTGTAATACTAAAAGCTAATACTTCTCAAATGTCACAAAGTTTTGATAGATGAAGTGAATTTGCACTCGTCGACTTTGAACTTAACAGCCTACCAGAAATATGCGCCAAATGTAAACCACTCCACGTCATGAAATACATCGTCACGCGAACTGATTTAACAGCCTGGTCCTGGCATACCTACCGAGGGACTCGATGTGTGCTGATACGCTCTCAATTCGCGTTGCAGCCTCACCGGACGATCCTAGAATTGTAAACAAAAAGATGAGAGAATGCATTTGACAGATTGAACAAACGAGAAGCGTTGCACAATACTGCCACTCAGCACACAGCCACATATCCTTGCGAAGATTAAACCTGGAATCGAAAGAAAAGTAGGCTTAGATGAAGAACCATTTTTTCAATTCGTGCAAACCATTAAATTGTTGCGGATTAAAGCATTCCCCAACCAAACACCTTCTTCGACAATAGTCATAAACTGTGTAGAAAACTGCAACGTAAAGTGCGAAAGCATTAACGGTTCGAATTCCCAAACGAAAAGTTTGTGTGCTGATGGAACATCTATGATATATTGCACACGCTAAACATTTTGTCTAGTTCACCTATTTTAAGAAAAAAAAACAGATTAAATTAACGAAAAAATAATATCGTTTACAATGTGGCAGACCTTTCGGAATCTTTTAACAGTTTTTTTTTTTTGATAGGTCGTAGCACATTTTCCTCCCATCGCAAGAAAGCTAACGAACTGGCTTAAAAATTGATGGCTGTTTGCCTCATACAATGTGGCAAAAGAACAAGAATACAATTATGTGTCTTTTAGTAAAGTAAACTCGCTGGCTTGCGCTACAAACTCTCGCTTAAATGCTGAACGAGAAGCTATAAACCAGTGGACACCAACCACAATTTGAGATTACTCTCCGAATATATCGCCATAAAATCAGACGCGTTGCAAACTAATTACTTCGACTGTTTTGGACGTTACCGAGCGCTGGTATTTGAGAATGCTGGACAAACATTTGAGAATTGGTGTTCGGAGATAATACTTGCAAAACATTGGTCACGTGATAATTTAGTTGAACGGGGGTGACGTTGGTTACGACGTTGGTGACGTTAGCTTCATTCGTTATTTTGGTAGTAAATTGGCGCTGGTCAACAAAAGTTGGTTGATTTGGACCTAAAGTAAAAACACTTTTCAAAATTTTTTGCCTATTACTTTCAATGTTTACAGCAGTTCTTGAGTGCTTACTTACCAACGTTACCATTTGCATTCTGCGGTCTTTCCTCTACGCTTGACTCATCCGACATGATTGCATAAATCATTCGTTTAGGATTTCAAAGCAAGTCACCAAATACTTAAAACACAAAATTGACGTTAACCTATGGATAGGCAGTAGGGGAAAGCAACGTATCACTAAATACCATTTTTAACTCTGCGAATGGATGCGTATAGGCTCCAATGTCGCGCACTTTCTTGCAAACGAACGAGCGGCGAGGTTGCTGAAAAAAAGCTTCCATTAAATTCTAAATTGGTCCGAGAAGTATTTTATCTATTTAGTTGCATATTTATTCTCCTATCACGAGAAAGCAACCAAAGCGCTATAACGAGCTCGCTTAGAAGTTGCCGGCCATCTGTCTAGTTTACCACACCAGGCTGGGGTAATCCCACTAATAGGCTTTCCCAACGGCACAACAACCAAACTTGCCGGCTTGTTCTTCACACTGTCCTTTTAATGTTGAGCGTCAAGCAGGGAAGTTATGAATATGTACCAATTTTAAAGTTATTGGTATGACCAGACTCTGAATCAAACCAGAGCCTACAGCTTCAGAGATGGACGCTCTTAGCACTCCGCCATTTGAGTTATTTTATAACATTACTTCTACCAAAACCACCGCATAACCATCGAAAACCAGGATGATGGCGAAATACATCACATACAGTGTGCAGTAGAATAAAGACTAACTTATAGCTTGAAGTTACTAAGCGGAGATTGATTGAGTTTAGAGAAAGGCGAGGTAGGAATGGGTTATGAATTATATGATCGGCATTGGCTCTCTTTTGGAAAGAAATTTCTTGTCATTATTTGAATAGATGAGTAATAATACAAAACTTGTCAGCAGCAAGGTATCTAGTGAGCAAACACATTAAACTTACCTTCTCGTGAGAATCAAATGGTAGGAGTATACTCTAACTGGAATCAACGCTTGAGTACCGGTAGCTATTTTTTCAAAGTTGCATCACTTATCTTGCAGGAAGTGTCATTTTTTATTGCAGTATAGGCCTACATCAATTATTTCAAAATGGAAAATACAGCTGCAGTAAATGATGAATTGATGACTCATGATTATGTACTATTTTGAATTTTGATATTAAATGCAAAAACTAACTCACTAAAACACTTGCAGAATCACATACAATTTTTAGGTTTCGGATAACTTAATATCAAACCCCAGTGTACCGCTCGACATGCAGACAACAGCTGAACAGTCTTGGCTGGCTCCTGATCGGATCAAAAACATTTCCTCTCGGCAATATTATGCTGAGAGACCTGACGCTCTTAGCAACTGCAAACATAAGTTTTCCTCCCTCGCGACTTTCAGCTCTTCTCGATATAACGGTACTGCATTTAACAAGCGCTGTTTGATTTTTCAAAACTCAACCCAAACATGATTCTGAACAATGACCACGAAGACACGACATTAAACATTATGGTGTATCAATGAAATGTGAGCATTTTATGAATACGCAAACAGAATACAAAACCATTAGGTCGATTTGTAAAACCGACCAAAATCTGCAAACACTCAACGTAACACGCGATTCAAAACCGATTCAAACTGCAAAAACTTCTGTAAAATGAGCTTGATAAACGAAACACATGGTAATACCAGTGTTAACCGTTACGTGCTTTCGCTGATCTAGCAAAGCTACTCATTTGAGCTATTTCTTGTTCAGTAAAGCCATAAAGCTTCAACACCGGCCGCTAAAGCTCAATGAACCATGAAACCGCAGTGAATTTTATTGCTGCTTATCAAGGTAATAAACATTGAGCTTGTTCAAACAAAATTCATTGTCCAACTAACTTCACAACTACTGAGTAATCTTCAATCGCTGAAGTTGCGCTGATAATTTGAATTCCTGCCCCTAAAGTCTTGGGTAAAACTTGTAACTACGAGAAGGGACTGGGGAAGATAGGGGAAACGTATCCCTGAGCTTTAGTATTTGCGCAAGCATTAAGTGACTAAAGTGATAACGCTTCCAGAAATCAGATTGTAATTGCTTTTTTAATACCACTGTAGCGAATTGACATGAGCAAAAGCAGGGCCAAGTTAATATTGAGGCAAAAACCTCCTTCATTTGATAAAATTAAAGCAGAATGGCATTCAAACCACAGTAAGTTTCAAGCAGCAATGATTTGTTTGTTCCAAAATTTTTTGGCTTCAAGCAACACCACAAAAAAGAACCAAATCTAAAATGTAAATTTTAAACCGTTTTTATAGCAGGAAAATACTTCTGTTACCAATATTTAAATAAAATTGCTTCTCTGGCCGTTTGTTGAACCACTACATTGTGATTTCTTCGTGGTTTCTTTACGCAAGGGCGGCTCGTTTTATAATTTGGTAGTTAATTTAATACTCATATTCCATAACTGCAAAGCTCAGCGCTTAGCATGAAGACTACGATGCGGAAAACGCAAAATAACTCAAAAATGGATAAATATAAATCAGCCAATTTTAACCGAAATTAGTCGCGGGCTCCAGACTTGCAAAACTGTGGCTTAAAAGCGACCATAATAAGCAAACTAATATTTTGTTTTGCTTATCTTATGACTGGTGACTTCAACTCAATCACAGCTGGCCAAACTTGCATCTTTTCAATCAAACCTTTCAGCACTAGAAATTCTCAAGCTCGAAAACGGAATTGAACTTTCGTAACTACAGTGTTATCACACGTCATAATGCGATTTTACGCTTGAATGCCCCGCCCTACAATGATACTTCGTAAACAAAAAAGTAAGCAAATTGCGCTGTTCTTTGGCAACTTGGCTGTATGTAGATGACAGCGGCTTATTTCATTCAGATTCACCATGCTTGGGCGAAAAAAGATAACAAGAAGCCGTAAAAACAGAGGTATTAAAAATTGGGGATAAGTTATGAGAGCATTTGGCTCATTACAACTCAATCCAAAAAAGGTTTGAAAGTTTTGAAACCCATAATAAAACATTGTTTGATTGTTTCTTAAATCAGCGTAGGATGAAAAACTTGTCAAGTGCTGAGGGCCGACGGGTAAAACTTACTTTTATTTTTCAAATTCCGCATGAAAACCCATTGCCACATTTCAAATTCATACGGTACCGTATCTGTGGCGAGTTATTTTTTGCTGCAGAATCAGTGACTAACATGTGTTTTCTTTTACACGAATCCGCAGAACTGGGCAGTGGGCATTCCGCAAACAGTTTCGCAAATTTTGCAAATTCCGCAACTGTGAAATTTGAATTGCGCTAAATTGTTTTACCACTTGCAAAATTTGCGTTGCGCTTTAAAGTTTTTTTTTTGGCTTCTTGCGCAATTTGTGTTGCGTTTTAAGATAAATTTTTGACCAATGGCGCAATTTTTGTTGCGTTTTAAGCAGAATTGGGCATTTCGCAAACAGTTTCGCAAATTCTGCAAACATTGGCAATGGCAATGCTGTAGCAAAACAGTCCAAAGATGTGCCGGTAATTGTTGCTAAATCACTTGACGAGTGGGTAGAACGGACCATAGGGAAAGTGACGCCAATTTGCTTTTCCTCTTTACATCAGGATAACGCCACGGTCTCAAGCTCAGCAGCAGTGGAAAGAGTAGGCCTGTTTTCCGTTGGCTTGGACGTTTTGCTACCAAAACGAGCGTCGCTGACTGCAGAAAATTTTGAGCGCTTGGTGTTGCTGCTGCAGGAGAATGTAAAATGTCCCCCCAGCCTTTGTTCCTTTGGAAATATAATAATGTTTAAATTTTTATCTTTACGAGAGCTTAGGTCTGGTAGTTGGCTGGTAGATATTTGTTTGTACTATTATGTTTTGATTTTTGTTTTCGATTGCTATATTATAGCAGGAAGCCTTTGAACGGAGCAATTAGATTAAAAAAGCTGCCAAACCGAGCTAAATGTGGGGGTACAGTCTTGCTCTCAGCCAGCTCACCATGTTATTATTAACAGCCGCTCATTCGCGAGCCTCATTTACGTGGTGATAGAAAAGGAAAGATGACGTAGTGGGATGCAAGGTTGCCTTGGTGGGGGGCTCGGCCCCCTAGTTCTAAAAAAAAACTGTTTTTAAGGGAGGCTCGGAAGGGGGCTCTTAAAATCGGTCAAGTTCTTAATTGTGAACGTTTTAATTAGACTTTCGAGCAGAGGTTCTTAAGCTGGTAGGCGTAAAGGGTTTGCAAGAGGGGCGTGAGCATAGCAGTGATGTAATCAGTGAATGCTCATTTGCAACTCTTTTTTTCGTCAAACATCAAAACTTGTTTTCCCAAAACAGCTGCATCCTTCCCATAAAGTTCTTATGAAATTTCCTTGCGAACGAAGTCCAAGTCTTTGTGAACGAATTTCGTAAATGGTTTGCGGGGGGGCGTGAGCATAGCAGTACCTTAATGATTGAACATGTATTTTTAAATCTTTTTTTCGTCAAACATCAAAACTTGTTTCCCAAAAAACAGCTGCATCCTTCCCATTACGTCGATTAAGACATTGCAAATAAATTGTTATATTTTCTGCATGTTTTTTGAAACGTGGTGGGCAGAGCCAAATCAAGGCATCACCGCATATCGGTAGGGGGGCATTTGTAGGGGCCCTACAACATGGGCGTAGGAGCCCAAAACAGATTGGGAGGGCGAAACCACCTACGCCCGAAAAAAGACAAATGTCAAAAAACTTCGCAAAAACTTTCAACTGCCCGAATTTAAGACTAATTTATGAAGTGTATACCGATATATGGAAAACGGCAGTTATGAAACATTCTAGTCCAATACCAGCAGTAAAATGTTTATATACATGACACAGGACATATAGACTAAACATAATGAAGAAATATGCTATGCAACAACCTCATGAAGTCTAGAGACTGCTAAATTGGCATTTTATCACGTTGCCATTTGCTCGCAAATCATTAAACCTGCTAAAAAAGAAAAATACTTTCAGGGACTCAATAATTCAAAAGATCAATTCATTTTTCGAGCATTCAAATCATACCCGACAAATACTTTACAGTGCCCAAATTTTTAACGCGGCATCTTCAAATTTTACAAATGCACCCCTGTCTCCTGCAGCTATGCCCTACAATATTGTTGTACTTCGTATAAGACTCACAATTAGAAGCTCAAAATTTCAAAAAAAATTTTGTCAAAAAGTTGCTGAAAAAGCGTTGTAATTGCAATTACATGATGTAAACTGCAATCCAATTTTCAAAAACGCTTCGGGGGAACATGTCCCCGGACCCTCCTAGAGTCATCATTGATTTGTATTCTGCTTCAAATTTGCTGATTTTGCCACACACCAAAAGAAACTGCGTGTATGAAAGTTTGGGGGCGTCCATTCTGAGGAAATTTCTGGATACGTCCCTTGAAATAATGCAGCTAATGAGAAAAGTTAGTAACTGAGTCGAAAAAGCGCCGAACTACCCCAATGCTTGTAGATATCAAAGAGCCCATCTGGAGCTTTTTTGGGGGGGAGGGGCAACAGTTTTCTCACGGCGCTGGTGGTGGGGCGTGGACAAAAATAACTAACACCAAAGGGAGCAAGACTGAAAAAGTTTTCAGATTATTTGTTATAAAATAATTGATTTTTTTGCATTACACAGGGACTCCTATTTCGATTTTTACCAAGGCACCCCTGGTTGGATAATAGCTGCTTCTCTGCGCCGCTCTCATAAAAAACTCCTGCTGCCTGACCTTGCTCCGAACAAAGAACGAGTTAGGATTAGGAAATAAGCCATAGTTAGCGAATTTGAGTGCGCTTTATTTTATGATGAAACTTCCAGGTGCGGTTGCGGTTTATCATTAAAAAATACTGTTTGCGCAATTTGAGCTCAATTGCGGAATTTGCGGTTGTGCTTTTTAATTTTAAATTTTTGGTTGCGAAATTTGTGATTGTGCTCTTCCGGGGTACGAAATTTGCGTTGCGCTTAGTTAATTGTTTTTTAAGTGCCCAGCTCTGCGAATCAGGGCCGGGTTTAGACAATGAGAGGCCCTAGGCTATTTGATCAATTAGCCTGTTTCCATGTCCACTTAAAACGTGGGCTTTCTAAACGTGGGCCGAGTTCAAAGTGGGCCTTTTCAGCCCACTTTTTTCAAAAAGCCCTTGCTTATTAAGACCAGGTCTCTATTGGCGTCCAAGAAAGCCCACGATTTTGCTGAAATTAACCCCAAGAAAGCTTGAATCCACCTGAATAGAATAAAGCCCGCGGGCCAAAAGCCCACGATTTTTGGACATGGAAACAGGCTAAATAAGGCCCTAGTGAGCAACGATCAGACTTATCTCTACGCAGTGGCGTAGCGAGAAATTTAAAAAAGGGGGGGGGGGTATAATTTCTACACTTTTTCCTAGCGTATTTTTTTTTTCGGCAGAACTAATTTGAAGCTGATTGAGACACAGAAATAACTTTAGGGGAGTCCGGGGGCATGCTCTTCCGGAAAACTTTTGAAAATTTGCATGCTGTAATGTTATTTTAGTGCTTTTTGAATAATTTTCACGCAAATTTTGTTTAAATTTTTTGACCCTTATTCTGAGAGCTTTGCCAAATATTATGCATATCTTCGCACGTTTTCGATTAACGTGCTGAAGGCGTAGGGCTTATTGCTATAGAAAAGGTTCGAAATTATGGAAAAATTGTATACATCAAAAATATTTTTGAAAATGGCTGGTGGGAGCAGAGCCGGCGGCAGAACAGTCGACTTAGGGGGGCCAAAGTTTGAAATTTAAGCACAAAAGCCGCTGTCTTCAAAAGAGTATGTTTGTTAATACGGGGCCAAGCATGTCAATTGGGGGGCAGGCCTCCTGGCCCCCCTTGGCGCCGGCTCTGGGTGCGAGGATGCCTAGCCTACCCCTCATCTTACCCCCCTGGCCATAAGCTACAGAAACCATAAAAAGAGTCTGGCATATTTTAGTCACTCGGCAACATTAATTTTGTTCTTTTTTACTAAAAGGCAGAGTCAAAAGGGGAAGGATCATGGCACAATGCCCCCCTAAATACGCTCTTGTCCCTACGTTTAGGCCTATGAAGGTCTTGATGGTTGATTTCCAAAAAAAAGGTCTTGATAAAAAAGTCTTCGTTGTTCGTGACGAGGTCACTTATTTCTCCAAGACCCTATAGGCTTCAGCCTGCCTAGCCTATTAGTAAATCCGCCCCTGACACGAATTTAGCAAAAGTTTGAATATGAGACAGACAGATCATAAATGTCTTAACAGTTCACAAAAAAGTTTTTTTTTGCGAGAAACAAAGTGGAGTGAAGCTTTAATCGTTCTTCTGGTTCTTTCATGGTGCTTAGCTTAGCAAGTTCAGCTACGCGGAGCAAAGCCTTATGATAATATAAAACGGCAAACGCAGATGCTCAGCTCCGCTTGACTTTATTTTTCTTGCAAACCTACCTTAATTGCTTTGAAATTTCGGTTCAATTCTAAGTTTCTAACTGATTGCTGAAATCCTTTCCTAGCTTTTTACGACATAGCCTATCAAATCTCTCATTTGTGGTATCAAACTAGGAATAACGACGCTGTAAAAACTGTTCTTTGCGGAAACAATTCGCTGGTGATCTTAAGCATTATTGGTGCCTCAGATCACCACAAAATTGTTTTTGCAGAGAACAATATTCTGCAGGGTAGATACATTAGTATGACTACAGCCAAACCATAACATCAAATAAAGCAAAGGGAGCTAATGAATAGTAGTAGAAGTAGCAAGTGTCTTATTTCTGCACCGTCAATACAATGACGAACACGGTAGGATTAAGGAATTATGACAACGATACAAGAAAAGGGAAGAGGCAACAAAACTATTAACGTTATGGCATGCAGGATGAAGAAGAGTTAAAAAAACAAAAGTGGGCATGGTTGCAACACCCAGGTCGGGAGCAGAAATTTCAAAAAAGAAAGAGATAAAAACCGACGGTTAGACAAAAAAAGACAAGAGAAGCATAATTACAGATACAAAGTAAGTGCTAAAAAACTTTTCTTTGTTCCATATTAATCACCGGTACCAAAATGCTGTTTTGGGCAGATGGGAAAAACTGTAATTACCATAGTTTATTTTACTAGTGCTGGCGTCATTCCAATTTGTTGACTCAGGATATACGCCTGTTGTATCGTTACAATATCACCACCTGAAAATAGTATATAGACGTCAACGCTTCCGCGCTTACAACTTAACAAACTTGTTAGATGAATAACCTAAATGTGGCTACTGTATTTCCAACAACGTAAAACACCGGTTGCGAGGGCTGTTTAATATCAATAATAATGCAAAGTAGCTTATGTTATCCCGGTATTGTTTTGCTGACCTACTTTAAATGTTTGCAATTCAAATTATTATATTGTGTGTTAGTGCTATCACTAGGGTGGTTTTAAACACATTATACACATAACGCACTTATAATTGCAATGAAGATTGTGTGTTAGTACTATCAGTCACTAGGGTGGTTTTTAACACATTATACTCATAACGTACTTATAGTTGCAATGAAGAGATATTTGATAAGACTTTGTATTAACAAGAGCAACGCGCAATTAAGCACTCGGAAATTGCCAGTTATAACGATAGCCTATAACTAAACTAACTGCGCTGATGAGACCAGAAAGGTCCAAACAGTGTTTGGCTTGCAGTTACCAATACATGGTAAAGCGTCAGCCGGATTTTGTGAGGTCAGAACTATAACTTGTAACTTTTTCAGATTATATACGATAAAGACCCGTACACACCCTGTTTAGCTTTTTAAATAGCCTAAGTGAGGCTTCCAAGCTTTTTTATGGGCCTTGATTTCTCTTTTTACAATGTCATAGCTGCAACGAAAACGTAAAAGCGTAGATTTAGTGATTTGGGCCCAATAAGCTCCAAAATTCATTTTACTGCTTTGCATTAAATGCTACTTACCAAGTTTTCTAAATACCCAATTTTTTAGGTGTGCGGAATTTCCGCCCAAACTGGCCCCTCTTCTTCAATCGTCTGTGATATTTTTCCTTTTTCTTTATATACAAAACATAGCCTCCACCTCTCTTCATCCATAGACTTTCCATTCTCTATCACGTTCATGGCAAAACCGTAAAAGGTAAAATAAGCGTAATAACAATAACCAAACCAAGCGAAAAGTGCGCTGTACTTCCTCTCTTTTGTATAGTATTTGTCAACTGTTTCCAAGGTTTTCTTTAAAGAAATGTACGAAAAACTTGCCGATTAATCTTCCTATACAGCCACCTCTTTACTATTAGGTTCCAGCGCTTCAGCCTTTATAATAACTGCATTTTGCATAAATGATACCGAACTCTTCTTACACACCTTCGTCGATATTCTCAATGCCTCCTCATCGTAGGAATGTTTTACTTAGTGCTTGCTGAAGCGAAATATCTAAGGCAGCGGTTCCCAACCTTTGTTTCTTCATTACCAACTTTTGATGTGACTGACCCTCAACTATTCACGCTGTTTTAAACCAGGGCTTTCCAACCTTTTTTTACTCATACTGAAAACATCAGTCTTCTCTGTTTTCAACTAAATCAAAACTCGGCTGCAAAAACCGGTGTTCTGCAAAAAAGAAAGTCTTCACCGTCGGCAGTGAAATTCCGAGACATTTCTTTATCCGGGGGCAGGACGGTGTAATTTTTCAGGAGGTGTTTAACTCCCCACCTGAAAATCCTAAATTCCTCACCGGTTGGGAACTCATGATCTAAGGTCTTTCGCATATCATCCTTGCACACTTCTTTGTGTTTCTGTGGAAAAATAAATGGACTTACTAGTTACTACTACTACTTTCAAAACATGCTAAAGTCAAGTTTTCAGTTTTTATGTTAGTAATTAACAAAATAATTATCATCCAGCTGCATTTGTGGTCGTGTAACGGGTTGTCGAACTGTATATCTGACTCCAGTGTTACGTATTAATATATTTCACAATTCAACTTTATCCACGTCGAACTTATTCAAGTAGAATTACAAACAAAAAAGAAAAATAGATTATAATTATTGTACATAATTAATAAATTAACAATTACACGTCTACATTATAGTCGGCTATTGAGATATATTTTCTTTCAAATAATGATGTGTAGAAATTAAAACTTCGACTTATCTGCAGTGGAATTACGACAATTAATTTGCTTCTTTTACATAAATTCATAAAGCTTTTTAATAATATAGAGAATCATAATTTTCTGTCACAACGCACTCTGATTCTATTGCAACCGTCTGTGTAGATAAAGCATTCTGATCTGAATGGCAAAAGCATTTAGTTGACAAAATATCATTCTAACGGAAATGATTGCATCAATATACCGTAAATGATTTTTGCAAGTTAGTCAGCATTCGCAAAAGCCGCGGATGGTAAAATCGCGAAAAAGTGGCTGCTCTTTGTTCAACTGCTGCAGGCCCATTGTATACAAATATGCTGACGTTATGCTGTATTCTCAGGAAGTACGGAACGAAGTGTTAGCTTTTCAAGCACAGCTAACTAATAAGAACAGTGGCGTAGCAAGAAATTTCAAAAGGGGGGGGGGGGGGGAACCATAATTTACACATTTTTTCAAGCGTGTTTTTTTCGGCCGTACAAAGTTGAAGCTGATTGAAAAACAGGAAAAGTTTCAAGGGGGTCCGAGGGCATGCTTCCCCGGAAAATTTTAAAAAATTTACATGCTGTAATGGCTATTTTAGTGCTTTTTGAATAATTTTCATGCAAATTTTGTTTCAGTTTTTTGACCCTACTTCTGAGTACTTCGCCAAATGTATGGATGCATTTTGTTCGCACATTTGCGATTATGCGTGCTTAAAGCGTAAGGCTTATTGCAATCGAAGGAGTTTGTATTTTGTATTTAGTTGCATGTTTATCCTCCTATCACGAGAAAGCGATCAATGCGCTATACGAGATCGCTTAGGAGTTGCCGGCCTTAGCTGTCTACCACACCAAGATGGGGGAATCCCGCTAAGTGCATTTCCCAACGGCACAACAAGTAAACTTGCCGGCTTGTTCTTCACACTGTCCCTTTATTGCTGAACGTCAAGTAGGGAAGCTGTAAATACCAATTTTGAAGTCATTGGTTTGACCCGACTCGGAATGAAACCCAAGTCTACAGCTCCCGAGGCGGACGCTCTTACCATTCGGCCATCTGAGCTGTTCAAAATTATGGAGAAATTGTACACATCAAAAACATTTTTGAAAATGGCTGGTGGGAGGATGCTTACCTTTCATCCTATCCCCCTGGATCCGCCCCTGGTCATAAGCTACAGAAACCATCAAAAGAGTTTGACATATTTCAGTCACTTGGCACCATTAGTTTTGTTCTTTTTTACTAAAAATCCGAGTCAAAAGGGGAGGGGGGCATGGCACAATGCCCCCTCCCCCTAAATACGCTCCTGAATAAGAATATCCAGAAACTTAACGGTTCCTTGTTGTCTTTTTACAAACAATGCTTCGCCTCAGCAGACTTCTTGCAGTGAAAATAAAAAAACTAAATCTTCGTTATACCCGCGGTATTACGCCGAAGCGTGTAACTAGTTGCGGGGCCCATTCTTGCAGTTCGCGAGCATTTGTTCCAAATTGGGCTATCGCCTTTTCGAAGAGAGATTCGTACCAATCGATGGCCTGACTCATTCTTTAGGTGTCGTCAGAAGGAAAAAAGAATTTAGAATGTTTGGTATATCGAGAGCTGGGTTTCATCAAAAAGAAGATGCTTTTTGCTTGGACGAGACTAGTTGATCAATCTGAAACCGAGAAGCTAGCAAGCTTCGGGATCATGAAATCTTTCTTTTTGGCTACCATAGCTCCGAGATCGATCGTCACGGGGAGGTGGCTGATTTATTAAACAACAAAAGTAAACTGTGCGTATTTTAAGCTTTTTAGCAATTCAATCGGACCTATTTCTATTTGAAAGTTCAAATGCTTGAAGAATTAGTTCTAAATTTTTGCACAGTTTACTGTAAAGATTATTGTTTATTACAAAGTTGTTTTACCAGCTTTTCTATAGATCCCACGTGTTCCCTACTTTTCCGCCATTTGTTGTCAAATCCTTTACATTTTCACTTTTTACCGTACTAGAGATGGCACGGGCTGATGTTTTTGCAACCCAGACCGCCCATGGCCCGGAATCTCATGCCCAGTAGCGGTAACCGACCCGGCAACTCATCCCACAAATAAAGCCCGGCCCGTCCAAAGCCCATTCTTTTATGAACGTCCAACCACATTTAACAGAAAAATGAAAGGGATTTCAAAAATTGGTAGCGGCTCGTTAGCAGCCCAGTTAGAAACAAAGATAAAACTGGGCCGTTAGCGAACTACTAAAATGACCGGTTAACGGTTCGTTAGTGGGTCTCTTAACCCCCATGCCATTTCTATACCGTAGTTTTCCATTTCCGCTTTTCCTACATTTCCGTCCTTCAGTTTGGCTTTTTTCCGTCTTTTTATTATTTTTCTACTCATTTGTCTTTAAGCAAAATTTTCACGTGTTTTTTGCTAGATACTTCAGTCTTTTAGTAAATTATTTTCCATATTTCACTAGTCAGCTCTCGTAAGCTGCCAAAATTACAGTAATACCCCTATCAGCATTAACTTAAGCCCATCCAGGCATTAACAGTAGGGCCAGGTGCGGATCCAGAAAATTGTGTTAGGGAGATGCAGTTTTAAATTAAGCTAAATGGTAATTAAACGCAAAGATGTTGAACGCTAAGGATTAATACGTGGTTAAGTAGGCCTACGTAAATAAGCCCGTGAGAATAGTTCACGAGGTTATCTATTTTGAATGTTGTTGAATCGATTTGCAACTACTATGGGGGGCTGCCGGGCTATTATTACAGCACCTTTCAATTTCCTTATAAATATATGGTTTTGGAACATTTTTTTGTTTGTGGTTCGTGTGAGGTTGGCGCAGTGTTACTTTGGCGGTGAGTGACGAGAGGCATCGTCGATGGAGACTAATTCCAAGTCAAGGTTGAGATGTGTCCGTTGCTGGAATAAATAGTGATGCATTTCATGCCTTCGGAAAACTCAGTTTTAGCGTAGGTTCTACACTCTACTTACTTACGTGTAGACTAGTCTATGGTTCCAGAGAGGTTTTGAGATTCACGAATCCAAGTGACGAATTGCGTCAGTTACTATAGCTGTCCAATGTCCATGCATCGGAATGTTATTGATATATCCAAACGTTAAAGGCTTGGCATTCGTCGTTAAATATAGGCTGCTTTGTTTGGCGCTATTATTACTACAGATCGCAATTTCCTAACAGATATATTTATAATGACAGAATATTTTTTTATTTTAGATCGTAAAAGGCTGCTACACGTTAAAATGGCAAGTGGGAAGTGACAACCTGCTGGCAATCACCGTACTCCGATGGTCCACGCACTGTGTAATGCAGCGGTTCCCAACCTTTTTTCTGCATTACCCACTTTTAATGTGAATGATCCTCGATTCCCTACAACAATTTTTGCTGAAGTTTACCTCAGTTAAAACCAGTGGCGCATTCTCAGGGTGTTAAGGGAACACCCTGTCATTTCCAAAAATATACTCTTTTCCAACTTTTTATATTCTTTCATATTTTTTGCGATAAGCTTTTTCGTTCAGAAAGTAAATTTTACTACTTTCCCCTTTAAAATGATTTAATAGTTGCAGTTTTTTGCGATTACCATAAAAATTGATTTTTTTAATCTGACGTCACCCAGGGTGTTCACCCAACCCAGGTAAACACCTTGACTATAATAAACAATTTAAAAACCGAAAAAAAGAAAAAAAGCGATCAGCAGCATCCTAATGCACAGGTCTACGTCACTCAAGGTGTTCACTTTGAAAAGTGAACACCTTGAGTGACGTCATGTTATCATATAGCTTTATTGCCTGGTTGAAGTTAGAGATGTGCTGAACCGTTACTTTTGAGTAACGGTTTCAAGCGATTACTTTAGAAAAGATACTCGATACTTTATATCCGATACTTGTATTCGTTTAGGTAATCACGAATAAAAGACCTTTTTTCATTATATTGGTCTTAACCCGACGTTTGGGGAAAAATTGGGCGTCGCAAGCGTGACGACCTTTTTTTTTTTGGTCTTCACATGAAGTTAGGGGAAAATTGGACCTCGGTAGACGTGAAGGTTTGATAGAATTGTGCTTAACCGTTTCTTTTAAGTTTTTAATGATTACTTTACACTCTGAAGTAATCACTTGGGACTTAAAAGTAATCACTTAGAACTTAAAAGTAATCACCCAGCACTTAAAAGTAATCATTAGGAACTTAAAAGTAACGGTTAAGCACATCTCTACCAAAACTTCACGTCTACCGACGTCCAATTTTCTTCTGTAACGAGTTGTATTGCTGTATATCTGACTCCAGTGTTACTTGCTAATTTATTTCACAATTCATCTTTATCCACGTCGAACTTATTCAAGTAGAATTACAAACAAAAAAGAAAAATAGATTGTAATTATTGTACATAATAAATAAATTAACAGTTATACGTCTACATTATAGTCGGCTATTGAGATATATTTTCTTTCAAATAATGATGTGTAGAAATTAAAACTTCAACTTATCTGCAGTGGAATTACGACAATTAATTTGCTTCTTTTCCTTAAATTCATAAAGCTTTTTAATAATATAGAGAATCATAATTTTCTGTCACAACGCACTCTGATTCTATTGCAACCGTCTGTGTAGATAAAGCATTCTGATCTGAATGGCAAAAGCATTTAGTTGACAAAATATCATTCTAACGGAAGTATGAAATGTATGAAGAGAATTTATATCGGCATTTAACCTACATCAAAACTATGCTAAATGTGCTAATAACGGATGTGAAAGTAGTTATGGTTTGAATACGTTATGTGAAAATTTAAAGTTTAACGAGGATACATGACACGATCGCTACAAATACTCCTCTCCAGTAAAAAAACATTTCTTAACATGGCAGAAATGAGAATTCGGGAAAACAAGTTTACATAGAATTGAAACAGAAAAGACAGGTTTGATCAAAAGAAACACGACGCCACGAGTAAAAATGAGTGCACGAAAATATGATGATAATATTAATAATCATCGACGTAATATTGTAGGAAGTAGACCAAAGCTTCAAACATAGTTGTGTAGGTGGTCAGTTCAAAGTTCGGTGACATTTGACATCAGAGCAAATTCCGTAGGTGGAGAGTGTCTTCACGGTTGCTGTCTCAAGTTATTGATCGAAATTCACTTGATTGTTGAGCTGTGTTATTCGCTGATGGTCACCGATCTTGTAAACGTGCATTCATGGTGTCGTGTTTCTCAATCACTCTGAAAGATTTAACGAACGCAGCAGTATTTTGTTCTGAATACACACTGAAATATTGCTGGAATATATGTAGTAATAATCTCGATCAAGTTAATGCAATGAACATACATGGTGTATACATAGGAAATGAATATATAGTATGACGAATCGGTAATTAAGAAACAGGAAATACAATACAAAGCGATAAACGACAGTCAGCAATTTCACATTTCGCTGGTCATGTTTTGTTCTTCTACAACTTCCTCTGTATCACGATTATTTTTATTGGTTTTACCAATGCTTTCTCGAAAACGCAACCACTTTAATTTGGCAAAAGGTTTGACGACAGGCTTTAATCTTTTGTAAGCATGGATTATTGTGAATATTGTCAAGATTAGTGCCCATGTTAATGCAAGGATTGTTAAGATGGATAAAAGGCAATTGAAGAACGGACTAGAAATGCTAGAGATTAACATTAAAAAACTGTTGTGTAGCAAATGTGAAACGTCTGATGGCTGAAAGTTTGCAGATGTGGTAGAAGAGGGAATTGACTGGCTGTCAATGAACATTTGTATGCGCTGATTATTTACGTTTGCTGTAGCCAGGATAGCAAGTATAACATTCAAGTTGCGATCTTCAATAGGTTCATAATCGATTATTGCTGCATCTGCTATGTAATCTCTTGATACGATAGTTTCGTTGATTGGAAAAAGAGAAAGAGGAAGTTTTACTATATCTTCGGTCGTGCCAGCAAGAGTGTAATTAATAAGTAAATAGAAGGTGTTTGCAATTTTGAAACGAAAAACTCGATTAGGACGGTAATTCTCAAGGAATAGTACTGATGCGGTGAGGTATAAATCTTCATTCAGTTATAAAACACGTGGAAACGATTTAGTGAGGTGATCAGTCTGCACTGATTCGAACAACGGTCTAGTGGCGAAGAGTTTACCGTGAATGAGACTCCTCTTAAGCCGCACTTTCAGAGGTGAGCAAGACAATTCACTTATGGTGTCACCTCGTACAACTGCAGCCCGCTGAGTACCTAATAGTGCATTTAAAGTTTGAGATGGATGTAACTTAGATTGCATTGTCAACGTTAACGTTAATAGGTTTTGTGTTCTGCACTTCAAAATATTAATCGACGCTTCTAAGCGTTGGAACGAGTCAGTTAAATTGTCCTCGAGGTCCTGAAGAAAAACAGCATATGTTTTCGCAGATCTTTGTCTGGAAAGTTTGACAGGTTTATGCTTTTTAAGCTGGCAATTTCGGGGAAGAATTACGAACTCAGAAAAACCACATATTCCATCAGATGTCAAGCATTGCGATTGGGCGGAACAGGTATACCAGTGATGAATCGAGATTGCAAGTTTAGGTATTTCTAGGCGGTATGCTTCATGTGTAGGACTCAAGTGAATTATCATTGTTGTGTTTTCTACTTCTTTTAGCTGTGGACAATCTAATTTGGGTGGCGGGCTCCAAACTAGAATCATGTGGTTTAATTGGCAAAAACCTTGATGTATATTGCAATGGTCCAGTTGTTTTAAGGGTGAAAACATTTTTTTATTGTAAGGATTGTACGATAAAGAAAATCTGGTCAAAATAGCGTTTCTTGATGTGTGGTGAGTAGTGACAGACCACCGATTATCGTAACAAGGTTTATTTTGGGTTCGAAAAACTTTTTCTGATGTTTGAATTAATTTTCCTAAAATTTGTAACAAAAAGAGTTCTCTTCCACCTATAGCATTTCATAATTGATTTTCCTACGTTTGTAACAAGAAGAGTTCTGCTCCACCTAGAGCATTCCATGAGTGAGGGTACGAACGTGTAGTCTGTAGTTGAAGAGTGGGTTTTCGCTCCAAAAAAATGAAATGTAGATGTGGTGGTAGTCGAAACTTGTTGGCAGGATATTGCTGGGATATTATAAATATAATGTTATTGTTTCAAAACTTTTACGTTGCATTGTCTGGTTAAATGTAAAATGTGTGTTTTGCAAGGAGTTGAGTCCTGCAAAGCATATTCCGCCTTAACATATGTTTCGCTGCATACTGGAAAATTAAATTCAAGGGTGCAAGTAAAGATACATTGTACACATGTTAAAATTAGCAAAAAATAAATGTGAAGAAAGAATTTACTCGCAATCATAGTCTTGATAACGCTGAGGTGGATTCACTCGCAATCATAGTCTTGATAACGCTTCTGGTTCGGGTTCGTGTGAACTTTGTACAACGAAAATCTTCTCGAGCGGGTTGTCGTGTTTGCACTCTGGAGGCTGGATGTGAAGTTGTGTGGACTTCACCTGTAATGGATGACATATTAGTCGTATGGTTTTTGTGCGTGTGTGTAAAGTCTGTAAGTAAACTGGCACTCTTAAGTCAGTCGACTGATACTGTGTACTCTTTGGCATTGCGCAAAACTTTGAAAAACTTTGGAGTTTTGTAAATCCCTTCAAATGGACCATCATATGTAGGTTGTAGTAGTGAGCGAGTAGCATCATTTCTGATAAACACATGTCTGCATTTGTTGAGTTGGGAGTCTACGTAAGTTTTGCGTTGAACTGGAAAACGTGGTTCGCGATATTTTTTCTTTGACAAAAAAATTCTTTGTGTCTCAACAAACTTTGATGTGGGTTTGGTTTGCTTTTGCGTCTTAGTAAAAAATTCCCCTGGTAATCGCAATTGTGTTACGAACACGATTTCACTGGCAGTAGAATCTAAATCTTCTTTGACTTGAGTGCGCAACGCTAGCATAGTTAATGGTAAGAAAAAATACCCGTTGCTGTCTTCCAACAAGGTTTTCAAAGATTTCTTAATGGTTTAAATTGTTCGTTCAGCTAATCCATTACTCTGTGGGTGATATGCAATAGTATGAATGTGGTGTATTTCTAAAAACGTCATGGCATCTTTCCACTCCTTAGAAAGAAATTGTGAACCACGATCTGTAGTCAGCTGCGTAGATACGCCGTAAAGAGATATCCAATTATGCATAAATGCATCTAGAATTGTCTGAGTTTTTGAGTCTGGCAAGGGTATAGCCACAGGCCAACGGGAAAATCTATCAACCATGACCAAAATATATGTGCAATTGTTCGATTCTGGAAGGGGACCAGCCAAGTCAAGATTAACATCACAAAATTTTTGCGAGGGGGGTGTATATCGTTGCGATTGGGTACAGTTATGGTGTCTAACTTTTGTCTTTTGGCATTCAATGCAGTTGCGACACCAAAAAGCAATATCTTTTTTTAGTTTTGGCCACACGTACCGGTCAGTCACCAAGCGAGTGGTGCTTTTGATTCCTAAATGAGATAAATTATGAATGTTATTGAAAATAGTTCGTCGATGTCCTGATGGTACAAGTGGTCTAAGTTTTCCTGGTAAAGATTCGTCACAAATAAGTTTTAAATCTGTTTCTGCTACTGACACTTGTTTTAATTTGAGCGAGTGATTACTTTTAACAAAATCAAGTAATCGTTGGTCACACAACTGTGCCTTTGCTAAACCTTCCCATTCTACTCGTACACTGTGTTGGAATATAGCGTTAATTTCCTGTCGAGAAAGCGTATCGGCGACTACATTTGAAGTGCCGCGCAAGTGTTGTACGTATGTAGTAAACTCACTAATGAAAGCGAGTTGTCTGGCTTGTCTAGCATTCTCACGGTCAGCTTCGGAATGCACAGCAGCCACTATAGGTTTCTGATCCGTAAAAATGGTAAATTCACAAGCTTCTAAAAAGTGGCGGAAATGTTTCAATGTCAAAACAATGGCGGTTAACTCTCGGTCAAAAGCAGAGTAATTACGTTGTGAACGTGAAAAAACTCGTGAAAAAAATCCTAGCGGCTGGATCATACCATCGACTTCTTGTTGCAGAACAGCACCAGCTGAATCATTACTTGCGTCCGTTACCAACGAAATTTTTGCACCTGGTGCGGGAAAGGCTAGAGCTGTGAAATTAGCCATACAAGATTTCGCCTCCTCGAATGCTGTTGTTGTTTCTGGGGTCCATTTTAAGGTGGATTGCGAATTGTGTTTGCCTCTCATCATATCGTATAAGGGAACTAATTTCCGTGAAAGGTTTGGGATAGATGGAGCATAAAACTGTGCCATGCCGGTAAAACGACGTAACTTTTGATGTTTTTGGGTTTTTTAAAATTTCGAATTGCTTCAATTTTCTCACTAGCTGGTTGTACTCCTTCGGCTGTGATTACATGCGCTAAAAATTTAATTTCTTTGCGGTCAAATTTGCATTTTTTTAAATTTAGGGTTAAGCCGTGTTCTTTTAGACGTCCAAATAATATTGTCAAATGCTCAAGATTCGTCTTCAGTCTTGCTAAAGATCAATAAGTCGTCGACATATCCATACACAAATGAAAGGCCTCTGGTGACAGTATCAATCAAACGTTGAAAAACTTGTGCGCTAGTAGAAAAGCCAAAAGGTGTTCTGGTAAAAGCATAGGCTCCTACAGGGGTTCTTATGGTAGTTTTGTGGATATCTGCGGGAGCTACTGGTACATAGTGAAAAGCGGATTTAAGACGATTGTTGAGAAAATTTGCGCGCCATGTAAAAGTTCATATTATGCAGTGCGAAGATTTGGCAATGGATATCTGTCTGGGGTAAGCATTTTGTTCAATATTTTGTAATCGCCGACCATGCGCAACTCTTTGCTATTTGCTTTAGGGACTACATGCAATGGACTTCCAAATTCTGAGTTACTTGGTATTATCAAACCTGAAGCTAGCATTTCTTCTATGTGTTGTTTGATTTGTTTGTACTTTTCAGGAGAAACTCGATGAGTTTTAATATTGTGCGGACGACCTTTGGTAGGGAGGTGGTGAACAATATTGTGTTTCACTGGTTTGCGGTAGTCAAGAGGTGATGTTAGTTCAGGGTAGTTTTGAAGTAATTTGGTATATCTGCTTTCGTGTGCAGGAAAGCCATCGAAAGAATTTATCGATCCTTGTAAAGTGCTAATTTTGTTAACAGAATTGTCACATTTTAGCGTGTTGGTTGAGGCGTCGAGAGTAATGCGATTGGATTTTAAGAAATCGTAACCTAAAATTGGTTGCTGAATAGCACAAATATGAAACACAGCTGTCATTCGACCGAAACCAATATCAATTTCGAACGGTGAGCTTCCAAAACATTTTACTGGCTTACCAGAGGCATCGACAAATAAAGATGGAGTTTCGCCGGTGTTATTGCTGTTTGTCGCGGGCAAAAAACTGGCGCAAGCACCGCTACCGATCAAAAATAATTTTTTTGATAATTTGTCATAAACCTTCGAAAGGCTTATTTCAGGGGCCAGAGAAACGGTTTTGCTGTGATGAATTGCATTTACTGACTGATTTTTAAAAGGCTGAGAGGTGCAAGGTTTGCTGCATTTGATTACTTTATTTCCAAATTTGCAAGCTGGGCAACCGCTACTTGAAAAGTAGCGCCGCTGCCGCAACCCCTTTTTGACCACAAAAGCAGCGGCGCTGCCGCTTACCGCTGCTTGTTTACGAAAGCAGCGCCGCTACCGCTGCCGCTAGTGAGTGCAAACAGCGGGCGCTGCCGCTATTTTAAAGAAAAAAAAAGTCAAAAGCGCAAAGGAATTTTAATATTGTAGGCCTACTGGTGAAATTGCAACTTTGTTGACGGAAGTAGCATAGCAATGCGAGTAATAAAAATTGAAACAAGTGACAAAAAAGTCAACAATCAGCTTCCATTTAATCCAATAAGATGTAGGGCTTTTTCGGGAGAAGATAATTTTGAAATCTGATTGAATGTAAATAGAAACCGACGGTCTGGTTTTTAGTGAATAACAAAAAACAGGTTGAAAAGAAATAATCAGTACATGTTGAAAATAAAACACAGATTGAAAATTCAAAAGAAACAAGTTAAAAAATAAAGGCCGGTCGCAACCGGCGTAAAAAAATTATAACTTCATTGATTGGTTGCATGCTCCTTTTAAAAAAACTAGCATTTCGAAATTCTGGTCCGTTAAATCACTGCGCTTAGGCTTTAGCACGTCTTTTCCCACGGAAAAAAGTCGTTCAATCGCCGCGCTTGACAGAATCGCGGTATTTGAGTCAATAAACATTGAACAAGTCCCTCAATATTTTGTTTTTAAAAAGTTCCGGCGAAAGTCGTTCACGATGGAATGCAGCTTCATTCAAAAACTCTTCCACCTCATGCCTAACTGCAGCCTGACTTTGGGGTTCGAAATTACATGTAAGCTCTTGAAAAAGATGGTCTCCGCAGCCACTAGGGACAATACAAAAATATTTTCGCAGTTTGTGTCTAGAAGTAGAAGCTTGGCTAAAATAGATGAAAGGATCGAGGCTTCACCCATTATTAGTCTGAGAAATTATAGACTGAAAACTAGGTTTTAGCACCTTATTACAGGGCCAAAGTGGGGGGCATGGCACCATGCCTCCCCTGCGTGCGCCTATGACTAAACGCACCATTTTTTTTTTTTGTTTCGCACCAATTCAATGCCCTTATTGACCATTCCAGCATGAACCAGAAAGGGGAGCCAAGTAAGTTTAAATGATTTAAACCTCCGTTTAATTCCTTCTACAATCGCGGAAAGCAAGGACTAAAAACAATCACCCTGAGTCTGGCCTGATTGACTCCCATTACAAAAGCTTATCGTACTGCCATGCTACACTTCAAGCTCAATCCACATGTAAAGGCCCCCAACGAAAAATTTAGAGCATCGCCTGTCATCAAAGCAAGAAAGTAGACAGCTGCAATTAGCGCCTCTAGCAAAGATAAGCATCAAATAACATCGCGGGCACGGCATTCTCATCCCCAGCCTTCTTTACGTCACACCTTATAGGCCTATAAGCAAATAACAAAGAAAATTTGAAACTTTAAAGAAAACTATCAAGCAGCTCTCTCTTCCATCATTCTGCTGGAATTTTCTTCCTAGGCTACCTCACATATCTCCCGCTGAGAAGCCAATTCTCAGAGACTGAATTTTTTTACCAAGAAGTTTGTTTTTACAATCTCAGTTTAAAAAATTTAAAGTGAGATTGTGAGAAACAAAACTTTTAGTTGCTGTCATCGAACGAGTTTAATCAGCGCCAGCGGGAGACTATTTGCATTAAATGGGGCGCTGAAGCGCTGCCGCTACTCGGCTAAAATAACAGCGGCGCTGCCGCTTGTCGCTGGTGGCCGAAAAAAACAGCGGCGCTGCCGCTAGCGAAAAAGTAGCCGGGCTAATGAGTAGCGCCGCTGTGCCCAGCTTTGCGAATTTGGAGTGATAAAAACAAAATCCACTTTGGTTGAAAGGTCTTGTTTGATTGGAGTTTTGGTAATTTTGTTGGTAGTTAGACTGTTGATTGCGAAAGGGTCGGTTTTGCCAGAAGTTTTTGCGGGGCTGATTTTTTTATGTGTGATGAGGGAATTTTTGGTGGTTTTGCGATTGTTGTTTCACATTGTGTATTTCAGTGTACAATTCGTCAATTTTATTTGTTAAATGTTCAAAATTTTGTTTGGTGGTTTCGTTTTCGTTTAAGTTGTTCAAGTTAATTTGTCCGTGAAAACGATTTGTGAAAGTGCCCAAATCATGCAATGAATCGAAAGTTTGTGCTTTCAAAATATTTTGAATATTTTCAGGCTGTAAGCGAATAAAAGTACGTTCAATCATGTCGCGTGTTCCTTGATCGTTTTCTGGTTTATTTCTACATATGGCAATTAAACGTGACTTTAAATCAGTAGGTTTTTCGTGGGAACCATTGTATTAAATTTCGCTTAAGGCGTCAATCCAATCTGTTTTGCAAACTTCCGCGACAGAAGACAGAATCAAATCTTTAAGAGTTGTATAGGGTTCATTACTATCAGCAGCTCTCAATAACGAAAAACTATGAGTTTCAATTTGCTTTGATGACATAACATTAGATAAAGACACAAAACGAGCATTTTGGTCAGTGACATTACGAGAAACAAAATATTTTTCTAGAGTCACAAAATACGCTGGTAATAAACTGCTGTTAGCCCACATTTTGGGTGCATCCAAAATATGTTCAAAGGTAATATTTGGAAGTGCATTTTGCTCTGGTTCTGATGTCCTCGAGCTGGATCCAGGGATTTCCTCTTCAATTTTGGTCGGATCTTGGGTTGCAGGGTAAGTTTTTGACATGTAGTCTTTATTTCTGGTTCTATTTGCTATAGGCGATGTGGATTTCGGTTGGAGCGTAATTTTTTTTACGAGCTCCAGACTGGATTAGTTTGACAATAAAGAAAAAAACTCACCGAGTGGTATTGTGGAAAAATTGAATTTTTGACGTTGGTGAAGTAGTTGAAATTGTGATTGTTGTCAGAAATGAGCCGTCGGTGGTCACCAATGTAAAGTCGGAGTCACCAATGTAACGTCGGGGTCACCAATTTAACGAGTTGTATTGCTGTATATCTGACTCCAGTGTTACTTGCTAATTTATTCCACAATTCATCTTTATCCACGTCGAACTTATTCAAGTAGAATTACAAACAAAAAAGAAAAATAGATTGTAATTATTGTACATAATTAATAAATTAACAGTTATACGTCTACAGTATAGTCGGCTATTGAGATATATTTTCTTTCAATTAATGAAGTGTAGAAATTAAAACTTCAACTTATCTGCAGTGGAATTACGACAATTAATTTGCTTCTTTTCCTTAAATTCATAAAGCTTTTTAATAATAGAGCTTCGGGAGAGACTTTGCTTTAAGTGGCCACAATAGTGCAACTGTCAGTGCATTTATAATGAACATTTTATTACAGAACTAAACGTTTTCGGCCTTCCATCTGGCCCTCGTCAGAGAAATATAATAAAAGCATATATTAACTCTAAATCAAGTGTGATACTCCTTTTGCTTTGATGTCTAATGTCGTGTATAAATTTACTTGCTCATGTGATGCGAATAACACATACATTGGTATGACGACACGCCATATGAATACCAGAGTGAAAGAACACATACACTAGAAAAACACAAAATCGGCAAACCACGATCATATTAAGGATTGCAAAACATGCTTGGAAACAGAATACGACCTAAACAATTTTCAAATACTCCGGCAATGTACTACCAAGTACGAAACAAAAATTCAAGAAGCTCTACTGATAAAAAAACACAACCCTAAGCTGAATTCCCAACTTTATAGAGGAGGTTCGTCGATTCTGTTGAATATGTTTTAAATGTATTCCGTCATCGTAACCATTAATTTATATAGTTTTCTTGTTTATAAACTATATGTATAAATACTGAAGACCTATCATCGTACTGTGTTGTATAGCCTAATATGCATATATAATACCTGAATTGTCACGTCATTATTTGTGTTATTATTACGCTGATGCATTAACTGCTCTCTGATTTTTTAAAAAAATTTTCATTTCATTCTGATTTAGAGTTAACATATGCTTTTATCTTATTTCTCTGACAAGGGCCATATGAAAGGCCGAAAACGTTTGGTTCTGTAATAAAAATGTTCATTATAAATGTACTGACAGTTGCACTATTATGGCTACTTTTTAATAATATAGAGAATCATAATTTTCTATCACAACGCATTCTGATTCTATTGCAACCGTCTATCAAGATGAAACATTCTGATCTGAATGGCAAAAGCATTTAGTTGACAAAATATTATTTTAACGGAAATATGAAATGTATGAAGAGAATTCATATCGGCATTTAACCTACATCAAAACTATGCTAAATGTGCTAATAACGGATGTGAAAGTAGTTATGGTTTGAATACGTTATGTGAAAATTTAAAGTGTAACGAGGATACATGACACGATCGCTACACTCCCAAACATCAAGTGAAAAAAAAAAGGTCCTCACTCTTCCGACGTCTAATTTACCCCCAAAATTCAGGCGAAGACCAAAAAAAAAATCTTCACTCTTCCGACGTCCAATTTTCCCTCAAACACGGATTCGTGTTTTCCTAAACGGAAACAGGTAGGCTACTGGATAAAAAGTGTGGAATATCTTCTCTATAGTAGAGATGAGCTTAACCGTTACTTTTGAGTAACAGTTCCTAATGATTACTTTACAAAAGACGTCGGAAGACGTGAAGACCTTTTTCTTTTTTGGTCTTCACCCGATGTTTGGGAGAAAATTGGACGTCGGGGACCCGGATGATGATTTCGGGGAAGGCCACGCATTGCCTAGTTTCGGCCCTGGATGGCAAACGAATACAATTAGGAATCGGTATTTTGACAAAACGAATCTGTTACTATCCGTTACTTCTTCTTCACCGTTACTTTTTAACGAATGATTACTATTCGCCCATCTCTAGTTGAAGCATGGGGATTGCTGAAGTTTGGCAATTGCCACTGGTTTTGTTAGGCTAGTCTGCTAGGTTAATTCTGCTTGGCTTTGAAAGTGAGAGGATGAAATTGAAATCTTGCTGGGCAGTAGACGTTGTGCTTAAATATGAGCTAAAGGCTAACGAGAAAAGCAGAAAAGTGTAGAACTGGTACCTGTATAAGAATTGAAGCTAGGCCAAAATAAAAAATATTGAAAGTGTCTATTTTGCCGTTAGCAGTAAGATACTGATTGGGTATATACTGACTGATAAGGCCGTTAGTAGTAAGATACTAAAGCGGGTGTGGAAATGGATGCAAGCCTGTCAACAGACATGCGTATGATGTATACACACCGGTTTACCTACAAACCTAAATTTTTTGGCCAATCAGTATTTTGGCGTTATTGGCAAAATAAACACTGCTCAGTGCCAAAAATATGCGGATCTTGTTTGAATTAAACCGCGGTTAAGGTTTGGGTTCAGGGGGTTATGTTTCGAGGTTAAGGTTAGTCCCTAACTCCTACTAATAACTCACTAGCGGTCCTTGTGCTTGTCATATCGTTCAGTGCAGTTCAATTTTTAATTTGCCAAGCAACGCCATACAGTTGCTTGACAAGGAGGCAGCGAAACGACACAATGGTCATCGAGTCAGCTGCCACCCCACCAAGAACAGCAAAGCAGTTTACGTTCAAGATAAAAACAAAATATAAAAAATAAAATAAAAGCACCTTAACTAATCAAACCACGCGTTTATCTGTTTATGTACCGGTGCAAAAAAATAAACATAGTACCGGTACACTGTAGTCAGAGAGCATTATAATACCAGTATATAGTAATGTAAATTGTGATAGAAACTACTGTACTCAATTATGATAGTGATACGTTTATTCATGACCATTTACAACGGCGGGAAGTAAAAAGAAAAACTTAACGCACATTGAAATATGGTACATAGGGTTACCGCGAAAGAGCCAAAACGCTCGCCTAGTCGCGGACACC
Source organism: Trididemnum miniatum (assembly GCA_964006365.1). Classification (NCBI taxonomy): domain Eukaryota; kingdom Metazoa; phylum Chordata; class Ascidiacea; order Aplousobranchia; family Didemnidae; genus Trididemnum; species Trididemnum miniatum. The sequence continues at coordinate 14,086,674 of OZ023243.1, read as the reverse complement.
TTTTCATTCATAGGCCTATTTGTCTTTTCAGTCTAACACAAAACGAAAAAAGCAACAACATCACAGAAAGCATAAAGCAAAATCGCACTTCACAGATTATGTACACTTTGTACAGTATATACACATTAATTTTGACAACAACACATTCACTGCAAACTAGAGCTTGTATAAACTAGCAATCAATCATTAATAAAAAAAATAAAAATAAAAAAAAGAAAATTCTGTCCCCACTGCCAAGTATTCAGACGTATTACAGTATTAGGTTAGATAGAGCAGATTGGCTACAAGATTTAGCTATAATTCGCAACAAAGTAACTTTTGATAGTTTTTTTAAATCTGTAGTAAGAGAAATCTTTCCATTCTGGGAGTAAGCTGTTCCAAATTTGTGCACCACTGAATGGCAGTGCTTTTTTAGCAGTATTAGAATGAATTGAATATAACTGGTAATTTTTTCGACAAGCATGTCTTGTGTTGTAACTATGCACAGAGTTTATTGACTTAAAGTAATTGTTAAATAGTTTTGGGAGCTTGTTGTTGTGATATAAATACATAAATTTGGCCATCTCCACGTGATAAATATCTTTAATTTTTAGTATGCTCAATTTATGATATAAGGAATTATTCGTGATATGATCAAGTTTTCTTACTATACATATAATTCTTATGAGCCTATTTTGCAAGACTTGTAAGGGATGTAGTACTGAATTATTTGTAGATCCCCATGTCAAAATTCCATACAGTAAGTGAGGGTACACTAAGCTGTGGTATAGGAGTAACAAATGCTTTTGGGTTATATTGTGACGAAGATGACAAAACAAACCACAATATTGTGATAGTTTCTTACAGAGGTGTTGAATGTGGGAATCCCATTTTAACTTTTCATCCAAATAAACTCCTAGGTATTTTGCTTCAGCAGTTCGGTGGATGTTTTTTCCATTTATAGATAAAAAGAAATCTTTTCCACACTCTTTTTGAGGAGAAAAAAGCATATAGTTAGTTTTTGAGTGGTTGAGCGTTAATTTATTATGCAATAACCATTTCTCGATTTTGAGTATTTCATCATTTGCTGCTTTTTTCAGTTGTTGAAGATCATTGCTCGTCATTACTAGAACAGTATCATCAGCAAAGAGTCGAATACTAAAATTGGTAATGTCAGGAAGGTCGTTTATATATAGTGAGAATAAGGTTGGGCCCAAGCAAGAACCTTGTGGGACACCACATTTAATTTGCATTTTATCAGATTCGCAACCATTAACATATACAAATTGTACTCTATTTGTCAAGTAACTCTGAAACATTTCCAGTATATTGCCTCTGATGCCATATTTTTCCAATTTTCGTAACAATATTTGGTGGTTAACTGTGTCAAACGCTTTTCTAAAGTCTAACAAAATTACACATGTGTGTTGTTTATTATCCAGGTTTTTGCTAATTTGTGAGTGTACATCAGTCACTACATGAGTAGTTGAATGTTGCTTGCGAAAGCCTAACTGTTGTTCAGATATAATATTATTATCTTCTAAAAAACTTATTAGTCTTAATGATATCAAGCTTTCAAAGATTTTACTGATAGGAGATAGTAGAGAGATTGGTCTATAATTATTGGCCAGGTAACGTTTTCCCGATTTGTAAATAGGGATTACTTTTGCTTGTTTAAGAGGTGATGGGAAAAAGCCATTTTCTATACATTTGTTATATAAGAGGCAGAGAAAATTTGAAATGCATTCATTAGCTTTTTTGTAAAATGTGAGAGGAATGTTTTCAGGGCCTGATGCTTTTTTCAAATTTAGCTTGTTAATTTCTCTGTAGACTTCTGGGGGTATAATTGGTCGAAAGAACAGCGATTTTAGATTGGATGAGATATTTTTTGGTGCCGATATATCATTATTGGTGAGATACAGTCGTGATAAAAGATGTGAAGAGAGAGTAATTTAAGCGTGATACTGGATGGAGAGTAATTTAAGCATGATACATATATCTGCCTGTTATAACAGTATAAGGTGGGGCTTGATTCAAACAAGCTCCAAATATACTGTAGTTGGTAAGAGTTACCGGTACCTTAGTCAGCAAAACATGGCCTATAGCATAGGACTGTAGGACCTAACCTAGTCAGCTTGAATATCATTTTTATAGGCAACCGGAGTACTGATACAGTTGATTGATTGTTTCTTCATTTTTATCCTCCAGTTGTACGGCTATTAGCCTAGATATGATCATGAAAATAAGCGAATTGGAAACCTTGTACTGTGTCACGTGGTGTGGCAAATGGCAATAGTAGGCTAGTATGATTCAAGATACTTGGAGCTATAAATTCTTCACTTGTGACAAACAATATTTTCATGTAAGCAATGATAGTTGATACTAATTATTTTTTCTTTTAAGGCATTGGCTATTTTGCCGCATGTGGCAGGGGATAGCGCCTAGTATCAGCCCCCAGGTTCGGTTTGTTTGGTTAGGGTTAAATTAGGTTAGGGTTCGGTTACAACCGTAACCCTAACCCGAATCTAATCCTAACCAAACCAGGGGGCTAATACTAGACGTTACTCTGTGACAAGGTAGACCTAAATGTCATTTTGCCCTGTTACGCCACGTTGGCCTATGATCAGACGATGAAACAAAATTGTAAAAGCTTTCTGAATCCAAAGCCTGAATCCCAAACGTAAACCCCAATTCCAAACCCTAATAGCCTAAAGAATTGGAAGTGGCTATTTTTATGGGCCGTAACATTTGTCTCTTTGGTTTATTTTATTACTTTGTCACGCTCTTGTACAATTGGGAAGAGCGCGAGGGATAATAAAAGAAACAAAGAGCTTATTTGTACCAGCCCATAGAAATAGTCCTTGCCAAAAAAATCAAAGAAAAGGATAAACCCTATATGCCAAAATAACAACTGAATAAATAAGCTTCTTCAATGACCTTAGCTATATCTTCAGCAAAATCTTCTTCGTTCTCAAGCTTACAGTTTTCAATGACAGTGACATTTTGAATTTTATATAGTTTTAGTTTAGAATTGCTATTGTCAAAGTAGTTGGTTTTGGCATGCATTGAATGTTTTGTTTAATGTTGTTTGCCACAGTGCCGGGTAATTTTTTTACAGCAATATTTATGCAGCCCAAGATTTAAAGCCTGATAGTAAAATTGAAATAAATGTACAGCAATATTCAAACACATATGTAAGCAGTGGTGGAATTAAATTTTTTTCTCAGGCGGTTCCATAACCAAGGTTGTATTTTCAGTCGGTTCTGTTTCAACTAATGGCACAAGTATAAACAGTAATGCTGGCCGGTTCACTGATCTAGTAAAATTTTGTGAGACGATTATATAGAACCAGTTGAATCCCATCATGGTATGTAAGTCTGAGTGGCAACAATGCTTAGTCTTGCTTTTTATCATTTTCAAATTTTTTGTATCTGTGTGTTACAAAGTTTGTCACTGTTTTGCTTCTCTTGTACTATTTTTAATGTCTCCCTGTATTTAATATCTTACTGTAACGTTTTTGACGGTGTGGAATAACTGTATAAGGCACTGCTTCTACTAACTTGATTTGTTGTTAATTGCAGAATACCATTTTAATAAAGTATTTTACATGTGTGTGTTCTTAATTCGGAAGATGGAAACTTTAATTTTCTGATTGTTAGAAAATACTTTTTTGAATCGTTCATTTGATGAAATACAAGAAATTGCCAAAAGAGGAAAGTGCTATGAAAAACCTTGCTAATGTTTGCACATAGTGGAATAAAAGCAGTTACACACAAATTTTCTTGCTCTTAAGTTTGATGAGATACTTTGGCCCACAGGTTTTGTTCTATGCGATTTGGAATAAAGGTTTCTTGGATCACGCTCATTTGACTGATGGTATGCAATGGCAGAAGAAGTCTAAGAAGCATATAGCAATATTATATATTGATGCATTTTATACTTTGGATGTGTTCTGTGAGAGTGAATGCAGCTCTAGATAGTCAAAGGTTGGAAAGAGATTTGTAGTTGCAATGAGAAAATATAGAAGTTTTTACAACTTTAATCCATGCAACTTGTTTTTTAAGCAGCACAAGAGTTGCCTTTTAAGAGACATGATAAATCATCATCATCTTTCAATCGAATTATTTATATTGAGCTTCTTGAATGCCGGTACACAAAAAAATATGATACAGTTTTAAATGCTCATCGTCAAGCAGCTACAACATTCATAGACACTTCTATCAACTTAAATAATTTCATTAAAGAGTTGCAGATCTTATGCTGGATGCAGTTGCAAAAAAAATTCAAGAATTTGAACTTGCGGCTATTGTTTAAGGTGAGACTCAATTGCAGCTGCATAGAAGATATGAGATGAGACACTAAATATTACTACAAAATCTCAGCTTTCCTCAGTTGTCAGTCTCGCGATAAAGTCACTGCAGACTACAAGCTTGCCATGTTATCGCGAGGCCTGGTGACTGCGCCATGCGAATTATCTTAAAAGAATTTTCCTTTATGCAAGGTCTGGACATGATGTTGATCCGAAATACTGTCTTTGTTGACTTCACTGATTACTCAGCGGCTTTTTTACAATCAAATTGATGAATGACTTATAACTGAAAGCACAAGTAAACCTTTGATTGACCGATAATCAAATTGCTTTTCTTACCCTGGTCGTAAGAGTCATGGTCAAACCTAGCGGACTAATGCTCCAGAGACAGACGCTGTATATCCACTCGGACATCTCATCGGTAATTTTGAAATAAATCAAGGGTTGTTGAATTTTAAACATCAAGTTGATATACTTATGTGTTGTGCATTGTTTGATATGGTACTACTCCAACCATTGAATGACAAGTTTTTCATTTATTTTTTGAAAAACAATGCCTTAATACAAAACGATTTGTGTTTACTGTTTAATATATGCTTGCTTTCACCCATATTAATGGCATAAAAATCAAATGTGGTTACTAGTTGCCCCACAATTTGCAGTTGCATCCCCATATTATAAATCTTCATTAGTGATAGGCAATGGGGCAGCCAGCATTGCAGCGACAAACGGGGGGTCTGGGGGCGAAGCTCCCCAGGGTATGATAGATATTTTTAAGGAGTGAACACCCAGTCAAAAAGGTCACCATACGCCACTGGTTAAATCAATCAATGACAATGTGGCACTCAGAAATTGGCAAAGGGGGGGGGGGGGTACAACCGGGGGTCTGGGGGCAAAGCCCCCAGCTTCCGAAGGCTAAGAAGGTTTGGGGGCGTAGCCCCCAGCCGCCGACGAATTTTTGCGATTTTCACGTAAAAAAAGCACTTATTTAGCACACATTTTCATCGAAAAAGTGCATGCGGAGAGTGCAGTCACTATGGGCAATGCAAAAATATTTTATGGACATTGCAGCTTGTGCCTAAAAGCAGAAGCTTGGCTAAAATAAGTAAAAGGAGACTGCAACCATTATTAGTTTGAGAAATCACAGACTAAAAGTTAGGTTTTAGCACCTTATTACAAGGCCAAAGGGAGGGGGGGGCATTGCAACGTGTCCCCCGTCCCGTCCTCAGATGGGCAATTCCCATCCAAAATGCTATTTGCCCATTCAAAATAAAAAATTGCCCATGTTGGGCAATTGTTCTGACAGCAGTTGCTAGGCACTTTTTGATAAGATAAGTGCTTTTTTAGTGTGGACTCTATTTTATAATTTGAGAAGAATTAGCAACTGAACGATTCGAACCTGAGACCAAAGTTTAAAAAATCACAACTACGTTTGCAATCGTAACTTTGTACAGTATTTTAAATATTTTATAAAACACTTTTATCGCAAATTTCTCTCTGATGTCTCGTTATCAGCATAATTTCTTACCCATCGTTATCAAACACAAATTAGCCAACTAACTCACTCCCTCGCTTAAATCATCTGATGTCTGATGAGCCGACTTACTTACTCCTAGCAGGGGCGGATCCAGGGGGGGGGGGATGTGGGGGAAGCATCCCCTCCACCAGCCATTTTCAACAATGCTTTGGATAAATAAAGTTTTTCTATAATTTCGAACCTCTTCATAACCATGGGTGCAAATCCATAGAGGGATGTATCCCCCCCAATATTTTCATGTCCCAAAACTGGGCATCAGCGAACGTGATGACCTTTGTTTTGGTCTTCACTTCATTGTGGACAAAAAATTGGACATTTGCATACGTGTCAATTTTGCTAAATCATCTTCCCCAATATCGAAAAATGGTCGATTTTGCTAAATCATCTCCCCCAATGCTCAACATAGATATGTACCCCTGTTTATAACAATATACCTTAGTCGCCTTAAGCACGCATAATCGAAACTGTGTTTACAAAATGCATTATATTTGATGAAGCACTCAAAGTTAGGGACCAAAAATATGAACAAACTTTGCCTGAAAATTGTTCGAAAAGCGCTAAAATGACCATTACAGTAGGCCTATGCAAATTTTCAAAAATTTTCCGGGGAGCATGCCCCCGGACCCCCCTAGAGTCGTTTTTATTACTTAAAATTAACTCTGCGGGGGAAAATCTGCGCTTAAAAAAATATCAAAATTTGGTGCTCTCTCCCTGAAAAAAATTCTGAATACGCCCATGACATGAAACATTTTGAAAGGGCTTATTTACGCTCGTTTCCGGGTCTAAATGTCTTTGTATTTAGTTTACATTCAACCTAATTTAAAATCACATCCCCCCCACCAAAACTTTCTGGATCCGCCCCTGACTCCTAGTTCTTACTTTAATCACCTGATGACACGTTGTTATTATTCTAACTTTAAAATTTAAAAATCACTTTCAGTTTTATCACTCTCTGGTGTAATATTGTTCTAAAAGTGCTAAGCACAAGATAATGGTTTAAAGGTGGCGTACGTAATGAGTTCGGATGAAGCACTGCATTATGTTAAGACGTGCAACATGCAAGCAAAAGCGTTCCCATGTTTTCAACCATAGCCCATTTAAAACCTTAATACCGTTATAGATTATATCCAATGTTAATGTGAAAAATACTTCTTGTACCGGTAGGTCTACATTGCTTGTTTTCGCGTAGCCTATATGAACAAACAATGATTGACCATGCGACTTTTTCTTCTTCATTCAAAATATGAGCCTAGGCCTAATTGTGAAAAAATCGGAAAAGGAAGTCTGGGGGGCTTCGCATTTAGGAATTTGCCCATCCTAACGCAAAAGCTTAAAAGAGACACTGCCTGTATTCCCATGAAATCATCGGTAAAGAGCAAAAATAAAATAAAAGGTCTTCACGTCTTCAGATGTACTATATTCCAGTGCTGGGGACGGTGTTATTTTTCAGGGGGTCTTTTGATACCCCACCTGAAACCTAAAATTTCCCAATAGTGGGGAATTCCCACCGGTTGGGAACCAGTGGTGTAATGTATATGTAACAGTTTGTTATTACTAACAGTGGAACCACTCTCTGCGCTGAGTGTACGGAAAGAAAATCAGACTAAAGTTGAAGCACCGTGTTACCATTTAATTTTCTCGTTTTTATCTTAAAACCTTTAAAATTATAATATTTACTCCATGCTTATCACCAGAGCCGGCTCCAGAGCAGTCGACTTATGGGGGCCAAGCGTTTATCAGAGGAGGTCAAAGTTTGAAGTTAAACTCAAAAGCCGCTGTCTTCAAAAGAGTAAGCTTGTTAATTGGGAAGGCCAGGCCTGTCGATTAAGGGTTTCAGGCCCCCTGCCTAGGTAATACAAAACACAGAACAGTACCAGTGGATTTGGTAAAGACAATACAAATTTTCTCACTTGTTTTTTAAATTACAATGCACACTACATACATGAGGGTAGATTGTGGGCAATTATCCAAAAATTCAAGTTTTTTTAAAAACATTTTAGAGACCTGGCATGGATCCCCAAATACATATAATATATATAAACCAGGTACCGGTATGCATATACCTAAAATCAGGGAAAATTGTAGAGGAAAATAGTTTTTTTAATGCAACTAAAATTTTCCCTAAAAAACCTGCCAAACCTACACTTGCTCAAGCAAACCATAGCATCCTTGATCCAGTTACCACTACATGTTTCTGCAACCATCAACCAACTATAGCCTAATCTTATCACAAGAGTATTAACTGTCTGGCAGCAGTGGTCTAAACTGTCTAGGCTGCACATACTAGTACCAGTAGCCACCGTTACTGATTAGCCTACAGTTAGGCTACTGATATCTGTCTGCCTAGTCTAAAATAGAAAGCCTGCCCAGTCTAAACCTGCATCAAGTACCAACTATCACAAAGCTCTTACACAAGCTAACTCGATCAGATGTAGCAGCCTAGCAGGGCTAAAAACCAGTCCCGTTATACCATGAGCCTGAGCTAGTCGGAATTCCCATTGATCTGCCAACAGAGCAGCTCATAGAAAAATTAAATGGCGAGTCCAAACACGTCTCAATAGCCTTTGTCGCGTCACCGTTTGGCTCATTTGCATACAAAAAAATTTGAGCTGCAGACAAAACAGGGATTCCATTTCAAAATTTATATTCATATATGATCAAAACATGGAAAAAAATGAGAAATTAAAAAAAATTTGGCGATAGCACTTCAAAAGGAAAGGAAAAAAAAATTTAAGTGCATAAAAAAAAGTTAGGGGGTGCTGCAGCTCTTATGTACGAGCCGCCACTGCTTGTCACATTATTTTACTGAAGCATAAGAGTAAAAGGTGAATTACTGCAATTTTTCATATTTTTTTTCTACCAGTCGGTTGGCGAAGTGGTTAGAAAACCTCGCTATCTGCGCGGAAAGTCAGAGGTTCGATTCGCAGGTGAAGTCGGACACAATGTCGCCAACGACCAGCCTCCGCCGCGATGTTTCTTAGGAGACGTGTTGCCCCGGCGTTGCAAACCGCGGTAATGGGTCCCGGTAATCGTTACACCCTTGGACGGAGTACCGCAATTACGCAACTGTATACTGAAGTTTTGAATTTTTTGTTTCTTTTTTCTTATAAATAGAATTTACGGTTTGGCATACTACCGCTCATTGGTCCCATAACGCCCCTTTGCCCCAAAGTGCCCATTCCCCCAATTCGTTTGTCCCAGTCCCGACATGCCTTCAATGCCCATTTTCCTCATATACCCATTTGCACCAAAGTGCCCATTCGCTCCAAAGTGCCCATTTGTCCCAATCCCCACATGCTCTCAATGCGAAATTGCCCCATATACCTATTTGCCCCCAATGCCCATATGTCCTGGTGCTCATTTTCCCTGGTGCTCGTTTTCCCGAAGTACCCATTTGCCCCCTATGCCCACTTGCTCCAATGCTCATCGGTCCCAAAGTGCCCATTTGCTCCCAAATGCTCGACTTCCCAAATATCGATTTGTCCCACTCCCCACATGCCCACTTTTACCAAACACCCATTTTCCCGAAGTGCTCATTTGCCACAATTGCCCAAAGCCCATTTGTTCTGGTGCTCGTTTTTCCTGGTCCCCATTTTCCACTAATGCCCACTTGCTCCAATGTCCATCGGTACCAAACTGCCCATTTGCTCCAAAGTGCCCATTTGCCGCAATTGCAAATTTGTTCTGATGGTGTTCATTTTTCCTGGTGCCCATTTGCCCCAAATGCCCATTTTTTTCCAATGCCCACTTGCTCCAATGTCTATCGGTCCCAAGGTGCCCATTATGCTCCAAAGTGCCCATTTGCTGCAAATACTCGTTTGCCCTGTAGCTCATTTTTCCTGGTGCCCATTTTCCCCAAGTGCTCATTTGCCCCCAATGCCCACTTGCCCCAATGCCCATCGGTCTCAAAAGCTTTCACTTGCCCAATTAAGTGCCCCAAATACCCATTCACCCCGGTAACCAGTTGCCCTTATAATTGCGCCCATTTTTCCTGGTGCCCATTTTTCTCAAGTGCCCATTTGCCCCAAATAGCTTAGTGCCCATTTACCTCAGAGCCATTTATTTTACATTCCCAACCAAGTCAAAACAGTAATGGTTTCTGCCGCTAGGGGGTGCTAAAATTGTAGTGCATATGCCCCTATGCACAGTCGTCCCCCACATGAAATCATAGAGCCCATATGGATTCATAAACATTTACATGACATTTAACCACTCTATAGAAATCAAACGCATACTCAGTTGACTGTGAATATAATGCACTAATTTACAAAATACACTACAATTTACAAAATTAGTGCATTATATTCCCAGTCAACTGAGTATGCGTTTGATTTCTATAGAGTGGTTAACTGTCATTTTAATCACGGTGCTGATGCGTGCGTCTACCCAAACGTTAGCTGGATGCTTTCGTGCAGCTCACCACTGCCCTTCATTTTTTAAAATTTTACATGTTTTTATTCCTCACCAAAAATAGTAATTTGATACATTCGGCCACTAGAGGGTGCTACATATAATTTCGCATTAGTCATTGTCATACCCCAAAATAGGGCGTCCCTTAATTAGTCATTATTTTGACAAAGGAGACCTGCAACGTATTTGTCGGACAAAACAACCTATTTTTCAGGTAATGTTACTAGCCCTGCGACGTATTTCTCAGACAAAACAACCTATTTCTCTAGTAACGTTACCAGCCTAGCAACGTATTTTTCAGGCAAAACAACCTATTTCTCAGGTAACGTCACCAGCCCTTATGGGTAGGTCTGCCGAATTTGTAATTGTGCTTGAATTTTCTGTGAGTCGAAATAATTTAGGCCTACAGAAAACAAGTGATACTACTTTACAAAACAATATTGGTATGTAAATGGTACGGTACTTATGCCTGTATGCTATATGATGTGTTGGTAAGTACCGGTACTGAGTGGGGTGCAGAAAATCGTAAGTTTTCCTTTTTACGTTTGGGTTGAATAAGATAAAAGGTTCGTAGAAAGAACGGGCTTTGGGTGGGTCGGGCTTTATCTTGTGACGAGTTGCCGGGTCGATTACGGTTACTGGGCTAGAAGTTTTGGACCATGGGCGGTCCGGGTTGCAAAAAAGTGAGCCCGTGCCATCTCTAGTACATTCATTCATTTATTGACGCACCAGTGTCAAGTCAGTACAAAATTTTAACAATGCCAAAAAAATGAATATAGCGTAAAAGTTGACACAAAGGCACGCTACGAGATTATAAAAGAGCAAAAGCTCACCGAGTCATGGCCACCCACTGTTATTCAATCGCATTTGTCTGACTCTCGTAAATTAAAATTAAAATAAAACAAAACAAAACGAACGGCAACAAAATCCTAAGCTTACTAACAATAATAATAATAATAATGATAATAACAATAATCCTACTACACAAGTAAAACAGTGTTTTGTTGAGTAGGTATGGTAATCGAACAAGAAAAATTTAAATAAATCGGACCGGTGACCAGGGATAAAATAAATAAGTCCTATTTGTTTCAGTGCTAGTATTTCGAAATTAAGTGATCTTTCATAAATCGCTAGAATTGGTAAAAAGGGAAATTCTTCCATTCTGGTGACCAACTGTTCCAAATTTGAACGCCATTAAATTGTCATTCGCGTTCTGCAATGCTTCGAGTAAGCAGCTAAAACTGACTGCAGTGGATTTCAGTTACTGGTCAAACAGCATTATAGGCAGTTTAGCTACAGTACTTTACTAGCTAATCATTCAAACTCAGCACTGGTAGAACAGAAAATGAAATTAGAAGCAAAGATTGGTTTAATTCTTGAAAAATTGGATTTTATCGAAAAAAGACTTGACGAAATTGACTCAAAATATAACCATCTCAGCTCGAGAATTGATGATTTAGAAGAAAAAGCTAAACACAGGAACTTTAAAGTTGATCAATTACTCTCAACAAAGCCTGACTCAGAAAATCTTCAACTATTGAAAGACAAAGTTGCAACCCTTGAAAATTTTATATTAGATTATCAAAAAACGACCGTTATGCAGGAATCTTATGCCAAGCGATTAAATATCCTAATTCACGGCATAAAGGAAGACCACCCTTGGGAAAAAAGAGAAGAAACTGTTACTAAATTTCAAAATATATTGAAAGACGGACTAAAAATAGACGAACCCGACGACATAGAATTTGTGGATATCCACAGACTTCCACAACATCCGATGTCAAGCAAAGGAAAAGCTATTAACCGACCAACAATCGTCAAGTTGCTGAGCTTAGAAGAAAAAACCTAATTTTCAAATCGACTAGAAATTTGAAGGACTTCAATCAAAAACGTAAGCGTGATGACAAAACTCCCCCCCCCATCTACGTTGCTGAGCATCTGCCTAAAAAGTTCCAGGAACAACGTAAGCTCTTACTGCCGTACTACAAAGAAGCAAAATTGAAAAAACAGAAAACTTTGTGGAAAGCGTTGGACGGTAGTTATGTTTTATTTGTAAATGGCGAAAAGGTTGAGATTCTGTTCACCTTTCTGAAAAAACATAATGTGATACTAGACTCTCAATATGGCTTTCAAAGTAATAGATCTACTAATCATGCTCTTATTAACGTAATAACCAACTCATTGGATAACATCAATGATAAATTGTATACAGGACTGATATTCCTTGACCTCACAAAAGCCTTCGACACAGTAAATCACGAAATCCTTCTGCTTAAATTAGATCATTATGGTATTCGGGGCCAGGCAAATGATCTCATGCGTGCATTTTTAAAAAGAAAACAATTCGTTTCTATCAATAGCCACGAGTCTTCTTTACTATGCAATGACTTTGGGGTTGCTCAAGGTTCGACCCTTGGACCATTACTATTCTTATTATACATCAACGATTTACCATCATCCGTTAACTGTATTCCCCGACTTTTCGCAGACGATACTTGCTTATTGTTTTCAGCCTCAAACCCATCTAAACTACGTTCCCACATGCAGAAAGATCTAGACAATATTACTGAGTGGTTTAAGGCCAACAAACTAACAGGTAATCCTTCCAAATCTAATGTCCTAATTATCGCTCCAAAGTTAAATAAACCCCATCCTGATACGGATCTTTCCATCAACAATTCGCCCCTTCCTATCTGTCAAAGTGCCAACCACATATCAACGGTCGAACATAAAATATCTAGAGCTGTTGGAATTATTTCCAAGCTACGTCATTATTTACCAACAAGCGCAATTTTACAAATTTACTATTCTCTTATACATACACATCTGTTATATGGACTAATAGTATGGGGTTCTACCTATAAATCTAAACTTAAAAAACTGTTATCCCTTCAAAACAAAGCGGTAAAGTTAATTGGCGGTGGTCTCTCAAGAGATTCAGTTACTCCCTTTTATTACCAACATGGCATTCTTAAACTTCCAGATCTATTTAAATTTAAAATCGGAAAATTTGTTCATGCTCATTTTAAGAACAATCTACCTCCCGCAATTTCTAATTTTTTTTTATTGACCAGTGTAATGTCCCAAAAAAATACTAGATCTACCCAGCCTCAAAGAAACTGTTTATGTACCTCGCTATACAACTAATCGGTTGCAAAAATATATAAGATATCAAGGAGTTAATATTTGGAATGATATTCCAACGAATATCCAGAACTCTTCGTTTAATTCATTTAAAATTCGGTTCAAAAAACATTTGCTTCAAACGTACAATAATTGAACTTCAGACCTACTAGTGTGAAATGTGGAAGTAGTTTCATGCAAATCACTACCTCATAGTCCTGAATTTAAATTATGTTCATCTGTTAACCAATACATGTGAATGTGATCACATGTCCATTCATGAAATAGACAATAGGGTGGCAGCTGACAAGATGACCGAAAGGTCTATTCGCCGTCTCCCTGCGGTCATGTTTGTTTGTCTATTTCTTTAAGTGTATTATTTTGTGCCACCTTACCGCTAATAAATGTTGATGATGATAGCGTTCTTTGCTGCGCTAGGCCCCCTTACTGTTAATTGAACTCAAATAGAGGTTGTTGTGGCTTGTGTTTCCAGTGTTGTAATTGTGAATTGACGCTGTTGGGGTGAAACAAAAATTACACAAATTTGGTAACTTGTTGTGCTGATGTTGGTGCATAAATTTGGAAACTTCTAGCTCATACATATCTTTAATTTTTAGTACAGTAGAGTTTGCCTAAGTCGACTTCGGCTAAGTCGCCACATATCGCTTGGTCCCGGCTGAGAGCCTTTTGTTTTCTGTGTTATCTAGTTCGGCTAAGTTGTCTACGCCTAACTAACCTAACTCGCCACTGTTTTTGCTCACCATGAGCAAAAAAATTTGCTTAAGTTGTCAGACTGATGTAACACAACCCCACTGTGCGTCACAAACTTCCTTCATAACCCCATTATTTCATCACTTTAGATTGTTTTCACCAGGTTTAGTTTCCGTTCAGTTAGCCATCTTATTGCCATGTGAAGCAGCCTGGCTATGACAGTTAGAAAAGCTATCAGCTTATTTGCAATAAATTACAGTACTTAATGACTAGGGAATGGACATAAAATAAGGTTACAGCAGAGAATAGATTAATAATAAGACAGAAAGAGCACAGAGCTAGAAGAATAAGCGCATAAAGAAGATTGTACTGTATAGAGAAACAAATGTTCTTTAACGGCATTCTCGCCATTGACCAAAATCCATTCGTACATAATGGACAAGTCCTTGGCAAATGCAAAACAGTCGAAAATCTCGGATTTCTTTAAGACTGCATCTTGAGTGTTTAAATAAATATTATGTTGTTGTACAGCAATCCAAAAAGTCGTTTCTGTTTGTGTTCTTTATTTCTTAAATGTTCAGCTTCTGCAGAAACAAAGGGATCTAAAGTAGTAGTAGTAGTAGTAGTAGTGTGTTTTATTCAACGACCATCAAAGTACATAGAAACAACGCATATCACGACATTCGGCCGAAAAAAAAGGTAACAGCGACAAAACGCGAACCGTTAAAGCATGCAATATACAACCCTACAATGAATTTAAAAACTAAAAGAAGCATGGTCACTGCACCTAAAGCATAATATAGCTTATGAGCCAAAAAGAAATCAAACAAAATTGTGTAATAAAGACAAATTTGGAGAAAGCAAGCAACACGTGCCAAGCATTTGAGACAAATTTACACATTTCCCAAGCGAGGATGGGCTAGGCCAAACTGCCAGCACTTCAAAATTTCATAATTCACGTTTTACTCTTAACAAGAAACTGCAAACGCAATGCAATTAGGCCTAGTGTGTAACAGATTTTTGTGGAAAAAGTCAGTTGATTTGCTTCATTCCTTTTAAGATTGTAGCTTCGTCAATTTGGAATACTTCAAACTTTGATCACGTTCCGATTTCTTCGACACTGCTCTTCAACCCTTCAGAAATTTCTTAATCTGCAGTATACAAAAGCAAAGAGCAGAGAGAGGCCTTGATTGCATACGTATCATGAGCTTTAGAAACAATAGTAGCTACTTAAGAGACATTAAATGAGCTTTAGTCAGCTTGTTGAAAGATTTGAGTGATTTACTTTCTCTAACCGATATCGGGATAGCATTCCAAGTACGTGGACCTCTATATTTCATTGATTGCTTGGTTTACTCTATGCGTCGGTATAGGGGAAATAGCTTTGATTGGCTTCTCGTATCATGTGTTTTTTCACTGATTGTGTTTTTATCTAACAATCCGTTAAAAACTATTGGCAGTTTATTATGCAAATACTTGTACATGAAATTAGCGGTTTCTAGTTCAGCCAATTGATTTATAGTCAGAATGCCGAGTTGCTGCATTGAATCTTTAACGCTCTCTCTTAAATCTAGTTTGAAAATTAACCGGACGAATTTATTCGCCGCACTTTGAAGTCTTTGTACCATTGTCTTATTTCCATTGCACCAAATTAATATACAATACTGAATGTGACTTTTGATCAACGAATTGTAAAGTGTAAACAGAATCTGCTTGTTCAAAAGGCTCTTAATTTTATTTACAACGCTGGTCGTTAATCTAATTTTTTGCAATAACACTTCCATATGCGGTTTTTATGATAGATGCTCATGAAGTATAATACCCAAAAACCTAACGTTACTCATTCTCTTTAAATTATTATTACGCAATTTTAAACTCGGAAGATTTCTAGGCAGTTTGCTATTCAGAGTACGAAACACAATGTAATTCGTTTTGCTGATATTTAGTGACAACTTATTAGCCGTAAGCCAGTGATCTACATTAATCAGTGATAAAGTCTGTGTAGGCCTAAGCATATTAATCTGTTGTTTGCCTAAGTCGCCAGTTCGCCACTTTTTTGTTCCCCTTGAGGTGGCGACTTAGGCAAATTCTACTGTATTTTTAATTTTTAGTATTTTTATAGCATGAGTTGCAGAATGTCATTTGCGAAAGCCCAATGGTTTGCCAACTAAAATCTTTTGCTCTTCCCAAAACTTGTTTAATCGTTTAGATTTTTAAAATTTCACATATTTTGCTGATTGGTGATAGCAAGGATATCGGTCTATAATTATTGGGAGAGCAATATGTAAAAAGAGAAATACTGTAGTTGCATCTTTGGTTGCATACAGTACAGTACCGGTATATATGTAATTTGTATATAATACCAATACAGGATTCGGAGTCGGATTCTGTTTCCTGAATTTTTTAGGATTCGGAGTGGGATTCGGATTTTAACGCTTCGGATTAAAATTTTTAGACTCCGTACCACCTCCAGTTCGGTAGCCGGAAACCGTTCCTGAAATTTGAAAATCAAAGTCGGGGAGCCGAATTCCGGTGAAATAGACACTTCCTAAATAAAATTTTCTGTTATTTTATCCAAACCCAGATAGTTTATTTGGATGAATAAAATTTTGCATATATACCGAATACTTTGGGATTCGAATCGCACCTGATTTGGTGTTCCACATTGCCCATCCCTATTTGTGTAATTTTTCAAATTATATTGAACAGAAAATTCAACGGTAATTGAAGGAGACTGCGAAGTGAGCTTGCGCTCTTCGAGTCAGCAGCCACCCATTAAATATGTCAATTGCGATCGGCTCCAGCCGCGAATTAAACCCGTCACGTAGGATCTGTCACCTGCGCGCGGTACCGCTAGGCCATGTCGCTGTAATCATGGTTTCTATAGCAGTATAGTGTCATCACTCAATTTGGTTAAAATGGGCTGTGATTCTGTACAGTGTTCTACCACTACCAGCACCGGTATTCAGGTTGCCAGTAACTTCGCCACATGGTAACTTCGCCACAGTAACTTCGCCACATGGTAACTTCGCCACACTTTCATACATGGAAAATTTACATTGCCTACACCGAAACAAGACTTTAAATTCCCGGTTGCCGTAAAAAATTTTATCGGGCTTTTCGAGTTACTTGGTAACTTCGCCACATAAGCGAAACTGTGGGGTAAGATGTGGGGAGAGAGGTGTGGGAGAGTGCATGGGGTGAATAAGGAAGTGCGTTGGGGTGTAGGGGGAGGTCAGGGGAGCTGTGGGAAGAGATATGGGGGGTGTGGGGGGAGATGTAGGGAAATGTGTTGGGGTGTGGGGGGAGGTGAGGAAAGATGTGTGGGGAGTGGAGAAGTGTGGGGTGGGTGTGGTGTATGGGGTGAGTGGGGAAGTGTGTTGGCGTGTGGGGAAAGGATGTGGAGAGAGGAATGGGTAAGATGTAGGGAAATGTGTTGAGGTGTGGGGCCCCAACACACTTTTAATTCCCCACATCTCCCTACATCTCCCCTTACCTCCCCCACACTCCATCACACTTTCCTACACCTCCTTTCATACCTCTTCCCACATCCCTCCTTCCTCCCCCCACACCCCAACACATTTTCCTACTATCCCCACACATCTCCCTTCACCTTCTCAAAGTGTGGCGAAGTTACCATGCGACGAAGTTTCTGTGGCGAAGTTACTGTGGCGAAGTTACCATGTGGCGAAGTTACTGGCAACCGGTATTCAGGAATTGGTGTGTTATAGTACCATAATCACATCAGCACTAGTAACCAAACCAAAGCTAGCCTACTACGGTACGTTGTTTACCTGTAAGGTGTGTAGCCTATACAGGCCTATCTGCTTATGGCATAATATACCAGTACCATCCTGGTACAGTGTGGTACCGGTACTTGGCAGAGTTGGGTAGACTCTAGTCTGAGTTTGGATTTTACTGAGTTTGGTTGACTCGAGTTTTACTGACTCTAGTCTGAGCTTGGAGTTTGCACTTTTTATGAACTGTCACCAGGTCACTGGTTGCTGGTGCTCGTGGGATTCAAACTCATGAACATTGTTGGGAGTTGGGACTCCGGCTCAAGACTTGTGTTGGATTTAAACTTTTTAGATGGGTACCAGCAGGCTAGTTGCATACTGGCTGCTACTCTGTACTGGCAGACTTACTGGTATAGGACTGACACAAATTTTTGCTTTGTTACATCAAAAAAAGCTGTCGACAAAATTGTCATGGTTAATTAGCAGGATTAGTGTTTTTGTGCAAAGTTAATCAACAGAAGTACAACAATGAAGCATTAATGCTTTAAAACTAAGAAGCATTAATGTTAATCAACAATCTATGTTTAATTTCAAAATTGCTATGCTGACATTTAAGTGCTGAGTGCTTGCAAGGATCCTCACCACAGTACCTTCAGGATTTTGTTGCTAGAAAAATACCATTGGATAAATATAATCTTAGAGATAATAAAGATGTGTTTTTGCTTGAAAATGTGTGTAAGTGTTGAACAGTTAAAACAAAATGTATCATATGTTTTCATATTCATCCTCTCAAGTTTGGAATGCATTACCACTTTGCATCAGAGAAATTGATAATCTACAAACTTTCAAGTGCAAATTGAAGTGTCATTATTTTGAATTAGCCTTTTGTGATGTACCGGATGTTTAAAGTGTGTTTGTGTCTTTTCTCCTGTAATATTGATGATTGTTGCTGTGATATCTGTAATGACTTGGTTGTGTAGGCCTACTGTGTAGGCTTAGCCTATGATATTTCCCTTAGTCAGATGATTGACAACAAGGTTGACTCTCACCTTAAGGGACTAATAAATCCTTATTATTATTATTATTATTATTATTGTCAAATAAAATAAATTCTTAGGCTCAAATGCACCAACCGTGGATTGACTTTATTCTTGTTTTGTCTTAATTGCAATAATTTAAGCCTCTGAAGCGATGTATATGATGTTGGCAAAGTGAAATAGCCTAATAATAATAACAGTGTTACAAGCACAACGTGCTTTTGCACCAAAAAAAAACAAAAAAAACATTACAATTGCCAAACACTTCAAGTATTAATGTCAAATTACATGAAAAATTGATGAATGTATACATGCAAGATTTCGAAATACACTGTAGGTAAAATACGGGTAATTATTGAATAGGCTACTGAGGTAAACACATCATACTACGCTACTACAGCATTAAGTTAATCCATTGACACAGTAACAATTCACTTGGCAGTGAGCACAAAAACTTACAGTGTGATAATAATCATGAATAGAAGCACAAAAAAAAACACTCTGCTATCAAAGACAATCAGGATCAAACTTTAGTGGATTTTTGCTCCAAAAGTTGTCTAGTTGATTTTTAAAGTTATTAAGCGAAGGTGCAAAAACCACATCTTCTGGAAGAGAATTCCAATTATTGATAACTCTGACAGCAAAAAACTTTTCTTGGGGTATTGTTTTATGGGAGTTTTTTTGCAATATAAATTTATGACCTCTTGTATCATATCGATATTCAGCACTGTTATTGAAATACATTAAGTTAGACCAGTTTACATCATAATGACCGTGCAAATATTTATACACTTGAATGCAGTCACCTCTTAATCTACGATAAATTAGGGTGGGTAACTGAAGTGCTCTTAAACGATCAGGATACGACATATTTCTCAGACCAGGTAACATTTTAGTGGCTCTTCTTTGAACTGCTTCAACTTTTAATACATCATTTTTGGTATATGTGCACCAAGCAGCGTTATTGTACTTCAATTTTGATCTAACCAATGATTTAAATAAAATTACAAAGCTTTTTTTGTCTAAGGAGATAATTGATCGTCTAATTAGTCCAACCAGTTTGTTTGCAGCAGACACTATTGAATCAACATGTTTAGAAAAAGTTAATTTATTGTCAGTGATAACACGTAGGTCTTTAACAGATTGCACTTCTTCCCATTTTCGTCGGTCATTGTGTAAGAAAAATTTGGAGAGTTTTTGCCAATTCTTAATACCGTACACTGCTTTTCTGAGGATGAAAAGCTACGGTAATTTCCATTGTTGTGACCAATTATTTAAAGAGTATAAATCTTTCTGCAAATCTTGACAATCAGATACGTCTTCTATTCTACGATAAACTTTAGTATCATCAGCAAACAACTTTATGTGGCTTCTGATCGTATGTGGCAGGTCATTAATGTAACAGAGAAACAGCGTTGGACCCAACACACTCCCTTGAGGTACACCACTTCCGACTAAAGTCCAGGTTGATGTTTCAGATTCAATTGTTACCCTTTGCATTCTTGCTGTCAGAAATGATTCTATCCATCTTAGAAGCTTACATCCAAATCCAAATGATTTTAATTTAGAAAGTAAACGTTTATGTGGCACCGTATCATAAGCTTTGCTAATGTCTAATAATGCTACATCCACTCTTCCCCCTTCATCAGTTATATTTGTCCAATCATTATAGCATTCCAACTGTTGAGTCATACATGACCTTTGTGGGACGAATCCATGTTGAAGTGGACTGACAAGGTTGTTGCCTAGCAGGTATCATGGAGTCTCTTATAATAGTTTCCATGAGCTTGCATATTATGGGGGTAAGGCTAATGGGTCTGTACTTTAAGGGAGAATGTTCATTTCCTTTTTTGAAAATTGGTATAACGTTTGCCTTTTTCCAGTCTAATGGAAGTTCTGCAGTTGCTAGGGATTTTGAAAAAATGTGGTAGAGAGGTGTTTTAACTTGATTGATACACTCTTTAAGTAGTTTGGGATGAATATCATCAGGTCCCCAAGCTTTGTTTTCATTTAGTAATTTTATTTTATTAACTATAAGTTCTATTGTTATGTTGATTTCTTCAGCTGGTATTTCAATGGGATAATTTTCCAAGTTTGGAATAGGATCATTTGGATCTTCCACTTTAAACACTTTGGCAAAAGTTTTGTTTAATAGTTCAGCTTTGTCTATATTAGAAGTAATCTTCCCATCCTCTGTTGCAAGTTCAGAGACTGGTGGTTGATATCTTGTTTTGCTCTTTACGTATTTCCAGAATGCTTTTGGATTTTGTTTGAAATTTTCAGAGACTCCTTTTTCATATTTCTTAACCGCATTTTGGACAAGTAAGGTCAACTTATTTCTCTTTTGACAATAAACTTTGTGGTCTGTGCTACTTCTTGATTTGCGCCATTTCCGGTATACATGCCCTTTTCTTTTCCTTACTACCCACAATGAGATGTTTTGTCAGCCATGGTGGTCGTTCCCTGAAGTTTTCATTTCGTACTATTTGAGGTACATATTTATCTCTAGCAAAGAGTAGATGTCTGCAAAAAGTTTGCCACATTTCTTCTACATTTTCACAAGACTTTAGAGCAGAGTCCCAGTTAATATCTGCAAGGTGGTGCCTTATGGCTTCATAATCAGCTTTTCTATACAGAAAATAACTAGGCATTGATTCTTTGTGATTTTTTTCAAACATAACATTAACCACTATTGTAGCATGGTCACCCTTGGCCATTGGTGGATCAACAGTTATTTTATTTAGCAGACTTTCATTATTAGTCAAAACGAGATCAAGTGCGTTTCCAGCTCAAAACACCTTTCACCCGAGTTGGTTCAAATATCCACTGCGTGAGGGAAGCATTGTTACACGCTTCCAAAAATGATATGCTGGATGATGTTTTGATGTTTTACAGTTAGGAACTCTCCAATCAATTTCAGGATAGTTCCAGTCACCCAGTAATACCGTAACATCTTTTGTTGTGCAACCTAAGTTTTCAATTAGCTCATTCAGGGACTCACTGTGTAAAACACTGGAATTGAGACTGCGATATATCACGCCGACAATTATAGATTTTGACTTCCGTTTGACAGCTCAACAAATACTGTGTCATAGATATTTTCACGCAAAGGCATATATACATTTGCTGTTAAACTTTTATGTACATATATACAAACCCCGCTTCCTGATTCATGAAGATTCGAAAACAATTGAAAAGAATCAACTTGAAGCTCTGGTGTCGGAAAGGCTATACCGGCAATTTTTTGACTTGACTTCAACAACTACTATAACTTTTGCATGTGTTTCTACAACTTTAGCAAGTAATTCGTGCTTTTTATTGGTTATTGTATCAATATTTGTGTATAGGATAATGCACTTTGTAAAATCGAAAGACACGGTATTTGCACTCTTGGTTGATACAGATTTGGAATAAGTAAGTCTGAAATTTCTGCAAATTGTTTTTGTCTTTTCTTGAATGGGTTCTATTAGTTTGTTCTCAATGCAAGTAACTGACTGGTGATAAGATTTACTTGATCTTGCAATTTGAGAAGAGTTTCCCAAAAGTTTTGCTAAAAAATGCCTACTTTCGAATTCATTTCTGGCCTGTGGTGTAGCAGTAAGTGGTTGTTGACCAACATCAAATTTTGGGACTCCATTCACTTGTTGACATTGTTCCTTTAGAGGTGGAAAATCTGACATTGAGCCAAGTTCATATGCCGGCTGTGACATTATTACGGGTTTGCTGTTACAAAAAGCATCCTGATGCCATTGTTTACTTTTGCCAATATTCGGCCCATAAGAATGTGTCATTGGTACTGGTATTTCATTTGATAATTGCTGGTGATTTTGATGACCACTTTTAATTTTTCTTACTGTGCCTTTAAGATGGGCAAATGTGCAATTTTGATCATAGCACTGCAATGTTTTCAGTGCATTTCTACACAAAATGGGGTGTAAAAGGGGGCATTTGCGTCCTTTGTTACAGCCCGCTCTACCATTTCGACAATAGTCAATACACTTTGGGGGGTGTCTATATTTACAGTCTTGGCCTTTATTGCATTTCCCTATTCTATAGTAATAACACACTGTTATTGGTGGCTGTTTATCAGGTTCAAGCAGTCCATCGTTTGATAAATTACCGGTATGTACCTCTAAAGGTTTCTCAAACAAACCATGGATATTAGTAACTGTAAACTGAACATCAACAGATCTATCAAAGCTCTGAGTTTTTTGGTTGCAACCTATAGACGTACCTTTAGTGAGCACACTCTTTTCCAGCTTAGATTTATCTGGGCTAGATACAGCAGAGTCCACAGTATGATTTTCTGGCACAATGCCAAAATCAGGATCAAAAGATGTACCCTATTTGGGTTAGCTATAGATCCATTCTTATTAGTGTCATTCCCCGCAACAGTTTGATTTGGGGTGCAGCAATGAAGCTTGTCTTCACATTTTACACAAATGTAATGCCAACGCACGTTCCCATTGTTTTGTTTATCCAAGATGTCATTATAAAATTTTTGTGACATTTTGACTCCTTTATCTGCTTGAGAATTAAAGCATGGCAAGCTTTTTAATGCACATTCAAAACAAACCCAAGCAGTGGGGCAAACAGAGCAACCAATCCATTGGTCTTTAAATTTAGAAGGTGCTTGGTTACATTCTGGACACTTTGAATCAGTCATCATCACATTTGTTTTTATTCAATCATACTAATAATCATACTAAAGGTGCAATCATACTAATTACTACCTAACCAACATCTTTTATTAATGGTAGTGTCCAGTGTTCCCTCTAGGATTTTGACTAGTGCGAATTTGCCCAAATGATAAATTCATTGAAATTTTTGCACAAAGATTTCACTACTTTGAGGACCTCTTTTACAAATTTTTTGCTTTAAATTTGCTTTTCCAAGATGCAAGCTACAGTCTTGCATTAAAATATTCAAGTTTTTTGGTCAAGTTTTTCAGTTTTGCATTTTATAATATTAATTTCTGGTTTAAAATCAGTAAAATTTGCCCAAAAATTTCGCATTTTTTAAAAATTTCTCACTCTAGTGGGAACACTGGTAGTGCCTATTTTGCCGTTAATGGCACAATAGCTTTTAGGTTTATTTTGCCATGAGTGACATCGTGGGTTTTTAACCGCCGTTTTGTGCTAGATTGCCACTACTTTTTGATAGCTCAGTGGATAGAGCGCTGCGTATAATGGGAAGCGCTGCACTAGTTTTGGGTTCGATTCTCATCGCGGCTGTGGTTCGCTTCGCTTCAGTGGCTTCGATTCGGATTCATGTGACCTGGGGTTAACAATCAGGTTCGTTAAGACAGTAGAATAGAATAAGATGTAATATTCGTGTGACATGGGGTTAACAATCGGGTTTGTGAAGAGAAGATAGTAGAATAGAATAAGATGTAGCTGCGGCAAAATAGACCTTAAAGCTATGAAGCTGTTAATGGCAAAATAGACACTGCCTTTATTAATTAAATCATCATCAGATTATGGAGATAGGTCTTATCCAATTTAATCCATAAATTATGATGTCAATTTTGCGAAAGACTGCTACTGGCAGGGGCGCACCCAGCATATTTCAGAGGGGGGGGTTAAAAAAAAAACCTTGATCCTGCACGCAGAAGTGGATCCAGAAAATTTTGGTGGGGGGGGGTAAATTTTGATTAGGTTGAATGTTAACTAAATACAAAGACATTGGACTCAAAAAAGACGTTAAAAGCCCTTTGAAAAATGTTTTCATGTTTGCGGCATAATCAGAAAATTTTCAGGGAGGGGGCACCAAATTTTGACATATTTCCAAGCGTAGTTTTTTCGGTAGAATTATTTTGAAGCGTATTACGAATAGATTTTCGGGGGCATGCTTCCCCAGAAAATTTTTGAAAATTTACACGCTGTACTGGCTATTTTAGTACTTTTTGAACAATTTTTAGGCAAATTTTGTTTAAATTTTTTGCTCCTAAATCTGAGTGTTTCACCAAATATGATGCATTTTGTTTGTTCATTTTCGATTATGCTTGCTTAAGGCGTTAAGGCTTATTGTTATTGAAAAGGTTCAAAATTATGAAAAAATTGTATTCATGAAGAACATGTTTTAAAATTGTTGGTGGAAGGGGGATGCATCTCCCCACACCCCTCTGGATCCGCCCCTGCCCGCAGGCACTGATAACAATGTGTCTTACCACTACGCCTACCAGCAGATTTGGCTTCAGTATCATATGATGTGGGGCAAATTCTGTCACAGCTGTTTTGAAATAACAGTACATACTGGTACTGCACTTGCACAGTTTGGACACTTCACTTTAAAAACAAGGGTTTGGTTTCAAAGGGAGGGGGTTTGACCTCCGAAACTCCTCCCCCTGGGTGCACCTCTGGCTACCTGTAATTTACCGTATAAGAAGGACCCTGGTGGAGAAAGACAATCTGATGCGGTACTTAAAAATACTCATACAAAATAGTAATAATACCTGTAGGCCTCCTTCCTTTTTAAAGCTGTTAAGTGTTTTTCACTTCCTTTTTAAAGCTGTCAAGTGAAGTGTATTGTGCATGTGTGAGTGTTAAGCAATAAAATAATCATGTTAATCATGACATGGACTCAAGTTGAAAGCATGATCTCAGACCTGCTATTGTAATGTGTGGACTCTAACTCCTAACTTCAAATTTTTGTGAACTTGCTCCACTCTTGAGAATGGCGGTAATGCTTTAATAGCTTAAATGGGTGTAGTAAACAATCGGCCGTCAGCAACTTTTCTGATTTCACTAGTCGAGCGACCAAGGATTAAGCCTAACTTGTAGTTGTTCGACGTCATAAGAACATGAAACGAGAAAGTCACAGGCGGCCGATTGTTTATTTTACCTGCTTAGGTAAACAGCTTGTGCAAAGTACATTTGTTGTAGTGTATGTTAATAAGTTTTTTTGAGACTTTGTCATCATTTTTGTTAGTTCTCTAAAAACCATACCTGATATGAAAATGTTAGAGTATGACATAAACAGATAAAGCAGTAAAATGTGGTAGTGTGGTGCAATGTCAACGATCTGTTGTCGGTACAGTTAGTTAAAATTGGGACATCATCAGATAGAAATATCAACGGTCAAGAAGAAACATAACCCTAAATTGAACATTGAACATATAAAATCGAACAGTTGAGTATGGGCATGCTTGCCTGTATGCAAATCAAGTGTGATGCCTTGTGTTGACAAGTGGTCTATCACCACTGTTAGACATACCTCGTGATCACTGTATAATGTAATCATTTTTCAGATTCATTATGGTTAAGATTTTCGTTGGTAGGTTGGCACCAAGTGTTTCATCTTTGCAGCTGCGTCAACTTTTTGAAAAATATGGTGCTGTATCTGATTGTGACATTTTACGAGATTATGGTTTTGTTCACATGTCCAGTGATTATGATGCTCAGAAAGCGATTAATGCCTTAGACAAATATGAATTGTGTGGAAGTCGTCTTAGTGTTGAACTCTCTACTTCACAATCAATGAAGTCTTGTCAGTTAATTGTTAAAAATCTTCCTGGTGGAATTTTACACGATGATTTGCACAAATTATTTAAAAAATTTGGAACTGTAACATTATGCAAAATATGTGGAAAATATGCAATTGTTCACATGAGATTTCCTTCTATGGCAACTTATGCTGTAAGAAGTTTAAATGGTGAAACTTGGCGAGGAAATGTGCTTTCGGTTGAATTTGTTAACAATACCAACTGTAGTGAATGGGGAGAAGATGAAAGGAATGGAAGAAACCTGGCACTTCTTAGTACTGGTATTTGCTTACGTTTTCTTGTGCTGTTTGCTGATTTTTTACTGTAATTTTAGATTTTAGTTTATAAGTTCATGCATAAAACAGTATTATAGCGTACTTTAGCTCTAGTTTAAGAAGTCGCTTTTCATTACTTAGTTTTAAGATGCTAATTTCCTTCAAAAATGGTCCACCTAGCTAAAAAATCCTGTGCGAAAATGTAAATAAGCATTTTAAAAACAAAGTTTGCTGTTTCATTATGTTTTAATTAAAGATAAAATATTGAGGTTACCAAGTATTGCAATCATTACTTATCTTCATGTTTCCTTTTAGATACACATTCATTGAAACCTGCAGTTGTTTTACCACCTTCTGCCTGCTCTGCGCCAGTAATGAATAATCAAACACCAGGAACTGCATCTGAACATGATTCAAGGTAGCTACAATAGTGCATAAGCGGTTTTGAACAATGCAGGTAAATCTATACAAGCTTGTTGTACATCACTATTGTTCAGATCAACTTTTAATTTAAAATTAGAAAAAACCTCTACTGCAACCTGTTTCTCGCTCACCTCCTGAGGACCGCGCTTAGCGAGAAACAGGCTGCAGTAGAGGTTTTTTTAAATTTTAAATCAAAGTTGATCTGAACAATAGTGATTGCTGGCTCTGGCCTTAGTCATTGAGCTCTCTGCTGTTCGTACTACAGATCGCCGATACAAGCTTGTTGCATAGATCGTTTTTTAAATTCAACAAACAGAATCATGGACCCTATATTTGTTATTGTTTTTAGGGTTCCCAGCATTGGGGTTTCATTTTTCTTGAATGAGCTATTTTATAAGACTCAATTTAAGTTACATGAAACTCCAGTTCTCCCTCACCCGACCTTGCCAGAAAAATCTTTTAAACATTTTTTTGGTTTGTGTAGTATATCGTTAGACTGAGTCCAAATTTTATCAGTTGCGTTTGATAAAGCTACTCGCAGTATTTTTATACTCTTCATCATTGTTGTACACGTTTGTTACTTCGTTGCTTTATCAAAGTTAAGTGCCAGTAATTATCGGCCCGTTAGCTCTGTTGTTGAGACATTGCTATTGGTGCGAAAGGTGTGGGGTTCGAGTCTCGGGTTGGTTAAATTGGATGCCGTGTCACCACTGCTGCACCATTTTTTCGCAGCAGTGTTGCTCGGGCGCTAAGCCGCCGCCGAGATGGACCCCGCCACTCGGTTAACTCTGCAGAAGTATAGCAAAGATTTGATTTCTTGATTTCCTGTAATTTGTAGTTTGAGAACACTCAAGAATGAGCCAAATCCACGGGAAAAACGACGGCTAAGGATACGACAAGGTTTATTCTTTTTAAAGTTAGTTCATGTGCTCGTTTTATCGTTTTCCATCTGCAACAATTTCAATGTTGATCTTAATTAAATGTATTTAAATCACTCTATTAGTTTTCAAATTGGTAACAAAATGGTTTTAGTAGTCTTGCTAATGAAGTTGTTTAAATTCCTTTTTTGAGTTTCAATAGTAATGTGCTAATAAGTTATCGGTTTTGATTTGCGTTTTGTTGCTTAGATCTTACACTAAGCATTAGTTCACATGAACAACCACGTGAAGTGAAGCAAAACTTTGTTGGATTAAATTTTATACGCCATGCAGCTAGGTCGCACGTTGAGCAAAAGCCGCCTGGAAAATATGATCCGTCCTACCCTAATGATAATGCAGTCGCGTCCGACAAACCTGTTCTAGGTAGCCTTGGTTAAACATAGTACAGGCAAGCTGGGTGGCAATAATATAATGTAGCCTATTCAAAATATCCATGTTTTTTAGATCTTCAATGCCTTGGAACAGCACTGCTGAGTTGTATAAGGTGGGAACATTTTTTACTTATCATATTACCAGGTAGATCTGTCGTCAACTAATTAAAATTGCATTTTTATCTGCAGACTTTCTTGAATCAGTTGAAAATAATGCTTCTTGAGGAAGGCCTTGATTTGGTTCAAGAAGGTTTACTTAATGAAGCATTGGCACAAATCAATGAAGCCATTCATATTAGTAACTGCATGAAAATCGAAGGCATCAAAGGACACTCAGAAATTCAGGACAGATTGTTTTTGGAAAGAGCAATTATAAAAATGCGATTGGTATGACAACATAGATATGTCTTGAGCCTCTCTTAGCTTAAACCATTTTTAAGTTTTTTTCCTGCTGTAGGCAAAGTTAATAATTTGATAGCACTCGTTTACCCTGTCCACATGTCCAATTTTAGTGAGCTTTAGGCCCACAGTTCTTGGTTCTGGTTACAGCATTATAATCAATTTCTTGATATCATAATCTCTTAATTTTTAACTTTGACGTCAAAAAATGGATTATGATGTAGAAACTAGAACCCAGAACCATTTACCATGAACCTAAAGCCCACAAAAGTTGGACATCTGGCCAGGGTAATTGAGTATTTGGCTCTTAGCATTTACCAGCTGAAAAAAATATCTGGTAATGAAAAATATCAGCGTTATGATCGTTAACTACTTTTGTAGTTCTTAATTGGTAGATGCAGGAGCGTATTTAGGAGAGGGAGGCATTGTGCCATGGCCCCTTCCTTTTGACTCTGCCTTTTAGCAAAAACAAAAACGAAACTAATGGTGCCAAATGACTAAAATATGCCAGACTCTGTTGATGGTTTCTGTAGCTTATGGCCTGGGGCGTAGGATGAGGGGTATACACCCTCCCACCAGCCATTTTTAAAAATGTTTTTAATGTACAGGTACAATTTTTCCATAATTTCGAGCCTCTTCAATAGTAATAAGCCTTACGCCTTAAGCACGCATAATCGAAAAAGTGCGAACGAAATGCATCGTATTTGGCGAAGCACTCCGATTTAGGGTAAAAAAATTTAAACAAAGTTTGCGTGAAATTTATTCAAAAAGCACTAAAATAGCCATTACTGCATGTAAATTAAAAATTTTTTTCCGGGGGAAGATGTAGGGGTGTCCATTTTAGAATATCGAATCCTACGGAACCGGTTCCTATTTTGAATAGGTTCCGTTTTTAGGATTCGGTTTAATTGTGAAGAAAAATTGCGCGTTAGAAATCTTTTTAGACGTTGCGCGTAAGCGCAAGTGCGCGCTAGGCCTCGTGTGTGTGATCAACCGATCATGCGGTGTTCGTCGGAGGCCGTAAGAAATTTGTGGGAGACCATGACTGTAGTGTGCACCGTATTGCCTATACTGTAGCCGTACTTTTTTCATGTGTTTTAAAAATTTAAGAGGGGCGTGCCCGATGTTAGCTCCATGACTACGTCACTGCGTGTATATGTGCTTCGAATTTGCGGTGCTGTGATCCTTGTCCTGGTTATAAATTAATTAAAAATGAAACTAGTGGTTGATTTCTTTTGTTTTGCCGTGGTCGAGCGGTTGCGTATACTGATATCAAAATAATACTAACGGCTATTTTATCGATTCAGGATTCGGTTAAGGATTTGAAATTTTGGATTCGAAAAAAAGAATTCGGAATTATTCTAGAATACGTAATATTCTGAAATGGACATCCCTAGCTCTATCAGCTTTAAATCTGTTCTGCCAAAAAAATACACGCTTGAAAAAAATGTGGAAATTATGGCCTCGCCTTTTAAAATTTCTCGCTACGCCACTGGGTAGATGGTTGAAAAACATGAGTTTATTTTGCAAGTTGCGCTAAAAAAATGATTACGCATTAGCAATTTCTCAGTGACTGAACTTCTTTCGATTGCTGTGTTTGACAGGGCGATGTAACAGAAGCTTTACAAGACGCTGAGAACGGTGAGTCAAACTTTTTTCGAGAGTGCTTACTCAGTAGAATAAGACTGCTTCAGATATCAAACTGTAACATCGTTTCTATGTGGACCATCGTTTTTCACAGGACTTGGCTGTTGCATTCTGGATAAGTTGTTTGGCAGGTATAACTATCGGTGAATAGTTCATAGTTTAATACAGCAGCTGTTGGTAAGCGAGTCCAAATCAACCCTAATTGCAAAGCTTTTGGTCTTTCAAACGGACAGTTCCCTGTCAGTCGTGTAAAACGGGGCAATAAACAGAATTAAGTTAGCTGCTTAGAGCGCTTTGCTGTTTTGCATTGTAACGTATGTTTTTTGACTGAGGAAATTTCGAACGACACCACTGTCTTGTTTGGGCGGCGAAGTTGATCCGGCAGCTTGAGCTTGAAGTGCGAATGGTTTGATATGCAGTAAAATTCTTTTCAGCTTTGAGCGTTTCTGGCAGAGCAAATCAAACTATCGTGAGATTGAAGGCAAGGCTGTTAGCTCTAAGCGGACAGTGGATTGAAGCTTATTGTTTCATGGTTAAATGCCAACAAACAATATCATTGGTGAGCTTACGCTGTTCTTCCTTTCCTCTGTAGACTTAACTATGTGAGATCGAATCTCATTTTTGCCAAACTTATTTCCTTTACGTTTATTTTATTTTTTTGAGCTAAAAACATTTTGAAGTAATTTGATGAAAAATGATTTAATCTTTTACTCTTTCAGCGTTTAGGCGTCATAAAATTCGGCTGCATGTTGCCCGAACCTAAATTTCATTTTCAATTTAAGTTTTTGCCTTCGCTCAATATCTTATCATTTGATCAATGTAATTAAACATTTTGTGGTGTGTTGTGTTTAGGATCCAGAATCAATCCATCTGCTCAGTCTGTTGAAACAAAGCGTTTCCGGGAGAACTGGCTTATCCAATAACTTTGCAAACAGTGTGACAGTACAAAACGAAATGCCAGGTCCAATGCAGCTGTTGAATCTGTCCCATCAGCTCATTCACAACTTTTCAAGAGTTGACGTGCCCACCAAAACCTTAAACACCGCAGAAAATTTGTATCCATGCTTGCCAACTTTCTCTTATTTCACGCAACATTCTGGTTTAAAAGTTGATAATTTTCTATGTGCTGAAAGCAAGCGGTCTTTTGATGGAAATAGTGAAGCTAATGCACAGCCCAGCTTATCAAGTGCTTCTACCACCAATCAAGATCCAGTTACATGTGGTGCTTCTATTCATCAATGTCTTTCCGATGTAAATGGAACAGGGATGAGCCACTTACCCAATATCTGTTCTCTGCCGCTTTTTCGTCCTACCGCAATGCCCATTTCTACGCCGTCATCTCATTTTGCGTCTAATCGTTTTTGGATGAACCACAATGGCCTGAGTTTATCGCAGGTTCAGAGTGATTCCGGCATTGACAATAATTTGGCTCGTGCATTTGCAAAGTTATTTACAACCTCTGTTCAGGTACGTTATGTTTGCTGTGCTGAGTTCACGTGATAATATTTAGTTGTGCATGACAGATAAAGAGTTATGCTGTGGCGATGAAAAACATCAAAAAAATCATTCACTTTTACAAACGATACAGTTGACAGTTGGTTGCAAATTTTATCACAAATATTGCCAAGAAACAGCTATTCAGGAATGATGATTGTAATTTGGTCGTGGTTTTGGCTTATTTCTGGTGCCATTCTGAACGGCAACGCTATAAGCCTTCAGACTTGAGCAAAATACTCTCCAAATGTATTTAAATACAAATACAAAATGCAGTGGCAATAAAGTAATTAAATACAAAATACTTTCTGGCAAAACTGTTAAATACAAATACTTTGACAATGTATTTAAATACATTTGAAAATATTTTTCTAAACAAAAATAAATCATAAGCTTACACTTGAAAAAAACAACAACAAAATTTGGCGAATAAAGTCGAGGCTTGGCTAAAATGGTTTCTCTCAAAACAATCATTACATCATCGTTTTTTTTTTTTATAACGGAGAAAAAATTATTGTAAAATAAACAATAAAAGTTGCCCGAATACGCAGTGTGCACCCCTAACGGTAACAAATCACAATGTGATACTTTCCAGAAAAAGCATACAAATACAAAATACACAAAATTAAATGTATTTAAATGCAAAATACAGTATTTTATATTTCAAATATGTATTTGTATTTTGAATTACAAATACATCCCAAGTCTGTGAGCTTACGCTATGCTCCTCTGCTCGTAAACCGAAAGCCCATGGTACGAAACATAACCACTTTTTAACTAGCTTTTATCTAAGAGTTTTGGTTTGCAGAGCCTTTCAGTTACCCCTGATGCAATTTATTCCAACAACACTGCGAATTCTACTACTGAAGGTATATAGGCTGCAGTGCTTATAATGCATAATATTTCGCCATTTCTTGGTCTTGTGAAAAAATTCTAGAATGCAACGTGTTGGTAGTGCTTGCTCGTATGTTTGCAGATAAGATTTCATTAACTACAGCATAAAGGCTAAAGTAGACTCGACAAGCATAGTGATTTTTGTAATTTTTTGGTAAGCGCTGTTTTGTGTGATTATATTGCCTACAGTACACATTTCCAGAGATGGGCACAATTTCATTAATTCGTTAATAACGAAGTTAACTTTTCCATTAACTAGTTAATTCGTTAAATTTCTTTGCGAAATTAACGGACTAAATTAACTTCCGTTAGTACTTGATAACTTGCGTTAAATTTTTGTAAACACTTATTTCTCTTATTGTTGGCTAAGTTTGACGTCGATAAATTAGCAAAATACGACCAATGAGGTCAAAAAGCGATATAAAAACAACAAAACATGCTGCTTGTGAGCAGAAAAATTGTTTAAATGCTTACGTAAACATTGATATTAAAAAGTTTTAAGCTTTTTTTTAACAAGAAATGCCGTTTTAAATCAAAATTAACGATTTAGCGAATTTAATTAACTTCCGTTAATTGGAGCTGAATTTAACGAATTAACGTTAACGGGGGTACATAGCTGTGTTAACGAAGTAGTGGTTAACGAAGCTAACGTTTTGCATTAACTTGCCCATCTATGCACATCTCCTTTTATGAGGTACGTCAAATACAAAATCTGTAAATAGCAATTTTTTAAGTAATTGTATAGACCTAACCTAAAATCGTATTCCAGATCTACCACTTCAGGGACAGATGCTCCTATCTATTTTGCCAGCCAATCGGTTAGATAAATAAAGCTCCGTTTTCTCGAGCAAAATATGTTCGAATTGTTTTTGTTTAGATCTTTCCACACCGACTTGCACCTCTTTTCCCACATGTCCTTCGAAAAGTGGGTATACGGGTTCAGTGGTTGGTCCAGCTGTGTTGGGTGTTGGCATTGGAGTGTCATCTACTTCTGTTCAACCACGTTATGGTGCGTTGCAAAGTACTGCGATTTCTGATGTGGCTTCATCTGCTTCAGGTGCCTTATAGAATTGGCAGTTATGACAACCAGATTATGTTTTTGTGCATGAAACTCGGCCCAACTAATTTTTGTTCGTTTTTTTTTGTTTTAGTTCGTAACTCTGTTTTTACCTTCACTGTTTTGAGTGGTGTTTTGTTCTTCTTGGTTGCCTAAGGTATCTTTTCTTTTGCTACCATTTTTTGCTTCTGGAGGTGCTGTATTTCAATTTCACTGTTAAGACGCTATTAAGTTTTCCGTAAAGTTACGTTTTCTTCAGTGCCTTACACCGTACTAGCTGATTGCAATTGCGTGCGTTGATTTGGTTAGCGTTCTCTTTTTCGCTCTGCGCTCCTTATTTTGTTATATCTTGTATGCACACGAGTTTTAGTTGTTTTTTCGTTGCTTATCTTGCCGCAACTTTTTTGAAGCGTTTTTACCGCATATTAAACGCTGTTTTATTTTCTTCTCTCCCACTTTCGCTAATTTTTTACTATTTTTCATTTTCTTGCCGATGATAGCTTCTGGCTCCTGCAGTTGCGATTAAAGTGTTTATTTCTTTCCGCTTTTGCGCTACGAATTAAGCCGCTGTGTTTGTTTACTATGTCATCAATTGGTGTTTTTTGTTGTTTTTTTATGAGCGAAGCACGCATAGAGTTTTTGTTAACGTTTTTTTTTATGACGTTGCGGAATGATCGCGTAGCCTACATGCTTTTTCATCAGGGTTTTTAATTAAACGTGGTTGCGGAAATTTTTGTTTCGTTTTTTTGAAAATCGCCCTGCAAAACCGGTTTTAGGTGGATCTATTTAAAAACGACTGGTTTGCTACAAGCTTTTTGGCTAGTTTTTACGAAGGCCTAGTAAGTTAAGTATCTATTTTATGAAATAGACGCGCAATTGCGCACCCTAGCTTCAGTCGCTGTCGAAAATGTTCGAAAAAACAGCGTTTGCGAACACACTCTTGACTGGTAGGCCTAACAAACCGTTTGAAAAGAGCAGACATGACATAAGAGAGCTGGTTGCAATAAAATCGATACGACTTTTAATCGACTTTTTCATTTCAATTCTTCGATTTTATTTTTTCATTACTTTCTATAATTGAGAAGGCATATTCCGGTAAAAAGTTCTGACTGCTACCGGAAACTCAGTACTGGTATTCCGGTAACATGGAGGGACTCCGGCACCCCGGGGTGACTCGAGCGTTTGTTTTAAAGAAAAGATAGTCAATGATTTTATTTATATTTTTTTAAGTTGAACTTGGCATACTTTTTTAGTTTAATCTGAAAATAGGCTACATTATTATAATAGTATTGACCACGGAAATTGTATGACTGAGAACTTCGCTAGCTATAAAATTAGATTTTCGGAAAAGACTCCCCCTCCCGCTTGAAGAAAATTTGGAACTTGCATACTTTGCTGATTATGCTGTATTACCATATTCCAGCTTTTAAAGGTATGACTAAACTTACGAAATGTCAATCAGTGCGCCAGGTATTAGTTAAATTATTTAAGATTCTTTGTGTAACGTGACGTGGAGGGTTGTCTTATTCAGTCTGGGGTGCACTGGCGACTTCGGGGTGAATCAGGCACCAATATGGGCATAAGCGCAAAATTGCTTCTGGCTAGTTTAGTAGGGTGGGGTAACTTGGACCGTGGGGTAAGACGGACCGTTTTTACGTCTGTGACCGGTGCAATGGCGACGCTCTGCAGAATACCATTTTTGTTACGCGTGATTGCGTAACAATGCAACATGTTGCTTGTCAGCAATTTTGAACCATTTACGTGGTAAAAGCGAAGACCGAGGAGTTTGGACAATTCTGCCGTCATTTGGCAAAACCCATATCTCCACTTTTAAAAAAACCTGAAAACTAAAACGTGATTTTCTGGAAAAGTGTGAAAGTTCCTGATTGTAGATTTTTTTAATTTTTGGTTTGATAAAAGTGTTTTGATCATAAAAGTTTAATGTCAATAATTTTAATCAACGAATGCATGAACAGCGTGTGAGATGTGCGTTCGATTTTTATCCAAATTCGCATTAAACTCAATGAGCTATTACGTCACTATTATCATTGTTTCACATTGTTGCGCACAATTTTTTCACTAGTGTGACTAAAATTTTTGAGAAATGCGCAGAACTGTGTTTATGACGCAATAAGATATTAACAATTGCGAGTGGAGTTAACAGGTTTTGCCATCTACTTTTTAGATTTATTGACAACTTTTTGTATAGAAATGGAGTTAATGGGTTTCGCCACCATAGATGACTCGAAATCGGTTTGGAGTGCTAACTCGAAATTTGCACGCAAGAAGGGCATTGGTGTAACGATCGAAAAAATGCAAAAAAACGAAATTTCAAAATTTTAGAGATAATGGGATTTGCCAAGTGACGGCAGAATTTTTGAAGATTTTTGGTTTGGCCAAAAAGAGACGTTTTATAAGGTAAGCGTGACGTCAACAGTGGTGTAGTAAATATTAGAGACATGCAGTGTATGCAATATTTTGATACATTGGGGCAAGGTGTCTAGCAACACCTCAAACAACCGTGGGATGAACAGAACAAAATTTTATTCGTTGCTCATACATAACATCAACAACCATACAAATAACAGACGCAATTTAAAAAAAAAGGAGCATCAGGCTACTGCGAAGGGACCATAGGTCTTCAAGTCAAGCAGCAGCCCTATTATTGCAATAAAATAGCCCACGTAAATATCAAAAGCCTTAGTTATGCAAGGAATAAAATATTTTTTCGATTAAAAGTTAGTTGTATAAGCACAATACTGTAGTGTCAATTGAAGTAATAGCAATAACATACCAAGCGCGTTATTCGTAATGTTGACCAAAAACTGCAGGTTTACTAGCTTGAGAAATGGTCACGTGATTTTAGGTAAAATGGCCGCCCCATTAGCACGGTAGCGGTCTTACAATGCTGTAGAAGCCAATATCTTTTACATCAGCAAATTAATATGATTCGGTACTGTAGTTGATACCCTATGTTATAACCTCTGAGTTTCTGAAACTTTTTTGAAAAAGTTTGGCCTAGTAAAATGCAAGTCATGTTACATGCTGAACAAAAGGGTCCTTCTTACCCCACCTAGGTTAATGGTATGCATTTTTCATCATTTAAAGCCACGGTTTGTTTGTTTCAAAGGATGACAATGCCCAGAAAGCACGAGAGAAAATCGAAGAAGGGTTCTTGGGATGTGAAGAAGATGAAGGAGGCGGTTGATATGGTGCAAAAAGGATCAAAACTGGGGACTGCAGCAGAATGATGTGTGCCAAGTGCCTCGAACAACTTTAAGGCGGCACGTAAAAGGAAAACTGGAAAAGCTTCCTGGTTTGAAACAACTTGGAAAGTCGTGCATTTGGGGTCCTGTAAAAGAAATGGAGTTAGTAAACTGCGTTATCGAGTTTGAAAAAAGAGGATTCCCCCCGACAACATGGACATCCGGAAATTAGCCTACGAATTTACTGTTGGCATAGGTGGACAGAAAGTACCGCGGTACTTTTTTAGTACTGGTACCGTCGGTACTTTGGAAAAAAGTACCGGTACCGCAGTGGCAGTACTTTTATTTCTCAATTTTTGGACGGTAGGCTACTCGGTACTTTTGCAAAATTTTCGGTAATAAAAAAGAAATCATGAACAAGGTGAAATCTGCACAACTACACCTTCCACAGCAATCGTTAGAAAGATTGGTTTTTAAAATACAATTCCGCCATCCAGTCAAGCGCGGCATTAGAAAGATGTTTTGAAGCCGAAGAGGATTGGTCTTTCAGACGACCATTTCCAAATGCTTTTGTTTTTGAAAGGCAATTTACAGTAAAAGTTTTTCGATAATTTCGTCTGTTCTTGTTTGCGTTACGGTCCGTTGATGTGGTTGTAGGCCTATAACTGTAAAAGAAAGTCTCAAGACCTGAATAGATTTTTTAACAGCCTGCGTACAACGTGGCTTAGGGTAGACCGGGGTAAAAAGCCTACCTTAAGCAAAAAAGCGTGCCAGACATCACGTTTACGATATATTCAGTCATTTTTTATATTAACATGCGTGGTGAGTACTACGCAACGAAATACAAAAGAAAGCAAAGTCAAAAAATAAGAACAAAGCGCGAAAATTATTCCATAACGAACATCACACAAAACTGTGTCTTCAAATTTACCGGGGTAAAAAGCCTACCGGGTAGGCGTTTTACCCCACAAAGATTTAGTAACCCGTAATTATCTGTAATACCAAATCAATTTGTTGTTACATCACTAGAGTGAATAATTCATTGCAGAGTAGTAATATTGACATTTTACTAGGTGTCATTTTAAAATATTTGGAGCACTTTTATTGGTGCTGGCAGCTTTATGAATTTGCATACAGCATCGAAAATCCCGAAAAAAGTTGTAGCAGATTAACAAAGCGTCATTGTTAGAAATAATATGGGATGCACAACGAAAACAGTCAAAACACGCAGTATTTAAAACAGTTCATCATCGTCCTCTGAGGTGCAGTTTTGGCAGATATAAAGAAATTCACCCAAGGTGCATGCTTCATGTGCCCAGAGCTTGCAAATGGTGCATTGTATCCACTTTTCTCCTGGCTTACTGTTGGAATATGGCTCTCCACATACTAAGCAAGGCCAGGTTTCTTCATCAGAATCACTCTCATAAACATTGATTCTCTTGCTTCTTTTTCCAGCAGCCTTACGTTTGGGTGCTGGTGCTGTCTTCTTTTGATTTTTATTGCCTTTCCTCTTTCCCATCAAAATCGCTTTGAAAGGAGAAGATGTCAAAAGTTAAGATTTTTCTGGGTTGGTCTTACGTTTTCGTTGAGGCTTTGCATTTGACCTGGCCTGGTTCGGTTTAGGTGTGCACAGCTCAAACAGTACACGTTTTGCTGTTAGAATGTCTTGAGCCATGGCATTAGCAGATGTTGATGGAGTGTCATGATCCAAAATTAGTTCATCAACATGTTCGTTGTCCAGGGTCTCCCTATCAGTTTGGTTTCTCTGTGATTGAACACTCTGCTGAGTTGAGGGTGTAAAAATATGTGGGATTCCCTGGGACTCAACAATTTGCTGGGTCGGCTGAGGACTGACGATCTTCTGGGTTGTCTGGGAACCAACACTTTGTTGTGTTGTCTGGGGTTCGGTGACTTGCGGAGTTACCTGGAGGCTCACACTTTGCTGGGTAGTTGGTAGTCCAACACTTTGTTGGTCTTCCTGGAATGCAAGACCCTGTACTTCTTGCGGAAGAGAAGTTGAATGCTCATCAGTAGTAACTTCCACAAAATCTTCATCAGAAAAAATATGGTCATTAAAAGGCCAAAGTCCACAAACACGAAATCCATTGACCGATTTTTCCACAGTAGCAACCTTATTATATGCAACACAAAAAATTTCAGCTATGTCATTAAAGCTTATCTTTCTCCCCCTATTGGCAACCATCCAGGTGTCAGCAGCAGCATCAAGCCAATCAGGACCAGCCATTTTGCTCTCCACATTAAAACGATGTTTCACATTCATCTGAGTAGTAAAGTCATATGCGAGACGGCGAACATCTTTTGTTGTTAGACCAAACATTGACCGTTCCATATCTTGTATTTTACTTGCAAGTGCAGCTTCATACTCTTCATTAATGGTTGGGTTGTATCTCCCAAGTTTGACTTTTCCAGGGCATGAAGCTTTTCCATCTCTGTGTCGTCTAAGTGTTCTTGCTGATATTCCATATCTCTTCGCAGTCGTTTGCAATGGAGCGCCAGCCTTTACTTGATCAATTGCACTCTTCAAATCGTCTTCGGTATATGATGCTCGATTTGTCTTTCGTTTGTATTCTAGTGGCATTACAGCTAACTTAAGTCCCAACACAATATTTACACGGATAAAAGCTACGATTGAAAACAGGACAATGGTGTAATTTATGTGAATCAAATTACGATAAGCACCTTATGAGTAGGCTACAACCATGCGTTTTGAAATTACACACATAAATTATTTTAATTGTCTCCACAAATTTGAGCTCCCTTAGCCATCACAGGCTTTATCCCCTCCACCCTGGATCCGCTTATGGACCGTGTGATGCAAACATTTACCCGCTTTTAGAGCCTATGCAATGTTTAAAGCTACAGTACAAATAATTGTTTATTGTAGACTGAGTGGCGTCTTACATAAAATCAATTGTTTGGGGTAAAACGCCTATGGTAGGCTTTTTACCCCAAAAGGAGGTAGGCGTTTTACCCCAAACGCAGGGTGCTTTGATTTTTTAAATATTCCTATCTTTAACGTAACGAAACTGGGTAAAAACCTACTAGGCATACTTGTACTTGTATCTAGCTACTCTCCAACAGCTATCGCTGTTTTATTCAAATGCTAAAGTTGACTATTACTCCCTTCTGAACTATAAAATTTTTATAAGAAACCTGCCGTAAACAAGCATTTCAGTCTAGCGCTTTCTAGCATGTTGCCAAATTCCAACCAAAGGTATTAAATGATTACCCACAATGCTAACTTATACGAGGTGGCGGTATTTACATTATCTCGCTAATAGGAAATTAAAAAACACTGGTAGGCTTTTTACCCCGGGTGGGCGTTTTACCCCGGTCTACCCTACGTAATGTTAAACAGAGTTGCGCAATGCGTAGCCCTAGTGAAATGGATGCGCCCTCCGAAATGTTTTTCTTTTTGTTTTTCTATACGATTCCGCGATAGCAGTAGTAGTAATTTATTTCATTTAACGACCAAGCTAACACAAACAAAAGCAATGGTCGAAAGATAGGTAACAGCGACAAAACAATACAGGCCTACGTTAAAGCATGCTTCAGTTAACAAAAAATTATTTAATAAAATAAAAGAAATGCACGGTCGCTGCACCTTAGCATAACCTCTTACGAGTGCCGCATTTTTTTGTAATCAACGAATGTAACACGCACACATAGGCTAACCAACAAAAAAAAATTTCATGCCAACAACTTGCAACTTCAAACCTGTAACCCCAGATAGGGAGGCTAACAGATGCTACACCTTGCCCAAGGGTGATCCGGGAGCAGCGACAGTTAAAGAGATAGCTCTAGAGATGGCTCGGGCTGACTTGTTTTAGGCCCGGATCCTCTGGCCCAGTAATCGTAACCGACCCAGAAACTCGTTCCAAAAATAAAGCCCAGCCCGCCCGAAGCCCATTCTTTTTATGAACCTTTAATCACATTAATCAAACCCAAAGGGATCTCAAAAAGTGTTGGCGGCCGCTACATAAAACCGGGCCGTTAGCGGACCAATAAAAGGACCGGTTAACGGCTCTTTGGCGGGTCTCTTAGCGGCCCATGCCATCTCTAGATAGCTCCATTACGTCTCAAGGAACGAATCCCTGTCGCCGGATGTCGTTTTATGACAGTACCCAAGACAAGTTCATTTTGCAAAGCCACAGTGACATCAATCAATTTTAACTTACAGGCCTACTTCTGAGTGGCTATTGATAAATAACGCAACTCCAATCTGTGAAATTATTCAAATCCCTACGATTATGCGCCAAGCAAAACTGATTTTGTTTTTCAAAAATACTAATCTCGATTAAAAAATACGATAGGAAGTACACTAATTGACATGGAAGTGAACAATAGGATCTTAAAATGCTCTTGGAGCAGGATACTTGAAGAGTTGGAACCTGTAACAACAAAACTAACAGCAGAAGTCTGTATTGGCTAAATCATCCGATTTAACTTTTTTATTGAATAGACTCTATACTAGAGGTACTACAGGAAATCGCAATTTAAGTGGATGGTAGGCAACCTTGTTT
Source organism: Trididemnum miniatum (assembly GCA_964006365.1). NCBI lineage: Eukaryota > Metazoa > Chordata > Ascidiacea > Aplousobranchia > Didemnidae > Trididemnum > Trididemnum miniatum. The sequence continues at coordinate 14,045,100 of OZ023243.1, read as the reverse complement.
TTTATCTCTTTTTTAAATGAATTGTACGATTTAATTTTCCGTATGGTTATTGTTATTGGAATGAAATTCCAAGTCAGCGGGCCACGATACTTTAGCGACTGTTTTGTTAATTCGATTCGGCAAAAGCGAGGGAAAAGTTTAGACTGACTTCTTGTTTGACAAGAGTTGCTACCGTCCAAGTAGTTATCATCAAAAAGATTTTTAAAAGTTTCGGGCAAATCACCGTGCAAATATTTATACATAAAGCTGGCCATTTCTAATTCTTTTAACTGATTTATAGAAAAAATAGTATGCTTTTGCATCACATCTTTTACACTATCCCTAGCGTTTAGCCCAAATAATATTTTAATAAACTTATTAACAGCAGTATTAAGGTGTTTAATCTTCGTTTTATTTCCATTACACCAAGTCATAATGCAATACTGAAGATGGCTTTTTATCATTGAATTATACAGCAACAGTAAGATGCGTCGACTTGGATGCTTTCGAATCTTGTTTACAACACTACAAGTAATTCTAATTTTTTTCAACAGCGCTTCCATGTGAGGTTTCCAGGGTAAATGTTCATGCACTACAATTCCAAAAATTTTAGAGAAGCGACTCTCGTGATATCTTTTTTTCGCAACTGAAGACTATGTTGATGAGGGAGTTTGCTATGCGGAGTGCGGAACACAATGTAATTAGTTTTATTAATATTAAGCGAAAGTTTATTTGCTGTGAGCCATTTATCAACACTTTTCAACTCAGCGATTGCGACTTGAAACACCCTCTCATAGCAGTTTTCACTGAAAAACAAATATGTATCATCAGCAAACATTATGGTCTTACCTTTAGTTATACATGAACTGAAATCATTTACGTAAATTAGAAACAGTAGCAGTCCAAGAATAGAGCCTTGTGGTACACCACAGTTTATTTTTAAAGTACCGGACAATTGGTTGTTGCATAACACTTGTTGCGTGCAATCAATCAAATAGCTAGAAAACCATTCTTGTCTTTTTGTTACTATTCTTGTCTTTTTGTTACTTCAAAAACCATTTTTGTTACTTGTCTTTATCTCAATAGGCTTATGGATTTGATTGATTGGTTTTTACGTATTTCAATGCAACTTGAAACCTAAGCTTAACTATGAGAACAGAAGCGACAAAAAATTTAAAAGTAGTTTTAGGACGTCTTTTTTGCAGATTTCAAAATTCATTTTTTCCACTTTGACTCGTAAATATGCTTTTTCTAGACATTTCTCCGACTTACAACTCTCTGCAATACAGCTAGCTTGTTTCTTTAGTGAATCTCTTTGAAAAGATGCAAAAATATAAAATAATTGTGTAATTTTTCTTGTACATCCGATGGTATTCGATCGATGTAGACCAGCGCCGTATTTTGGTGAGTGGAGGCCCCTGGGCACAAGATTATGTGGAGGTCCCTACTCCTACCACTAAACAACCTCAAGAAGAAAGATCGAAAATATTATACCAAAGTTGCATTACCATTCACGATAACAAGTGTTAATTCAGTTTGTATTGGGGAAAAAAATTAAAATCACAAATTTACTGCATGCCTATACAAACGATAGGAAATCGGGGTATTAAATTAGCGCAAGCGAACAACCGGAAAAATAGACTACAGTTTACAACATCAAAACCAAGCTTTTCAGATATACAAACAGCGACCAAAATCGTTGACGTTTTAACAGCGTGACTAACTGCCTTTGAACAAGGTTAAAGAGTAAAATTTTGCAAAAAAAAGAAAATAACAAAGCCAAGTCACGCGCCAAAATCGTCCCGCATTGCTTATCAGATCCAAATACAGAGAAGAGACATAACATCTCGGATTCAGATTCATTTATTTCATTGCATTCATACGGTATTTAAAAATTATAATAAATAAAAACAAGAGCAAAAATATAGTTCAACAACGAAACATAACACAATATAGAAAAAGAAAAATAAAGTTTACAATGAATGCAATAGGGAAGCTGCGAAGTGACCGTCTAAGGGTCTTCGAGTCAAGCAACCACCCTTGCTTTAAAAAAAAATATATACATATATAATATATATAATAAAATAATAATTTTTTTCTCAGTTGCTGTGCATTATTCTGCTGATTCGTATAGGATCTGCTGTAATATAAAGAAGAGAGAAAAAAAAGAAAAATAAATAAATAAAGATAAAAGAAAAAGGAGATGTTTAGTTGCATTGTAGGTATAATTTGAGGTGTTTTAAGAACCGACTGTAACTTTTAGTTTTGATCCAGGTAGGTATTTTGTTCCATATTTTCACACCAGTATATTTTAGGGAGCGCTGTAGACGAGTTGTTTTGTATTGTGGAATGTAGTATGTAAGTCCAGAGGTGTTGCTTCTTGTATGAACTGAATGAATTGCAGCAATTCGGTCAAAATACTGCGAAAAAGAAACAGGTAGTTTATTGTTATGGAATTTATGCATGAATGTCGCTGTTTCATAGATGTGAAGTTGCAAAATTTTAAGCTTTTCATATATCGGAGCACATTTATCAGTACGTTTTGAATTAGCAATCATCTTTACGGCTTTGTTTTGAAGTCTGGATATTTTATTTGTATATGTTGAATAAGTATTATGCCAAATTAATAACCCATACATTAAATTTGAATCTCGCGGGGAAATTTGGTCACAAGCAAATAACATTTTTATGCTTTTACATTGTAGCAACTCAACATGTAGCCTACAATTGACAACATTGAATTTAGGCAATAAAGGTAATAAAATAGATAGTAAAGAATCCCCACGGCCCCGCCGAACATAAGATTAAAGAAGTTCCGAACGAACTCTTCTTAATTTGGCGAGAGCAAAATCGTCGATTACTTCATCAAAGTTTATGTTTGCAAAATGTCATGTTCTGCATTCATCAAAGTTAAATCGTTGAGGCGCCTCTGGGTCATACTCGTTAGAAGCCTGTTCTTGATAAGCGACGGATCTAAATTATTTTTGTACGTACTGACCAATTTTGCCGCAGCCTCTTCAATGCAATCTGCGTTTAGACTTTAGAGAAGATCTTTCTCCAGAGCAATTACTGATCGTGAGCATCAGATAAATCCGAAGAGCTATGTAAAAACAACTCCAAAAAAACGTGTTGGCGACGTCGAGCTGTTGATACAGACGGGGTCGGGGGATCGGGAATTTGAAGGCTCAAAGCGACGTCTGAATACTTGCTTCTCTCGGGGAAAAACACCACGCCAGTGCGTATAATTTGTGTTTAGTCCAAAATATATTGGGATTAAAGCAAAGTAGCAATGAATCAATCGAAGCAATCGAAGCAGTTTTCTAAAAATTAAAACCAAACATAAGCAAAGAGAAAATAACTAATACGTCAACATTAACAGATTTCATTTAGTTTGATTACCTTCAACTACAAAATCAAAGCAAATACTTATCCAAAAATTACTCATTAAAAATCCAATAAAGTTATTATCAACAGCGTTACATCAAGCGGAGAACTACAACGGCGAATTAGCAAGTTTGTAACCGAATTTACTCGTACTTTCATGATTTCATACTTAACCGCACGTAACAGCATTACTCGAATATCCATCAAAAGTCCACAAAATTACGACAAACACAAAGCTAACTAACGATAAACAATATCTTAAAATGCTGCAAAGCCATGCATTTTTTCCAATAATAACTAAGCCAACTCGTGTTTCAGCATCCTCTCAAACCATAATTGATCACATCTTGACCAACGATACCGAATCTACAATCACTCCTGGAGTATTTCCTTACAAGATATCTGATCACTACCCTATCTTTTGTACCATTACCAACTCCATCTTTAGCAATTACCACTCTGAAGTTCCCTATTCTTATCGTAACGTTAATTCTGTTGATGGCGACAAATTCCGTTCTGATTTAGAATCGTCTCTTAATCCGTTATTACTTGATATTATGCATTCGCCTCCGACGTCGCAAAACAAACTAGACGAAAGTTTTACTAGGCTAGTTGAAATAATTTCAAAAGTCATAGACAAACATGCTCCTCTTATCTCTGTTTCCCGCAAACAAAAACGCTGGCAAAAAAAACCCTGGCTGACGAAAGGCTTGATAATCTCAATTAAAAACAAGCAAAGATTATATAAGACATATTTTTTAACTGGTAATGAATTTGAAAAATCGTTCTATAAAAAATATTCAAATAAGCTCACCAGAGTAAAAAATCTCTCCAAAAAACACTATTACAAGAATGCGCTATCACAGAGAAAAAATAATCCGAAAGAACTGTGGAAATTTATTAAATCGGTTATTCCATCTAAGGCAACGACTTCATCTCCTTCGAAATTATTAGTTAATGACATCTTCGTAGAAGACCCTTTCGAAATCTCGCACCAATTTAATAAATACTTTACTGAGGTAGGTGAAAGTATCGCCAAAAATGTGGCGGACATTTCTACAAATAAAAAGGACTACACTAAATATCTTAAAAATTCTGTCAGTAACTCAATTTTTTTAGATCCACCGCAGCCAATGGAAATTTTTAACACCATAAATTCTTTAAACCTTAATAAAGCTTGTGGCCATGATAACATTTCCCCTTATTTCTTGAGACTAGGTAACGAAGTTTTGGCACCAATACTATCGCAACTTCTTGTTCACGTTTTTGACCTAGGATATTTTCCTCAAATCTTTAAAACCGCCAAAGTCGTACCAGTATTTAAGACTGGCAGCAAGGATCTAGTCAATAATTATCGCCCAATTTCTCTCCTTCCTCACCTTTCAAAAGTTCTTGAAAAACTTATTAAATCACGATTTTTGAAATTTCTCGATAAGCATAACGTTTTATATAATTATCAGTACGGCTTTAGAAACAAGCATTCTGTTGTTCACTCTTTACTAGATGTCACTAGCCTCAGTTATGATTCAATCCAAAACAAAAATTACACGGCATTACTTTTAATGGACTTCCGGAAAGCTTTTGACACTGTGTCACATAAAATCCTTTTGAATAAACTTTATCATTATGGTATACGTGGCCCCGCCCATAAGTTAATGGAAAGTTACCTTTCAGAAAGAAAACAATATGTTATTATTAAAAATTCTTCTTCCTCAACTCGATCCATTAACATAGGTGTTCCTCAAGGCTCCATCCTTGGCCCACTACTATATCTCATCTACGTGAATGACATTACTAATGCTACCTCCTGTAATCCGCGACTTTTTGCTGATGACACTTGTTTAGTCTTTAATAACTCTTCCTTATCAATTCTCGAACTCAACTGTAATATAGAGCTAAAAAATCTTAAAAACTGGTGCGATGCGAATAAACTACAAATAAATCCACAAAAGTCTGCTGTTATAGTTATTCCTCCTAAATTAAATTCCCCTTCTGTCAATATCCAACTAATGTATAACAATTCTTTGATACCATGTAATAACTCATTTAAATACCTTGGCGTAATATTAGATAGCAAGCTAAATTTCAAATCTCACATTGATATAACTGCATCCAAGATCTCAAGAGCTGTTGGCATTTTAAGTAAACTTCGTTATATTTTCCCAATGTCTTCCCTAGTTCTTTTATATTATGCTCTAGTTCATCATCACTTATTATTTGGCCTTCCTGTATGGGGTAGTACTTTCACAACTTCCTTAAACAAACTTCAAACCTTGCAAAATAAAGCCATTCGAATAATCACAAACTCGGATATCCGAACTCCAATCACTCCCAAATACTATGAACTCGGTATTTTGAAACTCTCTGATTTATATACCTACGAAATAGCTAAACTCATGCACCAACATTCCAGACACACCCTTCCCCTTCCCCTCTCATCTCTTTTCAATAAAACCTCCACTATCCATAGTCGTCATACACGATCAAATGCTCTAAATAACCTTTATCCGCCAAAATATTCAACCAATCGATGCCAAAATTCATTTCGTTACCAAGGAACGAAAATTTGGAATTCTATATCTGTCGAATTAAGAAATCAATCTTTTTCTAAATTTAAAAATAATTTCAAATACAGCCTTTTGAAGAGGTACTTCTGAACACTCAACAATATTGATAATACCCTACTCTATTATGCAAATCTTTAATTTTGTATTTTTTAGCTAAGTTTGCTTTTGTGTTTTTTTTTTTTTTTTTTTTTTTTTTTTGTGTATTTCTATAATCTGTCTTTGGTCCAAAGGGTGGCTGCTTGACTCGAAGACCTTAGTCGGTCCTTTCGCAGTCTCCTTGCGATTAATTCTAGTAATAAAATGATACTATTTAAAACTAAAAAAAAAAATTTTTTGTTTCTTTCTGCATGTTATTGACTTGTGTGTCTTTTTTGCTATTGCTAGTATACTGTTTTTCGCTAAATAAATTAACACTGACTGATAATTATGCCAAAGTAAATCTTGCCGAAAATAATCTCTAAAACTGTTTAAAAACACCGATATGCGTCAACATAGAAAATATTAATCATTAATTAGTAATTCAAAAATAATAATTTAGCATGTCCCATAGCAATAGAAATACGGCTATTTCATCAACACAATACAAATTAATCAAGGGAAGTAAGTAATAAAACAAAACATACCAGTTTTTTATCGATCGCAGCCAACAAACCACAATCACAAACGATCGGGATCGGGTTGAATACTCCAAAATTATAATCCAAAATACACTTCAGCTTCAAATTTCAGTATAATAACGCTGTACTGCATGCACACTGTTTCATCGTAATTAACAACCGTATGAACTATTCGTTCTTATTCAAATAGAATCGAGCGTTAAATATAGCGTAATCATAATATTAATAATAATTTCTGTGTCTACAATTTCTTAATTCTTAACTAAATATACGTACACTTTTTCTTAATCAATAAAATCACATGAAATGCTTCAAAAGTCTCAGCACAACTGCAGTCCATCGCTCTTTTGCGCGTAAAGCGTTCTATAATACAGTAGTACACCACAGACAAGTAACTAGACGATAAATGGCATGTCTACGAATAGCGGCGATCGAACGTAAAAGTAAAAAGCACTCCCCAAATGACGGTTCAAAGCCAAAACAGCGCAGCTACGGTATAAAAAAAAAAATTTATAGCATCTTAGTCATTCCGGTTATCATACAGCGAAAGCAAAAAATACATTACAAACAACCTACACAGAACGCGAATTTTACAAGCTATCTCCACATTCGGAAACGTGTCTTGAACGCCTTTGTCAATGATCAACTCAGGGCCGGATTAAGGCGGGGGCTGATGGGGCTGCAGCCCCAGGCCCACTGAAAAAATAGGCCCCTCGACTGCAACGTAGGTTTAAGAACAACTCAGTGATTTTTTCATCAATCAACTGTTTTACAGTATTTTAAAGTCGAATACGAACTACCAACCTTTTATTGAATGGCCTAATCTATGCAGTTTAGGACAGCCCTAGGAGAGTGATTCAAGATTGTATCAATGCCAAAAGAATATACTCTTGAATTTAAATCACAAGATGTGCGGCAATTAAACGAAATCAAAAAGACTGATTAGTGATTACTAGGGTGATTCACGGTCAACAAAGTCAATTTTTTTTTGTATGTAGAAAATAACTCTAAAAATGTGGAAACAAAATTCCACGGTCGTAGGATCAGTGTTTATGAAGTTATAAAGTCATAAATGTCAATTTTTTGTTTTTTTGGTCAATTTTTTTTATTAGGTCAATTTTTGCTTTCTTGTTTTTTTTGCGCGTTTCTTTAGCCTACTTAAAAAGAGATGACTTAGATAATTTAGAGATGGAGGTTCGTAACTGTTGGTGGTACCACGGAGGTGCATGCTGTCGCCTGACTGTTACTGGTATTACAGTTTTACACATGCTTAATTTATTCATGTAATGTTTGATGTGATTTGATTGATTTCGATTGTAAAGATCTGTTCAGACAGCTTGGCAAGATTGCAATCTTAGCAAAATTGGATTATGATGAAATAAGCTTTTCGATGTGCTTTCATTTCTTACATATTTTTGCCGCTACGTGCCGGTAGTCAAAAACATTAGAATTGAAAAGACAATGCATTAGTTATTCGAACGTACTTTGATGTTACACAGATTGCAATACAGCGAATAGCAAAACACTTGAATTTTATGTGCGTACATTATTTATAATCTAAGCACTAACTGAAGTGACTTTGGTGTTTTTTTTTCTTATGGACTGGTTCTTTCATTTCATTGTTTCGTTTGGTCAATAAAGTCAATTTTTTGATAAAATAAGGTCAATTTTTTGAGATTTTTTGGTCAATAAAAAATCGCCCTAGTGATTACCAAAACGAGTTTGTGAAATTCGGTCCTACTTCGACTTGCGAGATTCGGACCAGTGCAGCGTCACCAACCCAAGGGCTGACTGGCTGAGGCATTCATTCGAGCAGGAAACAGGGTCCAGAAGCTACCGGTAGCTTTGAAGTTATTCCAGCCCCCTCTTAACCAATCGAATCTCCCTATGTTGTGAGTCAAAATTGCAGAAACCGAAAAAATGCCAAAAAATATGCATGAAAACATTCTTCTACAGTATATCGTACAACGATTTTGACGGTTTTCGAAACAGAATTCAGAATGAATAAATAAAATGGTTATTAATATGAATGTTTATTGCTGCGTAAATTTTGCAGCACATCACAGTCAAATACTATCAATAGCCTAGCATCGGTTACAGCGTGTTATGTAACGTTTTATCCTGTGGCTTAACAACTCACGTGGCCGAGTGGTAAGAGCGTCCGCCTCTGGAGCAGTAGACTTGGGTTTCATTCCGAGTTGGGTCAAACCAATGACTTTAAAATTGGTATTCACAGCTTCTCTGCTTGACGTTCAGCATTAAAAGGACAGTGTGGAGAACAAGCCGGCAAGTTTACTTGTTGTGCCGTTGGGAAGAGCACTTAGCCGAATTCTACTACCTTGGTGTGGCAGACAGGTTGCCGACAACTCCTAAGCGAGCTCATTATAGCGCATTGATTGCTTTCTCGTGATAGGAGGATAAATATACAACTAATACAATACGATACAAACTAAAAGGAAATCAATCCAAATCTTCATCAACTCAAGATTACGCTGAAGCGTGATACATGTGGCGGAGGGGGTCCATCCCCGTAGCATATAGCGCATGCTGGGCGACACAGCTCCGAAGAAATGTCGCCGTTTTAGCGAGTCATTGAGATTTATGATTATTTTGTAATACCGGTAATTCATTGACAGCAAGGTAAATTAAAGATAGTTTCACACGAAATGCCGTACGGGTACGCAAAAAAAGACGTTAGGATACGACATAAACGGTATGAAGGAGGTTAAAGTAAACTTTGCATGGCGTGGGGGAAACTAATCGTAAAATTATTTACAAAACAACGAGTAGAAAGCATCTTTGCAGGAATTGGGGCTCTGTAGCATGACATCTTCTAAAGCTTTGTACATGCAAAATAGGGCGTTCTGTTTAAATTTAGAAAATATGGCTTTTGAATGTGTTTAATACTGGTATGTAGGCTACATTATTCAGGAGGTCTTCGACTGACGGGGACAAAATAGGCCCCTGACTATTAGATAGCCCTAGGCCTCAGAAACCCTTAATCCGGCCCTGGATCAACTTATAAAAAAATGCTCTCGTGAAAAGTGATCACTCTGATCATCTTAAAATAACTTCAAAAATTCGTTAAATTGGATAAGTTCAGTACCAAGAGACGGATCTAAATCATTTTTGTAAACTGACCAATTTTGCCGCAGCCTCTTCAATGCAAACTGCATTTAGACTTTAGAGAATCCAGCTCATGCAAAAAACCAAAAAGAGAACATACTCGTGAGCAGGGATGGCAGTACGGTACGGTACGCAAGTACGGTACGGTACGCTCCATTTTTCGGCAAAAAGTACGGTACGCTTGTACGGTACGTAGGCTAATTATTGCTAAGGCACGGGTACGGTACGTTGGTACGTGTTATAAATATGCGTACTAAACGTACCTTACGTACCGTACCATGTGGTACGGTACGTAACTTGGTATTGTAAAATTTTGTGAACAAGAAGAACAAAGCTTTTATTGACGTACAACATTTCCAAAAACAAACATAAGTAAACGGTAACATTACACTCTGTAGCTTCGGAAATATGCACATAGGCGAAGGGGAAGGGAGCAAAGCTCATTTAGGTCGCTGCCACCTAAAGTACAGAAGATCAAGGACCGATGGCACAAAAACACTGAATGATTAATTATATTCACAGCGATACAGAATTGATAATGTGTAGTACACCATCAGTCCTGGCGGTAATCTTGAAACTACGGACTTGCAAAAAAAAAAACAAAAGTAACCGACGAGGTTTTTGAAGCACAAAGCAGGAATTAAAACATGTAAGCATGCAATTATACAATTTTTAAATGTTGCAATTAGATTGTCCCTGAAAACTAATTGGTAATTATAAAAAAAAGGTTGTGACAAAAAAAGGTTAATGCTCTTGCAAAACTTTTAAGTTATATACAAATAGTTATGGCCAGCAGTCAGTGGACAGAGAACTTCTCTGGGGCCTAGCACAAACAGAGTATTTTTTATTTAGAATATTAATATGCGGCATTACAAATTCACAATAACAGGTCGCAATTATACATGGTATGCATCCACCGTGAATTTCCATTTCGAGAGGATTCATGAGCACAACAAAAGATGCTACCGGTAAGTCATTGTAGAAGTCTCTTTTGGTCTTTTGACGTCCCTTTAGTAGTCCTGGCTTCCTTGAAACAGGGCTCGGTAGGGTGCAGAGTGCAGACTACCAATACGCTTACAAGAGAAATTTTACGCAATGTGCATTTCAGTGGACAAGTTTGGACTTGTTCATAACGTTCTACTGTCACCGAGCAGCATTATTTTCTGACGTAACCTACAGTATTTGGAAAGCAATTAAAAAAAAGAAAAATTCGGCCAATGTTTACTCAGCTTTTACAAAACGTAGGAGCTAGCTGCGGTTCCGATCGCCCACATGAATTGTATCGATCAGTGTGATTGGGATCAGGGGCGGATCCAAAAATTTTTTTAGAGGGCGGTGTGATTTTATATTAAGTTGAATGTTAACTAAATACTAAGACGTTTAGATTCGAAAACGGCCGTACATAAGCCCTCTGAAAATGTTTTGTATCAGAGGCGTATTCAAAATCTTTTTCAGGGAAGGGCACCAAATTTCGTCACTTTTTTAAGCGTAGTTTTTTTCCGGCAGAGTTAATTTTAAGCAACTTAAGTAGCAAAAACAACTCTAGGGGGGACCGGGGGCATGCTCCCCCGGAAAATTTTCAAAAATTTGCATACTGCAATGGCCATTTTAGCGCTTTTTGCACAATTTTCAGACAAAGGTTGTTCATATTTTTGGTCCCTACTTTTGAGTGCTTCACCAAATACAATGGATTTTGTAGGCTACGCACAGTTTTGATTATGTGTGCTTAAGGCGACTAAGACTAAGGCTTATTGTACAGTAATGAAGAGGTTCGAAATTATGGAAAAATTTTATTTATCCAAAGGATTGTTGGCAGGTGGGGGGGATGCATCCCCCCCCTAGATCCGTTCCTGACTGGGATATTGCTTTTCCAGACTGATGATAACCGCGCTAGTCAAGGTAGGATGCGATATGTTCTATTCTATTCATACGGTAGAACATCGCTGGCGACTTGGTAGTTTCGAGGACACCACAAGTGTTCGTATTGAAGCTGGAAAACTTGTATAGGGTTCAATTTCCGATCAGGTCGCATATTGCAAACTTTAACCTATTTATAGGCATTGCAATAGCACTTAGCTAATTTGGCGTGCATCCAAGAATGGCGGTAGGTAGATACGGTACTTAATTTGTAGGTACGGTACGTTTTAAGGTACGGTACGGTACGTAATTTTAGGTACGGTACGTTTTAAGCGTACCATTCATTGGTACGGTGCGTGGTACGGTACGCTTGTTAAATTTATTCGAAGTACGTTACGTTAGTACGGTACGGTTAAAATTTTGAAATACGGGTACGTAAATTTTGAACGTAACGTACCGTACTGCCAACCTTGATTGTGACTCACGGACACGTGACCAGTTGTTCACCAAGTTAGGTTGACGTCAAAGTTTTAGCCTCGCAGAAGCAGCTAGCGTAATGTATTTATGATTCCATGGTAGTGAGATGTGGAGTCTTGCGGAGTTGTGATTAAGGATTGGAGTCGTAACAGCAGATTACAGACCTAATAAGGGATTTGATGGCGAGCCCAGTCTCTCAAACGCCATACTATGCATAGGCCGAATCCAGACTCGCTTACGAGTTAAGGTCTGTTTACACTAAATGCGATTTTAGTCCGTTTTGTTGTCGTACGAAATTTCATAAGATTTTGGACGCAAGCAGTGGACGAAAATATCTTCCACACAATTCGAACCCAAACAATTTTGCTTTCTACCGGTTGTTTTTCGAAGTACCTTGCGATTGTATTCTAGAATGCCACGCAAAGTGACGTAGCTTTACGTCATAATCTCTAACTGATTCGTAGCCTACGTCACTGTACGTACGAAAAATTTCAAGGTTTTTTGTGTAAACACACCTTTACCCTTGTTTCCGATTTTTCCCCTTGAATTTTTTCTTCTGACTTCTTTAATTTTCTGCTTGTTAAATTCCACCAAGCAGAGATAATTGCCATGAAGCATTTTATTCAAGGACGAAACAACGAGGCTGGGTGGGAGTTGAACCATAAACCTTGCGATCATGACCGTCGTAAAAACGACGCTTTGAACAACTCGGCCACGCTGCCGTCCGTCATCAGAACATGATCGAAAATGGAAAGCTAACGCGCCCAGGGCAAACTAATCCAAGCGAAAAGCAAAACAACAAGGATACGACTCGTACCCATGCTGTTTTGCTTTTCGCTTACATTGATTGCTTACATATTGCTTGTCAGCGACATGGCCTAGCGGTAGCCTACCGCGCGCAGGTGACAGATCCTACGTGACGGGTTCGATTCGCGGCTGGAGCCGATCGCATTCGACATATTTAACGGGTGGCTGCTGACTCGAAGAGCGCAAGCTCACTTCGCAGTCTCCCTCAATTGCTGTTGAATTTTCCGTTCACGATAATTTGAAAATAACCTCAGTTATATTAGTTTGCCTCGCGTTGACTTTTTATTTCTGATCATGCTGCAGTGAAGGACCGTCGATTACTCGATTTGTCCAAAAACGTTCAGCTGATTTTCTGTACTGGCATGTTATTTTGTAAATACTGCTCAGTCTATAATAGTGGAAGAAGTTCATGTTCATAGTCTCAAAACTTTTGAAACGAGGTAAAGTGAAAAGAAGAACAGCGGTGGAGCCCCCAGAAGTTGACACGATCTTGACGTTTTAGTTGATGCTGCAATGATTCATCACCCCGAAAAATTTCCACAAATGTACGCCACTGGTTTACAGGATTCTAACAGTAAAAATAGCACCACCCTCCTGTTAGTTCTATTAGTAGGACGCTAAAGATTTTCCGGCTGCGTCCGCAAAATCCTAAAGATCCTAAAAATAGGATTACCGCTCTATAATATCTACGGTACCATATGTCTACTTCCTGTAACCAGGTACCGTAATGCTGTATGGTACAGGATACCAGTAGGCCTTACTGATAGTGATAACAGTGATGATAAATCATTGAGAGGTTAATAGTAATCACTGCAATTAGTCTCAGTTTTACCAATGGCCTTGCAGAACTAGGGTGTGGGATAGTTTAATAATCTGGTACTGGTACCGATATTATTCTTGCCCCTTGTTGGCATTGGTCCCTTTCAAATGTGCCAATTGCAACTGTTTGTACTGATGTCAGATCTTATGCATAACCCCAACCTGTATTCATACAAAGTGATCTGTGGTAGACAAGATTAATTGTGATTGTAATCATTGGATTCTGGTTGTGCACTGGTCCAGTCCTCACCTCAAGTCTTAGCAGCTTAGGCTGGTATTACTGACAAGCTAGGTACTCTGTACCGACAGTATCAGTCCTTACTGGTATGCTTTTCTGGCACAGTAGGCTAGTGAATACTTAATTAAGAAAACACTTCTGCAATTAGCAAGATTTGGCGGTTTGGGGTTAAAAGTTTGGCTGATATTAGGGTTTGGCTTACACTGTACAGCTTGGGCTGTTAGGTTAGCCAGTTAAGTGTACATTGGGCAGGTTTGGGGAAAGCGAGAAGTGGAGGATTAATCTGTTAATGGTCAGTAACTCAGTAGGCCTAACGGTATAAACGCAGGATGTCAGGACGATCGTAATAGTGACATCACATTGGGCACCATAGACTACGGCAGCACGATAGCTTAACCGTACTGGTATCAACAGTCAATATGAAACCTTACGCAGTACCGTTACATTGCACAGTGTGTCGGCATATACCGGTATACCATCAAACGATCTAACCAGTAACTTCGCACACTTTGCATGGTATGCCAATAATTCTTGGAACTATTAGGCCTACTCACACAGATTCAATCAATTCTTGCAACCATTGACCTTTGATGGGAAACAAAGTTTTTGCCACCATTATTTTTTATGTGCTGTCGTTATTTTTTTTAATGATCAAGAATTTTGGCCTGTTCGAAGTTAGGGCAAAATTTATTCAACTTTGGACACAATCTTCTAACTTTGGACAAGAGCTTAAACTTTATAGCCTAAGCTGCTGTCTTCAGATGAGTGTTTTTTTTGAATAAATGTTTTTAATTATCAAGCACTGTAAACAGGTAAATGCGTCAATATTATGCTACTTCATTATATTCGATAAATAGTTTTATTCATCAAGCACCGTGAATTGGTCACTATTCAGTATTGAATTTTCAGGAAGGATCAACTTTTCATAATTTTCATAAAGTTTTCCAACTTTATCGCTTAAATTGGATTTTTGACATTATTATAAATTTTTTTTGCGGCATCCCGATAGCACCACACTTTCACCACTGCATTTTTGGAGAAGTGCTCACACGCACCTCAAAGAGTATCGTACTCTGCAATACAACTGTACAATACAAAGAATCTGTATAAAATATAAAGAATAAAATAAAAGGAATATAAGAGTACTCTGAAGAATACAAGGACAGAGGAATCGTAGAGTACTGTGCTCCTGTTTGTAGTCGAAGTGCTCACACGCACCTCATGGACAAGCCTATTAACGATGCTTGGCATTTGGTGACTGGATGCCTGCATCCCACACCAACAGACAACTTATTTGTTCTATCAGACATCACACCGACTGAGCTTTGTTGAAAGAGAGCCACCCTGTCGTTGGCTTGTCGTGCCCAGGAGCCTGGTCATCTACTCCTTGATCGGCTCACTTCCCACCCTTATGGAGATCATCGACAGCTTAAGTCAAAACACCCCTTTGTGCCTGCTGCTCTGTAACTGCTCAGAGATGCAAACAAACTGGGCACTGGTACAGCAAAATGGGTGGACCATAGGTGGAGCATTGGGTGGCGGGAGGGCACTTCTCGTCTGCATTCATTTTTTAATGATGTGGACGCCCATCCACCTGGAATGGGGCTTTTTAGACTTGCCTGGGTCCAGCTGAACCGTCTCTGGACTGGAGTTGGCCTCTTTCGGTCATCAATGCATAAATAGGGCATGGCTTTCATGGCGTCCTGTGAGTGTGGTGCAGAGGAACAGACCGCAGACCATATTATAACATCGTCTGATCGTCTGCCATATACTGCCATCCAAATGGGATTCGAGGTCTTCTCACTGTGAACGAGAGCTTGGCAAGGTGGCTGTCTGATGCATGCACAAATTAATTTATTGATAAAATTCAAAAAATATACAAATTTGTCATGTGATGGTTTATTCGCTTGAGTGATTTTTTTGTTACCGTACTTATTTATTCCAAAAGCCCATGCTGGGCTATTTTACCTTTGTCAATGAAACTGCCGGTTAGTACGCCTGAAAAGAAGTTACAAGGCTTAGAAGTACATGTCACTGTCCAAAGTTAGGTCGTTTGATGGTACTCTATTATAATCAGCTGAAGTTACTGGTACCAATATTAATATCATATTGCGTTTTAACATTTTTAGCAACTTATAAGTAGATAAGCACTGGGCAAGAAACTAAGAAAATCATGTCAACTAAAACATTTCAAATAAAAATTAATTTGGTGGATACAATGGAAGCATTTACTGTTGCAAATGTATCGAATAGAACGGAAATACGCAAATTAAAAATTGCTTTGGAGTTGATTGCTGGCATTCCTTCTCATCTGCAACGAATTATGTATCTTGATCAAGGTTTGAACTTTTGATCATCATATATATTTTCTGTTTGTTTCTACATTTTTTAGCTGTTAAATCACATAAATGGTAAAATTTTTGATTCAGTTATTGCATTTATATTAAATGTATAGTGGTTGTATTCGCATTTGGCATCATTTTTGTTAATGTAAAGAGTGTAGTATATAAATTTACAGATGTTGCGGGATAGTGTTGAGTACTTGAGCAAAGCACATTTTCCAATATGCAATTTTGTACTCCGTTGATCAAGTGGCGGTTTTGTTGTTAATAACCTACTGAAAGGAAGTTGACGATTTTTTTTAATTTCTTCGTTACTGTTAAGATATGCTATAATACAGTTATATTGTCACTTTTAAAAATAGTTTGCTACATACCAAGCATGAAGATCATAGTTTGTTGTTAGCCTTCAGGCCATTGTGCTTGCTGTAATAATGTAAAGTTTACTGAGAATATATAGATATAATCAACATAGTTATGCTTCATGAATTACCTTCTGTTTGGTTGCAACTTACACATGCTAATCAACATAACAGTAAAGCCACGCTGACTTTTACTTAAACTCGTATTTTTTTGCAAATTTTGACTAAGTCAGTAGGCCGTACCAATCGTTACTTGCAACTTGTTTTATTTACAGCGTATAAATAACTATTTAGGCATTGTGTATTTTGCTGTTTTTCTTGCATAGTTTTTTCTTCTTTTTATATCATGCTCATAATTATGTGGCACTGCATGACAAACACTTGTGTGTCATAGTCTTTCTATTATGGTTCAGTAGTTTTTATTGATTTTGTGATGTTATCACGTTCATTTGTATATATACTGGTACAATTGTTCTTCTAGGAGACATGGAAGATGACAGTACATTAAAGCACCATGATGTTGTTCCTGGAGCACAACTTTCTATGCATATTTGGAACTCCTGGTTGTCTTTAATTCAATCTTGTGTTGCGGGAAAAGTACAAAAGGTAAGATGATAGATAACACTGCAAAAGTTTCGATTTTGCTGTAATTGCGTTTTTGCCACAAAATTTTACCAGTACATAATTTAAAGCAAAGTTTACAATTTTTTATCAGTAAAAGCTTCACTGTGCAATGTTAATTGAAACGGCAAGTATGTACGCTGAATTTTTATGCATTTACTTATACTCAGACTGTGATGTAGTTAAGTGGATTGACAATGACACCTTTTAGTCATGCCATGAAATTTTAACGATAAGCAAAGGACATGATGATTCGATCATCAGGGATAATACTGATTTGTGTTGGGTAACGTGATATTCATACCACGAGTTGTCAAGGATTAATGCAGAACTTTGTTATTTGGTATGTACAAAAGCGAAAATGTTGGTTTCTAAGGGAAAACCTGTAGCCAGCATCAGCCTAACATAATAAAAAAATTCGATTTATCCAGCCATGTTTAGCAATTACGCCAGTGTTAATAGATTTATGTGCAAATTTTTGATTATATTAACTTGTGTAATGTTAGTGATGATTGATTGATGATTCAATGATGAAGACGTTTTGTGTATCACCGCAAATGGATTTTTCACAGAATTAGGCCTATTGTTTTTTGGTTGCTTAGCTTTTTTATTGTTTTTTACCACAAAAAACGAATCTATAGTACCGGTACCGTATGCAAGTAACTCAAAACTTAAACTTGGCCTATTTTTATCGTATTACCAGAGCAGAAATAAAAGACACTGCTGCTACCTTTCAATCGAAAAATGTTATTTTGATATCGATCATTTCAACCTTGCGTTGTTTCGATATCACGTCATCACACCAGAAGTCCTACCCCGGTTGTTCTGACAACGTCATTGAATCGCTGAACCGTATCATAATCACTTCATTGACTTGTTACTAGCTTTAAAATCAACTGCATTTTTATGTGTTGTAGATTATGAGTTTGGGTGTGACACCCGACAGCAGTTTCACCAATCCCAATCTACAGCGCATGTGCGCAGAAGATCGAGTGAAGTATTTTGCCTCTCGATGTGCTGTAGCTTTATATGTAGCTTGCCATAGAGGTCGAACCGACGTCGTGAAAGCTTTATTAGATGCAGGTACTGGTGTAGCGGTTATTATCTTTGTATACACGTTTTAATAACTTTGAAAATGCTTAGGTGCTGATATGTCAGCCACGACCAAGTACGGACGCACGGCGTTGCATGTGGCTGCTGCTAGTGGCCAGGAAGAAATAATTGAGACGTTGTTGGAGTATGGAGCTGGTAAGACTCGATGCTGTACTATCTTTGATATTTCAATGTACCGGTATCAAAAGGAAACGCAGTAATTAAAGCAAACGCTGTTTATGCAATTTTTGCTTCATGTTGCCAGTAAACTCATGGAACTTCGTTAAGCGTGTCTTATTGTTCTCGTTTGCTCGCGATATCTCTCACTGATTGATGTCGTGTTTTGTTTTCTACAGATACATAATGATACTTCAAAACGTGGTCAAACGCTAGTTTTTGAAAATTTTCAAGCAGTTTATCCAAGTTGTTTCAATAAGTGATAATTACCGGTAGTTGAGGTTTATCTTTCTGCTGCGGAAAAGTGACGCAGGTGCTTTGCACGTATCCAGTTTGTTAAAGAATTGGTTTATTTTGAACCTTTTGTTATTTTGCATGTAACTTAGTTTCATTTTACTACTTGTTAACATCAGACAATGGAAGATAGTTGTGAAATGGGATCTTCTTGATGGGGGTCACAACATTGCTCGCGTGCAAATGAAACGATTTTAATCATGGTTAAAAGAAGTCATAAAACTCCTAGTGCTCCTCTTGTTGCTCAATCGTGGCTCATTGCGTTATAGGTGCAGTCAATACCTGATTGTATGTGGCATTGCTATTATATGCATTATCGTTTTTTTATCGTTATTACATTATCGTTATTGTATACATTATCGTTTTGCATTCTTATTATATTCATTGCATAATCGTTTTGCGTTTTTTAGGTGATTTGATTGAGCTGGAAGATGCGATGGGCGAAAATTGTCTTCAAGTCGCCATGAAAATGGAACACAAATCTTGTGCTAGAACATTGTTTTTGTTTCAGGTAATTGTGTAATAGGACAATATATATAGGCTACTGCTCTTGATGCAATGCAAACTTTTGACGCTTGTTTTTAATGCTTGTTTTGGTGGTAAAGTGTAATGGTTGGAAAAGTGAATGCAGGAATTGTCCGTGGTTTAAACTGCGACGTTTTTGGGAGTTATTTCGGCTAGAAAAATAATCTAGCATTAGAAAAAAAAAGTTTGGAAATACTAGCCACTGTGTTCCAAAACCAGATATGCTAAGCGGATACTATAGCGTAAACTCTGTAAAATTTCTTTCTGAATTTGAAGATAGGCATCTCTTATGCGTAGGCTATACTAATCCGACCTCTTTGTTTTGATTTTAACTACCAGTCAGACATGCTAGAAGAGTTTAAGATTAGTAATTCATTTTCTGCTTGGGCATTCAATAATTGAGTTAATGCAGATGATTTGTTTCTATTGTTTGCTGTCACTTGCCGTATCAAATGTTGGAACCCTGTAAAGGGCTTAAAGTTAAATGCATTGTAGTAGCAAAATCAACTCTGTAGGGAGATTATCAAGTCGTGGTTACTTTTCAGTGGAGAAAGAGAGCGGTGCGAATGCCCAAGTATTCAGTGAGCAAAGAAATGGACTTAATGGCTCACCAAATCTACGATTCGTCTTCGCGGACCTGGCTTCGTGGAGCGCAGCAGCAGATCTATCACGGTACCATTCTCCCACCCCAGGTAATGTTTTTTTTTCTAGACGTGCTGCAGTTCTATTGTTTTGAAGAGTTTATCTACTTGCATTGAACACGGTTTCGACCATTCCGTTCTTATCAGTGCTATAATAAGTATAATATACGTTTATTTTTTGTGATTTCTAATTGTTCACAGTGCTTGAGATTTGAGTGAATGTACGGCAAGGCAAAAGTCACTGAGCCTTGCCAAGAGAAATAATTCAGCTGTTGCATATTTTTGTAGAAGTTTAAATATTTGCTGAACCCTCAACATTCTTAAAAACGTACAAGCCTATTATCTGAATATTGTAATGCCTTGTGTTGTAAAGCGCACTTATGGTCAATCTTTCAGAATATTATACTCCGATCTCGCGTCGGAGCTGAGGTTATCCGCACCACTCATATACTCCAGTTCAATTTTTTCTAGTACTATTGATATTGACCTAGTCCTAGACTTTTTTCTAAATTTTATGCCACTAACTACAGGTTGGAGGGCAATAATGGTTATGTTACTCTGGGCAAACCCGCTCTAGGCTCGTCTTATTTAATTACTCCAAAATAATAATTCGTACCTTTGCGGTGTTTAAAATAAAGGGTATTATTCTCTCGTTGTTTTTTTGTTTTACAGGAATTTCGAGGCACTGCTATTAATTCAAAGAGAAGTGATTATGCTCTGAAAACAAAAAGCAAAAGTTTGCCTGCTACAAACGAAAGTTCAAGGGGTAGCAGTAAGAATAACGGTGATCGTGCCCACAAGAAGTTAAACCAAAAAATTGCGAAAAAAGAAACTGGAAAACATCCCCAGAAGTGAGTGATCGCTGATAGTGGTTGACGTCACCGGTAAAAGTGGAATCGTTTTTTGAAAACTGCTATGCTAGTGTCATGTAGATACCATTATACAGGAAATGGTTTTTGCTCTACGAGGCGGATAAAAAATTCTTGCTATGCTACTTGGATCAAGTGCTCATAACCGTAGACGTTGCTTTTGTTTGCAAAAGCTTGGTAATAACAATATTTACTTGAATTGTGGATGTAACTTTACTTGTTACCGCATTAATTTGTTCAAATTTTTAGTCCATGCCTGGCATGATCTAGATTCTAGAGTGTTGTAACGCAAAGTCGGCCGGCCGTTGCACATATTTTTTCACACGTATTTTTTATATCTTGATCCTCGCTTCATACGCTGATGGGTATCACGAGTGTGCCTCGTTTATCTTCGCGACTTACCATAGCAAGTAGAGCTGCGATCGTAGAAACTACTGCAGCACATGGATGTCTTTTCGAATTTTTGGTATTAATCAGCTAAGTATCGAACCAGATCTGCCCAAATCCGCGAACGTGAAGACTGGCGTCGTTAAATTGCTTTGAGTGCTTCATCCAAAGTGACATCTTTGATCAAACTAACTACGTACATACGGTTTGAAAAATTTGATTGGTGTCAATTTGTTTTTTACGCAATTGTTTATGAGTTTATAGATCGGTTTGCAGCAACCAAGTTCCCAGGTGAGCTGCGGTCGTATAACATGGAATCAGTAACCCAACAGGGTTGTAGCTGCCGACATAATTATGAAATGTAATTTTTACCATGTTCGTATTTTAACTTGTGGTCTGTTAAGTCGTTGGTGGTCACTTATGCTAATGTATCTCAAGATTAGTGCTTACAGCAATTCCTGCGGAAACTTCTCATACGACGACGCAGTTGCGAAAGAAATCAACGCAGTTGCGATAAATTCGTCGTTGAAATGCGCTAAATTTGCCTCGTGTTATCACAGGTTGTTGAAAATCGTATATTTTAGGCATTTGTCAAACAATTTGCAACAAGTATCGTCTTCGCCCCAAGTTGGCAGAAATGTACGTGTCCCAAGCCTCACTGTGACTTATACTTCATGAAGATGCCGCTATGCTGTTGAAAGATTACGCTGATGTACCTAAAGTAGTATCTAGATTATTTTTAAGAAAATAGCCCTGCGTGTTTATAGAAGCTTTGCTGACAATTTTTGTGTTCAAGTAAAAGTATAATTTAAAATTTCGCTTAAAAATGGCGTTGAATTGTCAGTTTTGTCGTACATTTTTTGTTTAACGGTGCTTTTTTATTGCTTTTTATTTCAATGATATGGTTGCATTGCCAAGCATGATTTATACTTCACCGTTCAGTACATATTCACTAAAGTGTCATTTTTTTCATGTATTTAAGTTCCTTTCGAGACTATCAGCGTTCTCGACTTTTCTGTGTGATACTGTACTGTGTTTACAATACGTTAAACTAAATTTTTTTGTCGATAAATACTCAATTACACTTATTATTTAATAAATCGTTGCATATTCTTGATGCTTTTGCACTTACGTCGATTTTCGTATTGTAATTTTGCTGCAGCTATTGCGTATGAATTGCCAAATGTTGTAGTAATATTATGGTTAAACCATCTTTCTGTACTTGCACTTAAAGTTTTTCATGTTGTTTTTTGTATTCTTCAGCTTAGATGCTGTATTACTACCAGATTTTTGATATTGCTTTCTGTAAAATAAGAAAGCCCCAAAGAGGACCTTAATTTCTGAACTTTTGTTGAAGGAGTCGTTTCCTTGATCAGTGTGGACAAAAGCTTTCAGGATATGAAGTTTCTTTCTGGCTATCTTTAATTTCTGTGCTACTAACCAGCGGTTTCAATTAACTATTGTTGTAAAATGCTGTTACATGTTGTATTCTCTATCGGTATCCTTTGTATTGCAAAATGTGTTAACTATTATATCGCGTTTTGGAATGCACTGGTTAAATTTCTATTTTCTATTTTTAGATAGACAAACTGTACAATCTGGTAGTTGTAATCTGCGAAAAAGTAAATATGCTGAGAAGATGATGCGTTTATTATCCAACGCATTTTGCAGAATAGTTTGCCGTTATTTGCAGTAACTTTCTCAAAAGTTTTACGCTTTATAGCATCCATAGAAAGTATTTATTAAGTGGTCGCTAATTTGACAAGCACTGTGTTCTTTTTAGGTAGTAGCTTTAGGAATGAGTTAACTATGTATTAAATAGTAACCCTGTACTATGGATTTGGTTTACGTTTGATTATGAGTGATGTTAAACCATCCACGGAAGAAGACGATGTGTTTGGAGATTTGACATCTTTCAATGACGATACCAACAATCATGACGTAATCAATGACGTCACCGTTAACGAAAAAAGTCACAGAAGTTTGCGACCTCGGAAATCATGCGAGTCGTTTCTTCAAAGTGATATAGCTAAAAAGGTTGGTTTAGAAGCAATCATCAGTGATTGTAGTTATTTTCAAATTGTGGTTGAGTAATTTTTGAAATATTGGCGTGCTAAAAAATCAAATGATATTCGTATTCGATATCATTTGATATCGAATACGAATATCATTTGATATTCGCGATATTACCCCGAAGCGTCTAACGAGTGGTTGATCCATCTCCTTGGCGTGAGGCCTGGGCAACACTGCTCTAAGGAAACGTCGCAACGGTGGCGAGCCGTTGGCGAGACTGTGTCCGATTTGACCAGCCCCGGAATCGAACTCAGTCCTCTTCGCACCAATAGCAATGTTCTTTGCAACTGAGCTTACCGGCTGGTATATCGGCGTGTAGCTTGTCCAAAATGTTTTACTATATTACTGCGTTTATTTAATAATCGCGTAGTTAAGAAATAGTTGCACCCACCACAACTTTTAAAATTTTTTAGGACAAAAAAATATCTCTGTTGGAAATTTTTTTGATGTTAATTGCACTGTATAATAATTTTATGTGGTTAGGCATAGTAAAATCTGCTAGATCTGTTGTATGCCCACTTTTGATTTGGTTCTGTGAAACCAAATTATGAAGTAGATTGGTCGAAAGCTCGCATATGGCTACTGGTAGCTCGTGTTATTATTGCGTCAGAACAATTATTATTATTGATTACAATGTTAAAAGTTACAATGGTAAAACCAGTTTCATTTGTGCTGTTTGCGATCTTTGCTTTCTTGAGTCGGGAGTATTGGCTAGTTACACAAGTTCTACGTATGGCTGTGCGCGCCAGCATTTCTACTCTCTTGTCTTGTTAATGTGATATTGTATTTTAGATTCGCAATGTTTCCCGAAAAGTCCATCGCAGTGTGGATGACGAGATGTTTCTAGAGCAACACAAAGATGCTGTAAAGCTGGTGGAAAAAAGAAAACTAGCGTATACCAAGTCAAAAGAAAGAGCAAAAGAGGTGATAACCAATTTTTCGCCGTTGAATTTTTCAATTTTGGAATACCGTATTTTACGGACTATAACGCGCTCTTTAAATCTTATTTTTTCTCCTAAATTGATCGTGCGCCTAGTACATACCTGAGGGTGTGGTTTGTGTTTTATTGCCATTAGAACGTAGAGTTTTCTAAAAAATTTTCTAAAAAAACAACTAAAGCCTAATGATCCGTAAAGTACGGTAATTTGCTACTGAAAAAAAATTGTGGAGCGTGTGTGATCAGAGGTTTTATCATCACGAAGATAGTTAAAATCCACCGTTTTATGCCGTAAATAGCGAAAAAATTTTTTTCTATTTCCCTAAAGTAAGACACAAATACAAAAGTGTGCAGTTTGCGCTCTTCTAGTCTGCGGTCACCTAACATATGGATCTTACAAACGTTTCGAGCCAACTTCAAACTCGCCACCTTGTAGTTGCAACTTAAGTCCATACAACCTCTGTTAATTTAAAGTTGACAAAAAAAAATTATGTTAACAACGTGGTAGTGAGCTGAGCCAACTGATTCAAACAAAATGGAGAGATCAAAATGCACTGAATGTTATGGGATGTGACATTTCTTTCAAAAAGGTGATTAGATTGGTGGAGCACAAATATGTATAAAATAAATAACTGGGGTTATTTTCAATATAAAAATATATCAATATGAATAAAATAAATAACAAATTATTCTACTGAAAATTCAGCAGAATGAGAAAACTGCGAAATGAGCTTGCGCTCTTCGAGTCAGCAACCACCCGGGGAATATGTCAAATGCGATCGGCTCCAGCCGTGAGTCGAACCCGTCACGTTAGATCTGTAACCTGCGCCGATACCGCTAGGCCATGTCGCTGACAATATGCTTTTTTATGCAGTTAGTCGATGACGATGTTGTCCTCCGAGCAAAAGTTGGTCAGCTTGCACAGCTTCTTTCTGTCAGCAAACATGCTATCATTTACACTGGAGCTGGCATCAGCACTTCTGCAAACATCCCGGATTACAGAGGAGTTGACGGGGTGTGGACGAAGATCAGCCAAGGACATGATATCAAAATAGGTAAGATTCACTCATCTCACTGCCAGGTAGTAGTAAATTTATGCTTTAATGCTTAGGTGTTTAAGGTGGCACTGGCTAAAGTGAGAGGTCAGGCTTCATCATAAAATGTGGTGAAGACGACCAGAACTTAGATACTCATACGTCTGTCTTTCGGTGAGACGCATGCTCTTCTTGCAAGTCTTTCGTTAGGCTTGGCTACCACGGCGGGTAGACTGCATGGTCCCACTGGAGATTTACTTCATATTTTTCCAGTGTGCTGCGGATGTGTAACAAGATCGCGTTGCCTGCCAACTCCCTGACACTCTAGAATGGAGGAATTGGAGTGATCTCGTGTAGGTGCGTTTCCCTGCGGCGCTAGTAAACTCACCGGCTTGTTCTTCACACTGTCCCTTTGACATCAAACGTTGATTTATGGACGCTGATACTATAAATGTTAATTGTGTTACAAAAATTCGCGACCAGGCTGCTGAATGACTTGTGGCATTACGTTTGTTTATATTCTAGCTTATAATTTGGTGTTTTGACGAAATGCCTCGGTTGGATTCGTAGCTCTCCCTGAGATTTCAGTTGTTTGCGATTTGGCGAATCTGTAATAGTTTGTACGTTTAAAAAGAAGACACACCTGCTTGTTCACACTTTAGTAACATAAATGCAATATGTAGGTTGCCTTTGTTTTGACGCAGTAATACCGTTCTAATCAGGAAAAAAAGTATGAAAAAAATCAAGTTGTGCACTTAGTTTTAAGTTTGAGTCCACTGTAAATGTTAACTTCAAAAGAATTTTTGTCTTGGCTCAACTGACTTTAATGTATGATTTTATTTAGGTCAAAATCCTACCAGTGCAATGCCCACTTTCACACACATGGCTATCAGTACACTGGTGGCTAAGAATGTAGTGAAATATGTTACTTCACAGAATTGTGATGGACTTCATGTTCGAAGTGGGGTAATGGCTGATCGTCTATCCGAATTACATGGAAATATGTATGCCGAGGTATGGATGGTTGGATCAGAGTAGTCAACGGGCCGAAGATGTTGAGCTCGACCCGAACCCGATTTTTCAAGCTCGAACTCGAGTCCTAATTTATCAGCCAGTCTGAGCCCGGTTAAACCCGAAATCGAAAACATCAGAAACTTTTGAAGAAATTTTAGTGAAAAAGAAATGAGTTTTACCCATCCACAGTCACACCAGTTACAACCAGCAATATTTATACAAGGTGTTCTCTTTGCTTTATTCCATCAATCGCAAAAACCCTATCACTCACTGAAAATCTCGATTTTGCTCCTGCGTCCGGCCCGATTGAAGCCCGACAATTTTTCAAAATCCGAGCCCAGCCCGAGCCCAATTGACAACTCTGGGTTGGATACTGATCAAATTATTGGTCAATTTCGACTTGCCTAGCGTATTATTACGTATCTACCATGGCTCTTTTGTACTTAAGTGACGTAACGCTGAAGTTTCGATCCTCGTATAAAACTTCAGTATGTTTGGAAATTGCCGTCGATTGATTCGTTACTTTCTGTTAATGAAACCGACCCCTAATTGCTGTTTGAAAAAAGTAACATAACTCTCTATCGCCCTGTTATGGAATCGGACTTGGATAAGCGACTTGCAGATTGCATATTTATGCCTTTACATCTGATTGGTCTGATCCACAGTACAAGATTATCGAGATTTGATTTTTTTTTGAACTGCTGCTATTTCTGAGAGTTTTACCTAAACAGCAATAACCATTATCCAGTTACCCCGTACTTTCATCAATAAGCTGTTGCTGAATATCTTGTCAACTTGCGGATATATAGGGTTTGGAACGTAATTGGTGGTTGTATTTAGATATGCCATGCATGCGGCAAGCCATTCTATCGTGTATTTGACGTCACTGAAAAGACAAGGTTACGCCGTCACGCAACCCAGCGTTATTGCGACGTATGTGGAGCGCAGTTGAAAGATACAATCGTTCATTTCGGAGAACTGAGTGATTCAAGGTAGGTAGGCTTGTAAAGTATTGCATACATTAGTTGAGTTACATTGCGGCGACATTAAACGATAAGCAATGCACAAGGTGGTGTATTTAAACTTTTTCGTTGCTCTGGTGTTGTTCTTTGTTTCTTGTCTCTACGCTTGACAGTTTGGCTATAAAACTGGTTTCGCCTTCCAGTATAGAAAGCGAAGTCCCTCTATTATACGCCCAAGCCTCGGAAAGTCCATCATTGCAACGCTAAGTTGGTTACTCAACCTAGTAGCGCACAGAGTCGTAGTGATTGCAATACGCGCGATGGTGATAGCTAAAGCCGTGCGGGCGATCTCGGTAGAAATTTCAGTCGTGTATTTTAAAGAATGAAATTTTCAGTATACTCGCGGTATTACGCGTGTGACGAGTTGCGGGGACCATCTCCGCGATTTAGCGCTTGGGCAACACAGCTCCGAAGAAACGCTTTGATCGGCACGGGAGTCCAACCCTTGACCTCCAGCGCTGATGGCGGTGTGTTTAACAAGCGAGCTAACCGGCCGATTTCAACCGAGCATGTTTTGCATGTAATTACGTTTCAGATGGCCACATAATTGGACAGCCGCCGAACAACACGCTGAATTATGCGACTTGATCATATGCCTTGGGTCAAGTCTCAAAGTCCTGCGATCTTACAAAAAACTGTGGTTAACTGACAGGTGAGGAGCAATGAAGAAGACCGTAGCTAATTACAAAAATGATGTCCTTGCATAAGATGCTTTTCTGCGCGGACAAATTTTCCACTGGCAGTAAGGTAAAGAAATAACGTCCAATCGTGCTTTGAATTCGACTTGCGTATAACTCGCTGTTGCTTTCGAATGGATATAAAAATGAATGAATGCAGTTGTGTAAGGATTTTACTGTAACATAACAGATGTGTGGAAATGTCCAGACGTGCGCTTTTCGTTTAAATGAGGTTATTTTCAAATTGTATTGACCAGAAAATTCAGCAGATCGAAAAGACTGCGAAATGAGTTAGCGCTCTGCAAGTCAGCAGCCACCCGGTATATATGTCAAATGCGATCGGATGCAGCCGCGAATCGAACCCGTCACGTAGGATCTGTCACTTGCGCACGATACTGCTAGGCCATGTCTCCGATTTGAAAATAAACTTTGTAAGTATTTTTTCCATTGCTTTTAGGAAGAAGAGTTTGCGCCCTAATCTTTGCATTGTTAATATCCAATGGACACCAAAAGATTCCCAAGCTCAACTTAAGATAAATGGTAAGTAGTTGCAGCGTTGTTTTGGTGTTGTGGCGTCTTGATCACGAACAAACGGCGAAGGCGTAGCAGCGCTGTAAAATAAGCCGAAATGTACCGAATAGTTGAAGAGCTTCTTTCAAAATCACACGTTGTGAGATGTATGCATGGTGTTATTGGCAGCAAACTGTGGTGAAGAATGTTTCTGCTGTAGTACTGTGTAAAGTATGACTATATGATTGGCGTCCATGTTACTTATCCAGTCAAAGTATTGAAAAACGTTTGAGGAATACTCTTATGTGTGCAGGCAGAACTGATGAAGTAATGAGACTTCTCATGGACTATCTTTGTGTTGATGTCCCAGATTATAAGAGGTAAGTTTAAAATTATGGTGTAGTCGTTATAATATAGGAAATGTCAGAAAGTATCACGCGAAACCCAAGTTTTTCATCTTCAGGGCGATTGAAATGATCAAGAGACTACCCCTGCTTCTCTTGATGAGTAAATGTTATTTTTTGTCCACAATAACTCAGTTTGTTGGACGCCAAATATCATGCCATCGCCTTAAAGGGGAATGAAGTGTAAGATTATTTTTTTACTGAAAGTGTTCAAATTCAAAACTGACTGTGAAAGTTTTTTTAATGTATTTAGTTAACCAAAATAGGAGTTGGGAGTTTAAGGTGGTGACGTATTAAGGTTTGATTTACGCATTGAGGCGTACAAGAGTTACAGCTGCAATGTTTGTCAACCAAATTGGCGATGGCTGATCAAAGGTCAAACGTATTTACTCAAGCTTTGGTGCATTATCACTGAAGAGAAAAGTATTTGACCATTGATCAGTCAAAGCAAATTTGGTGGACGAACATTGCAGTTGCAACTTCTGCACGCTTCATTGCGTAAATAATACGTTAGTACGTCATCCTCAACTTCAAACGCTTGTTTTCGCTTAACTAATTACATTTAAAAAGTGTTGCTGTTAGTTTTGAATTCGTATTTTCGTACATCTTTGCTGTAAAGATAGTTTTACTCATCAGTTTTTCTTGAATATATCGGCTAAGAGCGACCGCAAGACAGCCCAAAAGTTGGGTTTTGTTTCCTGTGGAGTCGTAAAGACTGTGATAGTATTTGTAAGTATTCGGTCTGGTGTTCGACGCCAGTGTGAAAAGTGAAGTGTAGTAATTTGCAAGTTTTTAAAAGACGTGCATTGCTACGCAGTTTCATTCTTTGTGTGGAATTTGACTGCTGTGGCTGATTGCAATAGACACCGATATCTCGGCTTCCTGCCGACTCGGAAGAGCGTAAATTCACCCGGTGATCTGTTCCATCGCTCTGCAGCTTAGTTTTCAATTTGCTGATGTTCCTGGATGGTCACTTTTTATATAACTGAGGTTGTTTTCAAATTAAGTTGAACTGAAAATTCAGCAGTAATTGCGAAGTGAGCTTGCGCTCTTCGAGTCGGTAGCCACCCGGTAAATATGTCAAATCGACTCCAGCCGCGAATCGAACCCGTCACGTAGGATCTGTGACTTCCGTGCGGTACTCTAGGTTTCGTCGCTGACTTAAGTAGGGACGAAATTGGTGGTTGTATCGCCGCCGCAAAAACACCACTGGTGATACTTAGTAGCGAAGCCTTTTTTTGATTTTCAGAAATGAAGATCCATTGTTTGAAATATCCACTCCTTTGAAGACAAGCGAACGAGACAGTTATTGTACAAGCTGTGTTCCGATTCCTCACACCTTCAGATCAAAATTTTCCTTTGAACACGCTCGCTTTGAAAAAAAGGTGTCAGCTGATAATCCAAAGACAGTTTTTTCCGCATCGCAAGATTTCTTAGATTGTAGCCACGGGCTTCGAGATAGCTTTGATGCAACTTCACCAGAAAATAACGGCATTTTGGAAGCTAGTGAAGTAAAAATCGAAGAATCTCGAGAATGTTGCTCTAAAGATCCTTCTTTACTTGATCAAACGCCAATTACCAATAAAGATATCCCTGCTTGGTTTGGCAAAGGTTGTCGAAAAACATTGAAGAAAAAAGGAAAAATTAAACGACGTCGACAAACCAGTTGAATTAGGTTTCCCGATTACAAACGACTTTACTCGTTTTTCACAGTTTTCCACGTAGATGAAGTATTTGTAAGACATTTGCCCTGTTTTCATATTCAGTTTAGGTGTACCAAAAGCCATCGGGCTTTCTGCATCATAAATCAAATTTTTGATGTCTTAATTGATGATAGTGAAATCAAAAATTTAATTGTGACACAGAATGCCCGTAGGCTTTAACCCACTCAAACTTGGTAGAGTGGGCATGTGGACAATAGACTGGATAAATAGATCTAAGACCGGTACTTAGTTGGGTGCAGACTGCAAAGTGTTTGAACTTTTTACACGTTGCAAGCGAAACCGTAAGATTTGGGTTGATATTAACGAGCTAACAAATTATTGACTCTTTAGCTGCAAGCTAGATACTTAAACAACAATTTGCGACTGTGACCCAGTTGTCTGTAGTGTTGAGCCATATGACTCCCTCTTCCTCCAATTAATTCTGGGGTCCTGAAGCCAACTATGGAATTGTTTTTTTTTTGGGGGGGGGGATAGTCTTTGATAGTGCACTGGGTCAGTAGGTTGGTTATCTTGTAGCTAGCTATATTGAGACCGATATTGGCTTTTTTACCGGCTATTAGAAATGCTCTCTGATGAATATTGAGCTTTATGGTTTGTTTTGCAGTACTCAATTACTTTATGCTGTGTACTAATTATTATACTCTATAGCTACTAATTAAGCTGTGCAATGTTTTCTACTTTGTATCTCAGGTAATTTCTTCAACTACAGTTGTTTACATCAATACTGATACATATACTAAAACGGTAAGGAAACTAACACGGCAGAATGCAGATGCGAGTTTTTTTTTCATTTTGGACGTTTAGTCAGTCGGTTTATCTGTGATCGTCAAAGTTTTAGATTTTGTTGGACCTACATTGTCTAAACCAGAGGTTTTTAACTTTTTAGGGGCTGCGTACCCCAGAGACACTTCAGTAAAACTATAAACCTCTTCAAAAAACTTGTAACGACCAATATTGAATAGTTGCAGTGTTGCACACGTTTGTCTTTATACCGTATGAGGATTTTAGTTTGCAGGACCCTTTGGGGTTAAGAGCCTCTGATTAAGAGCCTCTGGTCTAAATTAACTTCTAAAATCTTAAATTATAATTTCTTGTAACTGTACGTTTTGAGGTCATAGATTCAGCTGTTGTTTTCAGCAGTATTTGCAAGGCTTACTGTCTTGTGTAATTTCGTTATTGTTTTCTGCTTAGTCATTTTAGCTTGTGATTTTTATTGGGCTACTGTGTAGTCCTGTATTTAACGGTGCGCTGTATAATATTATAATCTCTACGCAACTAATGTGTGCAGATATCTACACACTGTGAACACTTTGTACCGACTTCAAATTAAAAGCAGACTTGATAATCACATGATTAGTTGACACACGGGTGTGACTAACTGACAAATCGAAGCTGTTAGTCTTTTTCATTGATTTTTTAAGAGAGTGCTGTTTGCAGCTGTGTATTTTTAAGCTGCAATTTTTATGGAGTTAAATTTCACTGTGTGGATGAGACCTTATCAGTTTGTCTGTTAAAGAAATGTTTATTGATTGGCCGCACTCTTTTGAGTATTTTTCTCTTGCCATTTTCATGTGTAGTTAAGATATAGCCAGCATCTCGAATCTCACTTTGTATTTTGATTTTCAGTATGTGTTCTGACGCTACACTTGTGTATAAGTTGGTGTTTCGTGTTTATAAGTTGATGTTTCGTGTTAACGTTTTTATGCTTTTTTCGTTACATCAATATCATGTACCGTAAACCGGGGCTACTTTGAACGATTTTGGAGTTTGAAATAATGTACATTTGTTGTTTCTAAACCAGTTTTCATTTAAGTTGTTCAAATATAGGGGGAATGAGTAGTTCTTTAAATATCACAGTCGTCACTCAGTGTTGGTCTCCAACTTGACCGTTATTTTTTAAATTGTCGGTGTTCAAAGTAACCCCGCTGTCGAGGTTACTTTGAACAAAGATGTTTTCTTAATTCTTGTTTAAAATTGAGTCTATATGAGGTTGCTTTGAACATATTTTCGAGTTTTAAAAAAACTTATCGACACCAGTACTACTCTAGTACCGCAGTATATTGACATTAGACAGCACATAGCAACAAAAAGAACATGTTTACATGAACTACCAAATCAGGGTTTAATGAAGTTTACGGAAGTTACAGACAAATAGAGAAAAATAGTTCAAAACATTTAACTTTACCGGCGTTGTATAATTACATTCCCCACATACTCTCTAAATCTGGAAACCGGAAAAAATTTCGGTTGTTTAAAGGAATAGTTGTGGGTCGTAGTTGAACAATATCATCCCAATCATACAGCATTTCATCTTTGAGTTGGGGAAATTTTCATATGGATCGCTTGCATTTTGTCAATGTAGACACCACTGCTCCTTCGCTCTCAATCTTTGTCACTTTTCCAGGAAACTTCTGGCCTTCATATTGAACAATTACAAATTCGCCCTCTTTTGCAATATCTACTATATTAGACCCATCTGCTTCAACATCAATATCTGAACTCGATTCATCCTTTGAGGAAGCACCGTCTTCCATGCTTTCCTCTTCATCTCTTTCATCATTTTCCGATTCATTTTCACTATCTATTGCAGCATTTGAAGTTTTCGACGTACCTGCGATAAAAAAAATTAATTTAGAGCTACAAATTTTTTTCAAAAGCCTACCTTTAACTCAAAAAACTGAGTTTCATGAAAATAGGAAAGTTTTACGTAAAAAACTTTTCACTCACCTTCTTCGGCTGTTGATGCGTCATCACATGTGATGCTTTTCCCAAGAGCAATATTGATCTTCTTTCTTCGTTTTTTTTGTTGTTTCTTCATCCACTCCTCTCATCATTTTAAGCACTCCAAGAACTGCATCAGACACTCTGCTATCCGTGCTGGTTGAGGAATTGGTATCGTCGTTATGTTTTAAACTGTAATCTGGAAGCCGTTCCAACACCTTTTGAGGATTGAAAGGATAAATACTACATTTTTTAAATCCATTTTGTAAGTTCTCAGCTTTATTAATAAGACTATTGTTAAGCTTTCGTAATAATCCAGCAAAGGCGTTCTTACTTAGACTCCTACTAGCCTTTCTTACACAAGCCTTCCACTCATCCAAAATGCCTCTCCATTTCTTTTTGAATGGCCCGTAGAATACCACGTCAAGTGGCTGTAACAAATGCGTGGAGTTGGGAGTAAGACAAACAAAAGCAATATTGTTTTCCGAAGCAAGAGATAACACCTCCTCAGTAAAGTGGCGGCTTAAGTTATCTCCGATGAGTAATTTTCTTCCAGAGAGCTTTTTTGCTTGAAGGAATAGACTTTCAAACCAGTCGCTGAAACAGCACGCATCAAACCAACCACTTCGAGTTCTGTTGAAGCGAGTTCCGGGCGGTGCTCCCTCTGTCCACGTTGACCATAGGTGTTCCGATTTATATACGACATAACATGGCAACAAATCCCCTGTTGCTGACCCACAATACATAATCGATATGGACGCTTTTGTGTTATCTTTGATGCGTTCAGCATATTTAGTGCCACGCTTAAAGATACATTTTTAACTCCCGGATTATCGCTTAGGTTCGTTTCATCGTAGTTAAATAAATTTGAAGGTGGTATCTCCTCGCCATCTTTTAGAGTTTGTTCCAAATTGTTGAAGTATGCGCTAACTGTTTTGGCGCTTACGCAAGTTCTAGCCCTTTTGATGTTTTGGCAAGTTCTTGCCGCCTGTTCCGATTTGTGTCTTCTCGGGAAAGAACCAGCCCATTCAGCAGAAGGTAAGTTGTTACGAAACTGCTTTACTATTCGGCCTTTTGAATTTAAGTATGTCTGAGCGAGAACTCTCAAGTCAAGCATATCAAAAGGAAAGCCCCACAGTGCAACCGATTTTATATGTGAGACAAACGATGCTTCCTCACATTCTGTGAACGCCGCAGGATGGCCAGCTTTACCACTATGCTTGTCGTTTATTTTGTTACTGAGAGTGCCCAAAGGTATTTTATAAACAGAGCTCGCCTTTCTAAGAGTTATTTTTTTACATTTTCCTTTACAGCTTCATTCAAAGTTTGTTCACTGTACGATTTATAACTTCTTGCTTCAGTGATCGTTTGTGAACTAGAGGCATCGTTATCTAGAAAAAAACATAGAAGAAGCCAAGACAAAAAACAGCATATTCCATTTTGGGGATACTTTAAACACTGTTCAAAGTATCCCCAAAACACAGTTTAAGTAAGTACCATCAAGCACAGGCGCTAAGATTTCCAACATTCTCTCAAAGTAGCTCATTGCAAATATTGTTTTAACTTACAATTGATATACTCAGTAAACAGTCAAAAGATCATGACCATAAGTTAGAAAACTGTTCAAATACACTATAAAGTTATCTTACCTCGCAAAAGTTGTTTTTTTCTGCAAAATTCAGAATGCTTATTCAAAAAAACTCAAAGCAGTAATCTTTAACCTTTTTCCAACAATAGAGCTTTGCATTAATACTCTATATTACAAAAAATCAATTTGCTAAAAACTAAATAAGAAAAGTAATGTTTTTAAGTTGACAAAAGATGAACAAATTGAGTATTAAAAATATGTACAAAGTTACTCTGGCGTTCAAAGAAACCCCGGTTTACGGTATATTATATATTCGCGTTATTATGCCGAAGCGTGTAACGAGAGGCGGGGCCCATCTCCGCGGCTTTTCGTTATTGCTGTTTTCGTTTTCGTTATTGCTGTAAAAGGCTCGCTTGCTACAATACTATGCAAATACTGTCAGTTGCAGGTTTAAGTGTGGACTTGTATTTACTGTACTATATAAACGAGTATTTAAGAGCACTTGCCTTGTGATCCGCCGATATTCGGTCGAGTTGACTTCTAGATACATCGTGAACTTGTCAGTAGCACATAGCAGGGACAAATAAGTTACAGTTTGTTTTTCAGGGAAGACTAACAATCGAATAAATGCTTACATTACAGTTTTGAGCGTCTATGACTATTGAAGTAGGCCTAATAATGTATTAATATGCAGGGCTAAAAATTTAAGGAAGATTTGAGCTGCTTTGGGCTCGTCAATGTACAAGACCGGTGGATTATAACGTAAATTTTTAATAGCAAAGCTGAAGCTTGGTTGCAAAGGAAAGGTATCTAGTTTCAGGGAAATACTTATAGTTTCAGAAAAATGCTTATTTTCAAAAAATAAATTGATATTTCAGGTCCAGCCTGAAAGGTTTGATTTCGATAATACGACTTTGAGCTGTAGCAGCATACAATCAGCAAGCCAGCATGTTTTTTTTTTAATAAACGTTATCTATAAATTAAACTAAATCATGAAATTGAGGTTAGTGAAAATACACGTTTGGATAGAATGAAGGGGCTGCTGTTCGCCCACTTAAATGTTCCTTACTTCCCTTTTACCGCTAAGTGTCGTTGCTGAGACATATTGCCCTAATAATTTGGGACTGCCATGGACATCAAGTTAACCGAAAGTGGTTTGGCAATTACAGTAGGATATTGGATTCCCGGACCATTGGTTCTGAACGTTTGCCCACTGGATAATAATTACTAAAAGCATAAAACTACGGGGTTAATGTACCGATGCTTATTATTATTCACCAGATAGCCAAAAAACCTGAAATTTTGAAACCTTGAAAAACATAATTTTCGGTTTGTAAGAAGGTTTCGAACTTGTATAGCTGGACATCTAAATTTTCTTAACACACTAATATTGTCGCTTTCACGATGAAAGTAAACATTGTCGCAAACTGTATGTTTATCAGACTGCCATCAAAATGAATTTTAGGCTAGTGACATGAGCTGTATGACCAATAGGAAAACTCTCGCGAGTATTTCAAAAAGTCTTATTCTTGCTAAATGGCTGTTGCATCGGTGTAAGCAAACAAAAGCAGCTACGTTAAGGGAAAGAGCTTTTCTAGCCATTCGTCGTGAAGAGTATAAGTAAAGTTCAGCCATTATCGTGGGGTTAAAAGCCTTACGCACGCTGTGGTAGGCCTACTTTAATTTCAGTGGTTCTGGTCCTAGGCCCTAATAGTAAAAGCTCAGTAAAAAAAATTGAAGAAGTGCAGATCTAGAATTAACCAATACTTCATATCTGGTGAGTAATGGACACACGTAGAACAATCTGTGCATTCAGTAGGCTGTATTTATTCAAAATGGCGTTGGTCGGAAAATGCGGGGTGAGAAGGTTTCACACCGACAAAATAATCGCCGTATTGATAATCGGCAAGTAATGTCTTCGCTCTTTTGAATTTCAGTTCAAAAGTAACTAGGTAAAAAGAAATCTATTTTGATGACCCGTCTTCAAACAGTCTCAAATGTCGATAATGAGGAGCAAAAAGAAAAGCGACAAAAGATGTCGGTTTCACAAACACAACGAGTTTTGTTTTACTACAATGAGAAAGTAACTCAATACGAAATCTGTATAAACCTTATGTACGTAGTAGCTGGCCAAAAAAAAAGAGTTGTTTAATAATTAGCTATGGAGGCAACAAGCTTGTTGTTTACACAACACAAGTATTTCACCAATACGCAATTTAAGCTTAACAACTGTTGTTAAGCTCTTGGTTATCGGTGCGTGAGGTCTCGGGTTCGACCCCCGGGCCGGTCAAATCAGACACAGTGTTGCCAACGGCTTTTGTTTTACAGCTTGACCAACCTTTGTTTTACAGCTTGAACATTTGTTTTACAGCTTGAACATTTGTTTTACAGCTTGACCAACCTATAAGAAGAGATTTTACGTAGAACATTTGAAATAACGTCGTCGATCAAAACAATGGAAATGAGAAAACTAATTCGATAAAAAAATAAGGTATTTATGCCGACTCAAAGGTTTTCTATTTTTTGGAACCTGTGATATCAAGTCATTAACTAAAAATAGCCCCCCCCCAAGAAAAAATGTATTTGTTATCATTTAAGCCTACATCGTCCCCTAGTTCAATACCAAAGCATAAATTAGTCTGCTGCACCTTGAAGAAAGCCATCTAAATCCTATTTTGAATAAACCACCCTTTCTGCTGGTCACACTTGACTTTAACGCAAATAGAGAAGGGCCGCAACTAATGAATTAATCGGTTCGCAACAAAAACAGTAATGAAATTTAGACTACCAGGCATTTTAATCCATTTACAGAAACGAGTCTTTATTACTGATGCTGTACATATTTGCTCAACTGCAACCGCGCATTTTTCCGAGCAACAAGGTGCAGCGACCGAGCATTTTTTAAAAGTTGTGTTTATTTTTTAATTCCTGCACGTTTCAACGTACATCGTTTTGTCGCTGTAACCTGTTTTTCGGCCATTGTTTTTGTTCCTTGTTTTTGTTTGGTGTTTTTCTGGCCTCAAAATAAACTACTACTACTACTAACTGCGTCTTCGTCATTGCATCTCGTACCCTCAAGGGATGCGAGTAGCGGTTGAGGGGTGCAAAATACTGGAGAGTGTATTTGTTTATTTGTATTTAGTTGCGCATTTATCCTCCTATCACGAGAAAGCGATGAAAGCGCTATAACGAGCTCGCTCAGGAGTTGTAGGCCATCCGTCTGCCACGCCAAGATGGAGTAATCCCGTTAAGTGCTTTTCCGAATGGCACAACAAGTAAACTTGCCGGCTTGCGCTCCACACTGTCCCTTTAATGCTAAGCTTCAAACAGTTAAGCTGTGAATACCAATTTTAAAGTCATTAGTTTGACCCGGATCAGAATCAAACAAGAGTCTACAGCTCCAGAGGCGGACGCTTTTACCGCTTGGCCATCGGAACTGAAAGTCTAAAAACGAATAATATGTAAACATTACCCTAAATCATAGTGTAGGCATTGGTAGTTCATAACGCCCTAAGGGTATGAAGGAGCGCCATTGCATGAAGTTTCACTTGGGAGCTGAAGCAAATCTCTCGATAGCTGCGGCATTAAAAACGAAAAAGGCAAAGCGTGAAGAACTTAACGTTTTGTGAATCGGAACAATGAAAGCTTTGCGCTTTTAAAAAATCATGTTTTTTCGTCTGATGAATAGGGTCAAAGAATCAAGCCGACGCGATGAAACCTAAAAAACATGAAATTGAGCCTGGAATAACATTCCTGCCTCTTCTCAACCATTTTTGCTCGCTCGTCATCAAACTAAATACAAAAGCAACTCCGCCAATAACATGGAAGGTTGTCGGTTGAAAATGAAATTCTAGAATTCTTCTGCCTGACCGTTGTCAATCTTGTAAACCGCCCAATCTACACCTTCATCTCCAATTGTTAAAACTCATGTCGTTTTCCGAATAAAAGTTAACTACGAGTAATTTACACGAAGTAACACTATGTTGTAGCAGGGAAAGCGCTTATCCTGAACATGTAAAACACTGCAAAAAAGCTACTGATTTATGTAAAACCTGTTCAGTTAATGTAGTAATTCTGTGCTCTTGAAACAATTGTAAAACATGTGTTCAACATTTTCGAAACCGAATATCAAAAAAGTTGTAAATTTTGCTTTGTTTTCCATTTAAATTCTGTTCTTATTTGTTTATTTTATTATGTGCAAATCTTGAGCTTTGCTTTCTTATTACCAGGGCCATTTTTTTTTGACCTAAAAAAATACATTTTTGACTTTATTTTAGTAAAATTTTCACTTTATTTTAACTTAACCGCTTCCGCGTATTATTTATGTCTTGTTGCACTTTATAAATTAAATATGTTTTATAATCTGAAATTTACATAAGTTTTTAAAGAAAAAGGTAGCCTACTTCGAACATTTTCTCAATTACTCAGTGTTGAAGCTAATGCAACCAAGCGACGCATGACGTTAAAACCTGGGATAACGAGCCATTGTGTGTACCGGTATCGATTAGTGTGTAATACAAAAATTGCGTTGCTATCGCAACTGTATTGTACACTAACAGTATGTCTATGATTTTTTTAACGAAATCCACGCAGTATAATTACAAGGACGTTTTATTGTAATACAGCATCATATATTTTTTTACGTTCTTAACATCAAAATTTCTGTCTTTTCTCAGTAATTTATTGAGCATAGAAAACGACCTCTCAACAGCAGCAGAGATTGGCTGGGTTTTTTGCAATAGTGCGTAGCTTGTTGGGTCAATTGTCAAGTTGGTACAGTTTATTATTGTTTCTAAATCAGAATTGGATAGTCGTTTGTTAATGTAGTCTTTAATTGCGCAAGGATCATCATCGAATTGCATATTCTTTAGCAGTCCGTATGCTTTGGTTATTGTGCAGGCACTTCCTTCTAAGAACTCTACGTTGGCTGCTAGAGTCCGGTAATGATTTATTTTAACCAAGTCCGACACTAAACCTTCCACATTGATAGCGTCTTTTGCTCTGCTGACTAAGAGGCCTGCATTTTGACAATGGTACGAACAGCTGGAAGGTTCTCACTATAATATAAGGCAGCTCTAAGCCAAGTTGCCAATCTTGTAATTACAGGGTCAGGAGGAGATGACAGACCAGCATTATGAAAATCTTTCTTGCGATCTTTGTTTTTGATTGTTACTGCCTTGATCGTTGCTATTACTTCATCAATATTTTTAAAATGAGCACGCACACGCATAGCACAGTTATGTAGTAAGTGCGCAACGCAGGTGACATGCATCAAAGAAGGATATAATTCCTTTAATGTCTTTCCAGCCGAAGACATGTACCGAGCAGCATCAGTCAAGAACAATGAAAATTCTCGCGTTTTATTTCGAGTTGTCGCAATATGTCATCCACAGTGTGTAGAATAATACTGCTATTAACATTGCGACCGCTGTCAAGTGGATGGCAATTAACGAGGAATGTCTGATTTGGAGCATCTAAGCTACCCACTAGCACACTAATATACTTTTGTTTAGCAACCTCTGCTTCATCCACAATCAAAAAAAATTTTTTGTCACGAAGTAATTCTTGAATTTGTTCCTCTTTTTGGGATACCAATTTAGCAACACATGCCCGGGCTGCAGTCTTCGAAGGCAATACTTTTCCCATTTTAGCAAACAGAGACTTTAAAGAAGAATGGTTCAGTTTATGAAGTAGGATATCTGCAGCTAAGAATGAAGAAACAACCTGTTCCTTGAAGTTTACTTGATCGAAATGTAAAAAGGTTTGCTTACTTCGAGATTTGCTCTTTGTCTCCAATTTTCCTTGGTGTTGCTTACTTTTTCGGTGGCTTTCCACAAAAAACTTTTTGTCGCATTTGACTAACACGTCGCAAAGGTTGCATTGCAAGTCGCCGGCAGGAGTTGCCGAAAACTCATCCGGATATTCCTGGCAAGTTTGCCTAACTTTCGCTATAGAAGATTTGGCTTGTTTTGGCATTCTTTACTTTGCAAGCTCCAACTTAAAAGACCACGTGTAAAGAGCGCAAGGCTTTTATAGGATTAGATTAATTGTCTAACAATTATGTATTTATGCATCAACATTGACGTTTCATGCATAATAAGTGCTATTTCCTTCTCTACTACCGCACGCATTATTGTGACGATAGTGCAAATATTGCAACTATTTCAAAAGTTTAAAATCAAATAAAACTGCGCATAAAATTTCAATAGCAGCTCAAAAATTCAAAAAAATATTTAAAAAATATGAATTTGTTCGTTTTTATAAGGAAATTTTTGATAAAGACATTTTGACAAATTTTGACTTTATGCACAATTTTGACTTAAAAAATCTACCAAAACAGACTCCTGAACACCTGAAACGAACGTTAGTACACATTTGATCATGTAACCAGGTCCTGAAAAAATTTTGACTTTATTGACTTTAGCGGGCCCTACTTATTTCTTTAAGTGAAAACTTTAACATTTTCTCATTTTTCAGTTTAATTATTGCTAGCAATAACCTTTTAAGCATTTTTAATTTCCAAACAAAGCTTTAACAAAACGTGATATTTGTATCAAAATAAGTCAGTGCTTGCTTTCTCTTATTGTTTTCCTCGCTAAATGCTGCATATTAAGGTGCAGCGAGCTGCTTTTGATGAAGTTAAGTGACTGCAATTTATGTCTATGGCCAAAGTCACTTAAAAAGCGAAATTGGAAAAATCTTGATTGATAAAAAATTATGGTTACACTGATCACGTTTTCGTCGTTATTTGCAAGAATGTTTTTGCATAAAAGTTTCAAGTGTTTTTCTGCCGCGTGAGGTCGCTATTATTTTACTTCAAAGCTTTTCTTCCAAGTTGACCAAACAGATGCACACAGAGTGGGCCGAGTGGTTGGCGCATTGAGCAACGAAACTGACTTCGCAAGTTCGACGCTCAACTAGGTCATTTTCTATGCTGCACGTGTGCTTATTATATGAAAGCTTGGAAAAAAGAATAGTTGACGTAACAGATGAAAATTACAGGTTTTGCTACAACCCCACGTGATGCTTTCAAATGCTGAGTGATATCTCCAACTCCATTGCTTTTCAAATTTTCGTGCGGAGATACAGTCTATTTTTTTATGTAAAATTTTGACGCTAGAATTTTACGTCTCTGCCAAAAATTTTACATTTTTATGTTGGCAGAACTTTCCCGAAAAGTCAAATTTGTCATTAGAACACTTTAAAATGAAATTGAAGTGATAAAACGAATTTAAAACATAGCTTAAAACCAAAATTAAAAATGATTAATTGGACTGAAAATGCTGAAAGAAAAAAATGATTTAAATTCAGCTTTCATCATTAGCAATGTATACTGACTACACTGTAATTGGGAGGAATAAACACTGTTTGGAGTGAAACATATTGAGTTATTTTATATGCTTTGTTTCGCTTTTGCGAAAGTGATATTAGTGAAGATTTTAACTCTAATGTCCAACTTTTTTTGACGCCCTAACAGACTCTGCTTCATAAAAACAACGTAATTGAAGCCAGTTATATATCGCTAGCTTCAGATAAATTTGTAGGAGCAAAATGGAAAAGTGATGACGTCACGATGACATCATCGGTATGCTATCCACTTAAACTCAATAATTAAATTTCTCATCATCGAGGTATTTTGTTCGTTTATGACATGTGTTGAAAAGGTCAATTACAAATCTATATTGATAGGCCTATGAAAATAATATCAATCAGCACATAATACAAACAGTTTGATTTATGCTGTATTATGTCATAATAATTTCTACCACGTAAGTTTATGGTTCTCGACGCAAATAGTTGAAATAATAATCAAACGTAAATTGTTTACCGTAAATTTTTGCGTCACAACATTACATCATCAGTCTATGATGCATTAAAATGTCGTCGCTGGTCTCGCACTCTCTAAAGCTGGAAAAGTTTTCATCTAACGTATGAGGAGTTAATGCAAATAACTTTGCATTGCACCACTCCGTCGTCAACGTTTAGCCGAACGTCCACTCTGGATCAAGTGCAAGCAACTCTAAGTTCATGGGTCTATCTTTTTACCACCCGTGGCTGTTGCCATGACCGAATTAGAAGTTAGCAGTGACGTTGCTTTGCAATTAATTTTCTTTGAAAATTTTGCCATTTTGTCTGCACAAAATGGCGATTTCGAACAGAGATAAAAATGCATTAATTCTCAAATATGCAAAGCTCCTAGCTTGAGTTTATAATTTCTCACAAAAAGCCGTTCTTCCTGTTTCGACCTCACAAACAGGGGCGTAGCCAGCGGAATGTTTAGGGGGGGTGGCAAATTACAATAGGCCTAAAACTTCAAAAACATGGCCAGTTCAGGCCAAGGCGTTAGGCCCACGCTGTCTTCCCGGATTTCGATTTTTGCCTCAAGTTATTCGTATTTATTTTGCTTAGGGACAGAGGCGTCGTGCAGCCAAAAAATTTGTAGGGGCCCGAGTAATAACTTATACAGATACTGATCACAAGTTCACAAACTTTGTAAAAGCCGCATATAGCATTGAGTACCGGTAACACCACGAAAAAAGAAAGTTAGGAAAAGATACCGAAATATGTCGTGATGCCCCAATTTTTGGATAACAAATCAAAATTTATTTTCATACCTCAAACCGCTCCTTAATTATGGATATTATGCGCAATCAGTGTGGCCCCACGTTGTAACAAAAGGGGAGGACATTGCTGGGGGGGGGGAGGGGGGGTTGGGAGCGAAGCCCCAGCCACTATAAGCAACGGGATCCCCCAGCCGCCAACGGATTTTTACGGTTTTGACATAAAAAACACTCGTTTCAGCACACTCTCTCATCGAAAGAGGGCATACCGGTGTTCTGCAGTGAGTGTAGTCACTATTAGGCCTATAGTGTCAGTCAAGACAAAAATGTTTTAGTAGTCCATATCTAAAAGCAGAAGCTGGGCTAAAATAAATGAAAGGAGGCTGCAATCATTGTTAGTGTAGACGCATTTGAGGGGATTACGTGTATTTAGGTGTGTTCTACAGGCTATAATCTTTAACTACGCATGCAAAATGTTTCCTAAATTCCAACTACAAATCAAGAAACTAACTTTACTCTTGAGTCGAAGTGATTGATTGAAGCAACAGTTAAAAAACAAAA
Source organism: Trididemnum miniatum (assembly GCA_964006365.1). NCBI lineage: Eukaryota > Metazoa > Chordata > Ascidiacea > Aplousobranchia > Didemnidae > Trididemnum > Trididemnum miniatum. The sequence goes on along the minus strand of OZ023243.1, from coordinate 14,001,096 downwards.
AATGGAATTTATAGTATAAGAAAGGAGGGGGGGCTATGGGGTTAGTTTGAAGGATGAAAACGAAATGGCACTGGCTAAATTTTTTACATTTTAATTTTCAACTTTTTAAATTATAAAAAGCGACACATCTCAGAAAATTTGAGGAGGTGCGCGACCCCTTTCCCCAATGGCACTACGCCACTGTTTACGGATGAATGGAGTTAATTATTTACTGTAGACCTACGCAGGTAATCTTCGTTCGCTAATCGCTACTTTAATACTATCCAAACTGCCTTCTGCACGGCATTATATAAGAAAATCCAGCGATTTTGTCACCGGATGGTATGCACTAACAAGACACACATAGAACAACAAACACAACGAAAAAGTCCCTGTTCTTCTTAAAATAAGTTTCAATTGAACATTCTTTCCTTTTGCTTCCACATTCGATTGATTTTTTGCGATACAGTCTTGCTTTTTCTCTGTACTTACTCTTAAATATTTGATCCCATTGCGCTGTTATGATGCAATAATGCTTAACAAGCGCTTTTTGTAGAGAAGTTATGTCGAAATGCAAATGGCGCAAAAATTGAAATGAAAAAGTGGTAAAGATAAAGGAGCTTTTGAAACAAAGTTTACGGAATTTTATAAGTATGTTTTAATTACACTTCAGATTAAGCTTCGTCAAAAGGGGGGGGGGGGGGGGGGGGGAGGGGGGACAGTGCCCCGGTGCACGCCACTGCTCACAAATATTCCAATATGTTTGTAGACCACTGCCCACGGTTATACCAACTCTATCTTCACATTTTCTCGCATTTGGAAAAACCACTATCTCAGACGAACTAATTAAGTAAGGAACAAACAAGTCACGTTATGAAATGCATGAAGGTTGCACTATATGCCTAGACAATAACGTTGTGTGCAGCCTACATTGAATGAACTACCATACAATGTGAATACCAATTCAGGGTATAATGAGCCGGCAAGTAGAAAAAGCTGTTAACATTTTTTAAACATCCTGCGGCTCTTTCCTCCTTACACTGCGGCTCAGAGAATTTTTAATTTAATTTAAAAAATTTAATTTTTCCTGTACCACTTCGTGGATTTCATCAACGACATACTATAGCTGTTTATACAAAATGTAAAGGTAGGTCAAAAAAGCAACACACAGTATTTTCTTTACAACCCATCTTCAAAAGGGTAGTTAATCCCTACTAAGGGTATGTATCTTTCTTTTTGGATGAATACGTCTTTTCCCCATTTTAGATGTCAACAAGTACGTACGGCCCCCAGTAAGTTTTTTTTGTGGAAGCCGTATTCAAATGGTTCTTTCAATGTTAAAAGTTGCTGACCCCTGGTCTAGTAGAATCGAGCTACTAGTCCATGAACACGTATAATTCGGTGTGTGTTGGGGAGGCAGGTGGGTGTAGGCTCCATTAATTCCAACCTGGACCTGCCAGTGGCTCAGCTGTTTTCGAATTTTTAAGTTGAAATTTTGTGTCTAATCGGTCAAATAAAAAGTTTAAAATCCTGTCAATATTTAGATGAGGACCGCGACCAGTTTGTGTGAGGTCATTTGAGAATCTTTTATTTGTTGTGAGGTTACACACACGTTTTCATCACGTTCATTTATCTTATGTTTCGATTCATGTGCTTATGTTGGACCTACATCAGTTCGTTAACAAATTTTAAACAAACAAGACGATCGCAACACCCAAAATTCCAGCAACTATCCAACCCATTTAAGCTTTTTTTGATAACTGAATAGATATTATGCGACACCCTGTAATTACCTCTGGCATACAAAAGACATAAATTATAAAATTATTTGCTGAAGAGTCAACTTTTACTCCTTTTGGTAAAAGCTACTCATTGCCGAGAACGCAAAGCTCGCACTGAGGGTCTTCAGCACTCAATGTGATACGTAGGTAGTAAACTAATTATTGTTTTTCAAGCAAGAAATTATGTTTTAAGAGTAAATGTTTAAGAATGAAGCACTCTTTTATAAGTTCATGTATAATCATTTACAAGTTACCATCAATCTATAAAAATACGATCATCTTCAAATCCAGCCAACTCGAATTAATTGTCCATTGATGCCATTAATTTTGCGGCATCATTCTGTCTTTGGACTAAGAGATAAACCGTCCTTATTTGTTCCCTGTGAGCAACCATTTGTGAGTGCCATTGGAGTCTTTGAAATTCATTCGAAAAAACACTCAAAAACCAAATTTTGTTTTAGAAATTGTGGGGCGTTCCCCCCAATTCCATAGTATCCGAAACCATTTTGGTGAAATAACAATTTGGCTTTTAAACTCAAAAACTTGTTTATTTTCATACTTCAGGTAGCTATGAAAGACTCAAGGATTATTTAGAAAAGTAAAAGGCGTTTTAGTACAGCACTTGCTAATGTGAGCAGAATCAAAGTTCTGAGAGAAAAGATTATGAAGTTTTAATTAACTTAGGATTTACTTAAGATGATTGAGCTAATTATTTTTTTACTAACGTCATCTAAAAATTATCGTGCATGAGAAAAATTTCTCTTTCAACTTTGTATTGTTTATATTGGCTTTTACTTTAAAAATTCCCAGCAAAAAGTAAGCTTGAACTAAAACCTAAGGTCGTTAAAATTTGCCATTCTTAATCTCCTAATGATATGAGATGTGAATGAAATTTGAAAGTAATTGAAAGACTTCATCAAAAATTAATTGTCTGTGTTTCAAAACTGCACACAGATTTATCCTTTTGAAAATGTATACTAAACAATTTTTAAATATCAAATTTTATTATTTACCTTAATCTTATTACCAAGAATATAATATTATTTGTTTATTAAATGTTTTGGGTCACATCTTACGAAGCACAGTTCAAGTCATTATATCAAATCAATCCCTGTTTACTTTTTACAGTCAAGCTTTTATCGTAAACAAAAACAAACGCGCTGGGCAGCTTCAAAAACTTAAAAGATTTATAGCGTCACTAAAAGACTGGTATTCTACCATGCCACATTTTGATGAACAATTACGTTTTTCAAAAGAATGTCCTCATTTTAAAACAGGTATCAAGAAATATCTGTTTCATAAAAGATAATCTCCTATTCAAGAAGTTTTTGAGTAGCGATACCGCTTAGATGTAACGAATTGCCTTCGATTGTTAAAAAAGGTCTTAACCGAAAATGAAATAAGGTTTGCATTCAAGTTCCTTCATCGAAATCACAATAATTTTTGAATTTTTGCCCGTGGAACACTGGAATAAGCACTGCCAAGGAGAAAATCAAAATGATTTTCAAAGTCACTTAGTCTAGTGACTCCCAATGAAGAATTCACAAAATTTGTAGGTTACGCAAACTACTGCATAGTTTTAAACAAATATACCAAAAATGTTCGTCAAGACTGAAACAGAGCAGCAGTATTAGCTGCACTATGCGTCTTTGATAGTTAGAGAAATTCAACCTTTTGTGTTTACCTTTTGTGTTTAGCCTGTTGAAGAAGAATTACTGCTTTTATTTCTTCATATTTTGCTCTTAATTACTTTCAGTTGACTATCAAATTTAAATCACCTCGTTTGCAGTGTTTCATGGACAAAAAAATTCGGAAAGCACAGGCCTAGTACCCAACGATGCCAGAAAATCCCACAATCGGAAATCGCATAAAACATGTGCCACATTGTCGATAGCATGAAGGGATCGACTCTATCGGGAGTAATACAAATAACACTGGAACTAGTTTATGGACATCCTGCTCAGCATCAAGAGTATGTGGACGCTGAAAAAATAACGCTGTTTCGTTTGGTTTACAACTTATCGACGTCATAGTGCTGCCTTATCAACGTCATTTTTATCGACATTGTAGTGCGCCATATGAAAACGGCCTATTTTAAAAAACGAGCTTGCAATTAGCCTTCCCAGCGTGTTTTTCCTATTTGTTTTGCAGCTTGCCTCTATAGTAGGCTACACGATAACCACAGCGTTACACTGAATCTTCAAGCCAGTCTAACTTCAATACACATCTGGAGCGGGAACGTAGCAAAGAAGAAATTAAGGGGCAGGGCGGAATTTAGAAAATGAGAGAGCATGTTTTTATTTTCTCATAGTGATCGACGTCTAAAAAATTTTCATGCCTCAAAAAAAAAAGGAAAGCAATGCTCCGATGCCCCCTTAGGCCACTGATTGCAAGAAAAACAAGGGCTTTTTTACTTAATTCAGGGAAATTGTTCCAACTCATGTCATTAAAAATTGCATTTGCGCTAATATCTGCAATTATCTATTTACGAAAATAGTTTGGCTCTTCGTTAAAGCTATCCGACCTGGGAAATTATTTAGAAACAAATATTTAACTGTCACTCAAATTGTACTTAGTAATCTCATATTCATTGAGAATTTGTAAAGGAAATTTTCCATAATAGGAGAAGCAAAAGATGACAAATTTCAAGAGAAATTTTTCTGAAACTATGTAACCGCGATTATTGTTTTTTAATCTTTAGCCGCTGTGAGTTGACAGTTTTATAAACTTCACCAAAATTTCAAAAACATTTATTGTTAATATCACCGAACTGAACTCACTCGTCACAAAAGCAATCTATAAGCAATTGCCTGGAAAATTTGATGATACACCAGCTTTTGAAATAATATAAACTGTCGCTGCTTTGCGGTCAGGCTAACCTTACCGTAAACTTCCTTGGATTTTAACTTCCAACTTTTATGTTGTTGATTTTTGTTTATATTTGATTGAAACTGCGGCGGAATTAGCTTTAAAAGTATTTGAAAACGTTGCCGTGTGCCATTTTTACTTTCAATCAAACGCTGTTTTTTTTTTTTAAAGCATTTCTAGCCATATAACCCTTTATTTGACAATATGTTACAACCAGTAAATGAAAAAAAATTAGGGTAATGTTAGTGGCTTCTGCCCGCTTTTGCCGATTATTTTTCAGTATTTTTATTTTTTAGTTATTTTCAGTTATTTTAGTTTTAAGTACAGTACATCCTCGTTTATCCGGCCCTCGATTATCCGGCTCCTCGATTAACCGGTCGTGTGAGTTTGCTGCTGAAAGGCGAGAAAGCACTATCAAACAAACCTCCATCCTTTCGTTTTTCAGCAATAGTACTGATGAAAGTTAAACTGTTTAATAACTTATTTTGTTGAACTATGTGATTTTAAACTTTACCCAAATGTCTCTTTCGTTTAGCATTTAAATTGTTTTGTGGCTAAGCTTGTTCTCATACTAACTTCGTTTTTTTCGTTCTTTTTCTTAAGGTCTTTTCTTATCCAGCCAAATGCTTATCCGGTCAAGATTTTGGAAAAAGGTTGCCCAACATGACCGGATAATCGAGGATGTACTGTAGTTGATTGGCGGTACAGAACGCAAGAATAACTTAGCAAAAAGCTGTTTTCACGTTAGGCTTCAAGAACCGTTCTGTCACAATAACCTACCTCTCGTAGCTTTGAAAAAAGTTTTTTTTTTAGTTCTGAGTCTACCAGTGGCAAATTTTTTTAAAAAACAGATCGAAAGTTTTTCGAAATGAGATAAACGTGTGGACGTCTTAACATAGGAGAATTAGAGTGAGGTTATTTTCAAATTATATTGAACGGAAAATCCAACAGTAATTGAGAGAGACTGCGAAGTGAGCTTGCGCTCTTCGAGTCAGCAGCCACCCGTTATACATATATGTCAAATGCGATCGGCTCCAGCCGCGAATCGAACCCGTCATGTAGGATCTGCCATCTGCGCGCGGTACCGCTAGGCCATGTCACTGACAATTCCGCACTTACGACGACGACGATATGATTATATTAATGTGTCGAACAAACGCGAAAGATAGTGCTCGTAAAAATATTTATCATATGATTAAAATGATTATGGAACTTATCCGGAATAAAAGGAGCCGAAACATTGCGAACAGCCGCCTTGTCCCTGGTCTACTCCACAGCTGAGTACTGCGCACCTGTTTGGTGTCGTAATGCTCACACTCGGCTAATCGACAGTGTTTTAAATGACGCCTTGCGCATTGTCACTGGATGTCTGCGATCCACTCCAACGGACTACTTGCCAATCCTCGCAGGCATCCAGCCAGCTGAGCTTCGCCGTCGAGGAGCGACACTCTCACTGACTAACCACGCCACCCTTAACCCTGATCATATTCTACATGAGCAGCTGGTCGGGAAAGAAACTGCGCACCAGGGACGGCTCAAATCAAGACGCCCGTTTGTACCCGCTGCACAGAAACTACTGGATAGTCTGACCGAATCAGACATTCGTGCAGCGCAATGGATGGATTATGTATGGAACATGGAGTACTTGAAAAGTGCATCAAGGCTTCATGCTTTTATTCCCAGGGCCAGTTCTAAGCCTCTTGGGATGGGTTTGCCCAGAACATCTTGGGTAAAACTGAATCGTCTGCGAACCGGCGTAGGGCTATTCCATTCATCCATGTACAAATGGGGTGTTGCTTCTTTACCGAATTGTGAGTGTGGTGCCTCTGAGCAAACTGCAGACCACATCATTTCTACATGCCCCCTACATCGTGCACCAAAAGGAATACAAGGTCTGTTGGTCCTGGATGATAACACCCGACGCTGGCTTAAAATCAACGCCGTCAACATCTGGACCGTTGGAAGAAGTTGCCCAACCACACGACGACGACGATATGATTATAAAGCAGACCAAGTTTGCATAAAAAAATCAAACCTTGATTATACTCGCGGCATTACGCCGAACTTGTAACGATTGGCAGGGGCCTATCCCCGCGGCGTAGCTCCGAAGCATCATATCTCCGATGAAACATCGCAGTGGTGGTAAGACGTTAGCGACACAGTGTTCGATTTGACCGGCCCGGAAATCGAACTCCAGATCTCTCGCACACAAATACTGCGCCATTCGGTCGGTTGCCAATGCGGCATATATCAATATAATTGATAACGATATAATTTGAAACAATCATAAGAAGCAAAATACAGTGATTAAATACTTGAAGAGCAAACTGGCCTCGCCTAGTAAGTTAACGCCATTCTTAAGATTTTATCGCACTTAGTGCTGAAGAGATTGTTTTTTGGCGTAAAAGGTGAGTATTTTTGTTTTCTTCTTCGTTCAGGTTACCTTTGTTGCAAAAAGACTGATGGTGAGTTTTTTGTGTCCCAAACATTGTAAAAATAGTTTCCATAATAAATATTGAAAAATCTTTTTAGTATTTATTTATAGTTTGTCAAATCATAAACTAAGTTTGCCCAAAAAGAAGAAACATGTATCAAACGCCTGTTTGTTATTTGATTTTCGCTTCATTCATCAACAAATAGACCAACTGCTTATGACCGGTGGTGAAAGTAAGGTTAGAGGTTAAATTGATTACCATAACAATATTTTTGAAGGCAAATGGTTAATTAAGTTCTTTATATAGTTGGTGTTATAAAACGTAAATATCTTTAAGGTGGCCCTAAATGATTTAGCACTGAAATTGACTTTAATAGTTTGTTTTTGTTAGGTTTGAAGCATGATTTATCAAAGATCGGTTACCATTAAGTTTACACAAAATTATCTCTCTATTGTGTAAGTATTTCTCATCTATTCTTACAACGCCAACAAAAATGTGTAAAATTCTCACGTGACGCGCATTTTACAGAACATCAAACGAAAATATTGGTGTCATAATTTAAAAAAATCTACAGAGGGTCTTCTGGATTAAGAATTACATTTCGATTCAGGCCGGTATCGTAATTGTTTCTGATAAATAGTTATGAATTTTCTACACTCTGCTTCTCAAAAAAAATTTTCGTTTTGCTATATGTTGATGGAAGGGAGATTCAAACTATTACAAAACCAGCAACAACTAAACGCGAATTGCCAAACAAGATTCTTTGTAAATTAATTGACACCAGCACAGAGTAATGGAAATGAAATACATTACCAGCCATTCAGCCAGGGTCGGATTTTAACAATGAGAGGCCCTAGGCCATTTGATTAATTAGGTCTTAGTGATCAATGATCAGACTCTACTCCTATAAAGTCCTGACGGTCGATTTCCAAAAAATAAGGTCTTCGTTGTGAGTGACGACACTCCTTATTTATCCAAGACCGTAGGCCAGGGGTGGGCAATTATTCCACACGAAGAGCCAGATTTGGAAAAACTGTCGAAGCCGCGGGCCGCACTCTGATTGGAAAACAAGGTGAAGACCTTTTTTTTTTGGAGATCACGGTCCACGTACGAATGTGATCTCAAAATAAGAGGTTTTCACCTCGTTTTTCATTTCAATTTTGCACCGTTGAGGCTTATTTTTTGAGAAACACTGCCATCCATGATCTTTAAAAGAAAAATAAAGGTCTTCCGCTAAATTCACGGTGAGAATTTAAGTTTGTGTAAGTGCCGGCGGGCCAGAATAAAAGGACCGGCGGGCCGGACTTGGCCCGCGGGCCGTAGTTTGCCCATGTCTGCCGTAGGCCATTTGATTAATTAGGTCTTAGTGATCAATGATCAGACTCTACTCCTGTAAAGTCCTGACGGTCGATTTCCAAAAAATAAGGTCTTCGTTGGTTGTGACGACACCCCTTATTTATCCAAGACCATAGGCTTCAGCTGCCTAGCCTATTGGTAAATCCGGCCCTATTTACCAGCAATACTTTGGAATAATTTTATTGCGTATATCGCTGTCAATTTTTTATTTTTTTCTCTGGTCTTAGCATGAAGTGTGTGGAACTGTGGATACATTATATCGTTTGGTCCCGCATGGAGTAGTCATATTTCTTAGAAATACAATAATGAAGCTATTGACACAGAAAAAGAAGTACAGTGTGATCTACTGTATCTCGGTGCTGGGTATTCGTGGTTTATTTACTTCATCCACGGCGATGTACGAGCATGTGAGTCCAAAACTTGGTTCTCAAAAGTAATGCAAACACATTTTGTGTGCAAAACAGAGCAACTGGTGGTTCAAGACAAGTTTAAATTTACGTGTTCATAACAAGAAATGATTAAATATTTTTAGGATTAGAATTTTTTAAATTTGTGGTATGCGATTTTTCATTGTGCAGACCGTATTTCTTCTTATCAACATTACCAGCAGTTGTGACCTTCAGAATAAAAACATAACCGAATTTATGAATCGATTTATCGAAAGTTCAATCACAAGTTGACAAAATTTTGTTTCTATTTTTTCGGATTTACGTTATTATAAAAACCAAATGATAGCATCAATAGAACGAAACAATGTTATCTGCCAATCAAAAATAACTTAGCAGCACAAAAACTCAAAACACATAATCAAGATAGGGTTATTGACGACATTCACTCATCCATTGTTGTAAACAAAAACAATTTTGTTTATTTTTATGCTTTAAGTGTTCTCTAATTTTTGAACTTAACAACTGACAGCAAATGCTAAACGTTGCTAAGACTTATTAAAAAGAACAGCTATTAATAAATTAAAATTGATTTGGGATCTTCATCTGCCTTGATTTGGGATGCCTTGATTTAGGATCATCATTATCTTCTGGGTTGATTTGGGATTTGATGCCTTGATTTCGGTTGATTTGGGATCAGCTGATTTTGGATCATCATCACTTTATAGTCTTTCATTCAAGCACACAATAGGCCTGCTTTGCTGACATAGTATAGAAAAGAAATCGATGGTGACCATAATGAAGGTTCTTTGCTAATTAATAAGTAAAGTTGAGAAATAAAAAAGAATCAAATCTTCATTGTTCTCGTCGTACAACGCAGAATCGTGGAACGAGTTGGCAGGGCCCATCACCGAGGTTCAGCGCCTGGGTAACACAGCTCTGTAGAAACGTTGTAGCGGTGGAGGCTGTTAGCGACACTGTTTCTGATTGCACTAGGGTTACCATGCGTCCTCCTTTTGGAGGACATGTCCTTCTTTTTGACCAAAAAAAATTTGTCCTCCGAGGACGCCAAAAAATAGCCAAATGTCCTCCTTTTCGGCATTACGAACAGTGAAAACATGTCAAATCATTCTTCCACGAAAAATTTTTTAAAGTTTAAGTGCAAACTACAGCCTGCGGACGTGATGACCTTTTTTTTTAGTTTGGTCTTCACTTGTTTTTGGGCAGAAAAATGGGACACTTGCGGACATGATAACCCTCAAAGAACCTGTCCTCCTTTCGCATAGTGAAAATATGGTAACCCTAGATTGGCCCGGCCTGGCAATCAAAACCAAGACCTCCCGCGCTGATGCAGAGTTGTCAATCGGGCTCAGGCATTTCGGGTCGGATGGGGTTCGGGCCGGGCTTGGGATTGGATTTTGAAAAATTATCGGTGTTTAATCAGGCCGGACGCCGGAGCAAAATCGAGATTTTCTGTGAGTAATAGGGTTTCGTCAATATTTTTCGTTTCTTTATTTATTTCGTTCATTTATCTTTAAGTCCAAAATGTTAAGGATATTTTACAGCGCGTGCTGGTTAACACCATTTTATTGACTGCATAAATATTGCTGTTCGAAACTGGTGTGACTGTGGATGGGTAAAACTCATTTTCTTTTTCATCAAATTTTTTCAAAGTTTAAAGTGATGTTTTTGATTTCGGATGTTTTTATTTTTGAAATCGCGCTTAGACTGGTTGATAAATTAGGATTTGGGTTCTGGCTTGAAAAATCGAGTTCTGGTCGGGTCGGGCTCAACATTTTCGGCCCGTCGACAACTCGGTGCTGATATCAAGGCCCTTAACACTACAACGCAAACTGACCGTTGAAATTCTAAAAAGATCAAATTTGGTGACCCTACTTCAATTTGCTAGCATGCAAAAAAATTCTCAACCAGAAACTCGTTTGATGGCCTACTACAAGGTTTATTTTTCTGCACTTCTATTGATTCATTTATTCATTTTCATCATACTTTGGTATTAGGCTACATAGATGTATTTCCAGTTTTCACGAAAGGTAAAATTTATGTTATAAATGATAACATAAATCTCTCTTTTTGCCAAATACAGGGTTTGAAACTTTCAGTATTAAAAAAATTTATTTACCGGTACCAATTTATTGAATGTTTGTTTATGCTGAGTTCTTTTTGTGTTTCTGGCTTCAGATTGTTTAGTTCGGAAAGGAAACATTCGTGAAATTCACAAAAATCTTAACAATATTTTGTGTCAACATATTTATGGCTGCTTCATTGACAATCAACATTTTGTGTTGAAACAACAATTGAAGATTAAATCTTGCTTGAGATTGCGCACATCAGAGGAAGTAGATAATATTCTTCATAGATTATGCCATGAGGCAAATACTATCTCTCGTTGCCTACAGTTGGCCCCAGTTGTGGTTAAGTGCCTTTGGGCGAGCATTTTGCTGTACATAGTTAAAACTTTTGATTTTGAAATACTTAAGTGATTCATCTAAAACCATTCAGCTGAAAACAGATCAGGGCAGTAACAGGAACGGATCCAGAAAACTATGGTAGGGGGATGCGATTTTGAATTAGGTTAAAGGTTAACTAAATACAAAGACGTGAGATGTTTAGACCCGGAAAAGGGCGTAAATAAGCCCTTTGAAAATGTTTTATGACAGAGGCGTATTAGAATTTTTTTCAGGGGGAGAGCAAATTTCGACATTATTCAAGCGTATTTTTTCCTGTAGAATTAATTTGAAGCTAATTGAAGAACAAAAACGGCTCTTTGAGAATCCGGAAGCATGCCCCCCCAGACAATTTTGATACTGTAATGGCCACTTTAGTGCTTTTTGAATAATTTTCAAACAAATTTTGTTTAAATTTTTTGCCCCTGATTTTAATGCGCTTCACCAAATACAGTACAAGGGCGTTGGAAGTACTTTCAAGTAGAGGGGGCTGAAATTTGTGTCATCATACCAACGTCGAGGGGGGTGGGGGCTGAACCACCCAGACCTCCTTCCTTGTTATCGCAACATACATCATACGTATCATGCACTTTACTTCGGTAAAAGTCGTTTAGAGACTGCTTGATGAACTCAAGCTTTTCTGTAGCATAAACACAGTAGCCAGATCGACGTTTATAAAGGTGTTTACCTTCTTTAAAATAACTTACTATCCGTTCACAAGCTCCTAGTCTGAAGCTCCTAGGCAGGAGCGTATTTAGGGGGACGTGCCATGCTATCCCCTCATTTGTTTCTGCCTTTTAGTAAAAAAGAGCAAGATCAATAGTGACAAATATGCCAGAATCTTTTGATGGTTTTCGTAGCTTATTCCAGGAGCGGAGTCGGGTAGGTAGGTTGAGGGGTATGCATCCACCCACCAACCATTTTCAAAAATGTTTTTGATGTATAGGCCTACAATTTTTCCATAATTTTGAACCTCTTCGATAGCAATACGCCTTACGCCTTAATCACGCATAATCGAAAATGTGCGAACAAAATACATCATATTAGGCGAAGCACTCAGAATTAGGGTCAAAATTTTAAACAAAATTTGCCTAAAAATTATTCAAAAAGCACCAAAATAGCCATTACAGCACGTAAATTTTCAAAAATTTTCCGGGAGAGCATGCCCCCGGACCCCCCTAGAGATTTTTTTGTTTCTCAATCAGCTTCAAATTTGTTCTTCCGAGAAAAATACGCTTGAAAAAATATGGAAATTTTGTCCCCCCCCCCTTTTCAAAATGTCTCGCTACGCCACTGCTCGTAGGGTAAGCTAGCTAATTCTAATTTGATATTTTGTTGTTTCGCTGTTATTTGCCCAAAAGTTTTTTTTTTTTACATTGAAGAAAATTTCCTTGTGACATCATATTAAAGCTCTAAGAGCTTGTACACGAAGTTTCCAGGAAATCCAACAGTTTTTGCGATTTTGTTTTCTTTTGTCACAAAGTTGCAAAAGTTAGTAGCCTACGTTGGTTTTGATGGTATCAATGAAGAAAAGAAACAAACTACAAGTGACACCATAAGTCACTGTTGAAGTGCCATAGGGTGTACTGTTGTTATACATTCTTGAAAGGGAGGCTGAAGGGGGGGTCAAAATTTCTATGGGGAGGGGGCTGAAAAAAATGTAGGGAGAGCTTCAGTCCCCACCTTCCGACGCCCTTGACCAAACATGATGCATTTTGTTCGCACATTTTCGATTATGCGAGCTAAAGACGCAAGGCAGGAGCGGATCCAGAAAGTTTTGGTAGGGGGATGCAGTTTTGAATAGGGCTGACCGTTGCATGCTAAGTAAATGCAAAAGACGTTAGACGTACTAGACCTGGAAAAGGGCGTAAATAAGCCCTCGGAAAATGTTTCACGTCAACAGCGTAACTATTCAGAAGTTTTTTAAGGGAGAAGCACCAAGTTTTGATATTTTTTATGCGCATAGTTTGTTTTCGGTGGAGTTAATTTGCAGCAAATTAAATAATAAAACTGTCTCTAGGGGGTCCGGGGGGAGGGGGGGTTTAAATAATTTAGTTACTGTAATAGTCATTTTAGTACTTTTTGAACAATTTTTGAGGCAAATTTTGTTAAAGTTTTTTACCCCTAATTTTGAGGCCTTCAACAAATATGATGCATTTTGTTCGTACATTCTCCATTTATGCTTGCCTAAGACGTAAGAATCATTGTTATCGAAGAGGTTCAAGATTATGGAAAATGTATTGATCAAAAATATTGTTAAAAATGGCTGGTGGATGAGGATGCATCCACCACATCCCTCTTTCTTGATGCACTCCCGGCAGTAAACTTGCGCCCTTTGGGTTTGCAGCAAACCAAATATCAATTATGATCAGTCCATAAATGTATCCAAACCCAGGTAGCGCAATTTTTATTCCGAGTGCGGTTCCTCTGGGTTCTGACACTGATCCTGAACCTCCAGTTTGAAAAGTTTTGGTGCCATCGATGAGTTGTCGATGGTCTGCTTTTCCACTTGGCGATGTTTAACCTTTTATTACCACTTATGTACTTCGCCAAGTAGATGGGATACAATCACCTTGAAGCGTCAAGTTCAACAATACTGCCTGGCATTTTGATGCCTACAATCAATGCCTACCAATTTCAGTCAATCCAAAACTCGCGAAAGGCAAAAAAGAAAAGTACATCCTATAGCTTCTTGCCTCTGTGTTACAGTAACTAAGCAATAACTAATATGAAAAAGTAACTTCTTGGAAAACAAATGCTGAAATAATAAGCTACGAGTGATTTAGAAGAGTGTTTCTCTGTGATGTAGCAAGCCACATGCTTATGAGGATGTGAAAGTAGAAATAGCTACTCTCTTATACGCCGGCGCTACACGTTTCGGTATCCATTTTTGTTTGAGTATAAGTTAAAAAGATGGGGTAACATTGATTGTTTTTCACTGTAGGCTCATAGCAGTATCTCTTCACCTACAAGTATCTTTCAAACATGCTTTTTACACTTCTTCCAACAAATTATTATGCAGTACTTATAGCAGATGCACTGAGTACCGGTAAGGCCTATAGTTATGCTGTTAGTTTCCTTGACTGTAATATCATGTACTACAACAGTGCTTTTATAACAAAGCAAACAGCATACCTTTTTCACAAGAAGTTTACAATCTTGATCAAAATAATCAAATTTTGATGCCAGTAGGTGCTGTTACTGTTATAGTGATCTAGTTAATGTAAAGATTATTGTTTTAATTTTTCTTGTCGGTAAACATCCATTGAAAGTTATGTAAAGTCAATTTGCATTAAAGAATGCGGAGTTTTCTTTGATAAAAACGCAATATTTTTTTATCAGAAGAGCTCATTATATTAGATAGGAAATGCATTTTAAAATGCATGGAAGATCTCTATTTAAATTTTCATCAATTTTCATTTACTTTTTCTTTACTTTTATTATTTTATTTTTTTGTGATTGGGTCAAGTTTTTATGATGATATTACAACTTCAAACAAACGTAAGGTTAGCTCTCCCCCCAAATTAGTCGCTTAATAGAAAAACTAAAAAGCCGAACTTTCTTAAAATAGATCATTGTTATTGCAAGGTTATTTTCGAGTTATAATTACTCAAAGAATACTGCAACATCAAACGATATCAATTTTGCATTTGTTACAAAGAAAAAGAGGCTGCGACATCAAAAAAGTCAAACTGCCAAAAAGCACCTTCTAAAATAGAAAACGAAATCTTTTATAGCGATTAGCATTAGGGTTGTCGCAAAGCGAGTAAAAAAAGGTAGAAAAAGTTATATAAAGTAATCGTTGGCCCTCATATTAATTGTATTTGCAGTACCTCAGCGAAGCATATTGTTAACTATACCCGCAAGATCATTGACAATAAGTTAAACAGTTTGACAATAAGTTAAACATCTTTTTGGCCATGAAAGTGCTACGAGCAACGAAAAATAGGAAATGCTATTATGATTTTGCGGTGTTTTGATCAACGCTACGAAAAGAGAAAAGACAAAAAACTACAGAGTTATTTTTTACTGAAAAGATTTGTAGTTAATATATTTCTAGTCACCATTGTTAATTTGATTTCAGGTCTTCGGCTAAGAGTAAGAAGTGTTAAGACTCCAGTGTGCCGGCAGCTAAATGATTTTTGAGCAATGATTGAATCATCTTATCGTCCACGATTCGGTGGCTGCCACCCAAGTAGCAACTACCACAACGGGTCGCTTGCTTCGCCTGAGCAATTAATGAATGGACAAACAAAAAATAACTTTGGTTTTTCTCCTGCGGGTTCTCGCCCTTCCAGTAGCACTTCGCAAAACTGTTTTTCCGGCTCATCCGTGTACGCTGGACCATCGGATATTAGCTCGGTGGCTTGCCCAGAAAATCACATTTACAACCCGATTGCGATTGGCCATGCCACCGGTCTTGCACCACCTCTTTGCATCAGTGGAATGGAGCCTAGTCCACAATATCCAGCGTTGGTAAGTGCTTACACTTCTTCGACCGTGAGAAAAAAACATGCTAAATGGCAAAATATTGAAGAAAAACTAGATATTAAATAATTGCTTTTATTACTACGTTTTTTAAACGCTGAGATAATCACAGTGCAAAAAGAGGTATTAAAATTCTCCAAGCAGCCAAGACGAGTGCCTACGCGGTTTTTACGGACTTCATTCTCTTTTATCTTGACTTGAACCGGTTGACCCGAATCTGTAAAGAGCAAACCCGACAATAATTTTGAAGGTGTCTGGAAAATCCTTCGTTTGTAACCGACTAATTACTGTAATAATTACTACCTGTGAAACTCAGAATATCGTCACAACCATGGACCAAATTTAAGGGTATAGTAAAAGGCAAAAAAGTACTACTTGTGTAGGTAACTACAATGCAGCTTTCGAAAATACTTCATAACGAGAACTTTTACTTGAGTGAGGGTGTTTGATGCAAATTTCATCTAGCTCCGAAAAAAATTTTCAATTTCTTTATATCTCTAAATTTGAATTCACGTAGACCTAAGCTGCTAAAGTTGCAAGTAAAATTTTGCATCTGCTTGTTTTTGAAAAGAATCTTGAGTGAAAGTAGCTTATACGCAGTGTTGGGGTTCCGCCGATTCGCACTGGTTCTATAAAACTGTTTCACGAATTTTTATTAGATCAGCGAAACGGTCAGCATTGCTGTTTTGTTTATGGCCTACTTGTACCATTAGTTGAAATAGAACCGGCTAAAAATATAACTATTGAAATAGAACCGGCTGACAAAAAATTTGAATCCCACCATTGCCTATACTCATTGCTCATTATTATATTTACAACTCATTTGCGTTATAATTACAACTCACTTACAACACGGGGGTAAGAGTAGGAAATGCAGTAAAGGCAAATACCAACGAGCTTGTGTGTTTTGTTTTTCTTCATTTTTATTCTCCTGTTACGAGAAAGCGACGGATGCGCTATGAATAGGACGAATCCAGACTCGCTTAGGAGTTGCCTTTGTTTCCGAGTTTTCCGCTTGAATTTTGCTTCTTACTTCTTCAATTTGCTGCTTGTTAGATTCCATCAAGCAGGAATAATTATCGTGAAGCATCTTATCCAAGGACGCAACAACGAGGCTTGGGTGGGAGTTGAACCATCAACCTTGCGATCATGGCCGTCGTAAAAACGACGCTTCAAACCACTCGCCAAATGTGTGCAATGTGCATTGATGGCACATGAAGTTGGCCGAAGGTATGGTGCATTCGGCTCCGGCTCTTGCTTAGCCGGTTCGATGCTCAACCAGATCATCTTCCATGATGCATGCAAGTGGCTTAAAGCGAAAGAAGTTCAACACTTTAATGCAAATGGTGCCAATCACGATTACTACCTGTCACTTACAATCTTACGATTTATCTAAACTTTGTTTGATGGCAAAAAAATTATTGAACCACAGGCTATGATTATGAGATTTTTTAAAGGTAGATTCCTGGAAAACTGTTTGCAATAAAATGCTACGCATTGCTGCCTTTATTTCAATGTACTTTGGAAGATACTTCCGAACCTTAATTAATCTCAGATGGGATATGCTTGTGGGCAATATCTTTTTTATGAAAGGAAACATTGAATTGCTGCGCAAATGAAATTTTTTTTGGCGAATGAAAGATGGAGGATATTTTTTTCTTTTTTTGGGGAGGGGGGAGAGGCTTACTATACAACATCACTAGCAATACTGCAGCAGTACTTAATCTTATCTTTAATTTCTTTTTAAATAGGAACTTAGCTTTTCGTCGAAACTTCAAAAGATAACCCAAAAAGTTATTTTTCTCCTACGTACAATAAACACTGTTTTGAAGTTTGAGGTCTCGTCAGTGCAACTGCTTTGATTAAATATGAGAATGATGAAAAATGAAAAGTGTTTACTGTCTGCCGTTGAATGCATATAGTTGCATTTTTTATGTTTGTGTTTCGCTTCTGTTTCGGGACTTCAAAGATTTGTTTAAAATTTTTAAGGGTCATTAATGCACGTCGATGATCTTGATTGAATACATTGATACAAGTCTGTCTTTGATGAAATCTGTTGCAGAAATAGTGCATACGAGCATTATCACTGTGTGATGTAATTATAGATAGAAGCTTCCATATTTTTGAAATGCCGTTAGTGCTGCAGTTCGATGCAAGAACGGCATTAACTGCAATTTTTTACAGCTGCATCAGCCTAATTTATACAACAACAACAACAAGAGTAAACGAAAACAAACTTTGTAGTAAATTTCGTAAAACGTCCATTTCGTCCATTTCGGAGAATAGAGTTGTCTTTATTTTTCCTCCGTAAGGTAGTTTCATTTCATATTTACTGTGTTTTGAAAGCTGTTTTTGATTTTCTAAAACCTAAATGAAGAATTTCCTGGCGAAAGATTAGGCTTAGGTGCAAAATGGCTGCCAATGTTCATGAAGATTTTGCCAATTAACTTCAGTAATCAATGCTTTATCCACAAAAACAAAACCAAATTGAAGCAGCGCACTCGATAGTTTTTGATCAGCAATTTTTTTTGTTTGCGTCTATTTTATCCTTATCAGTAATGTTTTTTACAACTTTTTTTATCCCTCCTGCCCATTTCATTTTCTTTAATAGTTTATGTTTACCAGTTGTTACGTCATGAATCCTCTCGACAACTTTTTCAGTAAAAAAATAAACTTTTCCATTTTAGTTAGTAATAGTCAGTTAGATATAGGAAATTTTTTCATTATCTTCCCGATTTATAGAGATAATCCCGCTCCACCTCTCTTCAGTTGAAACACAAATTGCTTGAATCTATATCAGATAATCGCGCCCAAAATAGCAGTTAATCACCTAATTTGAATACAACGTATCTTATTACACTCTTTCACGTGAACAGACTGAAGAGTGCTAATTTTATGCATCATTTAATTTGCTCATCTATATGCACAATTTACGTTATCTGATGCAGTGTTTTCCAGCATTTTTTTCTGTACCGCATTCTCAAAATATTTTAAGATATTATTGCATCCCCTACAATACATGCAATGAAACGATTGACAATAAATCAACTGAAAATGAAAGCACTATCAATGAAAAAAAAACAAAACTGAAAAGCCCTTCGCTTTGTCTTGTCGGCAGCCCTTCGCAAAAGTTGAAAGCGTGGCGGAGTTTTCGTAGCGTCGTTTTTATGACGACCATGATCGCAAGGTTGGTGGTTCAATCCCACCCAAGTCTCGTTGTTGCGCCCTTGGATTAGATGCTTCGCAACAATTATCTCTGCTTGGTGGAATCTAACTAGCACCAAACAAGAAGTAAGAAGCAAAACTGACCGGAAAACTTGTGTTAAAGACAACTCCTAAGCGAGTCTGGATTCGTCCTATGTAACTTATAGCGCATTCGTCGCTTTCTCGTGATAGAGGGTAAAAATGAAGAAATCAATCAATCTTTGCACCCCCTTAATTGCTGCATCACACTCCCAAGGGGTGCAAGAACCCTCCAGTTGCGAAACTCTGGTTTAATGCAAAAAAAAAATTCGATAAATCATGCGACTATGTATTTTTCCTCAAAAGATGCTTAAGATAAACGCTGTTTTAAACTTGTAACTAAATACTTAAACTTGAAAAAATTTTGGTTGGCATAAAACGAATGACTTCTAGTGGGGAACGAAGCATCAACTCCCAATATTTTAATTTAGAGTCCTGTGTACGACGTAAAAAACGGACCCAATGACGTGTGGCAATTGGGATATGGTCAACCATCACCTTATTCATACGACAGTGCTTATGGACCTCAATTTTCATACCCAAGCAGGTACAGTAATATGCTACAGCATATTAGCACCAGTTTACGGAATTTGCACACTAATTTTTAAGCCTGTATTAAGGGCAGGTTTTGGGAACAATTTCAAACTACCTTTCGCAATCAGTTTTTCCCCAGGTAACTGATAATAACTTTTGAAGTCCAGATTAGCTTAAAATTATTTCTCTTTTGTAATTCGCTTTGACCGTGCTGTTTGTTCTTATGGCATTATGAAGGAAAGTATTCCCATACTTATTATTCATTGCTTACCAATCCGGTAAAGTTTCGCAACCCTCCTGACAAGTTGTCAGCATGTGGTTACGTCGGTGGTTAGCACGAGACATGAAGTGGTGGGAAAATTTGAAGATCATTATGTGAGGTCATCATTAACGTTGTGAATAGACTTTAGTTTGTTATGATCAGCGACATGGCCAGCGGTAAGGCGCGCAAGTGACAGATTTTACGTGGCGGGTTCGATTCACGGCTTGCACCGATCACGTGTGATGTATTTCGGATAGATGCTGGCGATAAAAGCGCAAACTTATTTTGAAGTCTCCTTCAATTACAATAATGTTGAGTTTTGAGCTTAATGATTTGAAAATAAGTTCAGCTAGTCAAGACACTGCTATCGGTGCGGGAGATCTGGGGTTTGATTCTCGGGTTGGTCAAATCGCCGCTCTGACTCAGTATCACCAACGGCTCGCCACTGCTGCGAATTTTTTTCGGAGCTGTATTGCCTATGCACTAAGCCGCGGAAATGGGTCACGCCACTCGTTACACGTTTCGGAGAAATACCGCGAGTATAATGAAAATTTCATTTTTTAGTTATTAAATAGACGGCCGATATATTTATTTTTTTGTCCACAGATATTGCGGCATGGATTTTGACGAAAGCGTACGACGGAAGAATGCTACAAGAGAATCTACAAACACATTAAAATCATGGTTGCAAGAACACAAAAAGAATCCTTATCCAACCAAAGGGGAAAAGATTATGTTAGCAATTATCACTAAGATGACCTTGACTCAAGTAAGTAGTCCAGGAGCAAACCCATAAAATTTTCAGGAAGAACCCAAAAGTTGAAAAAATGCTTATCTTTCACTACGGTTGTTTTAATATGCATACGGTAACAAAAAACGTACATGGGAATCTGAGGACCCTTGGCCGTGGCGTAGCAAGAAATTTAAAAGAGGGGGCATAATATGCGAAAGCCATCAAAAGGTCGTGCAGATTTGAGTCAGTTAGCACTGACAATTCGTTCTTTTTTCACTAAAAGACAAAGTCAAAGGGGGGACAAGCACGACACAATGCTCCTCTCTAAATACGCTACTGACTCTTAGCCCTCTTTTCCTGGATCCTCCTAAGCTATGAGTACGCTTGCTTTTTGACTACACAGTATTCTCTTTTGTTCTATGCCATATGGGTCTTTTTCATTGAGTATCAACATTCAAAAAGACCCGGATAGTGCTTTGACATTTCCGACATGTTTAAATTGTTTCCTTTGGGCTAATCTAGGTTATGTTTGCAAGCCAACCCTTGGCCCATCATATCTTGCAAAACGAATTGCAAACAAACAAACAAAAAAAAAACGCATCAAGGGCGAAACCAGCATATTTCAAAGGAGGAGGTTGTTTCAAACTAACAATCTTTGAAATAATCTTCGTAAGAAGGATTATACACAAAATAAAATTTACTTTCCAAATGCTGAAAACACACCTTAAAATTTTTAAGTACAGGAAACATGCAGTATTTGACTTTTTTGCAGGTGTCAACATGGTTCGCAAATGCCAGAAGACGGTTAAAGAAAGAAAACAAAATGACGTGGGTTCCCAAAAATCGTTCAAGCGATGCTAACAGTAGTGGAAGCTCAAAAAAGAACACCGATGACGAAGAACCTGATGATGTCAACGATGACGTGGCAGCTTCACTCCCTGAAGAAAATGGTAATTTCAAAATTAAAATCTAATTAGAAACATAACATAAATTATCTCTACTGTTGCTTCCGAGTAACGCAAGTTTTATCATCCAACCAAACTTCAAAAATAAGCTATAAAAACAAAATAAACTAATAAATTTAGTTTCACTTGGAATAATTTTTTATCATCATGAAGAAATGACATTCTGAGTATTTGTATTTATGGCTACACATTTTTCTTAAGGAGCTTTGTTGTGAAAAAATGAAATTTTGGGCTACCACAGGCTATTTGAGTGGTTGCGTCCTTAGTATGCTTTCAGCAAACTACATCTGACCGTGGTATGCCCAAAGCATGAAGAGGATGCGTGGAGTTGATCGTTCCTCTCCGTAAGCTGCTTTGAAAAACTAGCTTGCACGTTTTTGCACAAAATGCGCTATTTAAGAATGAGTTGTTTTGATTTGTCATTAAGAAAAATAAAGTAAGGATTAGAAAAGCTATGACTGTGAGCATGTGCTTTAAAATCGTATGGAGAACGTCATAAGCGGTTGGGTTCTTTGTTGTTATTGACTTGTTTACATTATTGGCGATTTGCCACGACACTCAGCTACGTCTGATCTAACGGCGCCCCGTTGGTGACCCCGACCACGTGATGCTAATTGTTTGTCGGGCCTAACTAAACAATGTGAACATGCATTTTATCTCAGAATTGCTTACAAATATAGAGTAAGTTTTTGAAGTTTAAATGTTAACGTTCTAAAAAAATCCAGAAGATTCGCTCCTTTGCGCTTGATGCGTAGATGAATAGATTTTTTAACGCAATCGATAAGTGTCACAAATGTGGCGGATCGAGATAACTGGTTGTCCAAGGTATCATCATTATTAGAAAGACATGATTATCTATTTGATTCAGCAAATTTTTGCTCAAGAAAAAGAAACAAAAAATACGGTACCAAGTTTTGGTCACATAAAGCGATAGTCTGCAACTTTTCAAACCTGTGATAATTGAGACTTTGTCTTAAGTCTTTTCATGCACTGTCAATTAGTTTAATAACTAAGGATGAGGGATGCTTTTGAATGATGACATCATTGATTTGAGGAAGTGTACCCTCATTTTTTTGACGCCATTTTAACCGCAAAAGATCTATGGTGGAATTTTGGTCGAAACTATTCAATTTAGCAGTTATTGAACAAGATTTGAAATGCGATGACAATGTTGGCATTATCTCAAGGAAGTCCACATACTCAGGATAATTTTGGTTGATATTCCGCAATATTTAGATAAAGATGTGAAATGCACAGCTCTGTTAAAAGAAAGATATCAAAAATACTTGATATAAATTTCAACTTTAAGCTGTTGTTGGATTAACACAGATTCGAAAGCACTAAAGTTTAGCAGCAATTCATTCTTTTCAACTTTTTTTATCTGACTCTAAATCAGTTGATGATAACTTCCAGTTTTAAAATAGCACTCAATCGGCTTGTTTTTCTTTCTTGGCGCAACTGAATAATTATCTAATCTTACATACGAACATACGAATCATGAACGCATTTATGATGCTTTGTCTTTTCTTTTGCTATCAGATATTTCGCGTTCAGTCTTAGAGTGTGAGTTGAAAGTTTGTTGTATTAGAGATTTTATCGAAAAAAATTCTTGTTTTAAGGAGCCTTTTTTTCTTAAACTTTGGAAGATGGTAGAAAGATAACATGCAGAAAATGTTTAACCTTTCATTGATTTAATTGCATTTATATTTAGATGGGAGAAATAACACCTTACCAACACTCAACGATGATGACTTTGACCAATTCGAAAACGAACAAGATAGCAATAACGGAATAAAACATAACGATAATCCAAAACTTTTGGTGACTGAACCATCATCAATATCAATGAATAATGTTTCTACCTCAAAAATTTCCACGCAGTCTGTGCCTCCAATTGATCCTCTCAAACCATTTGGAAAATCAACCAAACCTACTCACGAAAAGAATAATGTGGGAAATCATTTTTTTCCAGAACCAAATCAAAAGTTCACCCGTCAATCAAATATTTCTTCTGTCGAAGATAGCTTGAGATTGCCTCATCCAAAAAGCATGGAAGTTTATCAACAATTTTCAAGCACCTCTTCTTCAACTGATATTGGTTGCATACGAACAACTATAAACACTAATCTTTCCAATTCTTTCCAGCAAGGTTCGGTGAATGGAATGAACAATGCCACTTCTAACGTTCATCTTACATCTTCTGAAGCATTCAGCAGTGGTTACTTTTTAAGGTCATTACCAGATAAAGACTTTTTCCCCACAGATCGTACAGCTGCATGCTTTTCTAATCCAAAACCAAACAAAGCCGTTGAAAAGATGGAAATGAATAATGGCGTTTCAAGACGTTTTGCTGAAAGATCTCAATCTGTCACATCTGAATCCAGTGCACAGCACACATTCCAAAATACCTTTTTCCTGCAAAATGGCTCCTATCTGAGCAACAAACTTCAATACTTTTCTTCCCAAGATGATTTTAATCAATTGGATCCTGACGAACTAGACTATCAACAACAATCATATCAACCATATTGATGCATCTCCTGTGCCGCACTAAAGTAAGTTTGAGCATTGGAGTTCAGTGCTTCGAACTGCCCTCTAGCTTTAGTAGAAAATATACAACCAGAATAACTGCAAACGTTTTTAAATTAATTGGTGTTTCAAGATGTAACTCACCGCATTGTCAAAAGTAAATTGATGGTGGGATGAGTAACATCTGGAAACGTACATAATCAAAAACTGTTTTGAGTATGATCACTTCGATTTTGTAGCAGGTTCAAAAGAGTGTCAGTTGTTTGCTTCGATTGGAGATGACCAGTAGCACATAACTTGAAACTGCTTCTCCGGAAAGCTTCATCTTCAAAACTTAAGAAGTATCCGTTTAGTAAAATGTCGAGTGTAAAGAAAATCACTCTCTCCCTGACGAAAGTCCCTTAAATATGAGTCGAACACTTACCTCCAACAGCCACATAAGCTTCTAGAATGCTGATCGCTAACAAATGTCAGTTCAAAAAATCTCACGTTGTTAAAAAAAAAAAGAAAATTTCAACTTTTGTATTATTATTTTGAACTATGTGTGTTAGTGTTACTGTTTTGGCATCACTTTCGTTCCATGTCAACAAATTTTAATTTGTAGTTAAAAAATTGTCATTCTGTTAATACTTTTTCAAAATTCGACCAGGAATTAACTCAGGGATAAAACAGGCTCAAAATATTATAATCAGCCATGCTTACGATGGAATTGAGTTCAAATCGGAATCAATTTTTTGACGCAGTACGTCCACCTGAAACTGAAATTGTAAACTAATAATTGAAATGTAGAATATAACGCACAGAATGTATAATCTGTTCGATCAAATCTTACTGTTCAAAGCTTTGCTGTATACATTCACAACACCTCTAAAATGCAGTGGCGCCTTGACACGCTTCAACCAGCCGAGATTCAGTCCACAGCGGCCGATTCTTAAGATTTCACCGATTTTCCGGTCGCATTGATTGACAATAGAACGTCTTAGTATTTCCTTTTGTTCAGTCAGAAGACTCTATTAATCGGGATTAGACTAATGAAGACTTTTCGTGGGGCAACCATTGTAATGCAATTAACTATCAGACCAAATTGACTGGACGTTAGCGGTGCAATGACATTGTCCATTTAATTCCACAAATTATTTTTGCTCTGCGAAAACGATGCAGCCCTGGTTGGATGCTTACAGCTCAGCAAGGTCTGAAAAGGTTATTGCAATTTTTTGCATGGCTTTATTGAGCGTCGAACCCATGTTTGCTAAATCAGCTTTTGTTTCGGTCAATCGCTTTTAGCTCGAGGGTAAAAGATGTTGAACAAGCAATCAACTGATTTTGATAAAGATGAGTTGTTTAAAGTGTCAACAAAAACTGATAAAATCTGAGGTCATTAGCATTAGGATATCAGAGGTACTTTTGACCGGTTAGTGATTGGCTAAACGAGCAATTACATATATTTGTATAATCTTGATTATTGCATCAATATTTGAGCTAAAATTGCAGTAAAGAGAAATGACCTAGGTATCACACCCTTGCCGTTTTCGCAATCAATTTTATATAAAATCGTTCTTTTAAAATAATGCTTCTTTAGTTTGTGTTGGTTTGCTTCAATGCTGATTGCATTTGCTACCAACGATCCGTTTCTCGCTTACACAATCATTAGGGAGGCTTATTCAAATCGAATTAGTGACTACTCTTTTTAGATATACAAGTAAATTTAGTAAATCTTTCGCTTCCACGGTATTTAATATATTTTTTGAAGGCTTGCTATTGTTTCTCCGCTCTTGGACTTACAACTTTAATTCTGCATTTTGAAATAGGCCTGAAATCTGATGTTTATCGACTTTTAATACTTTTTTTGTGCATGTAAAAACAAAAAAAAATACTTTTTTTCAGTTGATATTGTTTCAAACAAACTTTAAACCGATTTAACAGCAAAAACATACTAAAGTGAACCAAGATGCAAAAAGTTCAACCATAAATGTGACCAGTAGCAGACAGATTTTAAGTGACGCTATGTTTTTGTCTATATTGTATTAAGTTTTTGTAGTTGCGTAGCTGAGGCAAAAAAAATATTGAAACTATATGAAATAGAAGACTAAAACATCAGACAATTGACCAGATTTTTATTGTACTTTAGCGGGCCCGGGTTTGCCCATTTCGCGTACAAACCTGCGTTCGCCAAAGTACAGAAGAAATCAGGTCATTTGTCTGTTGTTTTGGTCTTATAAATTTGCAACCCGTAGAAAACTATACATATGAAATATATTTTTTGAAGAATATTTTTGCTGAGTTTTTGCGTAGCTAATTGAAATTTCAAAGTATTTTTGCCGCACCCATCTGGAAAGCTCTTAATAGCACTTTACTTAGCAGGAAACGTTTTTGTATAATTTTATCAAAAATTTTATGATGAAACGTTTTAATTAAAACGATATTATAATAATATCAGTGTCGAAATGTCAATGCATTCCCATTGTGCTATTTCGTGATATTATGTTATGCACAATTGCTCAATCATAATACTGTAGCTTAAACATTAATCAAATTTGTTTGTCGACAAGTCTTGATAAAAAAGTTAGTGCGGCACAACAGCCAATCACAGTCAGAAATTTCATCCGCATACCGGTATTCCAACTTTGCTTGTTTGATCTCCAATTGATCTTCAATTCCAACTTCACTCCAATTTGATCTTAAAACTAGGTGCGTAGAGTATTTTTTAGGCTGTTCAGCAATGATTTTCAATCACAAAAATATCCGCGTCTGCGGCAGTAGCCCTCCTTTACATTTTGGAAAGGCTAAATATAGTTTCTTAGGAGGTGAAATGTTAGCCAAAAGCTTTTCTTATTGTAATTATAAAAACGTCTTCGAAAGACATTTTCCAAACACAAAACAAAATAAGAAAGGTTTTTAAGGTGCGTTACTAGAACGGTTTTAGATTAGAAGTTTTTTGAAAAAAACTTTGTGGGGCTTATGTTATGCCAACAGAAACAGCGCTGTTCCGCTGTGTGAAACCCTATGAGTTTTTTTGTTGGGTTTACATTACAATGCATCATTTTGACGAAAAATAGTTTTCATGAATCTGAAACTATTTTTGGGGGGGCGGTTAGCCCCCAATGGGCCCATGTCTGTGACCTGCCTTCCTACCAAATTTAGCCACCACATGAACAATACTTCATTATCACTGGACCGTTAAAGAATCACAAAAAGCATAAACTGTAACTAGTGTAAGCGAAAGCGAAATGCTTCTTCGTTATTTCTGTCAATATTTCTGTCAACAACTGCAGCTTTTCGCAATTTTTGGTAAGCTATTTTATGCTATCGAGTCTACCTTGGATGTACAATTTTTCCAGTTAACTTTCTCCAATTGTCATTGCCATTATTTGGTCTTTGTAAGTCACACCACATTGCTCGTGAACTTTTACGCCTTTACCTTGTTTTCTTATTTATAGGCTACTTTGATAGAATATTAATCAGGAATAAGCATGTTAATCCTTTTAATGACGTCAGCGATATGCTCTACAGATCCTACTTGACGGATTCGATTCGCGACTGAAGCCGATCGCATTTGACATATATACCGGGTTGCTGCTGACTTGAAGAGCGCAAGCTCACTTCGCAGTCTCCCTCAATTACTGTTGAATTTTCAGTTCAATATAAATTAAATAATTTCAGTTATTATTTCATGACATGTTTCTCAGTTAGAAGTTCAATGAAATTCTGTGACGAGTAACTGGAAAACACTTTTTCGCAGATTCAATCAATGGCAAAGCCTTACGCAACTCATTCTGGTTTTAACACTTTAATTTCGTTGTTGCTCGTAGCAATGCCTGCACTCGACACCCAGTAGCTGCAAAAAATTGGTATTGAATAATACCTATATATATCGGCACATGTAAGTATACAAATTCACTTAAAATTGTAAGTTTATTAGTTTTACGAAATCTTTTCGATGATAATGAAACGTTGTGAGGTGACTATACCGATTTTCAACCAGAAGGTCGGGCGAAATAAAAGGAGCTTGTCCTACATCAGGGATGGCGAACCATTGACCCTCGGGTCACACCATGATCCTCTTGCAGATTCCAGTGGCTCACTTGTAGTTTCAAAACTTTTAAGAAAATGCTAACAAACATTTAAGTAGTGACAACGGCAACTTTTTTTCTCTGGCATACACGACCTTTTTTTGATCGTACACCCATCATTTGCGGGAACTTTTGTATAGTGAAGACAAATTTTTGCTCATTCCTGACAAGTCTCTCATTAATATCTTTAAATCTGTGACCCCCTTTTTTCGATTTTCAAATTAAGACTTCGTATATGACCCCACTACAAGAAAAGGTTCGCCATTCCTGTCCTACATACATTGCAAGCTTTAGAGCATACCTCGCATGGAGTTACTGGTACGTTTCGAGTTTTCCAAGAAAAAACAAGATTGCACCCCTAAAAGTTTTCTTAACGACACTCTTTCCAATTATTAATTCCGTCGATTAAACTTTGTGTCATTTTCACACACTAGTTTCTAATACTTTTTTAAAGCGCTCTACTGATCAGTCAATTTACTTTATTTTACCCATAGCGTCAGCATTGTTAATACAGTATTATTCGTTTCAAACCATTTAAAACTTCAGCCTAATAATGAATGAAAAATTAAATCTGTCAAACTGCAAGCTCTTTTTCCACAATAGGATTCCTCACCTTTTTTTTTTCTGTAGTTAGTATTTATTTGTTGCTTGCTCCAGAGTTAATTTTCAAATGAAATAGTTGACAAAAAATTTAAAGATACTAATTTTGTGAAATATGTCATCCTATTAAGCCATTGCAAAAAATTGAAGAAGTCGCATTTTGCATGGTAAACATGCTCTCCTAATTGCAAGGCTTTCTCGATTTCGCTTACACCACTAATATTTTAATCTGAGAAGAAAAAGCTGTACTAGACGTATTACAATAAATATGGGCCGAAAACAGCTTAAGAAGGAAAAGTAAAGCCACAGTAAATCTCAAAACTTGACGTTTCCACAACATAGATTCAGCTGTCATGATCAGCAGTGTAAGCAAGGCAGTACAATATTTTTTGCTTTTGGTTGCATATTTATCCTCCTATTACGAGAAGTGATCTATGCGCTATACAAGCTCGCTTAGGAGTTGCCGGCCACCTATCTACCACACCAAGATGGAGGAATCTCGCTCAGTGCCTTTCTCAACGGCACAGTAAGTACATTTGCCCGCTTGTTCTTCACACTGTCCCTTTAATGCTGTGCGTCAAGCAGGGAAACAGTGAATATCAATTTTAAAGTCATTGATTTGACCCGACTTGGAATCAAACCTAAGTCTAGAGCTCCCAAGACTGACGCTCTTACCACTAGGCCATCTGAGCTGTTTAATTGCCATTTGAGCAGTACAAAACTGTTTTTTGCAGTTTTATATTGCCTTGCATACACTGCTGATGATGACAGCTGAATCTATGTTGTCGAAACGTCCAGTTTTGAGATCTAGTGTGGCTTTACTTTTCCTTTTTATACTAGACATTTTGCATGTTTAAAGGAGAGGTATCATCCGTAGAGATTTTAAATTATTTTTTTTTTTCTTAGAATTATGGAGGACCAACTGTTCTTTTTCCAACTACTAAAACGAAGAGCCACAAGGATGCTGTTTATTTTTTTTATTGTGTGTCGCGCTTTTATAATTTATTTTTAGTAAAATATTTATGGTTTTGTTAAAGCATAGTATTTATATGAGTGATGTACGCAATAAAAATGCGCGCTGTCATTTCAGTGAATTTGTTTTGCTTTGAAGCGAATTTTTTTGTGGATACCAGACGTTTCGGCAACATTATTTCAACTACCATCATCAGAAATGTATCTATTTTAAAATTACGTGACTTTTAACATTTAATGAAAATGATATGACATAATATGTATTGGCGCGTATCCAGAAATAGTTGGGAGTGGGCAGGGGGCGAGATGTGACTCACCGTAACGAAGATCTCATTGCTAATACTAATGACGTCATCATCACTGAGTTCTCACGCAAAAGCACACAAAATTAAGAGTGTTCTCAAGCTACGTCAATGACAACGTACGCAGGCAGGCAACAAACCACAACTCTTTGCCTGAATTCCAGAATTTAATGAAATAGGGACTAAACTAATGACCACAAAAGTAATTCAAGGTGGTTCGAAAGTAGGTCAAGGCGGTTCAGAAGTGCGTTAATGTAACGGCTTTTGCAGCTGGGTACAAAGCTTAGCTATGTTTCTTTGGAAACGTACAAAAACCGAGGTCGTTCACCTTTCCAGTTTGCTCTAGCAATTTTGATAACTTATTTACTATAACAAGTAACT
This sequence comes from Trididemnum miniatum, assembly GCA_964006365.1. Classification (NCBI taxonomy): domain Eukaryota; kingdom Metazoa; phylum Chordata; class Ascidiacea; order Aplousobranchia; family Didemnidae; genus Trididemnum; species Trididemnum miniatum. Next base: position 13,970,747 of record OZ023243.1, on the reverse strand, counting down.
TTGTGCGTGGTTGTGAGAATCGTAATACGTGTGGTGCCCGTTGGCCTGTCTTATCAAAAGAGGATAAGTCTGTTTGACTGGTATGCAGCGAATGGTATTGCAAAATCTTGTTTTACCGTATTCTATGATCAAGAAAAACTGCATCAACGAAGCCACGGTTTTCCATATTTGTGTAACTTAGTCTAAGCACACCTCAATTCTTTAATTTTAAAAAAGTCTACCTTACCAGTAGTATAGGCTATGCGCAAAGCAAAAATGGGGCTTTCTATAGGTCTACTTCTTTTGCTTATAGGTTTCTCTGACATAAATATTGATTACCTTACCATTTAAGTCCTAAACTTTACTTAAACAAACCCTATACTGTATTGAGCACGCATTAGGAAACAGCCTATTTAGAAAAGACTTTCACCATTTCATCCTCTCACTTTCGCTCATACATTTTTGAAAATTGCTTCTCTCGATTTTAGAATTTGATTTCAAAAAATTTCTAGAGGAAAATAGTGATGCTTCCTTGTCTTTTCAACTGTTCAGAGACTGTGTGCTATTACTCGTAAGTAAGCTGCAGCTAAACAGCAAAAAAATTTTCATTATAGAGTCTCGCTCAAAAATTTAAGACCTCATAGATAAAAGTTGATTTTTGTTGAAAGATGATAAAACTCCGGCTGATGTTGTGTCACATTAACCTTTTATGTTACATGAACATTAAATGATACTTGTAAAGCCATTGTGATAAGACTTTTTGCGCATTTCTGGTTTTGGAAGCAAAAAATATTCGATTTTACTCAAATTTTAGTGCTGGAAATATTGGCAAAAAGAGGGCATTATCAGTTGCAGAAAGGGCAAAAATTGTTACTTTAAATGAAGAGGGGTACTTAGGAAGACAAATTTCAAAAAAACTAAAACTTAGCAAAACAACAATCCATCATCAAACAATTGTAAAATTTCGAAATTTTGGGAGCTTTCAGGACTTGCACAGGTCTGGAAGTCCCAGGGTTACCTCCCAAAGAAATGATCACCCGATAAAATGATGGTAGTGCGTTCACTAACCAGTTCAAGCAAGAAATATCGGAAGGCCTTGTAGCAACTGTACCTTTGAGCTACAAGGTTGACCCAATTTTTTTGCTTGAACTGGTTAGTGAACGCACTACCATCATTTTATCAGGTGATTATCCCTTTGGGAGGTAATCCTAGGACTTCCAGACCTGTGCAAGTCCTAAAAACTCACAAATTTTAAGGATTTTACAATTGCATGATGGATTGCTGTTTTGCTAAGTTTTACTTTTTTTGAAACTTGTCTTTCTGACCAACCTTCTTCATTCAAAGTAACGACAATGTTCTTTCGCCAACTGATAATTAATCCCCTCGTTTTGCCAATATTTCCAGCACTAAAATTTGAGTAAAACCGAATCTTTTTTGCTTCCAAAAACCAGAAACACGCAAAAAATCTTATCCTTTAGGCTTCGCAAATATTATTCCTCATGTTCAATGGACATAAAAGGCTAATGTGACATAGCATTAGCTGGAGTTTTATCATTTTCCCACAAAGATTCAACTTTTATCTATGTGGTCTTAAACTTTTGAGGGCGAGTGTACAGTACTCGCGGTATTAAGCCGATGCGGGTAACGAGTGGCGGGGTCCATCACCGCGGCGTAGCGCCTTGGCAGCACAGAAATGTCGCCACGCTCGCGAGCAGCAGCTGTCTCTAGCCACTACGCCAAACAGCCGGGTGCAGTTGGCCGTGTTTTTGCATTTCAAGAATGTTTAATACAGTAAGTAATGATTTGCATGCTGTGGATATGGTACCGTACGTATGCGTATGCAAATTGTTTATAAATTAAATATGTGTAATACGGCTGTTTATAAATGGAAAGATAAATGCATTGAACATTTGCTTCGTTGTTTCCTGATTTTTTCATTATTGAAAATTTCAAACGAAACACTGCATTATTAGTGCAAATTCAAAAATACTCTGCATCTATACAACAACGCTTTTAATCCTAAAAAATTTCACTGCACAATAAGGTAAAATTTTTTGGATGAATATTCAGATCAATTTCAATGGAAATTAACAACAAACATATTGACGTGTCTCGTTTCCTGATACTTTTGTTTTTTTATTCAATTTTCGTCTAGACTTACGATAAATCGACCACAATCAAAAACATTGATTTTTTATGCGTTCAAATTGAAAATAGGAGCCTAGAATTTAATTGCTACTCATGTTTAACCATGGTTTAGCGAAGTCTCGCATGTTTGAGAGGTCGTTATTATCACCTGATTAAAAGCTGACTCCTTTTGAGCTGTCTCTGAAAGGTATAAGAGTGATTTTTCTATCTCTTGGACATAATAAGGCTGAAAATACTATGCTTTGCAATACTATGCTATGCGATGCATATCAGCAGGCTAAATCGTCAACTAGCAACTATCAACACAGTCATAACAGGGAGAAATTTTAATAAGAAAATTAAATGCAACTTTATAATCAAAAAATGTCACTGCGCTTGCTCGAAGTGTGCATTTGGTTACTAACCTTTTAATTGTTTTCTTCAGTTTCATTTTGAATTTCAACTGATATAAATGCTTTCAATTATTTTCCAACGAAGGAGCGTCTACTGATACGCGGCAGACCACAACGCGACAACTTTTTCACACCTTGCATGTTTTATTTTCCTGTACTTCAACCACACAAAACCCTGCTACTTTTGCTCAGCATGCGCAAGTTATAGGCCTAATCGTAGTCGCGTATCGGAAAACGCTCATAATATGCAGTAAACTAGAGGAAATATTCAGTAGAGTAATTCTTAACAATGGATGTTTCGACACCATAGATTCAGCTATCATCATCAGCATTTTTAGCAAGGCATTACAAGAATAAAAGTTTTGAAAGAAAATCCTTTCAATTTTGTACTGCCTTGCATACACTGTTGATGACAGTTGAATCTATGTTGTTGAAACGTCCAGCTTTGAAGATTATTATGACTTTATTTTTCCTCCTTAAGCTAGTTTCGTCTCATATTTATTGTATTCCCAAATTTATTGCAAGTCGATACGGGAACTATTTCATTTAGTTGATTTTTTCTTTCTTTACAAGTCTCAACTAAAGTGTGATTTCTACACTTCATGAAGTTATATATGATGCAAGTAATCACAATGAAATAGCCGATTGTTTTTTAATAGGTTACGCAAAAAGCACGAGTTACACAATAAAAAATACACAAACAAAAGGTGTTGACCTTCACAAAGACTGCAAATTAAAATAAAACACTTCAACAAGGATGTGTGCCAAGAACAACGCCAGTAATAGAAAAGCTAAAATATAAGCTTATTGTTCTATTTTTAATGTTGCCATTTGCGTAGCTGTGCAATAGTAGACCTAAACATTTTAGAAACTTTTCGTTTTGTAGGTTTTTCCCTCAATAAATTAAGTCAAGCAAAGCTGGTGATTGGCGCTACAAATAAAATAGATATTGCTCTAGTTGAAACTTGAAATTCAGTGCCTTCTTTGATATACAGATTGCAACTAGCGGGTTGTACCTAAGCCTTAGAGACAATGTGTGAATTTTTGCTACGTGAATATTGTACTATATTTGTAAACTTTGAAATGCAAACACTTAGCACAAATCTAGCAATAAAAAAATAAACAGTATCTCAAAGACCACCTTCACTGTTAGAAAAGCGAAAAATTCGGAATAGTGAAACATGGAACACGGAAAAAGCACAAAAAAACAAACCACTTTCAGAGAAGTTGTTACGATTACCGTTGGCAACGCTTTTGCAAACTTACAAATTTAATAAATTAAGTAAGAATTCTTAAATCGAATAAATTTTTCATAACTGAATTGTCATAAACTTCGCTTTTTTAGTTAAAAAATGTATGGAAACAATCATCGGAATGTGAGAGCGTGTGTCAAGCACAGTTGCTGGTGGAGAAACGTCAGCGTAGTACGTACGAATGCCAAGGCACAGTGGTCTTGATGCGTATTGTTCGAAAGCAACATGATGCTAGCAAACTGGAAGAGCTGATTTAAACGCAATGGCCAGCCCGTGATCGTCATATCGAACAGAACTTGAATTATTTTGATTGTCGCAATTCCGCAAAATGCTGATTTGCATCAGCTGAACTTCTAGTTTTCCACTTTTCTGGTCCACAGATTTTCCACTTTTCAGAGTGGAGATCACTTTCTAAACACAAAATTGATTTGTTAAAGAAAAAGTCTATGTCACAGCACTACTTCAGTATTTCACATCAATTAAGCAATAAAGCGTGCATAGTGTGCTAACTTGAAACTGCTTTTACTAAAAACTGAAAACTACTCATTGCACAATACTTAACAAGTTTGAATTTTCAAATAAAAGCGTTAACTGTAAGTTACTCTGACATGAACAGCGTATTTAGAAAAAACAGTTTGACGTCTGTGTTTTGTTTTTAAATTACGAGTATTCGTACTTTTTTTAGTTCAAAGAGTGTAGTTGAATGATGATTTGGCAATTAGGGTATATCAAACTAGTTGTTGATTCTACTTTTTATAGCTCCAAGCTAAAGATATCATTTTTAAAACTTCAGCTAGCTTTCTTGATGTGTTTTTAATAGCAGCGTGTAAGTCTGAATTTAAAAAAGCTTTTTGATGATTAAACTAAAACTGTATTACGCAATAACAGATACAGTAGCGAAATTATTCTCCATAGCATAGTCAAGCATCTATTAACTATCGTACGCCTGAAGAAAAGTTGTTTGTAAAGACAAAATATAACCAAGGTGAACGCCATTAAATACTGGTTGTAATAATTACGAACATGCGTTCGTATTATTATATGCAGGTGCCTATTTGATTGTAGATTGATTAATTATAACTTTACGCAATTCGGTTTTTCAGAATTTTAACTTTGAACTAAACCTACATGTTTTGTTTTTCAAACGAATGACTTTGGGGAATTTCGTGTAATTAGCGACGAAATTATCGTTAAAATTGTCTGATAAGAATTTAAATTCGGATTTTTCTAGCACTGCACTGCGGCTTTTTTAATCATTGAAATCGCATTGAAGTCACTCTGACTTGACACATTTTAATTTTAAACTTGTTCAAAATGACGAATTTGAGTTAGATAACTTTTTGACTAGTTTTTTAAAATCAGCTTTGCGTCAAAATTGAATCTATGACAAATTTGTTGGAAACACTGTACGTTTTATAACCATTCATAACAAAATTTACCTGGGCGAATTGGATGAAGGCATGTGGAAATTCGAAGCTTCTGAGTTGAAAAAACCTGAAAGAAGACAAAAAACTGTTAATCTACTGGTAAGCAAAGTTGAAAGAAACTGACTCTAAATGCTACCCTAATAAAAGACAAGATTGCTGAATTAAACTGAATAATGACCGTTATTGCCAATAAAGAAAATAAACTCTTACATTACTCTACTACCCTTTCTCTAGGTATAGTAGAAAACTTTACACAGTCATAAAAATGTACCTAAAGCAAAACGTAGGTAGGGTCTTAACACCTGCGTAGCTTGATGTTTTGCTGATACTGAACGGAAGTCAATAACATAAGCTGCATCTTACCTTTTCTTTGACCATATTCAATATTAGCTGATGGTGGAGTCAACTGATTGAAGCTTTCTTGTTGAAAATAAGATGGTGCGTACGAGGTTGTAGCTGGGGCAACTGGTTTGCTCAGTTTTACATTCGGATAATATTGAGGTGAAAGGTTGTGTTGATGAAGAGGTTTCGCGTTTGAAGATGCTGACTCACTCGATGAATGAGAAGGAGATGGGATAAGGGAAAATTTAGGGGTTGTAGGTGGGATGTGGTCTTGGTTCCTGGGGTAAGTAGTAGCTTGAAGTCGTTCAGGTTTCACTTCAGGCCTTAAGTCATTATGTGGATAATATGAAGGGTTCATATCAACATTTAATCGATCAACGCTTCTATAATAATCATTTGACTGTGGAAGAGATTGCTGAAAGCTATGGGCATAAGACGGCGCAATTGGTGAAGTGGAACATGGATCCGTAGCTCCATTCATCCCAAAGGAATCTCGCGGAATATTGGGTTTGATTTCATTCCCTTGAATTGGACTGTGACCATGACTTGATTCCAATGGCTCGGTTGTTCTACTGGGTAGCAAACGTGGATTATCGACATTTGCTTCAGAACTATACGCTGAATAGGCATTGGAGGTCCATTGAGGTTGATACTTTACATCATTTGGAGGACAAATTCCTTCCGAAATTGCAATGGAGGAGTTGACAAGAGACGAAGATTGCTGAATTCCTATTGTAGGTCCTGAGAAACAAGCATTGTTCGAATAAGGTGGACTAACTCCGTTGGAATTTATGGTCTCCGCTTGTTTGGAATCCGTTTCTTTGTTAACTGATGACCACGATTTATCTTTGTGATTGTACGGAGCAATATTACCACGAATATGCTCATCGTTTGGCTGGTACTCATGCTCTTCCAGATGATGTGTCGTGCCATCTGAAGTGACTGATAATCGTTCATTTTGAAATTCATTTGAAGACTCTTTGAGGTCTGTGGTGGTAGTGATATCATCATTTATGTTGGTGCTGGTTACTTTTCGAGCATCCGAATCATCGGAATCGATTGCCTGGTCAATGTCGCTTTTGCATTCTGCAAAAAAAAAAAATTGTAACTGCATGAAGCAGAAGATTTTTAACATTCGTTATAAAGGTCTAATGTACTAAAAGTATAGGACTTAATTTTTAATCAACAATAGTTTTGATCAGATTTTTACATCTAGCAGAGCATCATTATTGTTTTCGATCAAATGGATTGACCAATAACCAAATCTAGTCCAATCCGCTCTGCATTAGTTTTGTTACTCGGTTGTACGATTTAGTAAATTGACGAAATAACTAGCTAGCATCTATGTTTTTGTTTGTTTCAATTTTTACGACAAGTCACCGCTGATTTTTGCTTTTGTGATATAAATCATACATTTATTGGTTGAAAGGTTTGTTTAAAATTACTGTTTAAACTCTTAATTTTTCTTCATTCATTGCTAACGATTTTGATGCTGTTTTTATGTCGTGAACAGGTGTAGTGTGGAAACTTATAAATATTATTGTATTGGCATAATGAGCTTGAATCAACAGCAGCGCTAATTCCTTGCTACAGTTTTTAATGGACCGGTATTATGAGCAACGGTGGCATTGCAATGGCTTTAAACAATTAAGCTCATATTTCATATTCGAGAAACAAACATTAGGCACTCATTATGACAAGGTGGTTAAGAAACGGAAAATAACGAGGCAATTTGAGAAATGGAACACCAACATGTACGAATACCAACAAAAATAGAATTAGTTTCACCAAAACAATAAAAGTTATAAGGATTGATTTGAATTTACCATTTTCTTGTGAGAGATGCGATGTGACGTCATCATCGTCTTCATCATCAGTCTTTTTTGAACCTGGGTTTGTGGAATCGCTGGAGCGATTTTTCGGAACCCAAGTCATTTTATTTTCTTTCTTCAATCTTCTACGGGCGTTGGCAAACCATGTTGACACCTAAATGTTGGCAAAATAGGTTAAAACGTTAAAATATTAATTATTTATGCATCAATCATAACATTAATAAGCCAACATATGGTAAACAAGTCAAAGCCAGTAAGGAGAAAAAGTTCTTGTCATTGCAAAATCACAGACACCGAAGTCCATGAACTTTTCACAATACGAAGCCAAATGTTATTTTCTTTAAACTACAAAAGTGTAAACAAACAGAAAATATTTTACCTGAGTTAGAGTCATTTTTGTGATAATTGCCAACATAATCTTTTCTCCTTTAGTAGGATAAGGATTCTTCTTGTGTTCTTGAAGCCACGCTTTAAGAGTGTTTGTGGATTCCCTGGTAGCATTTTTCCGCCTTACTCCGTCATTTATATCCACTCCACAATATCTAAAGCAAAAAAAGTTGAGGTTAATAATTTCTTACTGATAAATAAATGTTCATTTTATGCTAGTAATTGCAACGTACAAGTTGTCTAATATCTTTAGTTATGAAATAAAATAATATTACTTCACTGGTTTTAGGTTTGTGTTCATATACCTCGGTAACGTTTTTGGGGAGTGATTGCCTGTTTCAGTAAGCCTGTATAAGCTACGAAAATGAACGCGTGCCCTCAAAAAATTGGCTAAAAATGTGTAGCAGTCTATCAGCGGCCCGTGATGTCGCAGGCTACCATTATGCCTAATTCTATCTTAAGAATGTCGATAAATGTTTTACCGAAACGTTTTAAACTTAACTGTATATTGTTATCGAAATAGCCTGCTACATTAAAAAGATTGTCCAGAAATTTGATATCATATGTTTTACCATGCTGTTTTACAGCTTACTGCAGCACAAAAATGTTTAGTTGGCATAAGAAAAAACAGATAGGAGCAGCACAAATACGTTGCCGTAATATTTCAAAAATCTGCATGGTAGTTGCCTAAATAAAATTTAAATGATGCATAAAACTTTTTTCTACAACCAAATGCTACAATACTATTTAACTAAAACAATGGATTTAATCAAATCCGTAGTGCACCAAACGCTTAACAACTAGTTTAGCTCGCTTAAGCACAAAGCAGTGAGTATATATGTGAAGGTTTTAAAATAGCTGTGGCTTGTAATAACTGATGTTATGTTGCTCATTGACCGCTCTTTCGATTCGCACAGAGATAACAAAGATGTCTTAAACCAACTCCTTCAACCATAGCTGCTTAAGCTTCCTGGCATGCTGAGGATGTGTTCAGTAACGTTTCGGACAAATATGACCTCTGCCTTTGAGAATTGCACAATATTTAATTAACTCACTTTTTTAAGATAATTAGAAACTTGATATGTTTGACCTATTGTTGTGAAAATATCCACGCCATTTTTTTTTAAGTTTTGATTTTTTAAATCTATTTGTCTCATAGACTTGGCACTTGTATTCTAAGCGAAATTGGTTAGGCAAAAAAGTAACCGAGTCGACTTAATGAGATTTTCAACCCAGGATAAACGTTTCGGTATGTTAATGTGTTTTGCAGATTTAATGCAATTAATGTCTAAAAGTTAAAATAATTATTCGTTTAATTATTGTTTTTGAATTACACCATGTAGATTACTTCATTTTGTTTATGTTTGCATCAATAATTGACGATGATATGAAGTTCATTTTATAAAGCCGATTTTAAGATGTTTATGCAAAATGGCTTCCGCATCCGAAAACCTAATTACAAATTAAAACGCTATGCTTGTTATTTGGTTAAGTCACAGCAAGCGTTGGTGGTGGTTCAGCAAATATGATCTAAATTCTTGTCAACTCCCGCTAGACCGACACTTTCACAAACAGCGCCTGTTGTTTTTGACATTACCGTAGAACTTCAAACAATTTTTTTTTTTAATCTTAATCAGCACGCCATTTTGTTCTTCTGTAATGAAAAATTGTTCTAAAAATTAATGAATTGCTTAATCGACCTTTTTCAACTATACGTCTCGAAAATCTTAATTTCTTCTACATCATATAGTCCATGCTACACAAGGCGAATCACATTTTAAATGGTGGGTAGCTGCAAACTTTTCGGAGCCAGGAAATTTCTTCAAATTAAACTTGAGTTTTGTTTAAATCAATTACCTGTCGTACGGATACTGGGAACCAAATGTGTTCTCATAAGGATATGGGGCTTGGGTGTAGCTTCCTGGCCAAACTCCTCCAACGCCAGACCTCACTTCATAATCTTCACCCTAAACACAAAAAATGCCTTTAAATCACCACAGAATCAAATTTACGGGTAATGCATTGTTAGCAAGGCAGGTAATTTTTCTGAGCCTAACTTGTTTTTTTTGGTACAAATCCAACTTCCCACTAGCAACTGATGGTTGAACGTAAAAGTATTTGTAACTGTTGGCCTAGTAACTGCACAAGACAGTCAAAAAAGTGAGAACTTCTGTGCTAAAACCAGGCCTTGTGATGCATATATAGTCCTCTATAGCCTATTTTTACGATATACGCGTACTTAAATTTTTTTGACCGATTTTCGAGTTTAAAGTAAGTTAAGTTGATTGTTTTTTAAGTAAACTTTATCATATTAAAATTGCAATCATTTGCTATTTTCAGTGAAGAAGCTTCCTCTTTAATGACCACACTATAAAGAAGAACTGTTCATTGATGAAGAAAGTTTGTTTATTTTTGTGACATTCAATTCTAATGAAATATTACTCTAGTTATTTTGAAATATATTTACAGTAAAATATCGAAAGTTTTTGAAAATTTTTTTGGAAACTGCTTGGGCTTGTGCGAGAATACAATCATTGACATTTGCAGTATGCTTGTAACACCATATAACTTAGCACTAGCTCACAATGATATTTTTTGTTGCATTTAGAGTCTATTCAAGCAATTTAAGAAATTTGACATGATGGCAAACGACCAGTAGCTGTTTTTATGAAGTATATTTTTCAATGAATGTTACGCTCTAACTTGATTTTGCCGTAGCAGTTTTTAATGTTAAAAAAAAGGCTCATATTTGAAAACTATCGATTTTTCATTACGGATGGACGATGTATTTTGATCCAGTGTTGCCTAATATTGCGAAGACATGACGGAAGTCTTGAGTTGCTCGTGAAAACTCAAAGCAAACTTTTCGCGTCTCGACATTACAGCTTTTTAGCTGGCTTAGGTTTGCAAGCAAGAATTAAAATGGACCTTCTGAAAACAATATAACTTGTAGGCGCTATACCTGTATTACTCTTGGTCGTTAATTGGTTCTCCAGCCCAAGCAGCCCTTTCCGTTCTGTTATTAAAGAAAGGTAAGGTAAGCCCATTTCCTTTTGATTTTAATTGTTCGAAAACAATAGGTTGATTGTGAGGTTACCTGAGCCCCATGTGTTCCACTGTTAAGCATTTACTGACTGCAAATCACTCCAAAGCATAAAAATATTTTTGCAAAAGATGGGGAGTTTAATTTTGTTTTTGACTATTTTGGTTGGGTTTAAATTGGAACTTGGACTTTTAAAAAATTCTTGCCAACCAAGCATTTGAATTTTTCTTCACCTCATAGCCACTTAAAATTCTTGAAAATTTTTGTACACCAGGTCAATTTATGAGCAAGATTAATGGAATATCGCAGCTGTTCATTGGAGAGCAAAAGTCTGCAGTATGCAGTGATATTAAAAATGAATAGTCTTGCAATCATGCTCTTACAGCTGGTGAATTCCATCTATATTCAAATCACAGACCACCCCATAACTTTCCTGCATAAAATTTTCAGCTAAAACATAGTGGGCCTGCGGAAAAAACGCGTAATGCATTCTTCGCACACGTGAGGAAATTGATTTTTATTGGAATGCTTGTAATTGCAAAGTGATTAAAGACCAATAATACAGGCCTGCTGCTTCAGCAGAGCTTCGCATTTTTATGCTAACCCAAAAATGGTATCGATATAGGCCTATTGCTCATTCTGTTAACGTCATTTAAGCTTGTTTTTTCAACAGAAATTTACTACAGAACGCAAAAAATCAAATTTTAAAGGGTAATGAAGACATTAACAATTTTAATCTGAGATTCGATTTCGATAAAGTTGATATTTTTCCTCATAAGTTAATATTTTAAAACCAAAACGCTTTTTTGTGATATAATCTCCGATTTGTCACAATTTTTGAGGAACTTTTCTATCCTATCCAGTTTCTTTTTTTCCGTTTAAGAAGGAAATTGCGCAAGATCATAAATTGACCTACAATAAAGTAGGCTATTACGTTGATTTGCTTTATTATTCATAACACCAATTATGACGTAAAAAAGCGTTGAAGAAAAAAATCTCGACATTTTTTGCAAAAAATTACGTGCACATTATAACTTATGTATGAAAAATGAAGCTCTGAAATTTAAACATTGACAGAATTCGATTACGGAAGGGGTGAGTTTACCAAAATGTCAAAAGCGATGCTGTCAAATATTTGCACGATTTAATATTTTTTTTATTATCAAATTATCTTTTGGTTTAATACATTAAAGTCGTGAGCGAATGTTTGCAAAATGCGTTGATTGTATTGCAAAATGAATTTGAACTTTTAACAATCTACACAAAACTTTTCAGCATTTTTTTAGTGGAAACACTCGTCTTTCATGGGGTACCGGTACTTCTCAAAAAAAGTTTCTTTTGTAAAGCTGCGGGTCTACAAGGTTTCAGATAGCTTTCAACTAGCATTGATCTTTTCAAATAAAATTGTCAGAAATTAAAAACTTTCACTTTCCAAATACAAAATCCTAATATGGCTTAATATTTTTAAGTTGCCGTGGGCAAGCACTGGTTTTCTTGATTATGCGAAGTAATGTACCGATACATAATTTGATGGGTAATGCTGCAAGACATAAAATTATAAACCCGGATGAAAATATACCAAATAAGTAACCAAAAAAGCCGTTGTTTACGTCAGTTATCATTAAAGAAACACCTGAGATTATTTTCAAATTATATTGAACGGAAAATTTAACAGTAATTGAGGGAAGCTGCGAAGTGAGCTTGCGCTCTTCGAGTCAGCAGCCACCCGGTAAATATCTCAAATGCGTTCGGCTCCAGCCGCGAATCGAACCCGTCACGTAGGATCTATCACCTGCGCGCGGTACCGCTACGCCATGTCGCTGACTGGTCACAATGCCCCTTCTCCAGCGTAATTAGGGCAAAAAGGGGTATTGAGCCATGCCCCTCTTTTGACTTTCCTTTTCAGTAAAAAAAGATCAAATGTTGCTAAGTGATTAAAATAGGCCATATCTCTTGACGCTTTTGCTGTTTATGTCCCCTTTTAAAATTTTTCGCTACGTCACTGAGTGGTAAGCTACATAAGTGGCTATGTTTCACTCCTCGTATTATGCAAGTGCAGCATAAATGTCATGACCAAAAGAGCAGGACACTTTTTTGGGACAGTGCTAGCTGCTGGTATTGAATAATACTGGCTTACACGAACAGACTTTGGATGTTTTGATAAGATTTGAAAAAATAATTAGTGATAAGTGTCTTACTCAAGGGACACAGCCATCAAATCAACATATTTTTGTTAGTTAACTTTGCACACCATTTTTACATTTATTGCTTTAGTAACATTATTATTGCACATTGAGCAGCTTAACTTCATAGCAATTAATCACTAAACTATGATTTTGACTAACTGCTCACTTGATTAACTAATAGCTTATACATCGGCAGGATGAAGATTAATGTTTTTTTTTTTCTGGACTAATTGTAGACTTTCTTATGGGAACTTTAGCAGCAAGCATCAACAATGATCCAATAAAATTGTTAAAATCAGTAAACTTTATTGAATAAATAACACAGAGAATTATGTTTTATTTAAATTAATTTCTATTTCAATATTTCATTTTAATTGAATAAGAATTTACTGATAATAGCGTAAAACGAAAACCGATCTAAACAAAGGGATAATTTTTTTTTGCCATTAAGTTGATTTTAAAAATTAAAAGAAGTTTATTTTGGGGGCAGCACACCATTTGTTTCGTCAATGTAACGCAATACACATTTCATCTTTTGTTGACATACTTTGGTATGTTTATTCTCCATTTTTAAGGCATGAATTAACTTTTTTGCGCAAATTTGCTCATATTTTTACTCAAAATAATATTTCAGATTCTAACCTATATTTTAACTTTAAAAATGCATTTTTGAGACAAAAAGCTTTCAGTTTTTTACTTATTGCAAAATAATTGTGGAAGAAGTTTTTGTAGCAAGTTTAAAAAATTGATCAAAAAAGATAAAATATTTTTGGGGCTATTTATATAAAAATATTTGCTTACTAAACACGATACAAAGACGTTTTTGAAAAGATGGAGCAGATAACAAAAGGGCTTTATCCTACTAATTAAATAGTTAGATTTGGTTGATAAAATATGTTTTTCCTAATTGTTTATTTTATATCATTATACGCTCAATTACGTACTTTTCTATTATGCTTTGTTTTTATAAAACTTGCTTCAACTTTGCATACTTTTACACATATTTTTCATTAAAAGCATTAAAAAATTGCAAATGTGTTAGTTATTAATACTTACCAAAGGCGGATAACCCGGTGGGTGTTGAAGACCAGCGGCGTAGTGCGATCCCATAAGACCGGGAGCCGAAGCGACCGTCCCCGAGTTTGGAGCAAAATTTCCCGGGGAACTAATGCTCGTTGACTCGGGCTGCGCGACATACATATTCATACTTGGTAAATCGGATTGAACGCGGTTGGGAATAAAGTAGCTGTCGGTTGGAGGATACACTCCTTGTGTGGCTCCGGATATTGAACTGTGTCCAACACTAGGTATGGATGCTGTCAGTGAAATCGGACTAGGCATCGTATCTGGGAGATACGCGGATCTGTGACTATCACTCTGTTCCAACATTTGTGAAATAATCATCTCGACTTCTCAAAACTTTTTCTTTCCTTTCATTCACTCCGAAAATTAGAATTTTTTCAATCAATCAATTAAATAAATAAGTCACTGAAAAATACAGAAAATATATTCAATTAACGCTAATTACAATTAAGCGATCAACGGTCGCTGCCATGACACACTAGCGCGGGTTTTCTACTCTGATCAGATAGTAAAAGTGTAGTGGCAAGAATTGCGAGAGCAAAAGCTTTAAAAAAAAGGCTGAGTAGTCACCTAAAAAAAGAGAGGAAAAAGAGAAAAGAAAGAGAATAATGAGTAATCTCTTTTAACCGGTTGGCGTCTAGTAACTAAATTCACGTACAAAAAGTATTTTCAATTGCAGTTTTCATCAACCGGGTCAAATGACTGTACTCAAAAAATTGAAACATTTAGTTAATAAAACGTTTCGAATTGCTTTTTAATTCATATCAATTTCCATTTGAATGAGCTTGACAATGATTTGAGAAGATGTCAAAACGTTTCGGTTTCTGGTATATTAATTACAGTATGTAGGACTCACGATTCACCTGAGCTTTTTGTTGGGGATGTTCGTGACAAGTTCATGTTTATAACTCATCTTTAACAGACGACAGAGCACTTTCTTACCGTTAATCCTACTTTTATGCTGAGATATGAGCTTGCCTACCTGCGTAATTATTTCTTACATTTTGTGTGACAACATTTCAATTTTGATTATTCCAAACCAATAATAATTAGCATATTCAATCACGGATTTTTTTTTTTGTCTATCGTTGCTTCTGCATTTTTGCATCTAGGCTACCTTGCAATCTAAACTTGCTTGCTACTGTTTTGTATATTCTTGCAATTATTGTTTTGTGAAATAAATCGTTAGCTGTTTTCATGACCGCACTGATCACTTTTCTAACAATTACTACAACTCGACCTGTTTTTTATATAAAAGTATGCGCGAGCGAAAAAGTCGCTCAGTTTATATTCAAAATACAAGCGTGTACTAGCAAAAAAAATCTTACGGTGCTGCTGCAACCCTCTCTCGATAATAAACAACAATTCCTCGAATGTCTGCATACATAAGAAGCCATCGTGAACAATGTGCTGCTCTACTCTGCTTATATCTATGACATAATGTTCAACATGTTGGTGCGTGACGTAAATTTTGAACGCTTCACGATTCAGGAAGGCGTACTGTTGCCTTGAAACAAATGCGTGACGTCATGTGAAACGCTATGACGTCACGCCGTCCTTACGCACATGACACAGCTTGTAACATATTCAGATCAACGTTTCAAATTGTAAATGAAGCAGACTCATTCAATTAATCTCAATTAACAGCTCTAACCGTTCTTGACAAAGTGTTTTCTGTTTTTCACCTCTCAGGCCAAGTAAGTCTTAAAGATATGCATTTGCATAAATTCAATAATCGATGTAAAAAACGAAAACGCAAATATTGCTAATCACTCATCCAAACTTCAAACTAAATTCCATGGCATTTGTGCGCAAAAATACTTGAATTTCCATGGTTGCATTACCCAGGTCAATTAAACCTTGAGCTTATGCGCAAGGACTTCTCAAAAAACACTCAATGACCACTTGCGTTGAATCCTGACATTTGTCGAGTATGGATTGATTTAAATATTCACTTGAAACTATCCTAATTCTATTCAAATCAAAGTGGTAATAACAATTTAGTAAAATTGAAGCATAAAGTATATTATCACTTAATTTTGTTTTTATTATCGATACCGGCAGTAGAAAGTAAAAGTCAAATAATTATTACTATTTTGCTCTTTTTACGAACCCACACGGCACAAGTGTGTTCATTTCTGCCAATCATTCTCAAAGCAGCACATGTGCAAGGACAAAAAAAGACGGTAGCGATAACCATCCATCCACTTTTGACACCACTCTGCGGCCACAAGCGGCATGGTGCTGCGGCATATGCCGTTGCGACGCCAGAAAATTATTGTTTATAATTTAATATTTTTGTATTTAGTGGCATATTTATCCTCCTAACACGAAAAAGCGATCAATGGGCTGTACGAGCTCACTTAGGAGTTGCTGGCCATCAGTCTATCACACCAAGATGGGGGAATCCCGCTAAGTGCCTTTCCCAACGGCACAACAAGTAAACTTGCCGGTTTGTTCTTCACACTGTCCCTTTAATGCTGAGTGTCATGCAGGGAAGCTGTGAATATCAATTTTAAAGTCATTGGTTTGACCCGAGTTGGAATCAAACCCAAGTCTATAGCTTCTGAGGCGGACGCTCTTACCTCTCGGCCATCTGAGCTGTTAAAAATGATATGCAATGATTTTGCAGCTGTGAATGTGAAATAACTATGTGCTAAAAGATGTTTTTACTGAATAGGCAATACAGACGGTACTGCTACGCAAAAATCGTTTTATAGCATAACAATCTCAAATTCGAATCTAAATCCAATTGCTTAAACGCACATATCAGATAATCGCACAAAAGTTTGGGCAAATTGGCTATGCAATTAACTAATTTCGTCTGTACTGCATAAATGAGCTGCAAGCTGATTTATTTTTTGTGTAATATGTAACGTTGCGGTATGGGAAAGCGCACATTCCAGTCAAGAACTCTTTGCATAAGGTTAAAATCTTTTTTGCACTTCATATCATGTAAATACCAATTGTAGTTTTTGTGTAGATGTAACAGTAACTGTGTAAAGGAGGAGAATTCAGTGTTGGCCGCTAGCTACTAAGCCAAAGTAATTCGATGTAGCTTACGTTAACCTATATAAAGTTCAGCAATGAGTCTTACGTACACTAAATTTTAGCAGTTTTTAGAAAATCGATATTGATTTGCAAGTTCTAAATCTTTCCAAATTTAAGAAATTATTATAAGACTTATAAATAATTTTTCAGAATACTTGCATTAGATGCCGGTATAAGTTATTTTGGACCCAATGCCGTCATGGCTAATAGCGTGTAAGAAATGTTTAGAACTAGCTATAAGGGGCAAAACTGTCTCAGCTAAGAAAGATTGGTGACGTTTTGTCTTATAACCATATATAAGTATTAGAACGTATTATAATCACAACATGATGATCCCGATCTGACCCCTGGCACAGAATACACAACGCACGACTTTATTTCATTTTAGCACAACGCTTCAAGCCCTTTTATGACTAAATATATAAATAGCCATTTAGCTCAAACGAAACTGCTTTCGCACTTAGATCAAAAAACGACTCCTGCGCATATAGCTAATATAATGATTTAAGCCAGAACGTATATATTTGGAAATTTGTGGTAGTGAGTGTTTGTTTTTCTTAAATTAAATTTTTGGCTTTATTAACTACTACTGCAGAATCACATGTCGTTTAAAAACTCTGCAGATATGAGTTGGTCAGCCACCAAATTTTGCAATGATGATATTGGCTACGCATAAAACATCGAGGAAACTATATTTCAATGAAATGAGCGGGCATTCTTGAAAACTGAATTAAGATACACCGACGCAGGATGTTATATTTGACAAAAATTAATCGCAAAAGCGTAACCACAAACTAAAAGGGAACATGCTGCCTATGCCCCTCCCTCAATTAAGCCACGTCATCTTTGCACAACCACAACATTAGCATCTTAAAAACATGTAAACACCCTCACGAACTTGTAATAGAGCTAGAATTTTGCGTATCATGTCTGTATTTAGTCGATAACTTTTGGGACATTTTTTGATAGCAAAATTATCAGAAAAAACGACTTATCAAAAAGGTAAGCGAGAAATAAACAGGGTAAGCAGGGTAGCCAACTCACAAGCATATACTTAGGAATAGTTTCATCTCACCAAAAAAATTTGTCAACAACAAATAGTAAAACTGTATATAAATCCTTAAACAAACTCAGAGCTAATCCACGCAACAAAATCGATTTTCGGCGATAACGACAACTTACAGGAAAAGATAATTGTTAAAATTCGCTATATTTCAACTGTGCAGCAGTTTAATGGTAATACTTATTCTTTAGCGATCATATTTGCCACCATGCTAAAACACACATTACCTTTGACAAGCAGGCGTTTTAATGTCAGGCAAACTTGTTACTCAAGCTTACTTGAACACTACTCATTGTTTTCCCCAGGTTGTAATTCAATATTTCCGTAGTGAAATTATACAAACACCATTAACAACTTCTCACTCCTTGCAACATTTTTTTCCTTATTTTTATTGCGCATGAAAGCAGCTAAACTGTTGTTAATTTTGTTGGTGGCTGCAACGCTTACTGGGGCCTCAAACAGCCTTAGCCCTCCAGGAATTAGCTAGTATATGATATTTCCTGCGTGGTTGCGCTTAAAATTGCAAGGAACTAAACGTAACAGGAACAAACCAGAACAGCTCCTCTTTAAACGAACCGAAATTTTTCGATTATGAGCTAATGCTTCGTAGATATAATTTGAAAAAATATGTATTATATCGCTTAAAATAGAATGATGATAAAATTCTATTCAAAAATTATAAGACGTTAAACTTCAAAAACTTGATTTCTGAAAATTTTTCGCTATTAACTGACGCTTTTGAGGTCAACTGCTATAGCATGCAGTTATAAAAAGTGCCTTACAAATTTTCTTAGTTCCAAGTATTCCAGTTAATGCATGCAAAGTTGAGGAACAGCTAAAAAAAGTCAGAATGCGTTACAAGCATACATCTATTTCATGACTTATCTCCCTTGTTATATAACAAGTACCATATTGGGAGATCGTTCCAGAAAAGCTAACTGACAGAAAAGATACTAGCGTATGTGATCTATGTACATAGGACCATTTTTGCTATTACATGGGACATACTGAAAGTGCAATTGGTATAATAACGACGTGAGATTATAAGAGCGATTTATCTCGCCTTGCATTTTAATTACACTAGATATTAATGCACTCGCAATTCTTTTTTGACGCTTAAGGATTCCTAAGCCTGCATAATTAATATGGTAAGGTTGCAAATGCGATAGACTTGTCTTTGAATTATGCGAAGAAATATATTATTCATAAATTCAGGCTAATTTAAAGCTAGCTCCGTCGATAAGTGAAATATCATGTATCACGCCGACATATCGGCTGTGATTTCTGTTTCACGTCGAGAAGTGAAATTGTGACGGATAAGAAGTCGTCAATAGCAGAGAACAAAATCTTACCATTTTTATTCGACTTTGTGTTTTGTCCAAACTGAGTTATATAATGTGTGCATAACATGTGTGGCATTCGTATGAAAATTCTTCCACAACATAAATGTAGCAAATAACTCGAGTTCAACATTTGTAGGCTCGTTTTTTTGTATTAAGATAGATTTTTCAAAAAGCTAAAAAATGGACCAACATCAATCAAAATAACATGCAACAAGTATGTATTACACAGACATTTGCTGTGCAAGTATGTCCTACACATAGCAAGACCTAAAGTAAATAAATAATTTTCATCATCAATACATTTTCCAACCCAAAATAACCCGCACTATGCCAACTACATTAAAAGTTAATCAAGCGTAGCTACTCAATCTTTGCAATACGTACCGCCTGCTTTGTATTTTTGTCCAAAGACAGCCACAAAGTTATTTGGGCGTAAAATTGATTGATTTCTTCAGAGTTATGAACGAGGACTTACAGTAGTAGGCCTATCGATAAAGCGAACCCAGCCTTATTAAGGAGCAGTTGATCCCATTGATAAATAAACCAGCGGGGTTACAGTATTTTGAGATTAGCCTATATCCAACTGAAAATTCAACAGTTTTCCATTGACATTTTGCTCTTAATGTGCTACTTGTCAAAAAATCACTGGGCGAAAGATAATGATCCGGGAATGTCTCATCCTAAAAGTCACCAGCAAAGCTTACAATAACACTGTAAAACTCTTCTAAGCTTTTCAACGAGATCTTTTGTTGTGCAGTGAATATCTACAAGTATTTTCAAGCTACCAGGTACCGGGCAAAACAATTAAAACTATCTTCTCCATTTTTAAATACGAGCAATGCTCAAAGGTCTTATCGAAGCAATAATCGAGATAGCGTCATTACACAAGGCCAAAAATAAATTTTCATGGATGAAATGGTTACATGAATAGTTGAGATAAGCTGTAAAAATATAAGCTTATGTTCACTCGACCATATAATCCTTAATCACTGCCGAAATTTTGAATCACTAATTCTTTCAGCTAAGCAAAATAAAATTAATAGTTCCCGGCTACTATGAATCATAGCGGTAGTAGCTGCCACACATATTTGATGCAAAGTTTTTCCTTAATTAGCGACCCAACAGCATTTCTAGCAAACGCAAATACAAAATATGGATAAGAGGCACGGCAATGCGTTAAAGAAAAACAATTAAAGCAACAGCTTTTTGAGCTTAAAGATGTTTACAGTAGATGCTTTATGATCAGTGCATCATTTTGCTTCAAGCAATGATAGACTTGATCTTGAGAAATTTCGTGAGACCGGTTGCATATTTTCACAGGTTCGCATTGTGTTTACAAAATTTCTGTATTAATTCTGAGGAACTGATTGAGCCGAAGACTTCTGTACCTTTGCAGCATCCCAGTTGCTGTCTCGTAAGATAACTTCATATTTTTTCCTTGAAATATTTTCACCGATTTGGTCTGATATTTATTATGCAGTAACTATACACTACCAAAAAATTGGAAAATTTACATCGCGGTAAAACTTTTTCGTTTCTTTTTTTTCGAATGTAGATTGTCAATGACCATTATACCGCTACGTATTTAATTATGTGCACTATTTCGCTATAGTATTTTGAGACGGTGACAAATAAACAAATCCGAATCTGAAGAAAATACCAAAACTCTTCAGTAAAATTAAACACTTTTTTATTCATAAAAAACAGCAAGTTACGGGTCGTCTGGGCACCACAGTGGTAACGAGTCCCCACTTTTGCGTCCAAAAATTGTAAGCCTTAAATTCTTCCCAAGTTATTTATTAGAGGACATTGTCCACAAATGTGCAACTGTTTCTATTAGTGACAGGAAAATTGATCGAATTGTTTTTCCTATGGTACGCTGAAATAAACGGTAGATCTCCATGGCAAATTGAAAGTTGTTTTTATTTTAAAGCTAAGAAAATTTCAATTTAACAAGATTAATGAGAGCTTCAAAAAATAAACGAATTTTGTCTTTAATATATCTGACTTCATCATGGAATCGATCTTGATCATTTAATGAAGCTTATTGTCTTGAGACATTTGGTTGTAAAGTTGACCTTGGTAGAATAATAATTTTGATTTTCTATTAAATAGAGATTCTCTAATAGAAATTGGCATTGATGAACAGCAGATGCTTCCAATAATACGATTATGCATCAAGATTCAAACTCTCAAGTACAACAGATATTAAAGTAAGGCACGAGATATTTGACTTTGCAATCCATCACGCCAATCGATAAGCATACTAAGATAGACATTTAGGTAATGGCACTTGGCGGATAATAAATAAAAGACAACCGGCCTTCCGTTTGCGGCCTTCAAGTTTACATTGGCTGGATTAATTTCGGGCATTATCGGGAAAAAATGACATTCATCTAGATTTAATCGTATCTTTATTTTTCATCGCAGCAGAGAAACGGTTGATGATAAAATAGCAAATTCCCAATAAATTGAATCACGTGACTTTGACCTGAGTCGAGTAGCGAAGATAAATTTTAAATATTTAATATGGCGAATTTTTTTCACCGCGTAACTCTAATAATAATCTAAATCGAACTGCATAATTTAAGAAGTTGTCGAGACTTATATCTCGTACACCGTTTTTTGTTTACATAAAGAAAGGTTGTTATTGCCAAGAGATGATTAAAATTAAAAAGTATTAAACTACACTTTTTAATGTGGCGCTAAAAATTATAATTTGTCGAGAATAATTGAGATGCAGGAGCAAATCAAAATTATTATTAAATTCGTGTTACATTTAATTTTTTCATCTGTTTATAGGGTTTTTGGGAAAAAATACGTTTGTCATTCCCGTTATTTTGCCGTTAAACTTTTCAGTAACTTCAACGTGAAATTTTTACTTGAATAGCGAGTAGATTAAACAGATCAACATTAAGTTGCATGCCAAATCATTTGATGGTCTTCGAGAAAGAGGTTACCTCCTAAAATTGGTCAAGATGACAAATTTTGCAAATTTTTTCCGTACGATCAAAGTCATGGGATTTTTCAAAAAAAAATGATAAGGTAGCATTTGCAGCACCGAAAGTCAATTTTTTTACTGGCTCTTACAGGATGTCGCCATGCACATTGTTCAAGGGCAAGGCTTGTTGTTGTTCAACGTCCTTGTTGTTCAACGGCAAGGCGTTTAATGCAGAGTGGCCTGTTTATGCTGATCTTTTCCGCATAGTAACCGTTTAACAACATTGCTTTCAGTTGGCCTGAGACAGATGAAAAGTCCCATAGTTTAAACAAGCTTAAAAGAAACATAGATATACAAAACGATTTTTGAAAGCCTATACCAATCTAAAAATCATAAATCAGTGTACATTTACTCATTAGCACGCAAATTCCAATGCCTATAAACAGGATTCAGTGTAAGTGTTTATTTTGAGTTAGTGTGACGTTGAAACGAACTTTTGTAAAGCAGTAAAAAATTAAACCACATGTTTCATTTGACTTACTGTAAAGCGTCGCGTTCACAGATTACAAAGCCGCGGGGCCTGCTATAACAAGATCAACGTCTACAAGTTTGGCCAAAGGTATACTATTGTTTAGCAATATTTTGCGTTAATGCGATTACCCAACAGTTCAGTTTATGCCAAAGCTAAATCGATTTTAATATGCTTTCTTTTTGATTAGACTTTTTCTTCTTGACAAAAAAGTTGTTATGAAGAAACACAAACACGCTCATACGCCATTTTGCTTTGTTGCTCTCGACGAAACCTCAATTTGTCGCCGGGTTTTATGACACAATTTCTCGAAAATGGGTTCTGAAGTTTCGAACTAAGTTGTTAATTGCGACATAAACCGTCAACTTAAAATTTCCTGTACAAAGACTCAATAAATGTTACAATTTATGGATAAATAAACGGCGGGCAAGCTTACAAGAATCGCATTTCACCAGTAGATAAAAGAACTACTGTTTGGTAAAACTACATACTTCGGTTAACGCGTGTCATTAACCCCTACATAGGAAAGTAATATTTATCTACAAGTGTTTTGGTAAGCTTATCAATTGACGTCAGCAACTAACCTGTTTGAAACATCATAACTACATTTAAATCGTCTTAATAATGACGTTTTAGTCGAAAAATTTCTTCAGAAAAACGGCTTCGTATACGAATGGTTTTAAGAGGATATGTCAGTTGTTTGTTACGAACATTTTAATCAATTTATGATAAATACGTAGGATATACAGGACCAACTCTACATATTGAATGATTAAATTAAGTCAAACTAGATTTTCAACAGCTTTCACTATTTGGTATGCAACGCAATATGCTTGACATAAACAATTTACATCTATAATTAAACGAAAATTTCATTCCTTCAACAATTGTCGCAAAAGCAAACCGTGAAGTCATTCTTATCCTATAGTAGTTTGTCATTCGAAAGCACACTACTGAAAAAACGTTCGGATAACCGATTCTGCACAAAATCGTGTAGGAAAGCATTTTCAACGGCTATCAACCATAACGGGTAAAGAAAAAAATTACTTTTAATTGTGATTGACAAAAGCATACAATTGCGAACACAATCATCATCCACTCTATCCATCTATTGCACCATCAACAACACGTCAATTTAAACGCTTTAAATCTAAACTATTGGGGGCTATGTGCACTGTTCACAAATGATTCTACCACAATATTGACTTAGGGCCTACGATTTTACTGTCATCTCAAAAATCAATTATTTTGAGTCAAACTTTATTGTTTCTGCCATTGATTCCTCAGACACCTATTAACAGAAAAGTGTTACATAAGTAGGATCACTAAAACGTGACAAAACTACAGGAGTTGAGAAAAGTAGTGTCAGAAATCACATAATTTATACAAGAAATTTGAAGCTCTTGTACAAATGGCTTGTCGAAACCAGAAATCTATCAAACACTGACATTTGGCATGCGCCGATACGCCCGTCAAAGGATATTATTGCTATAGTATGAGTTGCTTAAGATGTAGAAAAAGAATCAACTATGACAGCTCCATCCTAAAGTCCAACTCTACAAAGCTGATCGCCATCGCTTACAAAGTCTTGAACAGTCAACTTTATTGATTTCGTGCATAGCTTGCAGCTTTGGACGTTTGTCCTTCACACAAAGCACACTTGTCTAATCGGAAACTAAGTGACCGTACTCAAGATACGCAAACACAAAATATCCTCTGTATCAGTGCCACTACGACAGACTTCTTTGGACTCATTTTACGGCTATGCAAACAACTATGTCTGAGAACAAGGACATTTTCTGATAAGGTTTACATGAACAGTAGCGGATAAGGGCGTAAGAGGAAAGAGTGCTGTCAGAGATATAATTCAAAAATGATTTAATTTATTTAAACTCTCTTTAATCCTAATTTGAAGATTCGATAATGTATGTTCAAAGATTATCTTATACTTCATTCAACAGATATGAAATCGGTGGCCTAAAATAAGAGAGATATTGGAATTTTTTTTACTTCGATTGCTTATACACATATTCTCTCATATAACTTCATAAGTGTAAATAATTCAAAACAGAATGACTACAAAACAAAATGTTGTTTTTGAGTCACTGTATAATCTTAATCAAAAGTTGACTGGCTCGATTTGTCGTGATTTGACAATTTAAGAGTTATGAATAATTGTTAGCTTTGCTTTGTGAAACACGTAAAACGGATCCATGCAAACTCATTTGAACACACGCTGAAAACTCTAGTTTAAAAGTGTAAATTATGGACTGATGTTGTAGCAAATGAGCTAAATGCAACGGGGTTTTCCAGACTGACCATAAAAATTCTCCCCACCAAAAAAAGTTTTTTTACAAAGTTTCTCCGAATGTGACTTGAAAAGTAAGGCCCAGCTATAATTTTGAAGAACTCGAAACGTTTTAAAAAATTTCATACGCGTAAACATCCTACCCAGATAAGGGGTTGCAAACACTCATATAACCAGGTAGCAACAACAATGTTATTGAATTTAGGAGTACTGCAAGTCTTTAATATCTTATCGTATAAGTGATAAGACATCTAACAATCCTGAAAAAGTAATGCACTAAAGCACACACCTGGTCAGAACTTGTCAAAACTTGGGGAACTAAATTTATACATGCATAAGCGAAACTTCGAGACATATTAAGTTGGTAAATGGCACAGTATATTACTTCCAAAGCACACTTTCCGTATTTGTTCCTTATGATAGATATAATTGACGTCTTATACAGTTCTTATTCATTTCATCCCACAAGACTATGCGGTGTATTGACGTATTTTTTGTTCACAAATATTCGTTTGCAAATGCAACAATTGTTTAAACAAACAAAGCAACACGTTATGCAGGAATAAAATCGGCAATTCGTTGCAGAGTTTTCGGAAAAGTGTAAGATGTGAAATTTAAACGGCTTTAATCCAATTACATCATAACACTCATTAAGTTTTATTACGTCAAATTCCACGTCATTCAGCGGTAAGAATAGTTCGATTAAATGGAATAAGCAAGAGTTTCGTGTGGAACCTTTGCCTAACCTCAAGGGCTTTACGAAAGCTCCTAGACACAACTGCTCCAAACATGGCGATATCTTGATTGCATTTCGAAATACGTTGAAACAAGTGCATAGGTCGCAGCTGTTAATCAAATGAGGATCAAGAATTCTTACTCATAATTGATCGTTTTCTTTAAATGAAGTGAACGAAATTTAGCGATTATAAACTTGTCAATTTTTACTCAACGGTGAAAGCAAGGAAGCGAACTTGGGAAAGTTTAGAAGATTCGAGCAAAAACCTTATTATTTTTAACAATGCTTCTACTTTAATTGCCGCAACTTTTGGACTGGTGTACGCCACAAATTGTACAGGCGTGCGTTCGAACCCCACACGTTACAAGTTGTTTCTGATTACCGGTACGTTTAAATTAGCCGAAAATTTAGGTTCCAGCGTTAATTCATTGAAATTCAATTTCATCAACGTCGCATATTTGTACTTCGCAAATTTTTTCAAACTGATACTTTTGCTAAATTACTTTTAATCAAATGCTGAAATCAATAAAATCTTTAATTTTCTATTTTTTGCTTTGCTTGCAGAGTTGCGAAAAAACTTCACGCTTCAGTGAGCAAAGTAAACCTCCATACCTACCAGAGATGTACACAAACCGGAGTACCGGAGTCGACTCCGGCAGGAGTTGCAATGTTTCAGCAGGAGCCGGAGCCGGATCCGTAGTCATAAGTTTCCAATTGTTGCAGCAGCAGGAGCAGGATCCGGAGTGAAAAATTACCGCATTCTTGTGATATTTGTTTAAAATTTGCGATAATTTGGTTCTGATAGTTTGCTTGTTTGGTGCAGTTTAATTCTACCAACATATTGGTATTAATAGATAATTACAGCCCATATTTTGCATCTGGCAGAGCAGCCGTAGTAGATATACCTAAAAACAAAACAAGTTTAGTAAAACAAGTTCTTCTGATGTTAGCAGCATAATGCAATCACTTGGCAAATAAACTGATAAACTGAATTAAAAATTTTGATGCGGGTAGTACCGGCAGGCCTGATCTAACCGAATAATTACCGGTATGACTGTTTATGGTTTGGGTAAGGGATACTAGTACTAGGGGTAGTCAGCTAAGCGATGTGAAATTATTTGTGTACCGCAGTTTGGTGTTTTAATGCAGACTACAAACAGACAAAGCAGTCTTGCAGTAAGCCTTTGTGGATTGCAGATAGGCTGACTTAGTCCAGCGGCTACTGAACCAGCATTTCTTCACTGTACATAGGCCAAAAGTTCTAAATTCAAGTTTTGCACAACCCACAAGTTTGCCAGAAATTTTAAAAGTTACTGGGTGATTGTATAAATTTTTTTGTTGCTGCTAGAGTTACGGAAAATTGCTTAGTTTGTATAGCCAATAGTTTTTGACATGACCATGTTTTGCTAATGATTGGAAAAGTAATTGCCAGTATTTCGTTAGTTTGATTTTTATGTACTGAACCATCATCAAGTGACATGGCTGAGCGGAATTGGCGTTGGGCTTTGAAACTAAACATCACGGGTTCAAATCACGACTTGGCTGACCACATTTCACACATGATTGTGTGGCTGTTGACTTGAAGAGCGCAAGCTCATGTAATACCTAGTCTTCCTTGTCGATCTGTTCTTTCAAGTTCAGTTTTTTATTATAACTCCTTAGTTATTAATATTTTTATTATATACCTCACTATTTTGAAGTAATTGGGTTAGTGCAGAATTTTGACCCTTCCTAAACAGGCACTTTTGCGTAAAAACAGGAGTCGAGCAGGAGTATAAAAAGTAGTCATTGAGCAGGAGCAGGAGCAGAATCAGGAGTCTGGTTGGTCAAAACAGGAGCAGGAGTCCAAAAAAGGGGACTCCGTACACCTCTGATCTTACCTAAGTTTTTTAAAGCGCGAATGTTCAATGCAGAAAAATTTTAAGCAACGATTTCGAATTTGGGGTCTGATTTCTAATTTCTAAAGCTGTTCAGCTGCCTTTTAATAAAGTTTAGATTCCCGCGGTATGACCGGTTTCCTCTTCAATTAAGCAAATATTGTACAAGAAATCATTTACTAATTATGGCCGACTAAAAGGTAAACACACAAATATAATACCAAATCAAAAAAAATAACTGCGCTACAGCAGTGTAGAGTGAAGAGAAATTGCATTTTCTGTTGGTCCTTATTAACCCTGACTTTATTTCAAATAAATTTTGTTATCTTTAAACCTCAAACAAACATCATTGAAAAGTTAACATATCGGTCAACAATGTTCTACGAATGAACAACAAAAATATAGTGATAATGCACAGACGTCAAAACGAGTGCGCAATCAACCAGTTCTTTTCTCCTATTTTGCAAATGTGCGTTTCTATTTGTAAATCTATTTTAAGCTCAACGTCTACGTTTAACTTAGCATAGCCAATCGAACACGTGATACTGAAGCAACTGCAGCTAAACTTGAAAAAATGCCAGTAAATTCAATTAACCGAATTAAAGTCAGTAACTTGTTCTAAAAATAGGATATAACTACGTCATAAATCACAAAAATCACATGTTACAGGTCTACACTTGCATTATATAACACAAACCACATTGTGTGAAATCACATGCGTAAACTGCAACCGGGTGCAAAAAAACAACGATAATATATTGCAATGCGAAAAGTTTATCACTTATGCATCTTGCATATAGCGTGGAAATTTTTCCCTTCAACATACTTCGCAACAAAAAAAGGAAGAAAAAAATAAATAAAAAGAAACAAAATTCATCAAATAAAGAAAAAAAAAACAAGAAATAAAAATAAAGAAATTTTATCCAAGATGACAAACTTCGTTTCTAATTAGTAGACAGCGCATTGAAGTACATTGAAAATTCGGGGGTAAATGACTGCATGGCCTTGGTGCTTCTTTTTGTTCAACTACTGTACAGCAGGCAAGAAATATTACAAAACAGTTTACTTTTGGTCCAAATGCAAAAGATTATTACGAGAAACTCAAAAAATACATTCATTCTTCACACACTAAAGCATGCTTAAAACTTTGCAAAATGACCGGTGTAAGGCATATGATCCAATCGCTTCATGACGTCAGTGACACGTGCAGTTGTTTAGCGCGCAACCTGATAAGCGATGATGTCGCTTTACGTGTGTTTGTCGTTAAACAGCTTGAGCATTGTTTAGGTTTGACGTTTTTGGATCTTTAAAACCAAGAGCTGATAAGCTGCTGTAGTACACAATTATGCAATATAACTTCTTGCAGGTTTAATGCAAATTTCAGATAGCGTCAGATACATCAAAAACGTGAGATGCTTTGCTAAATAAGCGATCGACATTTCTTGACTTTAAACTCTCTCGATCTCTACTTGGATTAATCTCTCAAGCATTAATACATAATGCACATCTACGTTAGTCTTGATCGTCATGTACTATCTCAAAATCGGCAAATACAATGCACGTATATTGCACTTTAAAGTGACGTAACTGCAGTGAATAAGTTGGAGACAATATCGTACTAGACTTATGTCAATTCGCTAAGATTTACAGATACCTGGGTGATAGTAGTACAGAAACAGGGGCGACTTTAAGGGAGCGGGCCATGGCCCCCGGGTTAGTCCCACCCCCAGTTTGAACAAACCTGTTCATCCTACGATGTGCTCAGCCAGCGAATATTTAAAAATTTAGAACAAGGTTGTATGCACCAAATAAGCATACTCTGCGAAATTTTAGACAGTTTGAAGGGCGAAATGGATTGCCGATTTTTCAAAAAATCGTGTAATTACTCAAGTGGCAATTGGCAAAGTGCTGCAGCTCTTTGCGCAGGGCAGCAATCATTCTTTGCCTTGCCAAAAAACAGTTAAACTAAACCAACTTGCTGATGCCTGTTCCAAGAATTCAGATGGTTGAAGTTTTGAAAACATAATTACCCTGTCCACATGCCCAATTTATGGGGGCTTTAGACCCACATTGATGTGGGGCGTGGGCTTTCTGCATCACAATTAAATTTTTGATGTCATAACTTAAAAGAAGTGATTGTGACATCAAGTCCACAGCAACAAGCCCACATCAATGTGGGCCTAAAGACCACATAAATTGGACATGTGTACGTGGTCATTGTTAATTATAATCAGGGTTTCAATTCGGACTTGAACTCGCGGAATCCGGTCTTTTCAAAGAATTCGAACTTGAACCTGAAAAATAAAAATCCCTGAATTCGAAATTAAAGTTGATCTCAAAAATGTGGATCGAGTAATAAACTTGGCCTAAACTCGATAAAACTTACTTGATCTTAGCGTGAATTTAATAAAATTTACTAAAAAAACTTAAAAATATAGAACTCATAAACGGACTTGAATTTTAGTAAAGTCTGATACTCAAAACTGTGGTTTTTATTCACTTGAATTGCAACCATGGGTGCACATCCAGGGTTGTGGGGGGATGTAACCCCCCCAATAATCCGGCAGCATTCCCCCCAATATTTTTCATAGAAGTACAAAATTCCCCATACGATATATATATCAATTTTGAATTGCCAAGTTGTATTCCCCCAATATCGAAAAATGATCAATTTTGTTAAATCATTCCCCCCCCCCCATATCAAAAAAATGGTCAATTTTGCTAAATCATCCCCCCAATGCTCAAAATGGATTACCACCCCAGATTGCAACTTATATCTAACCAAAATAAACATACCGGTAACTGAAAACCTAGTGACAATAAAAGTCTCATCGCAACTGAACGATTATGTTAGAACTACTCAAAATATTCACCTAACCACTGCGGTTAATCTAGTATACTGCACAGTGCTACAGCACCCAAAACAAAGTAAGTACCGGTAAGAGGTTTTGTCAGATTTCTCTTACTATAGCGGCACGCACAAATTGAAGGCAGTGTTTAGCAACAACTTCTATGCCTCAGAAGCCCATGTTCGGAACTACAGTAGCTTACGACAAACACTGATCTTAAAAAGTTTTCCCTTTCGCTTACTGTTATGGGTAATTCTACTGTCTACTGGTACTGCGGTAGGCTGGGGCAGCCGCGGCCTGCATGTAATTCTCCTTTCCACCGGTAGGCTGTATAGTAGCAGTGGGGAACGTGCGGCCCGCCTAAGTTTTGAATGTGGCCCGCGTCAGAACTTTGTTAGGTGTACGACACACCAGTACATATAAAAACCGCGCTAAAAGTCCCTGATTTTACGGTAAAAAATAACTCATCTTAAATGATTAGCAAATTTGTGACGTAAAATTGTGTATTTTTAAGGTGAAATTTACAACTTAAAAGTAAATGTTGTCCGCTGAAAATATTATGCGATCAATGTGGCCCGCTAAGCTCTCCCGGTTCCCCACCGCTACTGTATAGGAACACTTTTTTCTCCAATAGGTACGGTAAGTAATTCTTCCTGTCACTAGTTGGCTAGTGGTGCATTAAGCAATCTACCCTTTCACCTGTAAGCTAAGAAATTCTTGCATTTTCTGGCTTTTCCAACGTGGAATCATTTCTTGGTCTAGTCTATTTGGAGCATAAACCTGGACGATGCGACATCGCCAACGTTGCATAATAGTGATGTCACAATACTTGTTGATTACGCAACCACAAATGTTATCTAAGAGTATTTTTGTGATTAAACGCATGAAATTTTGCTTTTTAAGCTAAGTTTACCACCCTTATAACAGGAAAGAGTGATATTAAATTCAGCTTACTTTCAAATATTACACATGCTTTCTTTAAAATTTGTACGAAATATTCCTAGAATATAACTCTCTGTTTTTGGGTGTAAAATTGATTCAAACCACGTCTGCCTAAACTTATAGATCACGGTTCTAGTCCGCTCACAGCTCTTTCGTTTATGCAAAAGCGGTAAAATCTGACCTGTCGAAAGAGGCTTATAACTACTGCAGTGGCTGCATTGAAATTTCACAAAAATTTTACACGCGTTAACTGCCTAAAACCATGGCCCAACATTTGTTAATAAAGATGGATGGTCATAATTGCCCTGTCAGCATGTCCAATTTAAGTTAGCCTAAACCCCTCTTGCTTTCTACATCACAATCAAACTTTTTATATCATAACCACTTTTTTCAGTTACGACATCAACATTTTGATTATGATGCAGAAACACTGTAGGTTTTTGGTCCACTTAGTTTGGACAACTTTTTTCTTTCCCCCAATCTTTTTCCTTAAAGTGCCATGTTTCTAAGCAATTCGTTGCTTTTGGTGAATCGTTGCGCAATGTTTTTTAATATTTCATAAAACAAAAACAGGACTTATCTCGGGTTTGGTTTATTGCCTGTACATTTTTCTGCATTCTACAGTGCTACAATGAATTGTAGGCTACTACAGTTTTGCTGTGCATGGTTGTCAAGGTATTAGTAATACTAATCAAAAAATCAATACTAACTGCATGAAATTTTCAAGGAGGAAATCAAAAATAGAGAAGCAAATTATGATTTCTATAAAAGAAGTTGTTTCCGTTTGCATTGGCTTGATTTATTATCAACCATATAAAGATGTGATAACGATAAATTCTTATTTGCTGCAGCGCACGCAGCAAAAACATCTAAGAAAGCATTGAAAACTAGCCTAGGGGAAAAATAATATCAAGTGTTTTGAAAGTTTTTAAAACTCATAAACGCGATAATGAAAGTGCGCTGTCAATGCTTTAGCTCATTTTGCAAATTTGGAAATTTGCAAGTGTTATTTCTTCTATTTTCGCAAAATCAAGGCACACATGAACGACCACATTTTTGAACTTTTGGTATCGCGCGAATGTTTAAATTTGTGACCAAATAATGGGCGTTTTAAAAAAGCCTGACTGACAAAAATATTCATTACGAAACACGAAAAATCGCAATATTTTGTGATCTAAAGAAAAATATTAAGTGTTTGCATGCTGAGAAAAACATTTGTGAAGCGTTGAACAATTTTTATTTAGTTCAGGCCTTCTATTTGAATAATTACGTTAGTATAAGACTATATACGGTAGTGCTTCTATACCTAGAAGCCAAAGGCTCATTTGCAGCAATATCGGTTGGTGGCTCTCTTCCCTTGAATACAATTATCACAAAACAATCGCTCTTGGGTCCATTGCGAGATCCCTATAAGCAACCTCTTTTAAAAAGTCTACTCCTTCTTATACGACAATCGCTGTGGGAAATTCCTGCGACAGTGAGTTGAGTCGCCCCTTGAAGGTGGAAGACGTTAAAAAATTTTTTCAAAGACTTTGGTGAAGATGGTGTCTTTGAAATAATGGCACATTTTCCAAAAAACATAATAAAAATAAAAGTTCATAACACCAGCTTAAAGTTACTTGATTAATGATGCCTTCTTGATTAAAAGCAGCTGTTAAATCTTTTTCGTGGCTTCAAGTATATGGTTGTTTATTCAAAAAACCTTTAAGATAAATAGACAAGGAACGTTTAAAATAAGGCAGAAATCTTTACCTTTTTGATAGTTCATTATTAATTAAAACATTTTTGTTTGAGTTAGCAATAAGCAGAACTTCAAATCGGATTATCGAAAATGTAAAGCGCTTTAATTGCTTATAGAATTCAATGACTCATCCATTCGGCTCTTTTGAGGCTAATTTAAACGCCCTTGGCTTCGATACGATCCGCTTAAAAACGCTAGTGTCAGTAAAAAATAACAAGGGCCTATTCTAATTATTGAATGTGTCAAAAAGCGATGTGGTTATTCTTTTGATTTCAAAATAATCAAACTGTGTAACAAGCTGTCAAGGTACTTAAGAAGTGGAGCCAGTATTCACAAACATGTTTTGGCAACACTACTTTTAAGGTAACTATCAATAAGTCAAAATGAAACCAATCAAAAATATTAAATACTAAGGCTAAGCAAATTTGCATCCACAAAATTTTCCAATAACCTGCAGATTTTAGCTTAGTTTTTAAGACACTGGTATCGGTGCGGAGATCAGGGGTTCGAATACCCGGTCCGTCAAATTCGACAAAGTGTCGCCAACGGCCAGCCATCGCTGCGACGTTTCGTCAGAGCTGTGTTGCCCAGACGCTAAGCCGCGAAGATGGACCCCGCCACTCGTTACACGCTTCGACGTAATAACGCGAGTAAAATAAAGATCTGATTTTGATTTGAAATTTTGCAAAACTCAGTATATAGCATCAATATTTTACACTAGTACTGTATTAATGAGGGTATAGTATAAGTATAAAAACCTTATCAAGCTAACATGAAATCAAGTTGTCACGGAGAGAATAGCATCGCATTGCAAAATTTTTACAGCATTTTAAATACAGAAATTATGTCATGCTAAAATACAGTAAGTACAGTCTACTATTATTAAGAAACTTTTATTTACGATGTTTTACTGAGCACCAACCCAGTTATTTATGCGCACTTGCAGTCACAACAATAAAAGTCCAAGTGACTTTGAAACAATTTGTTTCTTAATAAGAGAAGAGCAATATTCCAACAAATTATTACTGGAAAATTTATTAGCCCTTTTCTGACCTCTAGGCTTGATCAGACGGGTTAAAAATAGGGTAAGCCTTCTTTGCTATAGTTATATTCAATAATAAGAAATGATACCGATTCATCTCTCTGCTTGTCTAGCCGGTGTATATATGAAACATCGTGTACGCAAAAAGAAAGAATAGATAATGAGCTCTGCAATGTTAAACGCAAAACAATTAATGCTGACGTTTAAACTTTTTGCTTTAAAATGTCGTTTTCGAGTATTGTGACGTAAGCCCGCCCTCCTAATTAAATAAATAACTAGGATTAGTTTATGCAAGCTTATTAAACTAGAAAGCTCTTTCGTATTAGCTGTTGTATAATGTGTATTTTAGCATTGAAATACACCGATAAGTTTCTTCAACCAAGAAACTGTTTTTATATATTTTTGTCAGTTTAAAGACAGAATTGTTTTCACGCCAAAAATATTTCCTAATTTGCGATGTTCGTTAGGTTCAGTTGGGACACATTTTATGTTTTAAAAATTTGCGTATTAATTGGTGTCACCAAAATAAAGTATAACACCGATAGCAATTTTATTTTATAACACCGATAGCACATTTTATGTTTTAAAAATTTGCGTATTAATTGGTGTCACCAATATAAAGTATAACACCGATAGCAACATTGGTAAATCCGTAAACAAACGTACGAAACCATTTATTTATCGACGCAGTTTTTCAAAAAAACATTTTCGTAAAGATAATCACAATACACTTTTAGTTTTTATTGTTGATCCCACGTCAGTTAGCGTTGTTGAACGTACACGATCGTAGTTGAACTCAACATACTGGCCAAAAACTTCCCCCTGTCGTCGAGATGAATATGAGTCACCGAAAAAAGGCTTGGGGAATTCTTGACGTACGAAAATTTACTCATGTGAAATAACGGGGATGGTATTTTCGCATCTATAATGTTATATGCCGTATTGGTAAAAACTTTATTTCTAACCTGATAACTAAAGGAGAAAAAATTTTGCTAACTTTTGTTATGACGATTGCAGTATATTATCGTGAATACGCCACACTCGAAAAGTTTAGTGACTAATAAGCCTCATAATATTGTCATTATCCGTGCAAATTTTTTGATGGTAAAAACATGTTGAGCCCGATAATCAACAGCAAATAAGGATGGAGAAAATTCGTACATAAGGGACTTTTGCATTTTCTATGTCCGCTGCCACCAATCAACGAGCGTTTTCAGTTCCTTTTTTTGGGTGTTTTTCAAATTTTCTCGCTAAAGAAAGGCTTATTGTTTAAATTCAAAAACATAACGCTAGGTAATAATAATAACAAGCACACTAAATGGTTTCGATTGTTATAAACACGAGGAGCTGAGTTGTCAAAAACCCGAACCGCTACAGCGATTTCGTAGGATGGCAATAAACGGCTGCTTTGTGGAAGGCTGCGAAAAGAACATGACTTTGTGAAATCGCCATAGCGCTTTTGTGCAAATTGGTTAGTCGCGAATTTAGCTATTTGTGTCATAATCTTATGGCTGATGGTTAAAAGTGGTTTGTTTCGCTGTAATTACATCATCAAATTTTTTGAGATCAGCTCATTTTGTATTTTCACGTATTCTAAGAATTGGAAAATATTTTTTCCGCTCTTTTACAACCTCGTGATTTTGCTCGAGGAAAACTACATACCACTCAAAATGAGTTTACCGACATGCGACAAATGCAAATACCGTAGCAAACTGCACTGGCTTGCGATTATCTGCGATTAAGGCGATATAAAATTTGCTTGCTGCGTCAAGCAAGCTGACTGTTTATGATGTGGTAGCAATCGAACGTAAATTGTCTTATTCCCGTCGTCAAGGTAACCTTAAACATTTTTTTGATACCGGGCGATAAAGCGGTAAAAATTGTACAGGTACAACTCGTTGATTTCGAGTGGTTTTTGTCACGCTGTC
Source organism: Trididemnum miniatum (assembly GCA_964006365.1). Classification (NCBI taxonomy): domain Eukaryota; kingdom Metazoa; phylum Chordata; class Ascidiacea; order Aplousobranchia; family Didemnidae; genus Trididemnum; species Trididemnum miniatum. The sequence continues at coordinate 13,934,325 of OZ023243.1, read as the reverse complement.
GCACCAAAGTTCAAAGTCAAAAAGAAATAAACAAAAAACTAGGTAACCGCGTTGTCGCCTGTCGCGTATCGCTAAACACACCTTGACATGACAATAAAGGTGCATTCTCGCGTGGGATTGATTTTTTTTGTTTAAGCGATGTAACAAAAAGAAAGAATTAACAAAGTTTTTGAGCAAATCAAGAAGAAAATTACAAAATTTAAGCTACTGGTAAGTTGCTTTCAAAAAGTAAAAATCATTGTGAAAAGTTTTTTTTTAAGCTATTTTGTTTTACTTTGTAAAATTTTGTTTTGTAAAACAAAAATATTCATTTATTAATCTTTTATGAAACAGTAAAAGTCAGCAATATTTTTTGAAATTGCTTTTGACGCCGGGGGTTCTGGTGTTTGTATAGACTAGAATTACGTTAGGCTATCTTAATCATAAATAGTGCGTAACTTGGCTCTCTCAGATTCAGACTTGAAATTTTTCTTAATTTTGCATTCAAGATTGCTTTGCTGAGGAAACCGTGCAGGCATGACCTGTAGACAGCGTTATTTTACAGCTCGCTTTCATGCTTTGTATGGTTAAATTGTTTACAATTTACATTACTGACAATGCCAAGGGCTTAATTATTAAGTTTGTGATTTGTCCTGAACCTAAACGAATCATAAGGTTAAATAGTGTGCTCTGCAAGTAAATTGAAACTCATTTATCATAATTATATGAATGATATCGCAGCTTAAAAGTTGCAAAATGCCTACGCAGACGTTATGATAAACAGTAAACTCTACAAAAACATACCTTACGCAGCTAATACTTTTAGTTAAGATGATTATTATTTTTCATCACCCATTTATTAAGCAATATACTCACTCATGTAAAAATTTTGCCGTTGTTTTACGAAAAAACGGCAAAATGAAACAACAAAAAACGAAAACAAAAAAACGAAGCTGAAATAACAAAATGAAATAACAAAAAATAACAAAAAACGAAGCTTTTCTTGTTATCAGCCATCCATTTTTATACTAACTTAATCGCTTTGTGGCAACTCGCGCTCACATCGCTTTGACGCGCATACGCACTAAGCTACTGTGCAAAGGGTCTATACCAGCGGTTCGTAACCTTTTTTTGTCAGTTTCCCAACACAGACTTTTATTATGATCGAATTTCCCACCTGACTATTTTAGTCAATGTTAACATGAGACATTTTACGAATAGCCAATAGGTTTTGAAAGACCAGCAGAACACCCAAACAAACTGCAATTACTGTATTACATTGAACATTGTTTCGACCTATCAGGTCTCATTAGTGCAGTTGGTGTGACCGACACTTACTCAAGGCAATAAATACCTGAGAAGAAATTTTTCGCTTGTGATTTGTAACTATACCAGTCACCAAACCCTGCAAAAAATATCTCTGCCCAACCCGTTCGCCCGTGAAAAAGCGGGGGAAAAGGCAGGCGCCTGTCAAAAAGGCTCGCCCGTCAAAAAGCGGGGGAGAAGGCTGGTAACTGGGATACCGGTAGTTACAAACCGCAAACAAAGAATTCCTTTTCGGGTATTTATTGCTTTGAGTAAATGTCGGTCACACCAGTTGCACTGATGAGACCTGATAGGTCGAAACAGTGTTCACTGTCAGCAGTTCTGTATACATACTTGCGCATTTGCATTTGTGTACTATATACATTGAGATACATCAAAGTGAAAACATTGTGAATGTTCAGTTGTTGACTTTAATGTAACTTTCGACTTTGATGTGACTTTCGAATTTGCTTGCTGTTCATCAACAACTTGATGCAACCTGCTTTCACTCAATACTTGAGCAAAATCACCTAATTCTTCATTACATTACCCCATAATTTAATGTCTTTCAAATTTTAGCTCAGCATAATGTAAAAGAGTCACCTTAAAGCTTTTTCTCTTGACTCCTCAAAAGAAAACGTTAACAAATGGAGCTAACTGTCAGGCAGGTTGATCATCTCTTTTGATCAACACCACATGGCTCAATGTTTTCCTCTTTTCGGACTTAAACAGTTTGCTCCTTTCACTTTCTTGCGATACCGGTATGTAATTACCACCAATACTTTGACCTACTGTGGGTTGTTATTTTATAACTCATGGGTTACTAACTGTTTCGAAAAAGAAAATAGCAATGCTTTTTGTTGATAATCGTTAAAAAAGAATGTCCAGGGCAGTAGGTTAGGTTAGCAAAGCTGCAAACTAAATCCGAAAAATGTGAAAAAAAATGATGCAGCAAGTTTGTAAATCGAACATAAGCTTCAATTTTCAGCTTTGAGTCAAGCTGGGTTCGGTCAAAGTTTAACAGAAACAGATCCCGCGTTGGGGTACTTAAGCCAGCAATTATCTTATTGACCTGAACTGCTTATATACGCAGACAAACGATGTTCCGACTCATAGCTTGAATTGGAACCCATTGTAGTTGGATGTTGACAAAATCAATTCGTACGCGTAGTTTGAAACTGCTAAAGCAAGAAACTTAATCAAACCCACGAGCAGTCAACCGACTGCACTTAGTTGCAAGCATTTTAAAGCAAAAAATGAATGTTTCAGGAAACGTTTCATCTTTTATTTAATTATACTGTAGGTTCTTTGGAGAGTCCGGGTTGCTAAGGGGTTCGTGCCTTTCTCTAAACTTCAAGTAATACACATTGATATATTAGCTATAGTACTTTTACGCTTCTAGAGTCACGAAACTGTAAGATGAGAATTTTTGAAATCACTCTCTCCCTCCTCACAGAAAAGATGACTCCTTCCCTAAAGATGATCAAACATACTGAGTGATTGTGGAGAAAAAAATAATATTTCAAGTGAAAACGAAGAATCTGCCGCAAATCAAAGTCAGTTGACGTGCAGTAATCTCATAAGAGCATCTGACGACCTTTGTCACTTCGATTTTCGATTAGATTTCGTTGTTTATTAATTGGATAGGATCTCATATCCAATTCTGTGCCAAATCGAAAAAACGAATTAGAAAAACCTACGGGCATTCGTTATTGATCGACTAAATTTAATCAACCCAACTTCTTTACTCTTTGTCTTATTAAAACCTGTTTTGTTTAGTAAAAGAGCTCTGCTGGGCAGGCTGAGAAACACAGAGTTTCCCATTTCGAAATTTTGTTTGTTGTTTATTATTCACTTTGCATCCAGAAATCATTTATTCGGCATCTTTTCATACAAACTGATCTATGTTTAAAAAATACGGACAATTTTCATTTAAAGCACTTAGATTAATGGCGCAACGTCTTTGTTTTTGCGTCGTAAAAACTTAAGGGGGATTTAGGCTAACATTTGTTTTTGATATTGTTTAAAATTTTTCAAATTCAAAACAGTTTCTAAATTTTTGTGATGATTTTAGTACATTGTTGAAAATTCGCTCGGTAAAATTGGAAAATGACGTAACGAAGTTTATTTTGCTTCCCGAAGCGTGATGGGTTATCCCTTACGCTGTTGCATCTTCAGTAGGTCTATCGAAAAAAAAAGGGCATTTGAAAAGTTTGGTTCCGTAATCGTTTGGAATTCAGGATAATTATTTTTATGCATTCAACCCTAAAATTAGCGACCTCCTCTTTTCCCAGATGGGTGAAATTACAACTCAAGAAATTTAGTGGGTTGGCTACACTGGGCACCGTATTCCTTTCACGTTTCGACGTGATACCACGAACATAAAAAAGATTTGATCGACTTTGAACTTCACTTTGCAAATGCCAAGTAAGATAATGATTGCGAAGTATATTAAAATCGAGATAGTTTGTGTAATGTACGGCAATCAAACTATTGTTCTAGTGTGCTTGGTATATTCATGTTTTCAACGCCATGTTCATCGAAATAGAAACAATTACAATTAGCTTTCAACAAATCTGTCGACTTTGTATTTTATACTATACAACACCGAGGCAGAATCAATTTTTTGCGCTACTACCAATACAAAAACAGTTTAAGGACAAAACCACTGCTTAAAATTAAAGATATCAAAGATCTATCTAAACCGCTATCATTCCAGAGTAAAAGTCGTTACTCCAGTTTTTCGTAGGTTCAGTACAAGCCAATTGTTCTGGGACAACGGAGTGCTATGACTTATTCCTGGTTCCTGGTACTTCCAGGTTTATTAAACCAAGTAGGACAGAACTCAGAGTAATCAAATGGCGCAAATGGCGACTAATCTCTTTGTACGGATTGATTTATAGAAATGTTGAATTGAATTTGCGTGTAAGATTACAAGCGGAGGCATGTGTTGCGCGTCGAACGCTTTTCCCACTCAACTACGCTTGAGCCACACTCACTTCAACAACTTTGTGGCTTTTTGCCTTTGTTTCAAAAGTTTAAAATTGAACAAAAAGTGGTTGCATGTGCACACCTACTGTAAGCATGTTTTTCAACACTTGAATAAACGTGTTACAGGCAAATTCCCGACAAACAAACCTGACTAAAAGTCAAATCATGCCATTACAAGTAAATGAGCAATATCACAAAAATCAAAAATACCGCATGTGAATTTGCAGGAAGTCGACGGCACCAAACGTTTTACTAGAAATTGATCTGATTCCCCAAAAAAAAAAAAACAGAAAATCATATTACCTTATCTTGCAACTTTAGACGCTGAAGCGCAGAACGCTGAAATTCTAGGAGTTAAGCAGAAATTTTTACTGCTACTGCTATTACCAATACAAGTTCTTGACTACTGTAATACCAGCAGTAACAAACTTTTAGCGATTCACGCACAGCAACACAGCAATTTGTCTGCAAAAACCAAAGCAAAAGTTTCTTTTATAAGAAAGGGCTAAATGATATATCACAAACACTAATTCATTACGTTTTTCTTTATCCAGCAGTTTTCATTGATATTTTTTTGTTGTCGTCGTATGTCAATGCTATATGTTGTGTGTTTAGTAAGACATTTTTTTAACGCAGTGATGTTGCCAAAAAAGTATACTCGTAATAAAAGTATAAAAACAATGTTCTATACCTATGTTAATGCAATATAAAATTAATATTTCATAAAGCAACTAGATAGCAATAAATGGCAAGAACACATGATATGTAAAGCATACCCATGAAATGGCTGGATTGGCTTTGGTATCAGCTTGTATGCTGTGGGCTGGCTATGCCAATTTTTTTTAATACAAAATAGGCTAATGAAAATCGAATTCTGTTACCAATTTAGGTCTATGAAATTGATATAACACACCGTTATACCACAATTCTTTAAAGTGAAAAAAGTGAATGAAACCGTGGCGAAACTTGCGGGAGATAACATGAATGCACCTCTAAACAACTGGTAACTCAAATGTTTGTTTTGAATGTGCACATTTGGCTGGAACACATTGTACGTGCAAAATACCTGGAATGCGACAACAGACTGCCACAAATACATCGGATATTCACCTGCTTAAATGTATATCATTTTTTGGGACATTATAGACTATGCTATTTTGAACAAATGAAATACTGGTAAAACTAATCACTTTCGAAGAATTAAAAAATGAACTGCTTGCATTTGGTTTTCGGACATCATTGCAGTGGTGCCAATAATTAATGTAAGAAAATAAATATGCAAATAGCAACTTTCATAAAATAGTTGCCACAATTACATGTGGTGGTTGTTTGTTTTGATTAATTGATAAATAAATCGAGTATGCTAATCTTTAATAATTATTTCAGCCTAAGACGGGGTCAGTTTAAGCGCATTTTTAACTCAGTCCAATTTTGACGTCAATATGCTGGGAATTTCTGGAATGAATCTGGGAATGATTGGTCTTAATTGCGTTGTTTTAAATAGTGAACAAAAAAATACCGACAATAGGTTTGTAGGAGAATCATTAAGCACACTTATGCAGAAATTCGTTAAAACTTTGGTTAATTTTAGTAGGATTCCTGCTTGGCATCATATAACGAGTCAGTTCTAGATCCTCAGCTTATTATGTTTCAGCAAAAATAAAGGGCTAAAAGTTAAAACAAGCTGTCACACTTCTTGGTAAAGCATTACAAGTTTTTTGACGATAAGTTTTTGCGTGAAGCACCCGTTTTACCAATGAATCTTTCGCTTAAATGCGTAAATTCAATAATATTTTTTTTATGAGGCCGACAATGCCATTTCACGTATAGTGCATTTATAGGCGTTTTAGCATACATTTTATCACGCCCATTTCTTATCATGAACCCATCCTGTTTTTGCTTCTTTCCGGTGGCAAGTGATGAATTTACGTCATACTCTAGACTATTCATGACCTCTTAAAGTGAAAAATAACAGGTTTTGAAATGTTTGAACAATTTTGGTAACGATTTTATTTTGCATTGTCATAGAAGCTAAAACAAACCTAGACCTGAAACAAAGTTGCGCAAAAAATACTCAGGATCAGAACTATATGTTGATTAGTTCTGATTTGTCGAAACATAGCTCTCCATTGCTAGTCGATATATTTTTGTTTTTCTCTTTAATTAAGCTGGGTATATATATAATCCCATTAAAAAATTTGCATATTAATATTTACCTATGTGGGCATAGCAGCTTTAAAATAAAATGTGATGAGGTTACAAAATTCATCACGAAACAAAAGTTGCAAAATCATGAGCTATTTTTACTGCTTTAAACAAAATTCATTTTATATTCATGTCGCACTAGTGCAAAATAGAAAAACTTCACTGCATATACCAAATGTGTTAGGCAGTGTTTGTAAAGGTTTGACTTGAGGAACCGTTACGCAATTTTGAAAGACCGCAAAGTTTTAATAACGTAAAACAGCTTTCTACACTATTGTAGCAGCAGCTTTTGAGAGACCGCTGGACAATTTTGAGAAACCGTTTAAAAAAACCCTGGTGTTGGGCTATCTTCCGCTTTCTCTGAAGATTAAGTTTGCCTATAACTTATTAAAAAAACTCAGAGGTCTAGACTTCAAGCGTTTTCAACCACGACATTTATTTTTTTTACGATTTACCGGTGCCACCAATATAATGTATCACTGATAGCAACATTGGTAAATCCGTAAACAAACGTACGAAACCATTTATTTATCGACGCAGTTTTTCAAAAAAAAAACATTTTCGTAAAGATAATCACAATACACTTTTAGTTTTTATTGTTGATCCCACGTCAGTTAGCGTTGTTGAACGTACACGATCGTAGTTGAACTCAACATACTGACCAAAAACTTCCCCCTGTCGTTGAGATGAACATAAGTGATCAAAATAAACCTTGGGGAATTCTTGATGTACCGATACAAAATTTTACTTATGTGAAATAACGGGGATGGTATTTTTACACCTATAATGTTATATGTGAATCCGGTAAAAACTTTATTTTTAACCTGATAACTAAAGGAGTAAATTTTTTGCTAACTTTTGTTATGACGATTACAGTATATTATCGTGAATACGCCATACTCGAAAAGTTTAGTGACTAATAAGCCTCACAATACTGTAATTATTCGTGCAAGTGTTTCGATGGTAAAAACATGTTGAGCCCGATAATCAACCGAAAATAAAGATGATGGAAAAATACGTACATAAGCGACTTTTGAATTTTCTATGTCCGCTGCCACCAATCAACGAGCGTTTTCAGTTCCTTTTTTTGGGTGTTTTTCCAATTTTTTTTGACAAAGAAAGGCTTACTGTTTAAATTCAAAAACACAACGTTAGTTAAAGATCATAACAAGCACACCACATGGTTTCGGTAGCTATAAGCGCGAGGAGCTGAATTACCAAAACCCAAACCGCTACAGCGATTTCGCATGATGGCAATAAACGGCTGCTTTGTGGAAGACTGAGAAAAGAAGATGTGAAATCGCCATTGCACTTTTGTGCGAATTCGTTAGTCGCGGATTTAGCTATTTGTATCATAATCTTATGGCTGATGGTTAACCACATTTCGTGGCGGGTAGACAGAAGCTTGTTTCTCGGTGGGGAGCACCGGGCTACCAAAAACAGATTATCGTTGAAGCATTCTTTAGGCCTATGTTCGTAACTGCTGATGCCAAATTGCCAAACTGAGCACTGCCAACCCTTCACACGCTCTGGCAAATCAGATGAAAATATAAAAAATATTTTTTAAAAGAACCGCACCGAAAACCAAAAAAGATTATTTGGACATGCCTGGGGTTTGTGCTAATAAACGCTTTAACAGTATTGCTTCAAAAGCCATTAAGAAGATATATTTGCAAAATCGAGTTGAAACCGATGTCATAAAATTAAGAAATAAGTTTAGAGCTAAAAAATCAGTTAACTGCGCATTACGCAAGCCTTTTGCAAAGACAGGATGAAGTATTATAGCATGATTTTTATTACTTCGCACTTAAACGAACTTAATATTGACCTCGAAAAAAAATTGGCCATATGTCTAGTGTCAAGGCGTTGTCTGCAGAACTAAACTTCGAGCCAACAGTATTATTTATGTATTAGTAAACAAGCTTACTCAATCATGAGGATATAACGCGTTTAGCATGCAAATTAAATAAAAAATCTTGCAACTTATATAGTCAGTTGACGTCAACATTTCGTGACCATTCTATTGCTTAATGATCAAAGGAACCTATTACAAGAAAATATGTGAATCTAAGAAAAAATAGCCTTTTGAGGACTGTCAGTTTAAAAATTTTCTCTTCACGATTTCGCTGACCATGTTCTACTATTTATCCTTTTGCGAAATTTCATTCCATAACTGGTTTTAATAATGATATGTCACCATAATATCCTCTTGAGTTTAAGGGTTCATCGTAGAGCAAGGAAAATTAATTACAGTATATGCACATTATTGCCTTATGAAAAATAAGTACATACCACAACTTCTACCATTTTTCTTTTCTACGAAACGGAAATTTTAGTTTTTTTTATTTTCCAGCTTATTAGAGTTTTATTCTATAGGACACATTTTAAATAGATTTTAAGCTACAGGAGCTGTATATTACAATTTTGAATTATGTTTTACAATTACCCCGTCCTCTTGTCCAATTTTCGCGGGCTGCTGTAGGCCCGCGGTTTTCGGTTTTAACTTCTGCCTCATAATTAATTTTTCGATGCTACTTTAACTTTATTTAATTATATCATAAAAAAATTGATCATGATGCAGAAACTAGAACCAAGCGGTTTAAAGCCCACGAAAGTTGTACAAGTGTACATAGTAAATATGTTACTATTGAAAGTCATTTTAAAATTTAATACTGTTGTTTAAGCGCTAAGAACACTTCGAGTTAGTTTATAGCGCACCATTTCGCGAAATTTTAGCAATATTGTCATTTTTACCATATGTTGATAATAAATTAACGCAGGATCATCGAAACATCTTTAAATTTGAGAGATGGTTAATAGAATACGCAGCAGAAACACAGGGTCATGTGAGCAGAGGGGCCGACACAATACAGCACACAATAGTGCTCATGCTGGTTGAGCAACTACCATCAAAAATGCCAGATGCGTTAAAAATTTTCACCTAAAGTACGAGCAGAAAAAGGGTAGGCTATATAACCTATTGAATATAGCAAATCCGTTTTTTTAATTTTTTGGAACCTCCGAAATAGTTGTACGCATTATATTATCATTTTGGCAAATATTTTTTCGATTTTTAAACGAATTGTGATTTGATAGGCATTGGTAAACGATTTTCAAAAAATAAAAAAGTTAAACAAATTATATCACACTGAAAACGACAAAATCTATCGCAGGTTCATGTTTTAGTTGAATCAGCTTCATCTTAGTAACAAAAATGATGCATCGCCTCTCGATGAAAAATTGAAAATTATTCATGATGATATAACTTTACTTGTACATCATGATTTCATTCAACCCAGTAAACTAGTTGCAAATAGGTTATTTCTTTGAAATCTGCGACGGTCGCGAAGAAAAAAACAAGGTTTTTAAAATGACGGACGGAGTTTCATTACTTGAAATTTTGACTGAATTGATGACCCCGATTTTTAGGCTATGAGCAAGCTCAATTTTGCATGGGAATCACTTGTTTGCTTCTTTGTTTATCTCGTTAATTAGACGTAGCTCAAAAAGAGTTTTTGGCACGTTTGCGCTACTACTGTTGTATTTCTTGATTGCTTTTATTTTTGCATTCAGGCACTTGATTTAATGTTGTACTTGTAAACGCCATAAAGCAGCACCGATATGAAAAGAAAACAAGTTTTTAAATCGCTAAAACAAGCTTAGTACGGTGCGTTTACCGTTACCCGATGAGCGGCACGTATATCGTGTGGTGAGTAAACAGGAAAATAAATACTGTAGGTTGTGAATAAATCATCTCGTGCAGCACGTCGCGCTGCCGCCTGCCTCGCATTGGTAAGCGCACCTGCAGATCTTAATACGCTCCTTTATGGCAACAATCAATTTCTTGCCTAATTGCAAAAATTTCTATGAGCAGGTACACCCTTAATAAAATAATTAATCGAAAAATTTGCGAAAATCACAAGCCAAGCATGAAAACGACCTCATTTTTTCGATAATTCTTGAAAATGTAAAGGAACAAAATACGCTTACAGTATTTAGCATACTACGCAAAATATATGGCAGCAAAATGTAACTGAAACCACAACATCTTATTATTCATTACTAAATAAAAAAAAGACCGAACAAGTTAGAGCACATGATCTTAATGTGTAAACCTAGCAGTCAATATTTACCTCCAAGATATGTATAATAATTGACAAAACACGGTTGCAAAAAAAAAAAAAAATAGCCAATCAAATTATTCACAATGGCATGTGTGTTAGCCCACAATCATTTAACCCTCAGCTTACCGAAAAAAATGCTTGCATCTTTTACCACTGGGGTCCATTGGACCCCAATTACGTAATCTTTGAAAAGTCACTAGATTACTTACAAATTTATTTTTCCCTAGTTCAAAATACCTTAAAATACACCAATCTGTGTTTTCCAATTGTTGGTTGCTGTAATTGCTACGATTTCAATGAACGAAAATCAACTCAACACGAAACGTAGGCCTAAAGAACACGGCAATAATTCACTTCAGTTCATTTTACTGCTTACAGTTGAATGCAATGCCTGCAAACAATGTTGGAATGCTCTCCACAGACATTTTTCTGACATTTACAGCAGATAGTTTTGGTTTTTCGGTCTTTACATCTGTCACACATCCAGCATCTTCCTTTTTTAGGTGGCAGAGCACAAGCATCTCCACTCTCTGGCGGTACATGTCGTTTTCTGCTACTTTGTTGGGGATTGTTTGCAGAACTTGTTCCAGTGTGACTTTCTGATACCAGCTGGGCTAACTCCGAAGAAAGCTGTAGTAAAAAAGACCTTCTTTGTTTTACTGTGACTCGACTGTTCTTGCCGTTCAGTTCCTGCCACACAATGAAGGCATTGAGAGCTGATACGTCAACTATGTTGTAAAAAAGTGTTAGAGGCCACCGTCTACTCATTCTCTTGGTGCTGTATGTTTTCACCATCTTGTCAACAATGTCGACTCCGCTTTTAGTTTTGTTGTAAAACAAAATAACATCCGGCTTCTTTTTTTCCGAATTTTCATCAACATCGGGTTGATTGTGCATGGTGGAAAGCATATTCACAACAGCATTCTTTTTCGGACAATACGAAGCAATCATCGCATCTTTTTGAAATCCAAATAGTGTGCTCATTACCTCTCTTTCTCTGGTTTTTGTAAACTCTGGTGGCAGTTCTGGCTTATTTTTTCTCATTGTGCCAACAACCGTTAGTTTTTTGCTCAGAAGCTGTCTTGCGAGTGAGAGACTAGTAAAAAAGTTATCACACGTAATATTTCGACCAGTCTTTTCAATTTCTTTTACCATATCTAGAACTACTCTAGTTCCCTGGTTGACTTCTCTTCCAATTCTTTCGTCTTTTCCCGTGTAAACTTGCATCTTCCAGGTATAATATGATGCAGCATCACATATTGCCCAGATCTTCATCCCGTACTTGCCCGGCTTTGATGGAATGTATTGTCTAAAAGGACAACGTCCTCGAAAAGGTACCAGTTGCTCATCAACAGTCATACAAGTTCCAGGGGTGTAAGAATCCTGCAAGTAAGACACCCACGATTCAAATACCTCTCTTATGGGCTGCAGCTTATCCAAAGACCTGTGTGCTCTACGCCTCTGCGCATTGTCAAAGCGCAAGACTCGAAGTATTGTTAGATACCGATTTCGGCTCATGATCTGGTTGAAAATAGGTCTACCATGATGTTTATTCCACAGTTGCAGAATGCTTTCATTTTTGGACTTGTAAACGCCGATGAGGATCATGATTCCAATAAATTGTTTGAACTCTGTATCTTCTGTTTCTTTCCATCTGTCTTCATATACCAACTGTCCTTCTTGATTTGTCCACTTTCGAATCGTATCCAGCAAATTTTGTCGTAGATATAACATAAAAGAATCGATCACAGAAGAGCAACATGACCTAGCATATCTAGTTGGTCCTGGTCTCGTTGTAACGATGTTGTGATTGGCAGTTCTTCCTGCAGGGGAGGTGGGAGGATGACCATTCCAATTTTCCAGTTTGTTTTTGGAAAGCAAGTTGGTTGGGGTTGATATTGTTGGTGTCACCTGGGCAACGCCCGCACCAACATCATCTTCAGATAACTCTGAATCCGACATAGAAGCGTCACTAACATGATATATCTCTCCTTCATCGTCGGATGGCTCGTAGTCACTTACGTCCATGTCATTATCTTCTTCCAGCAGCTCAAGGATCTCTTCATAAGACAAAGTTTGATTAGCCATTTTGTTTACCTCAAAAATTAATTTTACTCTTGAAATCTAAGCACGTCTACAGACAAAAAGACCAATATCATTGCGATTGAATCACCACCCCAACTAAACTACATTTGATAAAATGTGGTCTCTTGTTTTTGATCACAGTGATCTACAGGCGGCCTATACTATAGCAGGATTTACATCCAGTAGAAGACAGTTGAGTAAACAATAGCCTAGACTGTCAGTTGCTTCCTTTTTCTTTTTCTCTATGTTGATTATTATTTTTCATTGCTTTTTGCAAGAATCTTGAATGCTTTTGGTTTCAAATCTACAGCTGGCGTAAACTGTGTTGCAGTTGTTGACTTTCTGCAATCAACAATTCCTATGCCTACAAGCTTATGCTCAAAACTGTGATTTGTATCTTGGCCCTATACCTCATTTCTAGCAAAACTTAGCTCTTGACAAAACAATAGCAAGTTCAAAATGTGGTCAAACTGTGCGCAGCATCTTTCATACACTACTACATGGCATAGAAACCACTAACTCGGAAGCTAAGATAATTACCTCCAAGTACAAATTGTCTAAATTGGTATGAAGACGTTAACCAGGTCTGACGAACAAATTTGTTCAGTTGCAACCTTTGACTGATAATCTAGTTACAACCTTTGTTTACTTTATGATGTCACACAGTTCAAGAAGAATCCTCTGTGTGATGTCACATTACTACTGCAAGTAAAAAATAACAGTGTGCATTGAGTTTCAATCAAAATCAGATTGGGGTCCAATAGACCCCAGTGGTAAAAGGTGCTGCTTTTTTTCTGAGAGCATCTTAGGGTCGAGCTAGGGCAATGGGCTTATACTATCATAAACACCTCATACATACACTAAAAGTCAAGGAGTACCATACCCGGCCGATAGCAGATGTAGAAGATCCATCAAATTAAAAATGGTTTTGGGGTCCATTGGACCCCATGGTAATCCAAGGGTTAACTGTGTGTGATAACATAACAAGTTGATTGACAATAATTAATGTATCTAACCGAAACGTCTCTGTGTTATTTCAATGCGTATCATTTTTGCTGGACTATTTTAGTTGTATAATGAAAAAACTAAAAAACTAGGAATGAATTGCAATGCGCTGATGTTTCTGTCACATTTAATACCTTCAGAATTGCCTTGAATACAGTGAAATTAAAAAGGATTTTGATTTTGAAACGCAGCTAATTATGCGTTTTGACAAAGTTTGCTTATTGAACTCATGCATCATGTTGGACTGAATAGGCAATTGGTTAACAAAATAATTCCCCTAGAAAAGGGCCGGTATTCCACGAACGTGCAGCTGGGACGTTTGTTATGAATACACGGACGTTTAGTGTACTGACTACCAATACATTTAAATTTAATTGAGCTCTTTTAAATAATTAATTCCAAAGAACGTAGGGTCAACGTTAAAATGTCAAAGCCAACAGAGCACACACATAGCCATACAGAGTTTCCTTTTTCCAGACAAAGCTACTATATATGAAAAATAAAAAGCTCGGGGTTCTACCCTAGAAATACTGTATGAGTTAAATGTCTAGCCGCTTGCTGCTAGGGCTTTCAAACTCAAAATCTGCCTCTTTTTCTTTACAAACCCAAGTTTGCTACCAACTTCTCTTCTACATAATTAATGTCCGTTAAATGAGTTTTGAGAACCGTCAGGAATTACTAAGGATTGTTTTTAAGTAAGGTCTTTCTTTTGATCTTCCGAAATTAGTTGAAAACGTTTTTGAACCGGATCAAGAAGTTGTGGATCACGTTTTCAGTTAGTCTATAATTAAAACTTTTCGCACACTAGTAATTATATAATTTCAAACTTATTTTGCAGCGTTTTTATTCACTTCAACTTTTGCCATTTTGATTTCGTTTTAGGATGAATTAAAGGCGACAATTTTTCAATACTTTCCTGTTCCTGGGTGTGATAATAATGAGAGCAAAGATATAATTGAATTTAAGACGTCATAAACAAACAAATTGACTCCTTTAGACGTCATACTAAAGCTTACTATTTCCTTCGCCAAAATTTTGGCTTAATTTTTTTTTCTTATTTTTCCAAGTTTGTCTGGCTTCGTTTCATGCTTGAAAGTATCGACGGAAAAAGCATTGAGGTAACTTTAATAGTATCGTTTTTTTTTTTATTATATGAGTGCCTTGCAATGCGCAACTAGTTGCAAATCTGTAAAAATCACGAAGACAGCGAAGAGACACTTTGATTCTACAAGCCGACGCCCAAGAAAATGTTCACACAAAATTGCCAAATGAGGACTTGAAACTTCAAAAAAATTAAATCTTCATCATACTCGCGGTATTACGCCGAAGCGTGTAACGAGTGGCGGGGCCCATCTACGCGGCGTAGCGCCTCGGCTACACAGTCCGAAGATAGCGTGCGCTTAGCAGCTGAGCAAGCCGGCCGGTGGACTTGAAACTTTAAAATTTCTTTTTAGTTGCAAAAAAATCGTATTTTATGCTTAACAAAATAACTCACTTGACTTTGTTGGTTGTGACCTTTTTTGCCAACACATATTTGATAAGTAGCAAAGGTTGGATTAGGCCTAGGTCTGGAGATAGGCCTACGATGTTCACCGGTATTTTATCATTCTGACGATGTTGGTCGACAAAGCCAACGTAATGCCAATAATAAACATGACTAAATCTCAGTTGAGGTACAGTATTTATTTGCAATGACCTATAGCGGAAAAATATGGTTCTCAAGTGAATTACATATTTTATAGTTTATTTCCATATGAAAAGCCATACACATTCCTTAACTATCGTGACATCTGCTCTTAAATTTTCAAATGGTTGCAATTTTTTTTTACGAGTTGCATGGTTGCAATTTTTCACAGGTTTTACGGATCTCTATATTAAGATCTCTGTATCTAAACGCCTGAACTAGTGTAAATTTCAGGTTAATCAAAACTTATTCAAAGCCATTCTCGTTATCCTGCTCTTGCTTGACTGAAAGGTTAACTTTGGGTAGGAAGCATTTAATTCCAGAATCCGTCAACAGGAAAAATTGGTGCAAAATTCAATTTTCCCACGAAATTAATGTGGTATTGACAGACCTTATTGAATAATAAAGCAGGCAAGCTGATGTTATACTAAAGCCATTTAAATTGTGACGTTTTACAATAGGATGACGTCATGTAACACATTTGGCTGTCTTTGAAAATGATGCGAATCTTGGCATCAATTTAGTCGTAATAGTTTTACAGTATATCCAAATTACGGAAAAAAACAAGGTTGGAATCGTAAACAAAATTATCATTTTACTAGAAAAAGCATTTATAACTTTGTATTGTGCATTGTGCCATGCCCCCTCCCCTTTAACTTTGCCTTTTAGTAAAAAAAGATCAAATTTTGCTGAGTGACTGAAATATGCAACACTCTTATAATGGGTTTTGCAGTTTATGCTCTCTCCCCCCTCCTTTTCAAAATTTCTCGTTATGCCGCTGAATTCTGTTAATTAATCGATTACATCAAATTTGACGATTATACAAATTTGCAAAACGATTCTTTTTGATAAATTATTTAATGATTTTGCTGTTGGATGGTGTGCGAATATCGAGGACTAAATCGCATTTCGCAGATACTCTTTGTTTTTCTTTTTTATGGATATCGCATTGGTTCGAATCGCAATAAAAGGGAATAGACAGGCTTTTTGAATAAGATGATACAAACGAAAAATCTCCTAGCATGTTTCAAAACCATGTCGTCACCTGAAACAGAAATTATATCACTACTCTTGTTATTTCAGATTATTGTTTTTGATATTTGTCTGCATTAGTAAAAACAAAATGCTGAATTGTTTTTCCGGTTAAACGAAACTTCATTTTTACCTAATGAGGAAGTGGGTCTTTTTATAAGTGCCATAAAGTTGTACAGTTATCATATAATAAGCAATAGATTGACGTCTCTATATTAAGATCTCCACACCATGCAAAGCTCTGTTAATAGTCTGATTTTCTATTCAAATAGAAATTGATACACAACACTATTTGCTTCACGATTATAGTGCTAAATCTATACCATGACATAGTGTATGCCCCGAAAAATACTTAAGTGTTTGTAAAAAGTGATTCTAAAATAATTGAACATTAGACGTTGCATAAAATTTAAAAAAATTTTCAGAACAAACTGATACCTAATTCCAGTAATTACTAAAACGTTTGATTTTCATTTCGTTTTAGCAGGATAAGCTATACTCATTATGTAAGTACATGGAGTTGGCCGAGGGGGTGGTGTATTGGGCTCCGAAACTAGATTCGCGGGTTCGATGCGCAGCTAGACCATCTTTTATGATGCATGTAATTCACTAATATAAAAACCAAAGCTACAATTATGTGGCTTAAAAATAAAAGTAAAAAAAAATGTATATATATATATACTCATTGTGTAAAATATGTCAAGCCTATGAGGCGTTATTGGCGTATTCAAAAAGGTAAGGAGGCTAACGTCCCTCTTAATTTTTAGGAACTTCGATAACACTTCTAAATCACAAAGTTGCTAGATCAGCATTTTTTCAATTCTTAGCCAAGGTGGTAAAAAAAATTCTGTGTCCAAGCTTGTATTTTTAATGTTTGTATGCGTGTTTGTACGCAAGACCTAAAAAACCAAAGACAAAAAAAATTAAATCTTTATTTTGTTCACGCTATTATGCCGAAGCGTGTAACGAGTGGCGGGGCCCATCTCCGCGACTTAACGCCTGGGCACCACAGCTCCGAAGAAACGTCGCAACGGTGCTAAGCCGTTGGCGATACTGTGCCGATTTGAGCGAATCGCTAATCGAACCCTAGATCTTCCGCATCGATAGCGTGGACTTGAAAACAAAAGATAATGGTTAAAAGTGCGTAGTCTTACTACGATTGTGGGAAACTACAGCAAATATGCATGCTGTCATTAGTCTAATGTCATGGGAGGCAAAACTGTGGTCTCTCTCACAGCATAAAAAGGGAACGCGTCATCAAAATTGAAAGCGCTAACGACCGTGCAAAAGCCGAACTATAAAAGAATGAAAAATATACTGCGTATTAGTGACAATGGAACTAATTTCAATTGTTAAAATCGTGTGAGAACACTCAAAAATTCACTATTTGCGTTGTAATTTCGGATTCTCTTTAGAATATTATTTTAAAGAAATTTAAATTTTGTCACCGCTCCTGAAAATACGGTTCTCACCCTTGTTAATTAAAGATTGGTTCCTAGGCCTGCAATAAAGCTAATGCTTTATCTGGCAGCGCTATACATCTAAATATAAATCGTTAATTGTACAACGTCATATATAAAGTAGGCAAGTACAAAAGAACACTTCGATTATATAATCAATTGTTTTGCTTATTTTCTTCTTTGAAATTATATAGAGAAACGTAAAATTGTGTGTAATTACTATCTGTTTATTATAACCACTGAGTTGTGTTCTGGATTCTTTTAGCATATTAATCAAAACTCTCAAAACTGATTTAAAAATATGACAGGCTATTCCAGTCAAACAATAAATAACGTAAGCCTAACTTTCTATTTGAATGCAAGAAATACAAATTCTGAGTAGGCGTTGATTAGACAATTTCACCAATAAAAAAACAACATAAATCATGTTTTTAGTGTTTTTATTCAAGAATGGGATTCTCATTTAGAGTTAATTTCTTTGATAAGGCAACAAGTCTTTTTATTTTTTCCTAAAATAAAATCATGAATTTGCAAAATAAAATTTAAACTTAAGACTCTCAAAGATATACAGAGAAATCTCAAGTCAAAATTATGCGAAAACTAACGACGTAATTACTTTTCAAAGCGTATATGATTTGCTACTTAAAAAAGAAAAACGAATTGTAGTAGCGTCCATGCCCATTTACTCAAACGTTTGAGCTTATAAACGAAAGGATATAGTTGATTCGTAGACCAATCAAATATAAAGCAAAGCTATAGAATAAATACGACACTAAATACGACTCTGTAAAAAGCGGAATCAGAAAAAGAATGGGAGAGGCAAAACTGTAATCATTATTATGGTATCGTTTGTTTACCATTTTTGTAACTTTATGCCCAAGCGCACACGCAATTTACACTGTTTATTCCAGAGATTTTCAATCTACAGTATGGGCGACAGCCCGAATGTGGGCCGCAGTACTGTTTTTAATAAGCCACAGAGCTTGACTACAAAGCAGCAGTAGCTTCCTTAATGATGCTGTTACGCTCACTTTATGTTTTTTTAATAAAAGTTTATGGGCCACGGCCATATTTTATCGTTTCATTGGGCCATGAGCAAAAAAAGATTGAAAAATCCCGATTTCTTCAATAATTCAAAAAAAGCGAAGTCGTGCGGTTTGTCTCTCTGCTTACCTAGAAAAGAAAGTTGGGATTTTTAATATTACTTAGTTCATGGAAGTAGAGTATGTAGGTGTTATAACATGCTGGAATATGAGTGAGTAAAGTCAGTGAAGCCTATAAATAGCGGACACAGCAAAAAACTAAAGTCATATCCACGTGTGCAGCAGTGCTTTGCGTAATATTTTACATTTAGAGCAGCCAAACTTTAACCGCTCTGTTAAAATAAATTTAAAAATAAAAAGGACTTTTAAACAAACGTTGTATGAAGCCATAAGTCTACATCATATAAATAAGGTTCATAGGGTTTCAAAACCCATATTGGCTATCGAGGTGGTACGTCATTGAAACATATGACGCAAGCGCAAGCCTCGTAGGCGAAAAGAATTTTTTTATTAGAATAAAGTATTCACGTTTGCCAAATATTGTTATTCGATTCATCTGCCTTCGAAAAAACATCTTCATCAGTCAACCGCTTTACAATCAATACTAATCTGACCATGGCTTCGCACAGTATAGGCCATTGACTCTTGCTACAAATTTCACAAAACCCAACTTAATAGTCATCCATACTAGACTATTATTGCTAACTCTGTATAGCTGATGGCTATTGATTAGTATTGTACTTTCAATTTATTATGATTTTTTGACGCAATATTAAAGTTTGAGCCTACTAAATTTGAATAGTTCGCAATTCTTGAAAAAGGTAAAACAAAGCAAACTCATTGCCCGATAATGCACCTTTGTTTAACAGCTGCAGATTTCAAAATTTTGATTCCTAGTATATACTGTATACTTCAAAATTTTACTGAGTAATAAGGGTGCATAAGCTGCATAGATTAAAATGTTTTTGAAAAGCGTCCGAGGCTGCAAATAATTGGCAAACTATGGTCGCATTCGAAAAACTAGGAATTAATAAAATCAAAAAAGGGCGAATGAAATAAGCATTGAAACAGATGAACGGATAAATGGTTGTATGACCTAAAACACTCTTCAAGCAGCATGCAACACAGTAAAAATGAAAGTCGTTGCACCACTAATTGCGCAATTTCAAGTCTGTGTAACTCGTGTGTAGATGCATTTCTACACCTGTTATTGTTTTCGAAGCGTGTGCTATTCATGACCATCACAAGACTATGGTCGTAATCGTAGAGAACAAACAACCACAATAATCACTTGACCCCACTGGCACTTGATATTTAACGAATCTATTTTGAGATAATCGTGAAAATAAATCTATTTTAGGAATAATCTCAATTGCTTTGGATAAATGAATAATGGAACCGGTCCAGTAACTTAATAAATAAGCATGCCTACTTAGCAAATGAGTAATATGCATGAATGATGAAAACATTTCTGCTGACTGTGGATGTTGACCGTTGCTGGATTTATTTGACCTTCTTGATTGTATTAACACAAGCTTATTCTGGCGTAGAAGGAGTCAATGTAAGGGAGGAAAGGGAGGAATAGATTCTAGTTGAAAAAAAAAAAACAATTAACTACATTAGCGGCATAATGTTTTAAACTTTTATCTCAAAATTATTACACTTTTATCCGATTTGGAGTTGTTACGTAATCTAGAACATCAAATTATCAAAATTTGCATCTCGAGTGACTTCAATTGATTTTAACGGCAAGTCTAATTTGTTATTGAGACCTTGTCGCTACCAAAAGTAAAATCATTCCCTCTAGTTTGAAAAGAACTTTGATTCTTGCTTTTGTTTGCCGACTTTTGAACTTTGATTTGGTGAGTGTATTGTTTTTCTTTGACTAGCTCTGGTTTTTCACTGATATTAGGCTACAGAATACACTTCTTGCCATTTGACAGCCTTTTTGTCATGCAATCGGTTTTTCAGGGCAACAAACTTCATTAACAAATTTACATAACATCTTTTTTCTTTAAAGAGTGTTTACCATAATGTTATGGAAATACTTAAAACTGTTTTCAACTTGAAATATTATACCTTAAATTTCTTCACCTTGCATTTACAAATCGGGGAAATGCTGCAAAGCTTGCTGCAAAGGCAAATTAGCATTTAAGCATTCTACTAATTGAACTAAAAACAGCACAGGAAAAATAAAAGTTTGAACACAGAAAAAATTGTTTATGAATATCATTTGCATTTGTTGAACAGCACTGTGTAAGCAAATTAGGTGAAAAAACAAGAGTTTGATTCCGAAAGTTGTGAAACACATGTTTTGCAATTGTTTCAAGAGCACAGAATTACTACATTAACTGAACAGGTTTTACATAAATCAGTAGCTTTTTTGCAGTGTTTTACATGTTCAGGATAAGCGCTTTCCCTGCTACAACATAGTGTTACTTCGTGTAAATTACTCGTAGTTAACTTTTATTCGGAAAACGACATGAGTTTCAACAATTGGAGATGAAGGTGTAGATTGGGCGGTTTACAAGATTGACAACGGTCAGGCAGAAGAATTCTAGAATTTCATTTTCAACCGACAACCTTCCATGTTATTGGCGGAGTTGCTTTTGTATTTAGTTTGATGACGAGCGAGCAAAAATGGTTGAGAAGAGGCAGGAATGTTATTCCAGGCTCAATTTCATGTTTTTTAGTTTTCATCGCGTCGGCTTGATTCTTTGACCCTATTCATCAGACGAAAGAACATGATTTCTAGAAAACTGATGCTACAGCCGCCTAACCTTCTCATTGTCGACTCATACAAAGAAACTGTTGCCCAAACTTCGAAAAGGAAGCTGGATAACGTATTTTAAACATTGTCAACCATCAGAAATAAAACCTCAACATTCATGAACTAATTTAGCGCTCTTTTGTTACTGAATATTACATAAGTCACCAACGCATTGGACACAGATAAAGCTTTCTTTTTAAGAGAACAGAGACAAAATGATATGCTTGATAAAACTGTTCTCGCTTTCATTTCGTTATATCTGCAAAAAGCAAGACGCATAATAGACTATCATGGAGGGTTGTGAAGTAACGACGATAACATGTCAACTCAAGATTGCGGTTTAAATCTTACCTTCGTTTTGCTGCAGTAGTTTTATATGAAATGTTTCACAAAATTTATAAATCATTGGTAAACTGATTTGACAGCCAGTTGAGGACCAACCGAAAAACTAGAAGCAATAGGCTTTCTGGACCCGTAAGAAATCTACTCAATCGCTTACACTTCGCAAATAAACCAATTGGCTACAGGTTCGCAAAGAGCATCTTCGAAAATGGTTTCAAGCTTAGTTTTGTTGATGCAATACAAAACCTATTTTAATTCCAAGACGTGTTTAAATTTGACATATATCATTTTCTGGTCCTTTATCCTTCTATTTACGCCAACAGAACAAGTAAGTAGTGGGACAGCCTCAAAATCTCATTTGTTTAGTGTCTGAGCCTTTTTGAGCCCACTTTTTAGCACGCAACAACAAAAAAATCAATTACCTGTAATCGAGACGGAATATCAGTTATTAGTTAAACAAAAAATGAGCTTCCATCTCAATATTTTGTAAACACGAGGGAGTTCATTTCTTCCTTACTTGCAATTCACTTTCTCCGTAAGTGATAGCCAATAAAAGTTGCCTTTATCTGCGATTTCCCACCAGTGCCATTGATCGAATTACAAATGTATTCTTGCAGCTAAATGATCAATTGTGTATGAACAAAAAGATCGCCACTCGCTCGAGCGATCACCTTTAGCGCGAAACACATTATAGCCATTTGATCGTTTTTGGAGGCGTTTGAACTATATCTATTTAAAAGCGAGTTGGTTCATCAAAGAAACTAATACAAGAAACCAATACAAAAAGATACTTTTGTACGTTTCACATGCGTGAAAATTTTACCTTATGATCTAGAGTAAAACCGTTAATGGAGGTTTGAACATTCAATATATTCAAGAGCAGCTACGCCTTTTTGCAGATAAAACTGCAACCCATCCACAACACTTTTTCTACCACTTCACCACAATAGTACTTGTCTGCAGTTTGAATAAAAATTATTTGGTATCTCAGTTACCTTAATTCATAACTATTCAAATAAAAAATATCTTTGCGTAAGACATTGTAATTCGCCTTAATTAAAAATAAAAATCTCCAATAGGCCTGCCTCTTTCATTAGCAAAAGATTAATGGAATCTTAACTTGTTTAAAACTATGAAATATCATGCAAGCTTCTGTTCAAATATAGTTACAGTGAATAGCCCAAAATTATGAAACGGTGATTTCATTTGAACAATTTTTGAATAAATTAATTTAGATTTAGCCTGAATTATTTTAAATTGTAACTGACCAGAAACACAAGCCTTTATTTCAGCCAAACTAATCAGAAAATAATGATTTACCGTACTATGCTGAATATTTAAATATCGGTGCTCTGTATTTTGCTATTCTGCTTTACAAATTGACAATCTTGTAAAACGAAATCCAATAAACGCTTTTTGCCCGTATGACCTCTGCATTACCGATGCTATTGCACTGTCGGTACCTATTTCATCAATTGGCTTGCGTAGTCTGCAAATTAGTCGCAGCAAAATAAGGGGATATTCTCTCTGAGAGCATTTGTTAATTACGGTCTTTTTGATTTCCATTTATTGACGTTTGTCTTCAATTTCAATCATTTTATCGTGAAAACAAAAGCGGCCAATATGTCAGTTGGAAACATTCGGAAAATTTACTATTTCGTGCATTTCCTGACTCTGACGTTTAATATGTCGCTTCACAAGTCCAAAATAATTAAGTGTCATTGCCATTGCGAAGCTGTTGTGTTGTATAATATTTAAATGACAACTAGAAGAGTTTAAGACAACATTTGGTCTTATAAAGTTCAAATGCTTTGGTCGCTGTCTTGCAGAAGGGTCTTGTATATGACAAATTATTCAATAATCAAGTAATGTTTTATTATCGTCAAATCCCAATGGCGACCGCGATGTTATTAATCCACACAAAATGAAACTTGGTTGCAGAACACTCTTTAACTGTCCACTTCAGCTGCTAAACTAATTTATTGAAATGCTAGGTTGACAGGTTTGACGCGAGCTTCGTCACAAATCAAGATCAAATCAACAATATACGTATTATGACTACAGTTACGACATTACCTTTGCCCTTCACGCTTAACTATCGCACATACGGATGAAAGTGATTCTAATAGCAGCAATTAGTAAATAACAAGCTACTGACAGCAATACGTTGCCATCATTCTAATCATTTGACAAATTGCATTCAGAACTTCTCCGCTTATAGCCGAGTAGATGACTGGATGACCGTAAGGTCTGTTCGCAGTTTCCCTGCCAATGATAAAAGTCATTCATTGTATTTTTTTCGTGGGTAAGTGTGTGATTACAATTAAGTGAAATAAATATTGAGGTTGTTCTAGGTAAGTATAAGTCAACCTACTGCCCTACGAAGGTTCAATATTGTTGGACTATAGGTTACTCTTTACGTAAGGTATTTTGAATTCAATTTCCATTGTATGTCCAATTGAGTGATGATGCCAACGCTTCTTTTTGCGTAAAAAAGTACGCATTGTATATCATCCATTACTTAAGCAAGCTGCGCTATCAATCCAGACGGATTATTGTGCGAATGAGCAAAGCATGCGACGTATATCACACAATGCGGCATGCTTACTGCTTGAGCCATAGGCTTGGCGGAAGCTGATCATGAAGTCCATATTTATGATCAGACTGGAAAATGGAAATGAAATTCCAGTCTCCAAGTGTTGTGCTTAAAAGAGGGCAATTTGGACTATAAACAACAAGGTAAAAGTCTGTGCCAATGAGCGCTTGAGTTACGCACAGTTTGCTCATTACAACTCTAGTACCTACTGTAGTTAAGATTGTTTGCCCAGGTTGTTAAAAAGTGAAACTTTGGTTCGTATTCGCTGTGGTCGCTCAAACAATTGTATTTACCAAACATTCAGAACGCCAAAACATCGCGACTAAAATTGACCCGTTAGTGCCCTCTTGCGGATTTCAATTTAAGTCAATCTTACCAAGCTAGTTCTGGTTACAACTATAACAAGTCTCGTCCCTATTTTATAGCCAAAAGTAAATATTAATTTGATGTACATTTTCCAAAATGACCGTATTTGCGCTAATACATCATGAACAGACATTTTGGTTTAATTTTGCAATATTTGCTTTTTCCTACAGTATTTAATTTTACAGCAAATAAATTAAAAAAAATAACAATATTTGGGGGTTCGTTTAAATAATCTTGCGGATTTTATTTTCAGTAAATGTTGCCAAGCTAATTCGGGTTACAACTATAGCAAAGGTCTCGTCAATAATATAATTCGGGTTATTTTTTAACGTTTTTTTTTCTATCTCCGCCTAGCTTATTGTCTTCGTAATCCAGGTCAAGTAACCTATACGAACTTTACTTATTGCATGTATTATAACTTAGGATAAAGAAAAATGAAATACAACAGAACAACTTAAACAGCTACATCCATACGCGTTTAACTCAAAAAAATGTGTGTGAATGTTGAAGCGCTCAACATTCGGAAACTTGACGCTTTTCACAGTAGTTAATTGCTGTTACGCAAAATATTACAGTGTACGATTGCATCTGGCTTATTGGAAAAGAAAACCTGGGTTCGTGACTTAAGGTGGTACATTATGTGAAGCTACAACACTCCTCCCGACATAAATAAAGTTCAACTTAATCATAACATTAGTACACACATACACAGTAAAAAAAAATAAACAAACTACGAGAAACCAGCTTGATAAAAATCAGGAGCTCTTCTGTTACGACTTGGGTAACGACTAGTAGTGTTAGATGAAATCGGTAGATTTACAGGTGTAGATGTGTTATTACTAATAGACGAGGATGCGTCGGAAGCAGTAAAAAAAATAAACAAACTACGAGAAACCAGCTTGATAAAAATCAGGAGCTCTTCTGTTACGACTTGGGTAACGACTAGTAGTGTTAGATGAAATCGGTAGATTTACAGGTGTAGATGTGTTATTACTATTAGACGAGGATGCGTCAGAAGCAATGGTAGGCCTATAGTTTTGAGTACATGGCATATCAACATCATTACGAGAATTATTCTGTACAACAGCTGAGTCAGTTAAACTATTGTCACAAAATCGTGGCTGTAATTGACTTTGATGTCTTTTATATAATCCACGATCAGTTCTAACCATATGCATCATTGAACCAAGATTTTTAGTCACTACTGCGTTAAACCATTTAGGACCAGAGGCGTAATTACGAGCAAAAACCAAATCACCAACAAAAAACTTAGAAGAACGTTTTTCCTTACAATCATTGTTAGACTTGGTTAGTTAGGTAGCTGCATATTTATCCTCCTATCACGAGAAAACGATCAATGCGCTATACGAGCTCGGTTAGGAGTTGCCGGCCATCTGTCTACCACACCAAGATGGGGGAATCCCGCTAAGCTCTTTTCCCAACGGCACAACAAGTAAACTTGCCGGCTTGTTCTCCACACTGTCCCTTTTATGCTGAGCGTCAAGCAAGGAAGCTGTGAATACCAATTTTAAAGTCATTGATTTGACCCGACTCAGAATCAAACCCGAGTCTACAGCTCAAGAGACAGACGCTCTATACTTCTCCGCCATCTGAGCTGTTGTTCACTTATTGTTCACACACGGCAAAAACAAAGACATCAAACTTTTTTGGCTGCCAACCATGAAGCACTTCAGCTGGCGTGCGCCAGTCCAAACTGGGGGGTGGAGAGTTACGATAAGTGGCTAAAACAAAACGAACAGCCTCAATCAAGGATTTTCCCCCCTGAACATTTTTTTCAAGACTTCGCTTAAACGTTTGCACAAACCTTTCTGCTTCGCCATTAGAAGCAGGATGAAAAATAGGTGATATCAAATGCTTAAAATTCAAATTATCACAAAATTCTTCAAACACAGTGGAAACAAATTGTGGACCATTGTTAGTCGCAAGGGTATCGGGTAAACCTTCGAACGAAAAAATTTGTTGCAAAGCATCAATGGTATGGTTAGAAATAGTCTGGCCTCCTCAACATGGTCACGTAAGGGTGTTTCGAAAGAGTCGAGACAATTTAACCACATTTTGCCAAAAAATGGACCTGCATAATCCAAAGGAATTCTATACCAAGGGTCAGCAGATAGTGGCCACGACTTAAATTGAGCAGCTGGTGCCCTTGCTGATTGACGACAAAACATACAATTACGCACAATATTCTCAACATCCTTATCAACATTTGGCCACCACACATATTGTCGCGCCATATGCTTTGTGCGAGTAGCGCCCAGTGACCTACGTGGAGCAAACGCAAAACTTTAGCACGCAATGCTGTAGGTATTACTACACGAGTCACACCTTGCCGCTGCAGTAAAATTACATCATTTTCAACACAAAGCGAGGCTGTTATTACCGGTATGTAAAATGGAATTAAATCACATTTAAAACGTGACGATTTCGGCCAATTGCTGTGCCGTATGTAGCCTACGATGTGACAGATTTTAAAGCTGGATTTTTGAAAGTCTCACTACGAACATGCTCATGAGTCTTTGGAAAGCCATCAACAGCTTCTTGAATATTGCATAAAGTTTCAGCATTTTCACGATCTTCAATTTTATCAAATTCAACGTCCTGTTGAGTCGACAATCTCGATAGACCTTCGGCATTACCATGATCTTTGGTAGGTTTGTATTGAATATCAAATTGATACGTCATCAACGTGATAGCATAACTCTGTAATCCCTGCGCAGTAAAAATTGGTAATTGCTTCTTAGATGAAAAAATAGCACAAAAGGGGTTTATGATCTGTAACTAAACGAAATTTGCGACCATACAAAAATTGATGAAACTTTTTAACGCTAAAAATAATGGCGGACGCTTCTTGTTCTATTTGTGAATAACGAATCCGAGTTTCAGTAAGCGTTTTTAAAGCGTGTGCAATTGGCGTTTCGACACTTTTGTTTTCTTGCACAAGCACTGCACCTATGCTTTTATTTGACGCGTCACAAGCAAGAATTAACGTTTTGTTTGGATCATAATCATTTAGTTTAGTGGCACTAATGACTTCATTTTTCAACGTTTGAAATGCGTTTTCACAGTCCACGGACCATTTATAACAGTCCCTCTTTAACAAATCATACAGTATATTGGGTTAGCTATTTCGGCCGACTGTTTTACAAAACAACGATAATAGTTTATCTTTCCCAAAAAGGCTTGGACTTCTGATATATTTTCAGGTCTTTTTAATTGCTTGATAACTTCAGTCGATGGTTGTGAATTGTGATGGTCTTTTCTCGTCTTTATCCATGATATATCCGAGATATTCTACAGAATCTTGGAAAAACACAGATTTGTGCAGTTTTATACACAAACCAAATTAACTTAGTTTGTTAATCAATCTTTCCACATTTTCCCAATGTTCATTTTCAGTGGCTCCAGTGATGATTAAATCGTCAAGGTTAGCAGCCCATCATGCGTTGAAATTGTGCTGGGCTTGAGGCTACTCCAAAACACATTCTATTACAGTAGAATTTGCCTATATAAGCACCTCAGGGGGATTGCAAAAAAGTGCCGATATACGCGAACTGCCGATGTAGACAAATCATTATAAATCAGTGGTTCTTAAACTGGGTTCGACCGAACCCCAAGGGTTCGGTGAGGCTGTAGCAGGGGTTCGGCTAAGATCAGAATAAGTTTTTGCAAAAAAGCATGCAGTTGTAGTAAATGAGTATCTCTGCGTGGAATGATGCATCCCCCCATCGTACTCTTTCAACGCTGTTTTTGATGAATACAATTTTTCCATAATTTCAAACCTCTTTGATAACAATCATCTTTACGCCTTAAGCACGCATAAATCGAAAATGTGCGAACAAAATGTATCATATTTGGTGAAGGACTTAGAGTTAGAGGCAAAAAAATTAAACAGAATTTACCATACAAATTGTTCAAAAAGCTCTAAAATGGCCATTACAGTGTCTAAATTTTTGAAAACTTTCCGGGGAAGCATACCCCCGGACCCCCCTAGAGCCATATTTTTGTTCCTCAATTTGCTTCAAATTAACTTTCCGGAAAAAAATACGCTTAAAAAATGTAAAAATTTTATGCCACCCTCCACCGCCTTAAGAATATTCTGAATACGCCCCTGACGTGAAACATTTTCAAAGAGCTTATGCTTTTTTCCGGTTTGGACGTCTAACGTCTTTGCACTCATTTAACATTCAACCTAATTCAAAACTGCATTCGCCCTCTAAAATTTTCTGGATCCGCTCCTGGTTATAATTAAAGGTTCGATGTATGCTTGCATGACACCTGTTGGGTTCGATACTTCCGACAAGTTTGAGAACCACTGTTATAAATCATTCCGAAAGTGCCCAGACTACGGGTACTGTAATTTTCGCAGCAGGTGTAGTGGGCGGTAGGCTGGTAGGTGAAGAATGCTAGTAAATTTTTGAAACTTCGAAAAACAGCTGAATTAAACCATTGATTAAACTAATAAGTATGTTACCTGGCTGCAATTAACATTAGGGTTAGACCGCAGGATGCTTTGTTGTTATATTCATAGTTGTAGGCTGCTGTGCAGAGAAAAACTTCACGCTGAAATATTTTTGCCTCATGACGCATCAAAATTTGAAGTTACTATAAGGTAAGCTTGTGCCGCTGTTTTTGCTTTTAAGCACATCAACTTATTAATTTCTATGATTATTCCTTGGTGTCAACGGCTCGCATGATTGAAGTGCGGTCTAACGTCAAATTCTGCAAATTTAGTCTCTGAACTGTGTTGGTACTTCACCGGATTACTTAAACACTGGTTTGCCTATCATTTTTCCTGAAACGATTTCAAGCAACGAGTTTTTTATCATAAATTATGGCATTTGGCTTATCGGTAATAATGGCAACATCACAAACATAAAGCTGGCAAAAAAGTTTTGCTGCTTAAATTGCTTTGGCTTGCTTTTTCCTGATAAAGACGAAAGGCAGCGGTATGTTTTTATTCTATGCTCTCCAGTTTTTGAAATTCTTGATATTACTAAGCCTCCAGGTTATATCAGTACTGTACACAGAATCCTTGAGTCAGAGGCTGAGAGCACCAACAAAAGCATTTTTTGTAACAGAATGATAACTTTAAAAAGCTTGTGCCACTAATCCAGGTTATTAAAGCAAGGTAAAGCAAGGTAAGGGTATATTTATCCTCCTATCACGAGAAAGCGATCAATGCGCTATACGAGCTCGCTTAGGACTTGCCGGCCATCTGTCTACCACACCAAGATGGGGGAATCCCGTTACGTGCCTTTCCCAACGGCACAACAAGTAAACTTGCCGGCTTGTTCTCCACACTGTCCCTTTTATGCTGAACGTCAAGCAGGGAAGCGGTGAATACCAATTTTTTAAGTCATTGGTTTGACCCGACTCGGAATCGAACCCCAAGTCTACCAATCCAGAAGCAGACGCTATTTGCCACTCGGCCATCTGAACGGTAAGGAGTTTTTACAAAACGAAACGCCCGATAAGGGATTTGAACCCTTGACCGTTGGATTAAAAGTCCAACGCTCTACCGACTGAGCTAACCGAGCTTGATGGCAAGGCTGAGAAACAAAGAAAAGTGAATCTGATCACACTAGACTAGATAGTAGATAGGCCTACCACAGCTAAAGTTTCAAAATTTAAAACTTTTGCCGTTGTATATTACCGCTTTTCTAGCCAAAAAAATCTGCAAATCCTCCCGCTTTGAAAGCCAAAAAAAAGTACGTACTTTGATACTTTCTGACTTTGCAGATGATCGTTTTGGCTTTAAAAGTCAAATTACTTAACTTAAGTAGACTGGTGAGGGTTAGGTTAGGTGTTAAAAACTTTAAAGGCCTAGTTATTGATATGCCGAACATGATGAAGCTTGAAAGTGTTATGAGATACAAAATAAGGAAAGTGCCAGAAGTTGAACCGGTGCATAGTATGCTTCCGTAAATATCAAGAACGACGTAACTGCAAAACTGTAATTGTTGAGAAAAATCAAATAGAAAGTTGAGGCGCGTGCCCTTCCGTTTTTGCTTGCTCTTTTACGCTCATTTTTCGTACTTCGACTGAAAGAGCTTTTATCTGCAAACCATTTTTTCTTTGATAAAATGGGGCTTTTTGAAAGTGCTTTTTTGGGGGGTTGAAATTGTTCTCTATCCATTACGTTGTTTTTTCAATTTATTATTTTCGCTTCTTTTTCAAGCATAAATCGATAAAACAGCGTAAATGCGAAATGAATGTCGCGATCTCAAATTTTAGCATAATAAATACAAAAAAAAACAAGGTAACTGCAATGTTACGCAATAATATTTTGCAGTTACATTGTTTTTGCGATTAGTCACTGAACATGAAAACAATTGCGTTGTTCTTGCAATTTTATCATCAAAGAAAAAACGTCACTATTGCAAGACCGAAAAAACGTAAGTGAATTTTTTTTCGGTAAAAAAACGTAAGTGAAAGTAAGAAAAAACATAAGTAAGTCAAAAAATCGTAAGTGAAGTTTTTTTCGGTCTTGTAAGTAATCGTTACTAGGTACGTAAGTAATGCCCGGTGTTTTCGTAATTTTTTCAACAGATTTACGAACAAGAAAAAAATCTCAAAAACAGCGCGGTCTTTTTTGGTATTATCAAGATAAATGCCACACAAAACAGCGTAACGAACGTTAGATGTTCTTGCAATTTATTAGCCGCATTTTTGGGCAAATGACGTCATGAGGGGGGTAAAAAAAGTGGGGAAAACAGTGATTTTAGGAGTGGTATTCACATTCAGTGTTAAATTGGCCCAGACAGAACTCCACAACTGCAAACAACTCAAAGTCGAAAAAATGTAGGTATGTTGTTTTTGATATTTACGGCAGTATGGATCATTTCTATTTTCTAAATAAGAAGAAAAAATCGGCTACGCGACAGCTGTTGAAACCAAGCATTATTTAGGGAAAAACTGTCACACAGTGCCGTAGCATCTCAATTTTGGCCCCCCTCACAACTCTTTCAAGGGCTATTGTACTAAGCTTACGATATAGATTGTTTTAGGTTTTTCCAAGGGTAACAGCTCAGTTTCTCACCGCAATGCGAATACTGTTGTAAAACAAACGCGCTGTCTCTTTGAGAAAACAAAAGGTGTAATTTATGACAAGTTTGCTACACCCATTTATTCATTACTAGTGATGTACCGATACCAATATTTTGCCAGATACCGAAAAAAATTACTGATACCGATCCGATTCCTATCTAATGAAATACCGGTACTTAACGTAACACTAAATTTATAAAAACTGTCACGCATTGTTGCTGCTTGTCAAAATTCACCATGCAAAGATAGGTGTCATAAAAATATTTAGCTGAGGGTAGACTAATGCAACAAGGGTGTGACATGGATCAAAGATTTTATATTATATAGAAGCAATATCCATGTATAATTCCTTGGCCATACTGCTTACAACTATGTTTATAACTTCAGCCTGCCATACTGTTACACAAAATCGTATAGTCAATAAAATAGAATTTCTAAAATCAAAACCCTTTCTACTCGCTTTATTGATTTTTTGAATTAGCGCAAAATATGCCAATATTATTGCAAATTCCATAATTTCGAATTTCAAGTTGGTGATATGCCAAAGCAACCGATCTGAAAAAGTTGGCCTAAATACCACATGCTATTTGGGCTTACTTTTTCAGAATGTTTTTTTTGCATATCAGATAATTTTACTACATTGCTGACGCAAAAGCAACTTAAAATTTTGCAATCCCAATAGACAAATATCGTTAATTTTAACCACTAAACTTCAACTAATAAATTTTGCTGATAGTCTGGTGTTACTAATTTTTTAAATTATTTGTGAATGTTTGTTGCTGGTTACTACCATTTTCATTGTCAAATTGATTTTAAAAGAATCGGTATCGGATCGATAATTACAGGCATTTTTGACCGATCCGATACCGATACCCCAAAAAACACCCATTATACCGATTCCCTATACCGATTAATCTGTACGTCACTATTCATTACCATTAAAATCGTCTAGAGCGCACTTTTTCGTTTGCAGATGCTCCTATGACAGCATCATAACCTGAAGGTCGGGCGCATTAACTTTCAATTGACAACATGGCCAGTGAAAAACCAATCGGATGGCCGATCAAGAGCGTCTGCTTCTGGATCGGTAGACTCAGGGTTTGATTCCGAGTAGAGTCAAACCAATAACTTAAAAATTGGTATTCACAGCTTTCCTACTAGACATTCAGCATTAAAGGAATAGTGTTAAGCAAACCGCTAAATTCGCTTGTTGTGCCGTTGGGAAAGAGACTTAACGGGATTACCCATCTGAGTGTGGTTGACAGATTACCGGCAACTCCTAAGCGAGCTCGTGTAGCGCCCAATCGCTTTCTGTGGTAGGTGGATAAAAATGCTAATAAATAAAAGAGTAAAAAGATGGTCTGTTGTTTGCCATATTAGATCTATTACTGTAAACGTTTTAATAAGTTTCAGTTTTGTGAAGCTTTGTTTTGCACTGGTAACAGTGACAACGCATTTTCAAAATTTGAGGAGCAGCAAGACTAGCGAGCACTTATATTAACTATTAAATTAAAAGTTCAACGGCATTAACGGGAGACTGCCAAACGAGCTTGTGCCTTTCTAATCAGCAGCCACCCGGTATGTATGTCAAAATGCAGTAGGCTCCAGCCGTGAATCGAACTCGTCGTAAAGGACCTGAACCTGCGTGCGCTACAGCCAGACCATGTCGCTGACAATGGCTGTTCATGCACGAAGCTGCTGGGAGTAAACAGCAATGAACAGACGGAAGCGACATCACATGGCAACTTAAAACGTTTTAGTATGGACATAACAGTCTGGTCCACCAGTTGTTTAGAAAAGTTTGCTTTGAGTCTTTTCCTCAGAAGGTATCATATTTAACATTTGCATCGTAGATAAACATTCTTTTCTTACTTCCTGATTGAGGAAGACAGGACCAATGTCTAATTCCTGCGCTGTTTTAAAAGTAGACGTTGTCGAACTAGCAAAACCTCTTGCAATGGACTTTTGCATTCAGTGTCAGATCATGGTTGCTTCTACGCAGAACTGGAGTAGGATTGAATTTAATTTACCGATCGGATGGTCGAGTGGAAAGAGCGTTTACTTCTGGCTTGGCGCTGGCACTGGTAGGGCGAGGTATTGAAAGTTTACATAGTGGTCAGGGAAAGCGCTTCCCAGAGTGTCCACCCCACCTCGAGCATATGTTGGGGTATATAATTTACCTCTGCTTCGGTAATGGTGAAATATTTCAGGTGGGGGCTGGTATCTCTCATTCTGACCATCGCTGTGGATGAGGTGGGTGTTTTTATTGCGTTGGTTGATGGTTGAATTAATGTTTGGTGTACACTGTACACGAATAGCTGAGTTGTATATTTTTCCCAGTGTGAAAAAAGTATGGTTTACAATGGAGCGGGAAGCGCTTATCGACCAGCTTCAAATGTTTTTTGCGTACGTTTGATGCCAACTTGCTCGTTGTGCTGCGGATTGAAAACCAGAGGACGTTGTGCTTTTTGTGCCGCTTTACAGCGGTGGGTGTTGGTTTGCAAGCAAATGACGCAGGGAAGTTTGAATCATGAAGGATTGTCTTGTAAAGGGGGAAAGCTTTGCGGAATTTGTCGTGGACGCTAGAATTAGCGCTTAACCTAAGCGGTTAGTTATCATGGGGGGATTAAGATATGTTTCTTTATGCCGATGGATGAATAGAAGGGGCATCAATGTAAAGTGGTGCGCTGTTTGGTTTTCGGAATGGCTAAGATTCACCAGAGTTCAGGTAGACAAGGCGGAAGGTCATGAGAAGCGTTTCATATGCACGGCGGGTTTGGGTTAGTCTAGTTATTTGATGAGAGCATCTAGCAAATATAACCCTAATGTGACATTGTTGCGAAATAGAAAATTGTATTACTTCGCTGACAGGACGATTGATAAGAATTGTATGACAAACCGTAGGACTTAATTCGGTCTTACATCTGACCTCACGAAAAAACCGAGACCTTCTTCACCAAACGAATATAATAAACGACCCAACTTAATTCATTTAGCTAGGGTACTCATCGTACTACTTTTCAATAAACACAAGCTCCACTGCTCTTTTCAGTAACACCATACAAGGGCAATACCCTTCAGCATACAACAATATTGCTTACTCTACGCACACTAAATCGACACTCGAATAATTACGCTCGAAAATTCACGCCTATTTATACTCTAAATTTAAGTTCGAGAACGTTCTATAGCATTCTTAAAAAGAAACACGAAGAGAAATCATATGACATGCAAAAATTCACACCAAATTATAGTAAACACAATTGTGACGTCACAAGCACAAGTTTTGACCCAGTGAAATTACGTAACGGAGAGATCTGTCCAGAATATTTACGAAGAAATACGTCAGTAGACAATTATAACTTGGTAATGCAACCTTACGAAACAATCCCACGAATAAAACTTCGCAAAACAACGCATCGGTCTAGAACCTTCTACAGTAGACAAAGCATTTCAAACAAAAACATCCCCACAAATCGAATGCAACTGAACTATCGAAATTTTATTGGAAATCGATTAATAAAGGCAACACTCCAAAAATCAGATGGTCTGTAATAGCGAAATCTCAACCATACCAATGCGGCAGCAATAGATGTAATGTGAGTCTTACAGAAAAGTTTGTAATTCTGACCGCAAAAAAAGAAGATTCCCTTAACAAACGATCCGAAATTTTATCAAAATGCCGGCACAAAAACAAAGATAAATTGCGAAATTTCAAACGCGGATAATGAAAATTTCAATTGCATAAGCGTTACCATTTA
Organism: Trididemnum miniatum; assembly: GCA_964006365.1. Taxonomy (NCBI): domain Eukaryota; kingdom Metazoa; phylum Chordata; class Ascidiacea; order Aplousobranchia; family Didemnidae; genus Trididemnum; species Trididemnum miniatum. Next base: position 13,898,509 of record OZ023243.1, on the reverse strand, counting down.
ACACTCACTTAGTTCGTTTATTTTCTTATCCTTACGGTACACTTTGTATCGCCATTTTTTGCACCATTTGAAGATATACGTGGGTATAAAATGTTTAATTTGACTACGAAATTGATATTGTTAATTTTCTCATTATCTCTTGTTATATAAATATATAATGGAGTTGTACACCGGGCATATTTAATATTACAGCAAACAGTTCTTCTGGTGTAAGGACTGAAACTGAACTGGACTGATAAACTCTGAAAAAGGAGACTAACTGTTCAAATTCAGTTTAATAGATCTGACGTTTTGCTGGTCGGAACAACCAGCTTCTTCAGAGACACTCGAAATGATCCCACAAAACAGTAGAATAACTAGGCAAATTCAAATTAAAAATTATTTCTAATGAGCACATTATTACCAAATAAAGAAAAATATTACGTCAAAATATCGGTACGGATACTGAAGAATAGACAAACGGAAAATAATGTATTAAATCGCCAGAGATGAAAAAAGAAATTAACGTGGAATTACATTTGGAATGTCGAAACTGGAAATTTGAAATAAAGGAATCAAAAAGTAAAAAGTCAGATCTATTAAACTGAATTTGAACAGTTAGTCTTTTTTTTTCAGAGTTTATCAGTCCAGTTTAGTTTCAATCCTTACACCAGAAGAACTGTTTGCTTTAATATCTTGTTATATAATTTAGGTAATAATTTTGCATATTATCACAATTGATTTCATTGTAAAGCGAATAGCCACATGAAAAACAATTTTTATGAAGAAAAAACATTTTATTAAGTCAAAAATTAGCCTACTACTTAATAGCATGAAAAAGCAGTATATGAAGTCAGGATAGGCAGTGACAGGGTAGCGGCAGGTTTTACTCATTTTCATATAAAGGAATGAACCTACGGTATTCTGTCGCAGACTATCCGGACAAGCCAACAATTTAAACGTGAGTACAATTTTATTCTTTCATTATTAACTATAAATTATTTGTGTTTAAACCTTGCTCCTGATGATTGCCTTAGGCATAAAACAGACTGTCGAGCTCTTGAATAAATAACTTAAATGACCAATTGACTGTTAATATTAAACAGTTATATCGTTACATCCAAATTTAAGCTACAATAGCTCATTCTTTTTTGTGCTGAGGCAGTATTCTCACATGCAAAATCAGTTAAAAGGTGCTAGGGAGGGAAAAATTTTTGCCAGAGGGGCATCGCCCTCTGGCCCCCCATTAACTGCAGCCCTGATTTTTTGCCTTCGGTTTGACTTTTTTACCAAATATCTTCACTCGTGTGAAGCATTTTTGTTGCCGCATTTTCGAAGCTTATAACATAATATATAGGCCTATCTAAAGGGGTTCCAATTTAAAAAATGTATTTGCAAATTATTGCGTTATGGCATAACTTTTAAGAAACCTTGTCTGAAATTCAAAATTGCCTAATTTGTCTTTCTTGATGTTAAAATAAAACAGTAGCCTAATAGCAAGGCCGGCGCAAAAGGGGCCTTAACGTTGACCAGTTGTACGGGACCTTTTTGACAAAAAGATCCATAAACGCTGCATATTTTTAATTGTATTCTCGTTGAAAGGTGCTTTTGTCGGAATATGACAAGGTGGCATCGCTACGCCTAACCTTCTTGTTTTGTCGCGCATCCATGGCGTATTTATCCTCCTGTCAAGAAAAAGCGATCACAGCGCTATAACGATCTCGCTTAGGAGTTGCCGGTCGTATGTCTACCATTTCTATGATAGGTAATCCTGTTAGGCGCCTTTCCCAACGGCACAACAAGTAAACTTACCTGCTTGTCTTCCACATTGTCTCTTTAATGTTAGCGTCAACCAGAAAAACCACGAATATCAATTTTAAAATCATTGGTTTGACCCGACTTGGAATGAAGCTTGAGTGACTGGGAATTTGCTGCCTGTGAGTGGCGTCTGTGTGTTTATTATAATGGCAAAACAAAAATTTTTCTGATTACTAAAAAAATTACTCTACAGCTCCAGAAGCAGATGTTTCACTGTGCCTGTCCAATTTATTTTCCTCGCCACCGTTAAATCTTGCTGTTAAAATTTTCAACGAAGATCAAACTTGATTTCTAATAGTATAAGCCTCAGGAGCACTATTCATCACTTCTCAAAAGTTAAATCTCAATACGTATGCAATTTACGATTTTATTATGAAATATAAAGATTGACAAGTTTAGACATTATGATAATTGCACAATTTTTGACTTACTTGAGTTTGGCTGCCTTCACATGTGTGATTTTACCTATTCTATTAAAGCATTTTTTTCTGAAATGTTTTAGCCATATTACCAAAAAATGATTTTTGTTTCAAAACTTGTCTATATACGTTAATCGAAAACTTACGTCCAACTATCATTTTTATCTACGAACTACGAGAACCACTTGAAAATTAAAGCAAACAATCTGTTTTTTTTTTAATTTATTGGAATGGTTCATTATGACATCATAGGTTTGTGTGGTTTCTAGCTCTTAACGTAACTTACTTTACCTAAAAAATAGGAAAGTGAGATTGTTATGCCGTGAGATTGTTATTATGCTCAACCAATAACTCTGGCTCAACATCTGTCTTTCTGGAGAGCGTGTTGATTTCCCCGACATGTTTGTACATAGCGTGCCTGATGTGTGTGTGTCGCAACGTTCTATTTCTCTGTTGTGATGTCATAATGTGGTGTGCGTTTCGATGTTGTCTTGCCTGGTCGCACCATACGTGTGTGAGTGTATTGAGGACTGTATAGCTAGTCAGGTAGGATTTTGGGTTTTTGCAGCTACAGTTAGGTTAGGTAAAACGGGAGAAATAGAGGTTAGGTTTAGTCAGTGCTGACAGGCATAGTTTAGTAACTCGTATTCTATTTGAATAAGGTGACTGGTTAAGCCTTTTTAATAGTTTCTGTCAAGTTAATAGACACTACAGTAGTGCCGTAGACTAGCGCTGAGCTGGAGTGTTACGGGCTGATCTGAGAATAGTCGAACGGTTTTGTGTGCCGTTATCCGTCACCGAGATTGAGCGTTTGGTCAAAGAAATTTTGGTGAGTTGGCTCTGTAGTCTGTAGCCTACCTTGTGTGCTTAACTCAGCATTTCCTTTACCGGTTCGATAGTGACGTGTTAAAATGACCTGTTAGCCTTGCATGTTTATCGTTAGGTGTAGGCCTATAGTGTTTTGTGTGTCAGTGTAGGTCTAGTTAGTTTCTGATTTAGTTTCTGCGGATCGTGTGAGGTAACTTTGAATTTTTGCTCTAAGTTATCGTTTGTGTTAATTACGCAGAAACCGTCGGCGTCTTCGTCTTGTCTTCGCTGTGATATTCGGAGTCGTCGTCGCGTTGTTCAATTTTCAATATACCAAAATTCTGTTACCCGGAAGCGTGCTGACCAAACCGCGCAGATTCTGAGGTTAACAGAGCGTTAGCTGCGACTTAAAAAAATTCTTAGATTGAACACGAAGTTTCAAGTATGCTTTTAGAATTTAGTTGAAGATTGATTAGGTTTGAGTGGCTGTGTTAGACATGCCATGATATAGATGCCGTGGATTTTTTGAATGCATCGCATAGATCAGGGGTGACGAACCAATTTGCTATCGCAGGCCACTTTGTCACTCACCAATGAGCAAGCGGGTTGCATGACTTTTTAGTCATAGACCCAGTGGCGCATCCATGATTTTGGCAAAGGGGTCGGCTGGAGGTTTCACCCCAGCCGCTGTAGACTAAGGGGGTCTGGGGGTGTAGCCCCCAGCCAGAGCCGTAGCAGCCGCCCCCCAAACCCCCCAATTGGGGGGGCCCACACTGCCAAAAGGGGCCCCAAATTGTCTTGAAGGACCCGAAGTTGCATCAATTCAAAAACAAAGTTTTGCTTGGCGAATCGCGTTGAATGGGATTTTTTGCGTTCAGATTCTATATATTTCAGTTTTAAAATTTTTCGCTATCGTTTACTTTCAAATAGCGTCATAAACTGCATAATGATGTCATAAACAATACACTGTGTGTAAGAGTGCGCGTAGGACTTGAAAAAGGAGGCCGGTGCAGAGTTGGATGCAATCATTTTTCAAAGCTTAAATTCAAATTCATTCCTCTTGAAAAAATTAAATTCAAATTCATTAACACCTTGTGAGCAGATTTAAAATTTTATCTATTTATTTTTTATTTATTCGCAATTTTATTCTCCTATCATGAAAAAGCGACGGGGCGCTATACGAGCTCGCTTAGGAGTTGCCGACCATCGGTCTACCACACCTAGATGGGGTAATTCCGTTTAGTGCCTTTCCCAACAGCACAACAAGCGAACTTGCCGCTTGTTTCGCGCTATCCATTATGCTGAACGTCAACCAAAAAAGCTGTGAATACCAATTTTCAAGTCATTGGTTTGACCGGACCCGGAATTGAATCCCGGAGTCCACCTATCCAGAAGCAGATGCTCTATCCACTCGGCCATCCGATCGGTAAATTAAATTCAATCCTACCCTATTTCTGTGTCAGCAACCATAATCTGACACCGAATACAAAAGTCCATTGAAAAAGGATTTGCTAGTTTGAAAACGTGTGCTTTTGAAATAGCACAGGAATTGGACATTGGTCCGGTCTTCCTCAATCAAAAAGTAAAAAAAAATGAGAATGAAAATAGAAAAAGAGAATGTTTAGTTACGATGCGAATCTATATCGTACAGCTTCTGAGGAAGAGATTCAAAGCAAACTTTTTAAAACAACTGGTGGACCAGGCTATTATGTCGATACTAGAAAGTTTTAAGCTGACATGTGATGTCGCTTCTGTCTTTGCATTGCTGTTTACACCCAGCAGCTTCGTGCATAAACAGCCATTGTCAGCAATATGATCTGGCAATACCGCACGCAGGTTCAGATTCTTTGCGACGGGTTCGATTCACGGCTGGAGTCTATTGCATTTGATATTTATATCAGATGGTTGCTGATTAGAACGACACAAGCTCGTTTGGCAGTCTCCCTTCAACACCGTTGAACTTTTAATTCAATAGTAATACCTGTAAGTGCTCGCTTGCCTTGCTTCTCGAGTTTACAAAATGCGTTGTTACTGTTACCAGTGCTGAACAAAGCTTCAGAAAACTGAAATTTACTAAAACGTTTATTACATCTAATATGGCAAACAGCAGACTATCTTTTTTCTTTCCATTTGTTGGCATTTTTATCCACCCATCACAGAAAGCAATGGGGCGCTACACGAGCTCCCTTAGGAGTTGCCGGCCATCTGTCTACCTACCGCACTTAGATGGGGGAATCTCGTTAAGTGTTTTTCGCAACGGCACAAGCAAACTTGACGGCTTTCTTAACACTATCCCTTTAATGCTGAATGTCTAGTTGGAAAGCTGTGAATACCAATTTTTAAGTCATTGGTTTGACTTGACTAGTGATCAAACTCTCAGTCTATTCACTCCTTCAGGCTCAGAAGCACACGCTCTATCCACTCGGCCATCCGATTGGTTTTTCGCTGGCGATGTTGTCAATCGAAAGTTAATGCGCCCGATCTCCAGATTATGATGCTGTCAAAAGAACATCTGTGTACGAAAAAGTGCGCTCTAGCTAGACCGGAGGTTTTCAACCTATTGGCCATGGCCCAACAGTGGGCCACAGAGCTTGACTAGAGAGCGACATAAGCATTCCCTAATCATGCCATCACGTTGACTTTGTACCTTTTAGCAAAAGTTATTGGGCCACCATCATATTTTATCATTTTAGTGGGCCATGAGCAGAAAAAGGTAGAAAAACCCTGAGCTAAACGATGTTAATGGAAAATGAATTGGGTGTAACAAACTTGTCTTAAAATTACACCTTTTATTTTTACACAGTGATAACGCGTTATATGTTTTAATTTTACCACAGTATTCGCATTGTGGTGAGAAACTGAGTTGTTACCCCTGGAAAAACCTAAAACAATTCATATCGAAAGCTAAGTATTGGGGACTTGAAAGGGTTTTTGGGGGGGCCCAAAGTTGAGCTGCTACGGCACTGGAGTGAACCATCTGATCAACAAATGGTTTCGCAAAAGAGGCTAATTTAATAACACCTTGAAATTAAAATCACGGTTAAGAGGGTTTGATGCATCGTCAGTTGCTCCAAGTGAGCATATATATCTTAAGTATTATTAGAGGTGATAAGTTTAATTGTTCTTTTGAAAATTACTGGAAGATGTATATCTTTCAAGATACGCTTGTTCAGTGAGTATGGTCATCTTGTTAAGTAGGGTGCCAAGAGTGCATATTTCCATGTTAAGACTGTTAACTCGGCGTTTGGCCATGCACCTCTTCCGATCAAACACTATCAGCTCTGAGGCCGACAGCATATCTTTTTGTTGCACAGTACGAATTAGAACATATCGTAAAAGTGATTTTGTATAGCCTACTTGCGGTATATTTGGTAATTTCTCGCTATATTTGGTAAGTTGTTCTTTGGAGTTGGACGCTGGCCTTCAGTCACAGTGCGCTAAGCAATGAGCATTTGTTATAAAACACTGTCAATGTTACAAGTAAGTGCACTACGACATCAAGCTGGTGCACAGTGCTCATACTTTTAAGCGAAAAATTGCTATTGGCTGTTGTTAAGTGTTGCAAGCTCAAAAAAATTGGTTATGAGCCTAGAATCTGAGTTTGGAGCAGGAGTGTACAATCATGTTTATTGCTTAGTAGCGTTTGTGATCTGAAATAATATCTAATAAAACTTGTATCATTTCAACAAACTGCAAAATAAGCTGAAACTCAATGACGCCCCGATGAGGGGATTATACCCTCGACCATAGGATTAAAAGTCCAACGCTCCAGCATTGGGCTAACCGGGCTCACATAAAACAACTGAAATTGAAAAATATTTCCCGGTTGTTCCATTGACTAATCTGTATCACCACCTTTCGTCAAAATGAAATCAAAAATTTTTTTCCACTAAGAAAAGGCCCAAAACATTTTTGACTATGTTAATAAACTCGAAGACATAACTTAACTTTTCTGTCGACTTTGCAGACTAATGAGCTTATTGTTTAATTTTCGCCTATGCTCAAAATTAATACGAAACAAACAAATTACACGAAATACTGTAACATATACACAAAAAGTTGTTAAAAGTAAAATGTAAGCCGTGTAGTCGATGCGCAGGTATAGTGCTGAGTGGTGCATAAAAGACTGAACAATGTACAGAAAGCGCAATAGATGACAGGTATAAGATCTGTTATTACGAAAATTCTCCTTCAATGCACAATCCGTGATCAACGCTCATCGTCGCAGCACACATCAAAGTCATTACATAAACGATCTTTTTGCTGTTGAGCATCTGCAACAAATATTAAATAAGCTATCTTATTACGTAGATTTGCACGTGCAAAGACCAATAAACTGAACCTTTCAACATCAGTTCGGGAAATTATTGATTACTTTTAAAGGTGAATTTGTGCATACAAAAACTTATCGAACAATAGGTTTTATAATGCTATGTGCATATTAAGTCGCTTTGAGAGTGAAGGATTGTTGTGCGAAAGGCGAATCCGTAATATGCGATTTTTGAACACCGTCGAGCGACTGAGATTATTGGTTGTACGTGACCAGGGTGGCAAATTCGACTTTTGCTGCACTTGTTCAATTGCTCACACTGAAGACAGCGTAGAGTAGTGTTTAGATTCAATGACCTATAACTTAATTCTATCTGTTGGTCTCAAGTAAAGAATCCAGACTATTTTCCAGTGAGGCAGAGTCATCTGCATGTATCGTGGTGGTAAATCAGTATGCCAAAGGACTTGCAAAAGCTGCGAAAATAATGTTCTGCTGCGCCGCATGTGTAAGCGTGGAAAATGCTTGCAGGAAGCCGATTTGACATGAAACAAGAACAATGTGATAAAGATATTATTCACCTGCAGGTAGTGAAGCATCACTTGGCTCTCCATTGATATCTATAAAAACAATTTTGTTGTTCAAAGTTAAGTACATTTGGAAACAACTGTATATAGAATATACCGTACAACATATTTTTTAAGCTCAGGACAATATCTTGATGGTAATTGTTACGAAAGTAAGTTCATGCCGAAATGAACACAATGAATAGGTAAGAATAGTCATTTTCTAAATTAGTTTTCAAGGAAATTGGATATAGTTCTTTGGGGTTTGATTGTAAGCAGTTATTGAAATGCAATCAACAGTGGCGTGGCGAAGGGGGTAGGAAAGGGGGGGGGGGGGGGGGGGGGGGGGCACGCGCCCCGGGGCGCACCAAGAAGTTAATTTTATACTATTTTTTTTTCGACGTATTCTCACAGATTTCAAAAACTACTTTGTGGATTACTGTATTGTAATGTGTGCTTTTCGGAAAGGATTCAAATCATGCCTTACTTTCCACCACAAATTACGCACCAAGGGGGCGCACGAAACAGTGATTTTACACACTCCAGTTTCGACGAAATCTTTTAAGTTTAAAAACAATCAATTTATTGCAATGCACCTGACATTTGTATATTAGGGTGATCCTTAAAAAACTTTTTTTTGAATTTTCTGTGGGCCAACCCTTCAAAGGGGTCCATTTGGATAAAAAAATAACCCATGCGAAATATTTTTCAAAAGTTTTTATATTTAGGGGTAGCTCAAGCCTCTTACATTTTACGAGGTAGGCCAAGTGACGTCATCAGCATTTTTTCCCTAATGATAAGTGCTGGAACACCATTAGTACCAAACAATGCGGCATGTGTGGTTTTTTGTCCATGTTTGATAGATGCCGTTAGCTTTGTGTTTGAAGGAAGTCAAAAAATTGTTATTTTTTGCGAAATCAGATAAAAAAAATTGTAAAAAGTAGGTTAAAAATGGTAGGATATGTTGGCTGGTTATCAAATTTTGCACAAATGCAGTTACCAAACACATAAAACAACATGATATGAAACAGTTCCATTTTGCTTGTCACACCAGCATACAGTCACTCAAAAAATCAATCGCAGAGATCTATAAACAGCAACAACATTATTACAGTGATTGTCTTCTTAACAATAATCAAGGTTTCAATTTTGCGCAATTAATTGCTTTTAAACTTTTTTCCAGCAGTCAGGAATTTTTTTTAAATTCTTAGTAAAAACTGCAGCTGCTGTTGTTTATTTTTTAGCCCACAGTATTCTTGAATAAGAACCACACCTCTTTCAGCATGGTCGTTAACCACTTTCAAGTTTGGCACAATTGATGAAGCTCGGAGGAAATCGTTATCGTCGTTCTAAGCATTAGGGTCTTTTTGTAGAAAACCAGAAGGAAGTTTTAGTTTTTGGAATAGAACTTTGAAAGTTGAGATTGCAAAATCGTACAGGTTGGAACTAGTTATTATATGCTGGTTGATTGATATTTACTTTGGGAGCTCTTCATCACCAATTCTTTTCAATAACTGAATCATCTGGCGCTTCATAGAGCATGGGAGATTACCATACAAAAACAAAAAAACAAACCCACGAGTTCCTGCGACAAATACCACATATGTGCTGCCATTGCAACAGATACATCTTCATTAATCTTTTTGTACTCTACCAGAGGTCGAACTCTACCAGAGACTTCTCTGGTAGAGTTTAACGTCTGGTTAGAGTTCAACCTCTGGTAGAGTCCTCTAGTCGAGTTCAGCCTCTGGTAGAGAACAAAAAGATTAATGAAGATATATCTGCTGCTGCAGCAACTAACATGGCAGCGCATCATGTGGTATTTGTCGCAGGAACTCGTGGGTTTGGCTTATTTTTATGATAATCTCCCATGCTTTATGGAGCGTCAGATGATTTAGTCATTGATAAGAATTGGTGATGAAGAGCCTGCAAAGCGAGTATCAATCAACCAGCATATAATAACTGGTTCCAACCTGTACGATTTTGTGACCTCACCTTTCAAAGTTCTATTCCAAAAACTAAAACTTCCTTCTGGTTTTCTACAAAAAGACCCTAATGCTTAGAACGACGATAACGATTCCCCCGAGCTTCATTGATTGTGCCAAACTTGAAAGTGGTTAACGACCATGCTGAAAGAGGTGTGGTTCTTATTCAAGAATACTGTGGGCTAAAAAATAAACAACAGCAGCAGGATTTACTTAGAATTGTTCAGGAACACCAAAAAAACTTCCTGACCGCTGGAAAAAAACTTAAAAGCAATAATTGCGCAAAATTGAAACCTTGATTATTGCTAAAGAAGACAATTACTATAATATTGTTGTTGCTGTTCATAGATCTCTGCGATTGATTTTTTGAGTGACTGTATGCTGGTGTGACAAGCAAAATGGAACTGTTTCATATCATGTTGTTTTATGTGTTTGGTAACTGCATTTGTGCAAAATTTGATAACCAACCAACATATCCTACCATTTTTGACTTTTTACAATTTTTTTTATCTGATTTCGCAAAAAATAACAATTTTTTGACTTCCTTCAAACACAAAGCTAACGGCATCTATCAAACATGGACAAAAAATCACACATTCCACATCGTTTGGTGCTAATGATGCTCTAGCACTTATCATTAGGGAAAAAATGCTGATGACGTCACTTGGCCTACCTCGTAAAATGTAAGAGGCTTGAGCTACCCCTAAATATAAAAACTTTTGAAAAATATTTCGCATGGGTTATTTTTTTATCCAAATGGACCCCTTTGAAGGGTTGGCCCATAGAAAATTCAAAAAAAAGTTTTTTAAGGACCACCCTACAGTATATGCTTTTGGCACAAGGAGTGAAATCATTCTTTACACCCGATCACAAATGGTCGTCCCTTTTCTCCATTATGACATCACAAAGAGGCTTGAAACTGCGCGTACATAGGTATTCGACTTTGCAGCAATTAAACAGAAGGAAATAGAATTGTGCTAGAAGAAAAGTAAAGAAGCGAAAGGTATCTATTAGATTGTCATTGCTTTAGCGTTAGATGGATGCAAAAGATTGTTGATAAGTCGATTAAGATACGCGTATAGTCGCTCGTTGTAATACTGTGCTAAACCTACACCACAGTGATCCTAAACTTTTTCAACCAATGAGCCGTTTCTGTAAATACAGCGAACGAGTGCCGATCGAAGCAATAAGTAAATTGAACCTTAGCCTCAATGGCTTTTGCAGGGTGTTTTCTTTTGTGGTTTGTATTGTTTTGCTACCGTGATTGGTGTGTGGACTGTGAATTCCAATGCGGATATTTTGAATATTTTAATCACAGCAATCACAGTCTCAGAAATAGCTAAAATCTGACAGTTTAGGGGTTGCGAAGAGCGGCCCCGTTGCTGCTGAGATAATTTAGCCAAAAATGTGAAAGAATTACGGTATCGCACGATAAAATTGTAGTTGAGCGCTTGACTGCCGTATATGAAATGCAGTTTCGTTTTCTGGATAGCTATTTTTTTCAGATGGACGGTTTAAAGTTCTTGTTGAGATTTTAAGCGAAAAAGCTTTGCAGTTTAATGTGGGCGGGGGCGTAGCCAGGGGGGGGCAAAGGGGGCAATTGCCTCCCCCGAAATATTTTCAGTTTCCACTAGCCTACAAGCAAAGATAGGTAATGCTATAACGTAAATCTGCTAATAACGCAAGCTGGGGCGGATTAAGACCACTTTGGGGTACCCGTGTGTCTTTTTTCGACAAAAAAACTACGCTAAAATGAATGTTTTGTTTGTAAAAACCCTAAAAATCCATGGCGACTGGGAGCTCTACTTCCACACCCCCTTAGCCTACGGAGGCAGGAGGGGCAAATGCCCTCCTGAAATATTTTCAGTTACCGCTAGCCAACAAACAAAGGTTTATATTAATGCTATAACGTAAATCTACTAACAACGCAAGCAGGTGCGGATTAAGACCACACGGGGGTACCCGACAACCCGTGTGTCCTTTTTCGACAAAAAAACTACGCTAAAATGAGTGTTTTTCTTGTAAAAACCGTAAAAATCCGTGGTGGCTGGGGACTTTGCCCCCAGACCCTTTAGCCTCCGGCGGTGTACCCCCAGTTGCTGCCCCCTTTTGCCGAATCTTTAGTGCGCTACTCAGTACTAGACAAGCCTATGAAGTTTTGCCCCCCCCCCCCGAAATATTTGGCTGGCTACGCTACTGGATGTGGGCAGCTTTCCCCAGTGTGGGCCCCTAGCCGACCGTTGGGATGTTGTTGTCTCCAAAAAAGAAAAAATAGGTCTTCACCCACAATTCTGGGCCCTCAAATGGAATCTTGGTCCCCTTGACGACTAAGTGGTCTCCAAAAAAAAAAAAGGTCTTCACCCGAAAATCGGTGACCTCAAATGGAAACCGGGGACCCTTGACAGCACTGTGATCTCTCCAAAAATAACAAAAAGTCTTCAAGCATAATTCGGGGCCCCCTGATGGTATCCGGGGTTCTTTGACGCCTAAGGGGTCCTCTCACCACATCACCTGGGGACGTCTTTGATGGGCCCCTAAAATGCTCTTTTATGGGCTCCTACACAGCCATGGGTCAGGGGCAGATTGCCCCCTTGTGCTCCCCTGCCCCCCTGCACCCTGGGTGGAGGGTCCTGTAGTGTGTCTTTTGTGTCTTTGGCATTCAGTTGGGACGATCTATTCTGCAGCATTAGAGCAAAAAATGCAATTTTGGTAAAAAGTTGCCAATTTCGCTCTACATCTCGCTCCAAAATGTCTTCTGATTATACACCAGGAATTGCATGTGATAAGTTTTCACTGGCCCCCTCTGGCTCAGAAAAAATGCCGCACCGTTAAATAAAATATCTCTAATTTGCAAAAACAGATAAGCGTTTTTAGAGTTTAGATCGTTAGTGATTTAACTGGTAGAAAGATTATGCCAAGAAAAGAGAGTGGAGCTCAGGATCGAAAACGGCAAGCCCAATGTGAAGTGTCTTTAAATGAATCTAGAAAATTTATGAAAAAATATTTTACAAGCAGTGGCAATGCAGAAAGACAATCAGCCTATACACGAAGACAAGACGAATCGGCTGATACAGATAGTCAGAAAATTTTAAAAGATAGGGGCGCAAAATTTTCGTTTGTCCCGGGGCACAAGATACCCTCGCTACGCCACTGGCAATCAAACCGGTTAGTGCTTGGTATGTACAGCTTTACACCTTTTTCATACTTTTGCGAAATAAGCGCTGCTGAATGCGCGTGGTAGTAAATTTGCTATGACGTGAAGATTTGCCTAACCAAGCCAACAGTTTTGATATGAATGTACAGCGTATGTTAGAGAATTTAGTATCAACGAACTTCTAGTTAGGGAATTGGCGTTCCTATTAGCTTTTTTTTTTATTTGAAATCATACATATAAACCAAAGCTTACCACTTCTTCTGCAAAGATAGCGGACTTCGTAGTTTCTGCAAAATCGACTGCGAGATGGTAAATGTACTTGCTGGTGGTTCAAACAAACCAAACCGATTCTATGCCTCATAATGATTGTATCGCTTGTCTCGTTGGCTGGAATATTGTCACCCACAGTTCTTGCTTCAATATCAGCAGGATTGCTGTGAAATATCAAATTCGTTAAAACGTTATTTTATTCCCTTTGGGTTAAAAGTTTTTGAAAGGTTTGTATACACTAGTACTGCACATTGCACCAGCAGTTATGACACTGAAACCTTTTGTTTCGGTTTGTGTGGAGTCATAATTCCACTCTTCCCATATTTATCGTTACAACCACATTTTCAGCTGGGCTTGATAAACTTGTTATTTTTGGGTCATCTTAGTGATTTGCTGACAAAATTGGCTAGTGGCCAACACTCTACCTGTAGTACCACCTTGATACTATGCATTTGTTCATTAAATCCTATTGCTCTTGTAGTCTAAAAGACGCAATTAATTTAAATTGAATAACGTTAATCAGTTGCACAAACACTGGAAACCTACGAGCAATAACCATCGGTATCGGCCACGTTAACCAACAACTCTTGATCACCAGTGCCATCGATATTGTCCAAGTTTGTCCAACCAGTCCAAACCATATCAGATGGCGACGTTGGTTGGTTTGGAACTGGGTCAGCTTGAGGAAGTACTAAAAATATTAATCACAGATATTAGGCTAGCAGTATTGAATTTAGTTTACTTCAAGCAATGCAAAAACTTGGACTTGTTAACTGATAGGTTTTTAATTTGAATTTGGGACGCTCGATTTTTGGAAAAGTTTAAGTCCGTTCACGGTGATTTTGATAAAATGTAAGGCCTGCATAGTATTTTCGTCACAAAAAAGTTTCTTTATCCTTTAAAATTATGTTAGCTTGTCCAATTGGTTGTTTTTTTTTTACATTAATGAGTGCTGAACAATTTTCAGATTTATTGATACGTGTTCTTAAAGCTTCATTGTATTGTGAGCAGACCTTGGTTCAAACTTGAACTGCGCTGATAAGACTTTGTTTTGTGATCATATTTAACCTCCTGCCACGTGAAAATGGCAGAGGCGCCTACACAGGACGAATCTAGACTCGCATAGGAGTTGCTTTTGTTTCCGAGTTTCCCGGTTGAGATTTTGCTTGTAACTCTTTTAATTTGCTGCTGGTCAGATTCCCCCGAATTGTATCACTGTTACATTTTGTGAGCTGGAAGCTCCTCGAGTGAAAAAATAGAATTGAAATGTATATCGGGTATGATTTTCCCAGAGAATTGAGTTTTTTTGTGATATTTTGGTGTTTTCAATGCATTGCCTTGTCTGTCGTCTGCTTATTGAGCCGTAGCTGTTTATTGGTATCGACTCTTCCTCATTTTTAAGCATGTTGTTGATATGTTTTATCACGTTAGTTCTTAAGATAAAGATATTGGCAATAATTGATGACGGTGTACAGAATAGGAGCATCTTTGCGACCTTGTAGAAAGCAAAATATGAGCTTCAGGCTTTGCAAGCAGATAATTGCGAGGGAACTAACGACCTAGTTTGCTGACCTCTTTTGCAGAAATATCGTACGGTGTAGTCTTGACATTCTCCGTCTGGCTGGTCCCGACCGCGACACACAAAGCCTGATGACACACTGTAAGATCTAAACACTTCCCCAGTCGATCGAGCTGGAGTCTGAAATCATTTTACAAGTTAGTTGTTTCCATGGCGGTGTGCAACGAAAGATACTTTATGTTTTAAACTATATGCTCTGCGGAATCTCTTGGTTTTAACGCAAGGCTGGCGTTTGCTGTGAAAAATTAAAAGTAAGAGTTGAAGGGTTTGATATGGGGCATAAAATGAATGAAAATCCTTCTGCTTTTCAAGGACAATGCAAGGGATCTCTAGTTTTCAACTATAACCTATTTTCCTCAGAATGTTAAAAGCTCTTTCACGAAATTGCTTTACAAGCCACAGCAGTCCCAAATGCTCAACAGCAATTTTTATACGACGTCAAAATGACGAAATTATGTTTACATAAGTATGGCAATACTTTGAAATTACGTTCATAGTTCGCTTGAGAACTTTGAAAAATGACACTCAGCTGAAGTTGGTTAAAAAGGATTTGCTTTGGTTTGTACACATTTGCTATTACGCCTCGAGTAATTTTTTTTTCGAATGAGTTAAACGAAATTGATCTTAGCTCATTAAAAATGTTCAAAATGTCGATTAAAGCAAAAAATCACTGGCTAATAGTTACCCCGTCAGCTTTAGTGAAGACTTGAATGGCGATAGGTTCTATGCAGTGTAGACGAGGATCTTGTGTTTCATCGTCATCAGTTCCTGGTGTTGCAGCATCCACCCATGGGCCCCATTCGCCTATAATGAAAAATAGGATATAATCACAATTTAAGGGGAATTTATCCCTATTTCTTTTGTACCTTTAGTAAGTCGAACATATCTATTAATTAAAAGAGTTTGTCGAACAAGAAAAACCACATCTTTACAAGTTGTTTTCTGATTTTTTACTGAAAGAAGGCCTACCAATGTATTCGTGTGTTGGCAAGCGTTTAATATCACGCTGGTACGATTGACTTTCAACACTGAGTAAGCTACGATAAATAAAGAAAATTAAGGTTGACTGTGAGTTGCCCTTCCTAATCGAGATTAAATGTGATTAAATTATTTCTGACATAAACGTACAATTTATGTTGATATACACCTTTACTAGCATCCACGTTAGGAAAGTCCGTTGCTCTAATTGATCCAGGAGGACATCGGAATTTATATTGTTTGCTTCCATTGACAGATCGTTCTAATGAACCAAGTGTAGCTTCGCAAACATCTGCAGGCCGATTTGCGATCAGATAAGCCAACAGATCGGTAATTGAGTATTCTATTCCGTCTATATGCGCTGGAAACCAAGCTGTTTCTTCTGGAGTAGTAGCTGAAATTAAGCAAACATCGCATCACAAATTGAATTTGATTTGATGATTGGTTATGTAAAGCTAAAATGTTGCGCCAAGTATCATGTGGTAAGGAAAACTTTCAAGAAGAATATCTTCTTTGCCACCATAAAGAATTTCTTAGTAAATTTTTTTTTCTCTTGCAATTTCGTGACAAAAAATCGAAGATTTAGTTAAACTTGTTGACATTTTACTTTATTACATATAGCTTTGTGTGTTATGCCAACTTAACTTGCATTTTTGCCACATTGCGTATTCTTGGCCCCATCTTTACCTTATCAAACTGCACATCTATACAGTATAATGAATAGCCTATTTAAAGGTATACTTGTTCGAAAAAACATGCATGCTTTCACAAAAGAAAAATGCCGTAACTTCTGTGCCCCATTGAGATAAAACACCGGCATACGAGTTATATTGTTTTTATATTTAATTCTTAATCAGATGATCAAATAGTATGAAACGAGACATCTAGAGTAAACGTTTAAAAACGCATTGCTTCCAAAAGAGTCATACCTGTGTTCAAAGGGTTTGTGCTAGTTTCTCTCCAAGGATTAAGGTCTAATCGGGGATACGTTCTGCACAGTCTTCTGGCGTTTCCTGTCGCAGTTGTTAACTGGAATGGGTTGGGCTGGATGCTTCGTGTGTCTTCCATGGAGTCGCAGATAAGTCGTGCCATGCCGTAGTTTCTGATAGATTTAAGTTGAGCTGAAATAATGTAGTAACTGTTTAATGATCATAATCGATTGTTTTGTTGAATCTTTACCATAAAATAAGCATCAAACCCATAAACTTCACATAATGGTTGAAACGACCAGCATTCCAAAACGATACATTTTAATATGACATGAGCAGTTTCAAAATTGCACTGATGACTTTGATTTATTCACGTTCAAATACAACTAAGCTAAAACAACAATGGATGCAAAAAGTAAAGCGAATGAAACTCAAATGTGTCAATGCAAATGACATCTTGAAATATCTAATAAAGCGTAACTACCGGTGACAACTTTTTATACTTTTGCAATGTGTATGTCAAGATAGTTGAATGTTTTTTACCTGGAGTAAAAAGAGAAAATTCCCCTCCATTTTCATGCCACAGTCTATCTCCTTTCTTTATATCTCTGAACTGATATGCGAGGATACATGAGAAAGTTGGTCCAAATAGTCCTCCAGAAAGTGGAGTTTCAGCCAACGCGGCAATGTATAAATCAACGTCATCAACTTGATCCCTGAAGTAAAAGATTTTAAATCAATTTTATATTCAAACTTTAGGTCTACTGATTGCATTTTTAAACCGTTTAGACGAAGGCGAAAAAAAAATTCAGGTTTAGCAATCTTATTGAAAAAGTGATATCTACTCCTCTTGAACATTTCAAACGCGAAATTTTCATTTCTTGAAGAGTTCAAGCATGCATTTGGAGTTTATTACTTTGGAATCATACGACGCCACACCATTACTCACTCTCCTAAGCGAGGCTGAGCAGTTCACCAACAGGAGCGTGCGCAAATCTTGTGGTCGCAGTAACTTGGTTTTCACTTTGGTCTGTATTAACTGCTTTTTGACTAATAGCCTACTTACGAATACAAGGTTGATAGACGAGCTCTTTGAGGGGCAGGAATTTCGACGAAGTCTGCGAAAGTACTAGCTCTTTTCAGACCACAAAACTCTCTGTACGTGTTGTAACCTGGAATTCCATGATCTCGACCTCTTTGCAAGTTGATAGCCAGAAGATCATGACCCAATATACCTAAAATGATAAAAGAGTAGATCTATTGTTTAGTCATACTTTGCAGTTCGCAAGGCATTCTAGTTTTATCAGTCATTTTGCTAATTATTTTTTCAATCAGGTCGATATGAGCAATAAAACATCAAGAGAAAACAGTCAAAACATACATAACGACTTTTTGTCGAATGACTGGTGATTTTAATCAAATATAATTAGAACTTGAGTATTGCTTAAAAGCATTTTTGTTATGCCTCGACAAGAAACGGACGCAAGTGGTACAGTAGGCTAACCTAGGAGTTGCTGGTCACCTGTCTACCAGTCGATTAAGGTGCGGAGACACGTTAAGTGCGTTTTGCAACGACACAACAAATGAGTTTGGTAAACATAGCAAAATTTAATTCAAAACGGATGAAGATATGCGAAACAGTAAAGGACAGTGGGTGGCTGAAGCACAAATTGCGTTCAGGTAATTCCTATATCATTATCAGGTGTCTTCGAGCTAACAACAGTAACTGCCTAGAGCAATTGAACTTGTAAGAGTAAGACTTTACGATACTGATTTGTGATGATCTCTTGATGGAGAAGTTGCTCAAGTCTTGAAAAAAACCCAGGTGGTTGTAATACCGGTTACGGTTACAAAACTCACGGTCTTAGTAAGTTACCTGCCGGTGCAAATAGGAAATTATGAAGATCGTCGACGAATGTAGTGTCCGCAGATTCAGCTGGATCGTCACAAAGTCCTCTTAAGATTGAATTTGCACCTCCAAACGTTGTGTTGAGTAGTGGTCCAGAATCGAAAAAGCTAAATGTAGTTTAGTTGCAAGATAAATCCCAAGTATTTCGACTACTACTTTGTTTTTACTCCTTATTTATGTTCGTATGCTTTTACGAAGTTGCAGTACAGTGTTTATCATTTCATAGCGTAATGGACTAGGCTAAGTACAACTACAACAGATTTCATCTACTGTTTTATGAGTATATTCTTATAGGTCCACATTAACAATTGCTGTATGATAAACGTTCATGTGGCGCAAAAATGTTGAAAATTTGAGCGCCACCAAATAATAATTGTTACCCTCCATTAACTTATCCAAACAGCGAAGGAGAGAAGTAGAACGGCAACTTCGTTTTACCGCTTCACAAATTTCCGTTCAAAAACATAATGATATCATCGCAATAACGAATCACATCTTCTCCCAAAAAAATTTTGGCTATACGCCTGGTTACATAAAACAAATCCACAAAAAAATACCTGTTTTTGAGTTCCATCGAAGTACCCTGTGGGGTCCAAACGGGAGTCTTTCGTGACAAGGGAGAGGTTACAAGAGTATGGCCAAATCTTAAAGCTGCACTGATAAATGCTGTGGAGGTTGTAGCGTCATAAGATGAATCATACCCATGCCAATATCCCTAGAAAATCATTCAGGTTAGTTTAATCCACAGCTCGCTATATGCAGCGAGGTGATACGTAAAAAATTACTGACAACGCCAGACATATAGTAATGCACTATTCTTTTTCGCAATGATAATGTACAACAAATTAAGCCACGACTAGGTTTGCAGTTTCATTAGAAGCATATTTTAAATCTTACTATAATGCTTGGCTAAAATGTTAAATAGGGCAATACACTATTTTCAAATAATGAAATTGTGTACTCAGGCTATAGTAATTCTTATATGAATATTACTAGCTCAAAGCGACTGTAAATGAAATGAAATAATTTAATTGCGGGACTTTTAAAAGGAAATAAGGTATTTTAACAATTTTTTAAATTTTTTGAAAAAAATTTTAACAGTTTTCAAATCTTGGTATTGTGGGATGTTTTGAAATGTTGCTGAAGTTTTTTTTTTTTTTTTACTACTTAAAACACCCTTTTAAACTCTTAGCTGTAACCCTGATTGCCATGCATTTTGAAAATCAGACAGTTTCAATTGGAGCATGATAGATTTTTAATCAATCTCGAGTGCAACAGAATCACGAGGTTTCACGAACACGATTTTATCGAGTTTATAATTTGTGACGTGCGAGAGGTTGATTAATGACATTAGCTATTATAAAACATTGAAAATTTGAAAAAAGCATCGTTGCATGTTTGCGAGATAAACGCCGATTGGAAAGTGAAAGACGAAACCATCAATCATTCAAAAAGATAAGAGCGCCTCTAGCTAGACGCACTTCAGTCAAAAATGTTGGTCTCGGTTGCATGCTGGACGCTATTTTCAAATCGTAGCAGCATTTCACTTTGATTGAATT
Organism: Trididemnum miniatum; assembly: GCA_964006365.1. Taxonomy (NCBI): domain Eukaryota; kingdom Metazoa; phylum Chordata; class Ascidiacea; order Aplousobranchia; family Didemnidae; genus Trididemnum; species Trididemnum miniatum. The sequence continues at coordinate 13,878,290 of OZ023243.1, read as the reverse complement.
GTGGCAGACAGTTAACAGCATGTGTTTCAGTGCATTCCCACAATTTGCAAATATTTTTATGAACGTGCTACAGAAAATTGCAAGCTTCTTCGCACTTTTACTAACAATTTTAATTTTTAGAGTCCAAGTGTTATTGATCACGATTATCACTCCCAAAAACGTGCTTTTCCAACATATTATTCACAGTTCAGCATGCCATTAGAAATAACCTGGCCAAGTTACGAACTTAACTGAATCCAACAAACGCAAATTTCATTAATGATTTATGTAATTTCAATTAGCTGCTATAGCCACGAAAACAGTTTTGGGAAAAAACATCGATGAAAATTATTTTAACGAAGTTTGGATGGCATTGGGTAATCGCCGTAGCGATTATAATTGCTTACGAGTTTGAAGTTCAAATCTTCTCATGAATTAGCACATCACAAAAACAAACTAATGCCACTGGTCATTTTAAGTTCAGCCAATGGCGCTGTAACCGCAGTAAAGTCCCTTAAAAGTCAGTTCATTTATTGAAATCTGTTGTAATTCCCGTAATAAAAATGCATTGTCAAAGCATTGAACAACAAAGAATGCTTTATGATTGCCGACATTAAAAAAAAAACGCACTTACTTCGTCAATAACCAACAGTTCAAAGTTTTTCATGTAGTCTGAATTAAGGACCTCAGGAAGGAATTCTTTATACATGATTCGTTGCGTCACCGCCGACATAATGAGCCTTGCCGTCTATGCAGAAATAATCGCGATAAGCCCCTCGTTAGTCGCATACAAGTGCAAAGGTAATTATGGTGTATAAGATGCAAAGTGCTACTTGCGCAACTAAACTTTAATAATAAAAAACTTGCAAGTTTTTAAAAATTGTGCCGCAAAGATTTAACACTGAAGTTAATTTTTCGTGCACAAAATGTAGATTTAGGAACTGTTAAGCATTGCTATTCGTGAACAACCGAGCAGATTTTGATAGATAAGAAGACTGCGGTAAACCACATGATCACGACTTTCTCCAAACAAGTTTTTCTTCTTATCAACAGCCGTCAAACAACAATCTTGATTTTCGAATTCGAAAACCAATTTTTTTATTTCTGACTTTTTTCAATTAATAACTTAATTGCGGTCAATTAAAAGTTTTTGATTTTTTGAAATCAATAGATGAAAGAAGGCGTTAGTTGAATAACATAACTCTAACGTTAGAATGAAACAACTTTGACACATTTTTTATATCCGATTGAGTTCATGGCTCTTGCTTTGTTTTTCATGACAGAGAAATCAAACTATCACATACAATACGTAATTTTTATTGGTCGTAACTACATGTTTCGCTTGCATAGATTCAGTTGCCCTCTTAGACAATGTTTTTGTGGTTACACAAAATCGTAAAATACGCACAAAAGTAACGATAAAAACAACAAAAGATACGTTATCAAAGGGTTCAGTTATTGTAAAATGAAAAAGGGACCCTTAATTGCACCCTACATTCAATACGTACTACAGTCGTTCATTTCAAGTATTACTGCATTACATTTATCAGTTGTGATTTGGGCCAGTTTTTGTTCATTTCATGTAGTTCAGTAACTAGATTGTTGTGCATTCTGACGAAAAGAGTATGGAATGAGGCGAGAGCGGGATTCTCATTTGCTCGAACATCACCTGAATGTAAAAATAAACATATATAAAAGCAGTGGCATGGTTGGAATCCGTTATGATGACCAGATTTCATTCGGTTTTCAGTACACTGTCCATTTGGTGGATGAGCTTGATATCCAAGTAGTCCGGCTAAAAATTTTCTGATCAAGTTTCAGAGTTATGAGTTATTTCTAGCTTGAAAATCTAACTCACATAATGTTAAAAAGGATATACCTGCAACAAAACATGGAACTTTGTCTGGCTTGTGAACATCAAGAGGGCATTCAATTTCACGAAGTGTGTGATGAACGTGGGTCACCAGTGGAAGGGAGGGAGCGTTTGCAGGAGATATGCCGTACGGTTCCAAGTTTCCAGTTTTGAGGAGACCGATTGCTGCATTAACATACGTTTAGCAAGCATACAATTACTGTAAATAGTGGAAAGAAATGTAATGATTAGCTGATTAGTTAATAGCTTTCATTGTTGATAAAAATAACCAGCACCGTCAAAGCATGAAAGCAAAAGACTTATCTCAAAAACTTTTTAAATACAGTGCTGTTCGAAATTACGAGACCACTTGCAATTTTTTTGACAATTTTGTTTTTACCAAGTCTTGGAAGTGTATTTTTACTCACAACCCCTACATGCTATATATCGATGAATTCAGATATTAAAGCGGAATTCGTAAGTCCAGTTTTATTTTTGGGCAATAGGTTATTGGAAAAATGAGATGAGATTAAACAGATGATGAAAATGTTTCTACATGCGGACTAAGTTTGCTAGGACATTTTTATTGTGTATTTGCCATGAGAGAAGACTTTAAACCACTTAAAACGACAAACAGTCTTCTCATGGCTCTTTCTAACATTTAGTGGCCCTGAGAAGGACCGTTTTCGCGACATTTCATTATTAGAACTTCGTTGAAAAGTCTTTATTCTGAATCACTGCTTTACACCGTCTCGGCATGCTGTGCACAAGGTTGCAAAGTTCTTACGGTGTAACAATGTGATGCCAGGCTTGAATAATATTCTCAATCAGCTCTCTCTTGTTGAATGGCTTGTTTTTGGCAATGATTACGTGAATTCTGTGCCATAAATTTTCAATAGGGTTGAGATCTGGTGATTGAGCTGGCCAATTCATCTGGGCCACCCCATGAGATTGCATCCACCTTTTCACTAACTTTGCTCGATGACAGAGAGCATTGTCATCTTGGAATATCCAGCACTCATCCGGAAATAAACTTCGGGCACTGGCAAGCAATTTTGCTTGCAGCACAGCGGCATATTTGGTGGAATTCATCATTCCCTCACAGATGTGCAATCTTCCAACGCCATTTGATGTCATACAACCCCAAATCATCACACTAGTCGGATGCTTGATAGTAGGCAAAATGCACTGAGGGCTAAACGCTTCATGAGGTCTTCTTCGAACAAAGTTGTTTCCCACATGATTTTGGATAGTAAAGGTGCTTTCATCACTAATATGACCTTATCCCAATCCTCACTTGTCCAGTTCAAATGCTCTTTTGCCCAAGCAATCCTGGCCTTTCTTTGCTTTTCCGATACTTTTGGTTTCTTTTTTGCTTTGCATCCCCTTAAACCACTTTGAAGCAATCTTTTTCGAATTGTTGATGTTGACACTTCCACACCTGCACTTTGACGCCATTCTTTGCTAAGATCAGAGCTGGTTAGACGTCGATTAGATAGGGAGAGTCTGACCAGAGCCCTGTCTTGTCGAATGGTTGATTTCATCTTTCTTCCTCTTCCAGGTCTTTCTTCAAATTTTTTGGTTTCCTTCCATCGCTTTATAGTAACATTAACACCAGCTTTGGAGCAACCCACCTCTCATGCAATCTTTCGTTCTGATATTCCTTTTTTATGCAGGTAAACAATCAAATGCCTCTGGTCATCACTAAGATAATGAGGCATCTTGACTTCTAAAATGGAACTCAACTTTTCTTCCTGCTGTTATGCGTCAGCTCAAAAATTCCCCCCGTGAAACATGTGCCGATATTACATCATAAACCAGAATCAATTTAAATGTACTGGCTTTGTCATTTACATTGTTACCCTCACACTTATAGCAGATTTTTGCTTGTAGCAATTTTGGCAATATTTAATATAAACAAAAAGTGCTTCTTTATCATTGCGGATATTACTGTAAGTATAAATAAAAAGTATAAAGATCACATTTGCATGACCCTGTTAAAATTCTGCATTCAATGATATATGACATGTAGGGGTTGTGGTTATAAATGGCATACCAATTCATCACGAACACCAAAAAATAGTCAAAATTTTAAGTGGTCTCACAATTTCGAACAGCACTGTATTTACACCTATCATAAAGCAAACTTATCAAAGAAACCTATCATAAAGCAAACTTAACCAAGAAACAGACACCATCGCCACATGAAACACGTCAATATGAAGTCTCTTTTCTTGGCTATCTCAACTTCTGCACCAGCAGCCAACTAACTGTTTGAAGGGAGTTTAGTGGAAAAACTACTGGGTTTGTGCACTGTATCTTTGGTGTACTTACTAGAGTTTTGGTCTAGCAGCTGTCCCATTTGAAAATCACTTGCGCCATAAACTGTTCCTGCGTCTAAGTAGGGGGTGATCAAATTCTGTTGCTGTCGGACATCAGTGTTGCCTGAAAAGTATCAGAAAATGTAGTTAAAGGCACCATATTTAACTTTTTATAAAGGATTTTGTGATGTGAGATCGCAGGTTCAAACTGCTATTCTTGTAATCAAGATTTGTGTATTGCTTAATGTTGTAACAGCGGTTCTTAACCTTTTTTGGTCTGTGTCCCAACATAGACTTTTATTACGGTCGAATTTCCCACCCGACTGTTTTAGTTAATTTTAACTTGAGACATTTTATTATACAGCCAATAGGTGTTGAAGGACCAACAGAACACCCAAAAAACTGCAATTACTTTATTATATTGAAATACATCAAAGCAAAAACAGGGTAAATGTTAAGTTGTCGACTTTAATGTGACTTCTGAATTTAGTTGTTGTTCACCAACAAGTTGATGCAACCTGCTTTCACTGCATATTTGTGCAAAATCACCTGCTTCTTCACTACCTTACCTATAATTTAATATATTTCCAGTTTTAGCATAGCGTAATATAAAAGAGTCACCCTGAAGCTTTTTGTCTTACACTCCTCAGAAGAAAACGTTAGCAAATGGAGCTAAACAGGTTGATTACGTCTTTTGATCAACGACCACACGGCTCAATGTTTTTTCTCTTTTTGGACTTCTACAGTTGGCTCCACTTGCTTTCCCTCAATCATATGCATGTTAATTCATTCTTTAGATCAGGAACCATGTGGACGACTTTTTTCTCTTTTCGCACTTAACAGTCAGCTCCCATGTACATGGGCTACCTTCTGCAGTACCATTATGTAATTACCACCAGTATTTTGATCTACTGCAGGTTGTTATTTTATGACTCATGGGTTACTAACTGTTTCGAAAAAGGGAGTAACCAAATTAACAATGTCTTTGTTGATAATTATCAAATTTGCCCATTGTTTACTAATTCGCATGGAAAGACATTTCTCACTGTTTTTACCAAAATTTCCCATTACCATTAGTGGGAAATTTCCCACCGATTAAGAACCGCTGTTGTAAAAGGTTTGCAAAGTAGAACGCTTTGAGTTTAAAGGAGTTTTAAAGGTATAGCTTGGATTATTTCAGCTTGTTTAATGTTTAGTTTATTCTCGGGGACAAACCAACACGCAGCACAAAGTTTTTATGAAAAAAATTCACGTTGGATTATTCCATTGGCCAAGTCACATTTACTGGTAATCTTTTCTCAAAACCAACCAAAGCCGTAGCAGCACAACATGGGCGTAGCATTTTGTTTGATTTTTATCAACATATTTTTTTGTAAGCAGACTGGTTGTCAGCCAGTAAAATTGTTTTTGATTGTTATCAAATTTTCGTGGTTTATATTTCTCACTCAATAATGAGCATTAAATTAGATAATGTGATCATTAATCCCAGCTAACCCAGACGGTTTAAGTTCAAGCGCGCATTAGCTTTGAGAACTAGCTTAAAATAAACAATGACAAAGCAGATTTATCAAACCCTATTTTCAAGAAGTGTTTGTGGAAGGCAGTAGTTTTCCTTGCTCTAAATTTTCATTTTGATTGTCGACTTTGAAACCTTATCAACAACCTCGCTTTACATGTACAACGTTTCTCGGTTCATCTTCAGAAACATTACTGCCTTAAGCATTCTCTTACAATTTGAATCTGGAACTGGTTGAGATCGCACCACAGGCAAGCAGAACTTTCCTTCTTCTGTTATCTGCCGATCACCTTCCGGAACTTGGACATTGAAGCATGCAGGATCACGACTTAGACAGCGGCAATCTACACCGACCCCGTCTGAAAATCACAACGCATGCTTGATATAGCTACTAAGCTTCAAAGTACGGTGCACTTATTCGTAAAACGCAATAACGCACTCCCCGAAACTCGGCTGATCTTGAGTTTGTAATCTCTACTGGCAGGGCCGCTGAGATGATTTTTGAGCCCCTGTGGAAAGTAAGCACATAACGGAAAAAGTTATGTAATATCACGCAATCCTCTAAAAATTAGGTTCGTAATTTGCAACGGCTTCTCCCTCTCAGCGGTGCAATTAGCCTATAAACGTGATCGACATTTTAGCTAAAAACAGGGGAAATTCAAATCAAGATTTTGGTACATCATTCTATCAAACCACGAGCAAAAGTTGTGCAAAGCAAGTACGATAACTACAGCTAAATATTAAATACAAAATTTTTGCCTATGTTTATCTGAGGAAATACTGGTGGAGTGACTTAAATTATCGTGAAAAAACAAGAATATGAACACACAAGCTTTTAGAACAACAATTTTTTGGGATGTACAGAATGTGCTCCAGCTTATAAATTGTGTTTGTTTTGTTACAATGGGCTTCCACGCATCCTCAAGGTTTGTTGCTTTACTGGGAACATCACTTATTGATGTTAGCAGCACTGGCCAAAGCGACTAGCATCCATCTTCAAAAAAATAACTAAGCACTGTTGTAATATACTGTACAATGGTAATCGTAATTCATATTTTTCCGTAAGAATTGGCACAAACTAACTTCTGTTGATGGTTGGAGTGTTGGTGATGTCATGAGTGATAAATTGGCAGAAAATAACGAGGGCGTGTGTGTTTTTGGTGGATTTTCTAACAGTTGCACTTTGCATTCTTGTTGAGATCAGTCTGGCTGAAGGCAAGGGTCGACCATTGATACCTCTTCGTGGTTGACCTAAAAAGAAAGTTTGAGTTTTGACAAAAGACATTCAGCTGTCATTATCAGTAATAGCGATACATGAAAAGCTGCACAAAACTGCCTTAGCTTGCAGTTATGAACGCATGAAATTTAAGTTATTATATCCTCAGAGGTTCTTTTCACTGTTATTGTTATTGGCAATGTCATTGTCCGGGGACTACTACTCTCCTTCGAGTAAGTAAACTAAAAAGTGGATGATGGTTGGTCATCATTTGGTTTCCGGGTTCGTAATGTAAAATCCTATTATCTGCAATGGACTGATTCCACAATCTCATCAACTTGGTTCACGCAGTAGCGCACAAATGTGATTATCACAATGTAAGGGTAGCCTAATTCCTCAAATTTTTTAGGGATGTCGGGGACGAAGCATCGAAAAGAAAAAATATCTTGCAGTTTCGTGCATCTAGAAGTACTCATGATTTATATGCACAACTAGAAATTAAGGGAAGATTTGGGCCTCTTTAGCCTTTCCTCTAGAATCAGCCAAGGCAATGAGAGGAAGTTGTCTTGCTGGTCACCATGTCTTGACACAACCTTAACTAAGCCACTTAACTATAGTTTATTTGTTGTTGCTTACGAAAGATCTTATAGCAGTAAAACTTGATAGACGTTTTTGTTGTTTCAGTTTTTCCAAGAAGTTCTGATACCATCATACCAATAACGAACCTTAATTCGCTCGGAATGAAAAAATAAACTCGTGATTCCGTGTATCATAAAAGCGCCAGAGTTATCAGTTCAAAACATTAGCTTTTTAGTGAGAGATAACGTTTGGAAATGTTAGCCGTACATGATAATTGTAGAAGATACCTTTGCCATCAGCATAGGCTGCCGGCACTAATCTCTTGTGAGGTCGTCCAGCCTGACCTCTAGATCCATCCATCATGTTGTTACAACTCCCATCAGCGCGGTAGTATCTAAAAGTTTATAAAAGTGATTGAAAAAGTTCTTACAGCAATAACACATAATATTTACTCTGTCCACATGTCCAATGTTAGGGGTTTTAGACCCAGGGTCCTTGGTTCCAGTTTTTACATCATAATCCATTCCTTGCTGCCATAATCACTTTTTTATTTATGACATCAAAGAATTGATTATGCTGCTGAAACTAGAACCAAGAAGCGCTGGTCTAAAGCCCACTGAAATTGGGCATGTGGAGAGAGTAATTGTTAAGGTTGATTTAGATCATGAGTTGTTACCGTTTGTAGCTTAATTTAATACTGAGGTTTGGTTTTCGAAACAATTTAAGCGGGGCTACTTTGACGAAACAAATTGAAGTGTTTTCAAATCTTGAAACGATGCAATCACATCATGTCAGCAATGACGCAATTAAAAATAGCTTCAGCGACTTTGTCATTCTAATTCTCTGAAGTGATAAATGCAACAATATTTTAAAGTAAATCAGCAAACGGTTTTGATTAAGAATTGCAATAAAGTAGGATATTGGTAAAACATTTTCGCTGTGAGTGCGAGTGTACGTATGTCAAAAAACGTCTTCAAAACTTAATGGTGTCTGAATTTTTATTAATGAAACTTTACTTGGCAACACTAGCATTAGAAAAACTACCAGGACACTCAAATGATATCATCATTCATAGTTTTGGCGATCATCTTGTGCTATCGCCGGATGTCATTTGACAAGATTGAGAGAAATTAATCGACAAAACACTTGAAAGCCCGACGTTTTAATAAAAACACGAAATGTTGATAAAAGATGAACCATTATTGAAACTTTCAATTTTGGAAAAATTGAAATCAAAATTAATTGGATAAGCCAACTCCTATACCATATTTTACTACATTATATTTAAGTTAGTGAAATGACTAAACATGCTGCTTTGTGAATAAAGCTGCACTCATCATAGGTAAAATTGAAAAACTCAACGGTCTGTTTCGTCGGCTCCAATTCTTAGGGTACATGTGCCCCTCTCTTTCAGATTAAAGTGGAATTATAATCTTACTTTGCACCGCTCGCTGGACATTCTGGCTGAGGAGGACAAGGTAAGGGCTGGTCTTCTAATTCACTTATGGGTCGGTTTTGTGAATTTCCTTGACCAGTTCGATTTAACGACAGCAAGTTTTGAAAGTTGAAATTGACCCGAGTAAAATCTGAAACCATATTATCAGTAAGTACCTCACAGCAGCAGATAGTGTACACTGATTCGCTCTCTGAAGTTTCATCATCGCAACATGCTAATTAACATATTCGAAGAATTTTAATCCAGGAAAAATATTTTCTTCCTGTGACTTCAAGCTAGGAGTGACATGACGGTAGAAAATATTCTTAAGAACACATATCGGTGATCAGTGGTGCGTGCCACATTGGTACGTTATACTTCATTCTAATATCAACTTTGATGTTAGTTCACATCGTAGGCTAATTAAAGGGGTTTTGTCGGGCACTGTGCCGCCACTGATCGACAGCTCCCTACCGCTGCGACGTTTCTTCGGAACTGTGTTGCTCAGGCTCTAAGTCGCGTGGATGGGCCCGCCACTTGACACACGCTTCGGCGTAGGCTGTCATTGTGAATATACTGTACTAAAGATTTGATTTGATGTCGACCAGGTAATCTAGTAATCTTACTTAAAAACTAGTATTATCCATGGAAGAAAGTGTTGCACACAGCATAATGCATGCTGCACACAGCATAATGCTGCTGTACTCATAGTACACAAGCATATTGCACACGCATAATGCTTCGCACAGCTAAGCATGCTCATAAGCCTAAATGAAAACCTGAAGGACACGTTCATATTGACAGCTAATTTGCTTTACAGATTGCAGCGTTTTAATGTCAAACATTTTCTATCTTACATGCAAATATTTGGCATATGGTTAAAGCATTGTAGTTAACGTTTTATTTAAAGCAAGTTTTTTTGTAAGTTATGTTTTTCAATTACGCCTGACCAAATTACTCTATTGTTTTTAGCTGAATTGCATTATCGGGGATTGTATTAAACAAAAATTTAACAAAAATAAGGAGAAATTAAGTATGATAATTTATCAAGAAAGTGGTCCTATTTAAAGTATTGGTGAAACTTACCCTGGCCAATTGCAAGTCCAAAGCAAACAAAAGCTACAAAATTAATCAAAGCAAACTTCATACTGTCTACTTTATACCTTTAAAGAAAAATATTCAGCAGCTTTTACTCATACAGTGATTTTCTTAAAACGAAATTTTTCCACGCCAGTTTTCTTTGCAATCATATCATTAATCGTCGTTGCTGATAACTGCGCAGTTATGAGTTTTTTTATTTTGATTTGTGATGAGTTTGTTTTATAACTGTCATTGTGTTTCTGCCAGGTGCGTATTTAGGGGGCATTGTGCCATTCCCCCCCTACAGACAGTAGTTATTATACCAGTAGGACTATCGTAACAAAACAGTAGCAACAAAAATAAAACACGACAACGCAGAGAATCCTTAAGACCAAATATAAAATTTTTGATAATTAACTAATAGAACTTTCTTTTCAAATTTATGTGCTTTTTTTAAACATAAATTGGAAAGTAAATGGTATATAATTGTTTAGAACCCCTGAAGAGCGCTTAGCGCGAAACAGTGTGAAAGGTGATTTTGCCAATTGTTTGTGCTTGAACACATATGTTGCACTGATAACCGTTTTGTTTTGATCTTGCCCTCTCTACTATGTATTTTAGGGGCGTGCCCGAAAATTTGAAAAGTGGGGGGGGGGCGCAATTTAAAGCCAAGCCAGCAGGGCCGGATATAGTGAAGGGGAAAAAAGGTCATCACGCCCTCAGATTGTCCTTTATACGAATGTCATCTTTACTTTGTGCATTTGTTTGCGCGGGGTGGCGGCCCCCCTGGGTACGCCCGTGTATTTTTTATGAAATTGTTTTATTTATAGCAACAATTTCCGAATCTTACGTACGTAGATAAGCAAAACCAGATATGCCAATTTTTTAACCTATGCTGATTGCAAATTGTAGTAAGTTTATTCAGCACATTTGCCGTAACCATTTCAAAATTTCACTATAATTCCTATAAGCACGTGAATTGGTCATTTTCCAGTATTTTGTTTACAACGCTAAAATTCAAACATTAATGCCAAAGCGCAATTATGAATTCATGACTGCTTAGTAATTCGCTTGACGACCGTCAGCCCCAGTGTAGTCTTATTGAATTTTTGTGATTTCTTTTATTATGAATTGCATCGAATTAGCAGAACATGTAATTGAATTATTACTAGGGCTTGCTAAAGTCAATAAAGTCAAAATTTTTTCAGGACCTTGTTACATGATCAAATGTGTACTAACGTTCGTTTCAGGTGTTCAGGAGTCTGTTTTGGTAGATTTTATTAGTCAAAATAAAGTCAAAATTTTGCATAAAGTCAAAATTTGTCAAAATGTCTTTATCAAAAATTTCCTTACAAAAACGAACAAATTTATATTTTTTAAATATTTTTTTGAATTTTTGAGCTGCTATTAAAATTTTATGCGCAGTTTTATTTGATTTTAAACTTTTGAAATAGTTGCAATGTTTGCATTATCGTCACAATAATGCTTGCGGTAATTGAGAAGGAAATAGCACTTATTATGCATGAAACGTCAATGTTGATGCATAAATACATAATTGTTAGACAATTAATCTAATCATATAAAAGCCTTGCGCTCTTTACACGTGGTCTTTTAAGTTGGAGCTTGGAAAGCAAAGAATGCCAAAACAAGCCAAATCTTCTATAGCGAAAGTTAGGCAAACTTGCCAGGAATATCCGGATGAGTTTTCGGCAACTCCTGCCGGCGACTTGCGATGCAACCTTTGCGACGTGTTAGTCAAATGCGACAAAAAGTTTTTTGTGGAAAGCCACCGAAAAAGTAAGCAACACCAAGGAAAATTGGAGACGAAGAGCAAATCTTAAAGTAAGCAAACCTTTTTACATTTCGATCAAGTAAACTTCAAGGAACAGGTTGTTTTTTCATTCTTAGCTGCAGATATCCCACTTCATAAACTGAACCATCCTTCTTTAAAGTCTCTGTTTGTTAGAATGGGAAAAGTATTGCCTTCGAAGACTGCAGCCCGGGTATGTGTTGCTAAATTGGCATCCCAAAAAGAGGAACAAATTCAAGAATTACTTCGTGACAAAAAAATTTTTGTGATTGTGGATGAAGCAGAGGTTGCTAAACAAAAGTATACTAGTGTGCTTGTTGGCAGCTTACAGTAGATGCTCCAAATCAGACATTCCTCGTTAATTGCCATCCACTTGACAGCGGTCGCAACGTTAATAGCAGTATTATTTTGCACACTGTGGATGACATTTTGCGACAACTTGAAATAAAACGCGAGAATTTTTGATTGTTCTTGCCTGATGCTGCTCGGTACATGTCTTCGGCTGGAAAGACATTAAAGGAATTATACCCTTCTTTGATGCATGTCACTTGCGTTGCGCACTTACTACATAACTGCGCTATGCGTGTGCGCGCTCATTTTAAAAATATTGATGAAGTAATAGCAACGATCAAGACAGCAACAATCAAGAACAAAGATCGCAAGAAAGATTTTCATGATGCTGGTCTGCCATCTCCTCCTGACCCTGTAATTACAAGATGGGCAACTTGAGAACCTTCCAGCTGTTCGTACCATTGTCAACAATTGGACAAGTGCAGACCTCTTAGTCAGCAGAGCAAAAGACGCTATCAATGTGGAAGGTTTGGTGTCGGACTTGGTTAAAATAAATCAATGCCGGACTCTAGCAGACAACGTAGAGTTCTTAGAAGGAAGTGCCTGCACAATAACCAAAGCATACGGACTACTGAAGAATATGCAATTCGATGATGATCCTTGCGCAATTAAAGACTACATTAACAAACGACTATCCAACTCTGATTTAGAAACAATAATAAACTGTACCAGCTTGACAATTGACCCAACAAGCTACGCACTATTGCAAAAAGCCCAGCCAACATCTGCTGCTGTTGAGAGGTCGTTTTCTATGCTCAATAAATTACTGAGAAAAGACAGAAATTTTGATGTTAAGAACGTAAAAAAATATATGATGCTGTATTACAATAAAACGTCCTTGTAATTATACTGCGTGGATTTCGTTAAAAAAATCATAGACATACTTAGTGTACAGTACAGTTGCGATAGCAACGCAATTTTTGTATTACACACTAATTGATACCGGTACACACAATGGTTCGTTATCCTAGGTTTTAACGTCATGCGTCGCTTTGTTGCATTAGCTTCAACACTGAGTAATTGAGAAAATGTTCGAAGTAGGCTACCTTTTTCTTTAAAAGCTTATGTAAATTGGAGATTATAAAACATATTTAATTAATAAAGTACAACAAGACATAAATAATACGCGGAAGCGGTTAAGTCAAAATTTTACTAAAATAAAGTCAAAAATATATTTTTACTTAAGAAATATGAAAGAAGATATCATCCAGCATTCGCACGCAAAAGCTCAGCGCTACTCTTCATTTTCTGATTCAAACTGATCAGCTTTTAGCTCGATCTTGACCACACAGAACGATGTTGCGTAAAAAATATTCTAATTTAAGCCTTCCGTAAAATTGGTTTTGATTTGTGCAAATAAAACGGAGTAAAATTGCATCAAAAATTTATTTCAACTTTTTAGGGTAGGCGAAGGTTTCAAATTTGCAGAGTATTTTGCGTTTTAAAAATGGGAAAGAAATTCCAGCGTTTGAAAAGTTTCTTCCTTAGGCTGTAGTGAATTTCCTTGATTTCATATTTCGGTTTAACTTCCGCAAATTTAGCTGTGCTTTTGCCGTACGCAATTTATACTTTCGCAACATACCACTCTTCTGTAATACGCAGCAATGCAGTTGCGTAAGAAATACAACTTTGTTTCCTGCAGCTGCAATAATTACAAATGCGCATCTGTTTGTCTAAAAAGCGTCGGCTGTTGTGAGCGCTTCTGTCAGAAAATTCAGATTTTGTTTTTAAAGCGTTCAAAAAAGAAAAAAAGCTGCCCTCATAAAAAATATCAAACTATGCTGCTTTAGCAGAAAAACTTCTTTCGAGATTTTTGAGAGATTGATTACGACGAATTAATTAATTTCTCGTGACCAGAGTGAGTGTTTTTGCGATAAAATCGCTTCTGGTTATGCGAAAAGATTTATTATGTCGAGATACGGTGCAATTATTACACCAACAGAATAAAAAACAAAACCTAGAATTGCACTACTCAATTTGAAGCCAGTAAAAATGACTATATTTTATTTTAAGTATAGGTGGTCTTAGTGCCTACGTGCTTATGCTGATGCTTGCCATCTGTGTCGTAGCACTGCGCATTGCCCACGGTTTGCAAGTTTTGTGACTTACCTTTTATTGTGTTCTTCAAAACTTGCTTTGAGCAGTGCATCGCTTTCATTCTAAAAGCCACGAAAAGTATATGTGACCTAATTTATTCGACGTATTTGGTATGAATACGACATATTAATTCGTCTGCTCAATAAGTAAAAACATAAACTTGACATATTGCTCGATTCAGGTACGTGATAAAATTTGGGATTCATAAAAAATGTGACAGTGTTTGGTTATTATTTTGAACTTGCAACACCGTTTAGACCTCAGGCATTTTCATTGTGTTACATAAATTGGTCTGCTTTATGCAACCATTTCCATTTATTAGTAAATTCCAAAAAGTTCACGAAGATATGTTGTAACTTTTGCCGTGTATAATTAAGTGATATAAACAGCTTCTTTATGTAAAAATAACGTCATTTCAAGTTGTTATGACGGTCAATGAAAATTTAATTCTTAAGCCTAAATTGTTGTGAAGGTTAAAAACGGTACAACGTCCCACGTGGAAAAGTAGGAGTGTTGTTTGGTGAATCGTTTCAAAAATAATTCTTTTTCATATTACACGATGATATCAATTAAAATGTATTTTCGGATATATTTGATATTCATCAAGGAACGCGCATCATTCTCTGTTAACTTTTGTTCTGTAACAGCATTTTTATAATCAAAGACAAATTACTTGTGCTTACAATCTTGTTTGTTTGCAAAAGTCCTTAAATGAGACAAATAAGTGCGATATTGCATTGATTTTCATGGTTGTACGTTGTTGCAAAATTTAGATTATAGCGTACTTGTAATAATAAGCAGCGTGACAACCAAGAACTGCAAGATCAACTTCACGTAGTGCACGAAAAATGCTTCCCGGTAATCACCTTTTTTGTCCTTCCGGACTCATCAGGTACACAATGCTAAAAATTTATAGCGTGCTGGTACAAAGGTTGCACGGCCACTTTTTTTTTTAATTCGAAGTTTTCAAGAACCTGTTGCAACAGTTGCTTAGTACTTTTTTAAATAAGCGGCTAAAGATATCACTTACGGTGCAAAAGGTTTGTGGTTTAATTCATGGGCCGGTGAAAGCAGACACTGTGTCGCCAACGGCTCGTCACCTCTACGACATTTTCTCAGGGCAGTCTTGCCTAGTCGCAAAGCAATGGAGATAGATTCCGCCACTCGTTACACGCTTCGGCGTAATACCGCGAGTATAATAAAGATTTGATTTGATTATTTCTTGAGTAGAAGCAACTGTTTTTACTGCAATGTTGATCTTTGTCGTGAATGGACTGGATCGTGAACAACATCTACTTAATGAAATAGTGCTTGTGCGTGCTGTATCTACGACAAACTCGAGTGGCATGCAACCGTCATAATTTCAAAACACTAACTAGCAAAGAAGATAAGCACGGCATTGATGAGGCTAAAAATAATGCTGATATTCATCATTTTTGACCTTGAATGCCTTGTGAATTATTTTGGCAGTGTTTCTGTTACATAATTCCTGAACTAACTTGCATCGCATGCATTAAAACCACTTCTTACCTCTAACCTAAACGGCGCTTGGTGTATCGGTTAAGAGCGTCCACTTAGTAGCCGGTAGACTGGGGTTTTATTCCCAGTCGGGTCATACTAAAGACTTTAAAAATAGTATTCGCAGCTTTCGCGCCAGGCGTTCGGCACAAGCGGAAGTGCGAAGGGTTTTGTGTATGTGTTGTTCGTCATGTATGTCCCTTAACAGCGTTCAATCATTCGTGATTGAAAATTGTAATGGGCCGACAATTGAAAATGGCCTAAACAATGTGTGCTTGCACCCGCTGTCCCGTACCTTTACCTTTTACCTCTAACCTAAATCTTGGTCATATCTTTAGCTTTTAATTAACCCTTGAATAAGTTTTGTAGAGCAGGCAAGTTACTGAAACGGCAAACTTAATAAATACATCAAACTGTGTCATATCTAGAAAGTTTTGTTATCACCAGTATCACCAGTCTTAGCATTGTGCATTGACAAAGAACCGCATACGTCCACATTGGTCCACCGCAATTCCACAGAGTGCCTTTTCAGGCTAGATAGTTCTACTTTCTTCTCGCTGATTTTCATTAGTCTGCCCTGAACCACCACATTGCAGTAAATGTACCTTGGTTGGGAGGGAAATAAGCCTTTAAGTATCTCTCATAGCACACAGTAATGACCTAGCAATCAGTTTCGACACTGAGTGTGAGTCTGCAGTGAGCAGTGCTTTATCTAGTTTTCAATCCTACTGACGTTGGATCCCTAATTCTAGCATTTCCATTGACAGTACTGCAATGTAATGTTGTAATTTTTTACTGCTGTTGTTTGCTGAAGATGGTTGAAATAAACATTACAAAACTCAAAAAAATAGCTCTGTTTGTATAACCAACATATTTTACAATTGTTATAACTCATGTCTATCTCACTGTTACTGTACAAGGGCAATTGAGAAGAGTGGCAATCACCATTTCAGTCGCTTTATAGATGCTAATTACCTTGCCCAGCCAAAACAGCTGCTATTCTGTATTTTGCCAATTTTTTGAGAATCTAATTAGGTTATGGTGATCAGAAATGTTACATTTAATGATTTGGTTGATAAACTTAATATTGTCATTTTTTCGTCTTATCAAAAGTTCTATGCAACTTCCATTTCACTATATCTATCCATTTCTTAACACTGCACTATCTACCAGCATTCTTTCAAAAATAATTTACTTGCTGTTCCTATCGTGTTTTCACTTTATGTTAAGCCTATTATTTGCTTGTCGAGAAACGTTCAATATAGCCTTGCTTAGCTGGAAAAAGAAAAAAAACTTTACTTGTAACGAACGTACAGTTTCAGGTTTCTGCTGCTTTGATAACAATTGGTTAACTAACTGCTAACTTTTTTTGCTAAGGTTAATTCAAAGTCATTGTGTCATTGTTTGTTTATGTTAAGTTAAACTGCTTCGTGAAAAAGTCACCGAATTGAGCTAAAATTAATTTCTTTAATCATAAGATCACAGATTTAAGGAGTCGATTTATAAGAAGGTTTATTTGTAAGCTTGCTCTTGTCCTGAAATTTCCACAATAATTATGTTTCACAATAATTATGGTGGTCAAAGTTAATGCAAAGCCAAATATTTTGATTGCTAAAAGACATAAAATATTGCTATTTCTGATCAAGATATTATGTTAAACTTGTGTGCTCATTTTGTTGGTCACTTTTCCAGTTGCTTAAGAAGGAAAAATAACTCAAAATTATTTTTTACGGAAAAGTCCATGCTGGATGTTTCGTGATAAAATATTTGTCAACCTGTGTTGCTAGTTTAAAAAAATGCCCTATAATACTGTAGTTCTTAATTCATCAAGCTTAACTCAGGAGCGTATTCAGGAAGGGAGGTATTTTGTCATCCCCCCTCTTTTGACTTTGTCTTTCCGTAAAAGAACAAATGTTGCCGGCAGCGTGACAGAGTGGTTCGGAGCGTCGTTTTTACGACGGCCATGATCGCAAGGTTGATGGTTCAACTCCTACCCAAGCCTCGTTGTTGCGTCCTTGGATAAGACGCTTCACGACAATTATCTCTGCTTGGTGGAATCTAATAAGCAGCAAATTGAAGAAGTAAGAAGCAAAATTCAAGCGGAAAACTCGGAAACAAAGGCAACCCCTAAGCGAGCCTGGATTCGTCCTATGCAAAGCGCCTCCGTCGCTTTCTCGTGACAGAAGGATAAAGATGAAGCAATCAAAATCATGTTGATAAGTGACTAAAATGTTCTAGACTCTTTTGATGGCTCTTGTAAATTATGCCCCCTTCCCTTTTAAAATTTCTCGCTACGCCACCGGCTGAAGTCAATTTATTTTTACGTCCTTCCTTGATATACTCTTAAATGTTTGTCTCTTCATGCAACTACGATACAGCGGTAGATATATTTTGCATTGCAAGAGCAGTCACATTTTGAAACACTAAACGAAAATATATTCATTTATTCATTTAACGCAAAAAAATTGGATTGTTTAAAAATATTAACACTAATTGCTTCACATGTACTTTCACATTCACTTTAGAACATATTGCACAGTTCGCGAGTGCAGTAGATTCCAAGTATCGATGACGTCGTAACACTAAACAAAGCTTTCGATAATTGCGATTGGCTTAAGAGCGATATATCCCGAAGCAATATTACAACTTAACATTAACAATGCCTTCATAACTTAGCTTTAAAAGATGCTTTTTTTAAACAATTATCGTCGACCAGCAAAGTAAAGCATTTCACAAATTACAGAATTTTACAGAAAAGTGAATATTACAGAATTTGTGTAATTGCTAATAACATAAGCTTTTTCAAGAATCAAATATAAATTAAAACTGTTTAAATCTTTGGAAGTGTTAGATGTTGTTGAAACTCATTAGCAATATTTTCCGTCGAACATCTGCAATTTCCAACATAAATGCGAAGTGAATTAGCAGCAGACATTGTAAACACTGCACATTTGCTGGATCCGGCTGCGCACTGAAAAACAAAAAATACAAGAGAATAAAAATAAAATAAATCAAATGTGCTCGTTTTTGCGCCAATTTATAGGTTTGTTAAACGTGTGTCAGTGTTGTATGCGCCAATGAAGCCCTTGAACTTTCTTCGTCCCAGTTATTGTTTGACGTGACAATCACTTGTTTCATCACCATGCTGAAAGTTTTTTTTTTTTTTTAATGCGATGCAAAAAGTCCACTAGCTCGTGGTCCTCGAAAAATGAGCTTGTGAAGACGTAGATCTTATTCAAACAGAATAGAATCTATTTGAATAATATTTGATAAAGGTAGCGAAAGTGTATGAGATTTTCTTATTTCAAGGTTTGCGTAGCATTATTTTTACCCAATGGACTTAGTTTGATGGCAAAACTGATGGCATAATATACAGTAGCTTATGTAACTTTAGATAATTATCTTTGTTCGTTTTATCATGCCATAACACAGTGTCATCGCGAGTTTTAGCCGTTGCAATAACATAAACAAACAAGCTTAAAGCGGTAGCTCGTGAACAAAACTTACGCAACAAAGCACACTAATCGCTCTAACAACGAATAAGCTACCACTTTGTAACAACATTGACTTAAAATTAATCGTTTTATAAAAATTAAACTTACTAAGTTTTTTTAGGCTTGATATGCGGCTATTTAAAATCTACAATTAACCGAAAGTATTTCTAGCTTTAAAAATGAAGTTGTAATCCAATTTAATACAACGGGTGAAGTTTCTAAATAAGTGTGAGCAAGCGAGTTCTCCTCAAGCTACGCGCAAAAAATTAAAAGAATATCAATATCGCCGAAAGAAACTCCAAAAAATGCCGAACTACACCACAAAAAAAAGCTGATGCTAGGTTAAAACTAACTGAAACTCAAAAATCTAAATTGTTTAATGGCAGTATTTTGATCGCTTACTTTTTACACATTCAGATGAGTCAGAGCCGGCGCCAGAGCAGTCGGCTTAGGGGGGCCAAGCGTTTATCAGGAAGGTGGCAAAGTTTGAAATTAAGCACAATTGCCACTGTCTTCAAAAAGTAAGCTTGTTAATTGGGGGGGCCAAGTATGTCGATTGGGGGGACTAAGCCCCCCTGGTCCCCCTTGGCGCCGGCCTTGAGATGATTAAAGAAAAAATATATATACGGAAGGGTGTTCGTTATTTTTCATGGCATATTTTGAGCAAAGTTAGCTTTTGCTGGCTCGGCAGAAGGAGAATCACAAGTAGGCTACTTACGTGCATCTGGCATTTCGTGCTCATCTTCATCCGGTTTAGAAACCACTGAAACGTAAAAAAATAATGAAGAAACAACCTGGAGTGAGTCTAGCCTGGATAGGCTGTGCGTAGTAAGGCCGACGTGACTTTTTTAGCCTACAGTCAAGACATCAACTTTTCCATCTAACTGAGCAGTTTTGTTGTTCAAACAACATGTAGTTGGCCGAGTAGTTGGTGCATTAGGCTCCGAAGCTGGCTTCGCGGGTTTGATGCTCAACTAGGTCATCTCCATGATGCATGTACTCCACTACCACAAAAATCCTAAGCTGCAATTAAGTGGCTTGAAATAAAAATAAAAAAACAGTCCAATTATTAATGTTTTAAGCGTGGTTTTAACCCATGCATTGAATAGATTAGGCCATAACAAAAAAAAACAAAAAAACATTCATTAATTTTGTTGAAGTTAATAACATAACACTTGCGCCTAAACTCATAATACAAACTTTTAAACTTAAACTAACTTTGTTAGTTCTAATAACATGCCGCAGTTTACGGCGTTTGGTGTATCGGTAAGAGTGTCCTCTTGGTAGCCGGTAGACTGGAGTTTTATCCCCGGTCGGGTCATACTAAAGATTTTAAAAGTAGTATTCGCAGCTTCCCGCCAGACGCTCGGCACAACTGGAAGTGCGAAGGGTCAAGTGTATGTGTGTTGTTCGTCTAGTATGTTCTCTAACTGCGTTCAATCATTTATGATTGATATTTGTAATGGGCCGCCAATTGAAAATGGCCTACACAATGTGTGCTTAGCACCCGCTGTCCCGTGCCTTTACTTTACATTGATTTTCGCTCAAGCTTAACTTGAAAAAATACTGTAATTTGATCAAATTCATTTCGCGTTTGCATCGTTTCACGTCGTAAGTTCTATCCATTATTAAAATAAGCTCCCTGCAGAAAGTTTACCTGTTGGGCACAAGTAACGAACTTCATAATCGTTGCAACGTTTGTTGCGTTGATCCGCATTATAACAGAAAAACCCGTGCTCCGGTCTCATTCTGCGTATTCTGTCTCCGGTATCGGCCGCAGGTGTGTGTCCGTCAACAGTTCGAGCCTCAATACCAATTGGTTTTCTAAAAAAATATGTTTAAAATTCTATAGGCATGCAAATTCGTGCGATATATGGTAGACCTTTTCCGAAATCCAATTTTAGTGAAATCTACTCGTTAATAAGAGCGGTTCCGATTACATACCAAATTTGAAAATGTTTGCATTGCAATCTCTCCATATAACCTCAGCTGCCCTTGGATTTTCTGTTCCATTTTTCTCAAAACAATTACGTCATTCAGAGCTACACTAAATTCTAATTTCTGTAGTGTTAGTTTCAAGTAGACGCACTGATGAGCAAAGGAAGACGAAACAATCTTTACAAAGACATCTGCTTTTATTTTACCTGCAGATCTTAGTCTTTCTTCTTGCTCTGGTGAGAAATTCAATATCACCATGATGACCCGGAGAATCTGTGTTCACCCACTCCGTCCACATGGCTCTCGTGGATTGGCCGTTATCTAAAAAGAAAATTATTTGAGTGCTCCACTGAAGATTCTTTTGGGGAGTGCCACAAAACATTAAAGTGATTAGTGAATTCAATTAACAGCGTAGTCTCATTAACAGCAGCAGACTTACAATAAAGCTGCACTAGTTTAGAATGAATTTCCATAAGATGGACTATCTTAATTTTTTTTTAATTATGTTGATTCAATAATGGAAAGAACTTTGTTAAGACTGGTCTTCTGTCATAATACTTGCAGAATCCAATGTAGTTATGCAGTGAATACCCGGGAAGATTCGAGTTTTTGCTATTGTCTCTGAACTATCAGCAGGTCAAATTTTTTAACGGCCTCTTCTTCCAGGATTGACGCAGTTGTAAGGAAGTTTATCAGCTATAGTGGTAAAACAGTTTGTGATTGTTTGGAATTGACCTTTGAATGAAAACATTCAATACTGGTATTTGTTAAAGTTTATGTGTGGTGAAAGATATTAAGTCTTTTCAACGTCCTTTGAAACTGCTGAGTACATGTTCGAAGAGGAAGAGGAAGCCTAGTTGCTCAGGAGCTTATGAAAGTTTTTTGAAAGGCGCTAAAGCTTTTGAATTTTTTTTTTCTAAATTTACCATGTAGTTAAGATTAGATTTTGCACTTACCCTTGTCGGTTCTACAAAGATATCTGACTCTGTAGTTTAGGCAATGGCCTGATTCTTGGTCTTTTCCTCTACATACGAATCCAAGATGAGGACTGAATGTTTCAAATACCTCCCCTGTTTCTCCAGCTGGCTCCTAAAAGAATTTTCCATTGAAAACCTGTTGCAATTTTTGTTTATAGTAAAAAGAAGCATAAATTTACTGCTAGTGTTGTGAGCTTCATGCCTAAGATATATCTTTGTATAGACCAGGGCTGGGCAAACTACGGTCCGCGAGATCATTTTATGCGGCCCCTCGGGCACTTACAGAAATATATACTTCTACCGTGAATCAAGACCTTTTTTTGCTCTTCTCTGATTTTCAGTAGAAAGCTGGGCATCATGAGGACGTGAAGACCTTTTCTTCTCTTCCAATCAGTGCGGCCCTCGGCTTCAAATTTCTTTCAAATGTGGCCCTTCGTGTGAAAAGTTTGCCCACCCCTGGTATAGACCGAAGTGACTGACATGACGATCCAACCATAAGTTAACCAACAAGACATTCATCAGCATATCTTTACCCCTTTATTTGTCTGAACTTGAATTGCGAATGGCTTCGCACAAACGTGTCGATGTTTTGATCGGGACTCGTTATCGTCGTCGGAATCATCATGAGAAGTGTCAAACCAATTCGTCCATCGATCTAAATCAATAACATAGTACCGGATTGAGAGTGCATTTTATACGCAATTCAATTCAATATTTATTTTTCCATCACGAAAAAGCACAGGGGCTACCGGTAAAAGGCCAAATTATCACGTCAGTCAACCACACCCAATGTAAGTTTGTGAAGATAATAAGAGTTTGCTCTGCATAACTTCGTAATCACAGCAACTGCAGCTTAGGTTTTATAAATCAGCGTAGTACATGCATCGCAGAAGATGACTTAGTTGAGCATCAAACCTGCGTAGCCAACTCATGAGCCAAACGCGCCAAGCACTCGGCCGATTCCGTAAGCAATTTCATGGTAGTTGCTGTTGATGATATTTTTTAAAATTTATTAGATTAAGAATGCGTGACACGTTTGAAAATAATACTCTAGCGATTCGGTGGGCATATTTAGTTTTTGTAAAGTCCGCTAAAGGTCAAAAAAGTGCTGTGTTGGCGATATTGATCCGGTTATAGGTTCGTATTTTTGACAAATCAAATTCACCATACGTTGTGTTGCTTTATTCAAGAGATCGTATCATTTCAAATCCTTGTGATTTAAATCTGAAATTCGATATCTTAAGAAAAATGTTGCATTTAAAAAGCATTGCATTGCATCATTGAAGTAACTGGTAAAATCCTACAGAACTATTATCAGTAGCGAAAATTGTCGCAGAACTTTATTTCTAAAAAGCGATACCAGTACCTATATGCGGTGCTTAAAATAGGACGGATATAAAAAAATTTGCAAGGGACAAATTAATGTTTCGACTATAACCAAAGTCTCGTCAGCCTTGCTACGCACAGCCAATCCAGGCTAAACTCATTCCAGACTGTAAAGACTCTGTTTTTGCATTGCTTTACCGGTACATCTCGGCTTCATCTCTTTTCTAGGTTGAGCCCTAATTTTGGCAGGTGACTGGCCCCAAACAACGATACCCAATGAAAGAACCTATAACCACTAAATTAGGGCACAACCTAGAAAAGAGATGAAGCCGAGATGTACTGGTAAAGCAATGCAAAAACAGAGTCTTTACAGTCTGGAATGAGTTTAGCCTGGATTGGCTGTGCGTAGCAAGGCTGACGAGACTTTGGTTATAGGATGGATATACTTTTTAAAAGCGCAAAATTACAGCAATTGTAAGCGTAATGGTAAGCACACTTACAATCTTCCGATAAAACAGGCGGGAAATCGGTGTGTCTTATTGTTCCAGGCAAACATTTGAATCGGACTTGAAGGCGTTCATTTACTTCTCTTGTTTGAGTATCCAACACCTGGTGGCACACGTGATCAGGTCGATGTTGAAGAAGAAAACTTAGAGTTTCTCCTGGAGAGAGCCTTACACCGCCCTTCGATGAAGGAAACCAAGCAGTCCATTCAACATCTAAGAAAAAAAACCTTCAACCTCAAGAAATTTTTTTTAGGTATGTACAGTAATGCAAAGTTAAGAGCATGCTTTTGGTCTTTAGTTAAAAAATAAGTCCTGACGCACAGAACAAAAAGTTTTAATTTTTTTTCAATAGTTGATTCTGTGAAGTTAAACTAAAGAGGTTAAACCCACACAAACTATTTTCAGGGTGCATACCCTACTTTCTAAATCTTCGGGTTTTACAAGTCTGTGCTTATTTTGTTCCCTGATTTAAAAAAAAGGGAAGAGAAGAGTTGCCAATCACTGTGGCAAACAATTCTACCTCGTTCTTCATCTGATTCGGCGTGGTCTTGTGATTCTACGTGATCATCTCTCCAAGGGGTTATGTCCAGTCCGGAATACTGGTCGCATTTTCTTCTGGGATTGGAGCTCGATGCCACTTTCATTGGGAAAGGTTGAACTGTATCCATATTTTTTAGTCCGTCGCAGAGAATTTTGGGGTAGGTAGTTTCCCGAATCGCTTTTAATTGATCTAAAATTTCAAAGTTTAAAAACTAAACACCCGCCTCATCTTTGAAACAAAAAGCTTACTACCACTTTACGGGAATAAAATCTGGGCGAATTTAGATAGTCACGCTCAAGAGTCTTGGACAGATTCTTTTTTAAGACCAGTTTTTAGCTTGCGGTAATTATGCAGCAGTTTTTAAATTTGTGGACTATATCAACAAGCTAAAAGTTCGTCGCGTTTTGATATCATTAGCTTTTCATATCTTTTGAATAGACCATAGACATGCACTTGAAAAAAAGCAGTAAATTGCGTTCATTTTCAGCAATTAAATCAAAAAGAGCCTGCTTTCTATTTTTGTTTTACTACCAGCCTTTATTAACTATACCAGTAACTTTTTGCAGAACAAACTAAAGAGATAATGAAATTTATTTTGGGTTTATTTATGAAACAACGAATTTGCTTTTTGTCTTGTTGAGTAACGATCATTTTTTTCGCATATCGGTATTCCTATTGTTGAATTTTTAGATCTAGGCTACAGGAGCGGATCCAGAAAGTTTTGGTGATAGGGGATGTAATTTTGAATTATGTAGAATGTTAACTAAATATTAAGACGTTTAGATACGCAAACGGGCGTTAATTAGCCCTTTGAAAATGTATCATGCCAAAGGCGTATTCAGAAATTTTTTCAAGGAGGGGGCACCAAATTTCGTCACTCAAGCGTTTTTTTTCCGTAAGAGTTAAGTTAAGTTTAAGGTTAAACAACTTAATAACTTAATAAGTTAAGGTTAAGCAACTTAAGTAACAAAAACGACATTAGGGGGTTTGGGGGCATGCTCCCCAGAAACAATTTTGAAAATTTGCCTACTGTAATGACCATTTTAATGCTTTTTGAACACTTGTCAGGCAAAAGTTTTTCATATTTTTACCCCTAACTTTGAGTGCTTCACCAATATGGCGCATTTGGTTTGCACAGTTTCGATCATGCTTGCTTAAGACGACTAAGGCATATTGTTATGAAAAGGTTTAAAATTACGTAAAAATTTTATTCATCCAAAGCATTGTTGAAAATGGTTGGTGGGGGGATACATCCCCCCCATCCCTCCTCCTTGGATCCGCCCCTGCTAGCCTACAGTCTTTCTTACCTCTTGAAAACAATTTAAACGCTCCGCCATTTTCATGCCAGTAACGATCTCCTTTTTTGATATCTCTGAACTGATAGCTTATAAGACAAGCAAATGTAGGTCCTACTATTCCATCCTTGACTGGGTCTTCAGACAAACCACCAACGTACAAATCAATATCATTGACATGCCTGCAAGTGTTTACATAAAATCACTTGTTTGAGTTTGGAAGTAAATGCACTTCATGATTTTTAGTACCAGATGCCTGTGATAATTAGACAGCATTTGAAACTGTGAAAACTTCAATACAGCTTAAATAAGTTCGAATTTTTAGATCCATACACTTTCAACTGGAGATAAAAAATAAAAGCATGCTAATTAACCAATAACACAAATTGAATAAACCAAATTACATTAATAAACTATCGGCAACAAAAGTGACATAGAAAACTTGCATTATTTATTAGGTTTACATCGTTAGTAGATTGTTAGAGCACAACTTCGGCTGAATGCCAAGTTCCAATGTCAGTAGGTTGCAGTTGAGTTTGGGCTTAAAGTTTAATAAAGGGGGTTTGGGTGCTTGAGCACAAAATGATAATTGCAATCACGGCTGCATGAAGGTCTTTAAAGTTAATATTTTACCTGTAAAGTTGTCTCAGTTTGTTTCTATTTTCTGATGATATATCGTGCAGATCGTGGAAATTTTGGGGCACGCTCAATCCGCACCATCTCCTAAAGTGGGGATAACCAGGTATTCCGTGATCTCTTCCTCTCTGAATGTTGATAGCAAGCAGATCCATTCCCAACTTCCCTTTATTTAAATTAGAAAACCATTAACTTATGGTTATCACAAAAATATATTCCTTTTTTGTCAATAAAGGTTAAAATACAAAAGTACAATTTAATTAAAAAACAAAGGAAAAGTTTAGCAAAGTAAAATTTAAAATCGAAAAACCAAGAGTTTTTAAAGCTTAAAATTAAAAATCATTTCTGCAAAAGCATTTTTTATTTAATTCGACAAACTGTGTCAAATTGATTTCTTTTTGTTGTGCTGTAACACTAGCTCATGTGCGCTCTCGTTCCATAATTAAGAATTACGCCTAAGGTTAAATCACGTACAGAATTTGACTGAATAATATTTCAAGTTTTATAAATTTTAACCTGGTTTGATTACTTAAAATTAAAACTTTGAGATCTTTTATAATTCAATTGAAAAATTGTAAATATCAACAAATTTTGCTACAAATCAAAATGAAATAAAATGCCAAGAAATTTTTCGATTTTACTTACCTTGCTCCGCAAATAAATTGTTTCTTAAATCATGTGTCAGGGTAGGGTCAGCAACCTGGGCCGGTGTGCTCAACAATCCCCGGAGAATAGAATTGGGACCACCGGAATTGGAATCCATCACTGGTTCGTTATTGAAAAAGCTGTTGAAGAACAATGTTTTAGAGTGCTTTCATGAAAACGCTGAAATCTGAAACTAATCTTTGTATTTGAAGCAATTTTTATGACTTCTTCATGTTATTTTTATTAATAATTCGGTATTGGAAAATACCCACAGAAAATTACTACAGCATTCAAAGTTAATGCCATTATTTTTATAACTGTGGCTGCCTAAAGTCATGGGCATCGTTTGAAGTCTTGGATCAAAACACCACGCATTTTTTAATTATGAACAAATCGTGACTAAAATTTGTTCCATCAGCCAACCGTGTGTAATTTTATGTTAATTACGCTGGTTTTTGTAAGCGTATAGTTTATTATTGAACCGAGGCAGCTTAATCAGCTGTTAATACTACTCGAAGTGCTGCCAAGTTTTCCTAACCTCTCTCTCAGTATAATGTGAGGTGCTTTGTCTCCATTCCACGATGGGTTGGGTCGAGCAAAAGAAGCGCCAATGAGACTGTGTCCAACTCGGAAAGCAGCTGTGGTAAAAGCGTTTGTCACTGTGGCATCGAGAGATGAGTCATAGCCAAAAGAATAACTCTAAAAATGACATCTACTGTTATCTTGCTCTAGTTGAGCATGGTCCACGCTTTAAGCCTGCAAGCAACTTCGTCTTTTTTCACCTCATTGTTTCTGGTCGTACTCGAAAGCAAGTAAACCGGAAGCTCCCACAAAGATAATAAAGAAAGCAAGATTGGAGAGGGAAAGTGCGGGCTCTGGAACTTACGAGGTTAACACTTGTAGTAAGGAAGTGAGTTTTTGCTCCTGTTTGCTTTTGTTATAATCAAAACAATTACAGTAGGCTAGAGCTTTAAATCAAATTGTCAAATTCACTTGGAAAGTTTTACTATAGTAGTGGTTGATTTTGATCAGATAGCATGCCAAATCTCTTTGAATGACTAAGCTTATATTATTATTAAAGCATGAATAAAGAATTAAAGGAACTAGAATGATCCATATGTTGTTCGTCGAACCTTTTTCAACAAATCCAGTTTGAATCGACGCAGATGAGTTTCCCCTATCAGAGCTGGCAAAAAATGTTCGTAGGTAATCTTCTGCACCAGTGCAATGAGTATGGATCTCGTGGTCTAAAATTTGTAGAATTTAAACAGAGCAGGACTTCAGCACGTTATATAGGAAACGAAGTGTTTTCGTTCAAATGCAAAAACTGTGTGCACACTTTTTAAGATTGAGAACAACTATATTGTGCATTACTTACACTGTACACTTTGTACACGTGAAACGACACAACTTTTTCGTCTTTGCTCTAACGCGAGCTGAACAAAATGATGCATATTTGCTGAATACAAGGGCGTGTCAAAAGGAAGTATTTTAGGAGCAGTGGGCCATCAACCAAATTTTAAACGGAGGCACAATTTGTAAAAATCTAATTTTACGTACCGGTATGTAAAATACTCGTGTTGAAAAGCTACAGAACATTTTTGGAGAGGAGGTAAAAGGCCTTGTATAATGATTTTACCTTATATATCCGTGCACGATCCCAGTGTGGATTCATCTTACGAAATCTTTTCGCTAATTTATTATGCTGACGCATCCAGAATGTATGCTGTGAAGCCAAGGCTGAGTTTTCGTTAGCACGTACATCACCTTCAAATAAGTATTACTAATAATATGTTTCCACTGATGCCATAAGAAAGTGCAAAAATATTTCCGCTGTTTAAAGATAAAAAAGATTAAAATCAATTGCCCTGATGATGAAAAATTTTATTCGTTCGTTCAAACCAGTTTATGACAAATTTTATCATAGCCTTAATCACTAATTGTTCATATAGATGATCTCACAATTAGTTTTTGTGATTTGTGAAATGACTACTGCAATATATAATTTTAGCAATTTATATTCTTCGTTGAAGATTCTTGGTGAGTGAAATTTGACAAAATTAACCAAATAAAAAAACCAACAATTAATCTATAAAATAAAACTTGTAATTTTAAACTTATTTACAGTTATATCAAACAATGAGATGACAAAATATAAAATAAAACTTGTAATTTTAAAATTATTTACAGTTATAACAACGAGATGACAAAAATAAAAATATTCTGATTCTGATTTTTCCAATTTTGACTGATTTAAACCTGAAATAATTTTATCTACGTAAGGTTTGCTAGGGTCTGTTTGCTTCATTGCTTTCTTTGCGGAGTAGCCTACCATAAGTGGCCTAAAGTCAGATATGTACCTGAAACCCAGCAGCCCAAATGAGTTGGTCTTTGGATAGCAGGGCATTCCATTCCATCAGCGACTGTTTGATTTTCTAACTCCTCTTGCAGAGGCAAAAATCCCGATTTTTCACCACGAAACCCATGCTTCTGTTCTCTGAGTTCACCAATATCTGCAAAGTTAAGTGGTTTGTCAAACGGTACAGTTGGGAGTTTATTAGCAATTTTATTACAAATCATATAGCCAAGAAACAACTGAGAATACTTTCCACTCTGCCTATTCACCACGTGACTGTCTAGAACTTTTCCAAATGCTGTCCCAGTTTCCTTTTTTGCATCATGGCTTAAGACCCAGCTTAACGCAGATTTTTAGCGTTGACATTGGCCCCAGAAGTGAGCCGGAACGTTCGCCTAAGCATCTTTAGCTGTTTCTTGACTGTATTGTTGGTAATAAAATAAGCGATTTGTATTCACATAATACAGTATTAGAGCTGGAGCAGTAGCCAATAGCAGCAGTAGTGGAGAAACTGAGAAGAGTTTTGGGCCCCGAAGCAAAAAACGTATGATTAAAAACAATTTTTAAAAGGTTCCAATGTCAGCAGGAGATCGTTATCTTGAAGAAAAAAGGTCACCTAGCCCCTGTATGAGCCACTAGGGTCGTTTAGGCCTCTCCTCTCTGCGCTACTGGTTTGCATCAGTAGTGTTATTGATATCCGCACCGTTTCTTATGAAACGATACTGGGTGAGACAAGATTGTAATTGTAACGTATATCATTCTGCTGTCGGTACCACACAATAAGCTTGCTTGCTTTACTACCGGTAGCCTACGTTACAAATGCGTCTAACTACTGCATATAACGTGTACTTGAGGAATGAGCATTCGAATGAAAAGAAATGAAAGTGAAAGTTTGTGACAAGAACTAAGCTATAAGCTGATTGCTGCAAAGGGCGCAAACAAAATTTTTGCAGTAAAAACGAAACTGTGGCCAAAAATATATCCAAATTTGTTTATCATATTCAAATTGTTTGCGCATAAAAAAAGTAAAAAAATACAAAACAAATATTACTTCACAGCTGAGGAAAGATGCCGGATATGATACATGTTTTTCTAATGCTGAAAGCACCTCACTCTTTTTGGTAAGCAAAATTTACATACTCACAAAAGCGGAAACTGATACCGATACACAAGCTCCTACGTTATGCTATGTGAGTTGATATGACTACGTATGAGTGACTTACCTGAATTAGAATCCAAAACTGCTTTCAGATAGTCTTCATTGCTTCCGTAAATAGTGCTAAGATCGATATAAGCAGTAAGCCTATTCATTTGCTGTCTTACAGAGGTGTCACCTGTATTGCATGTTGAAATTTGGTTACTGAAATAATCCTTAACAAAATTATTTTGATATGATCAAAGTCTTAATCTTCGAAATCAACTGTTAACTTTTGAGAAAAAAAAGTAAATTTCAATCTCTACATCTATTGAGGATTTACTGACTGAACGTGAGAGGTTGGCATCTTCGCAATCGCATTTATTTTGATTGATGTAAAAACCACCGAAACTAGGCCCAGGCAAAAACTCAATTTCTATCTTACACACTCATAATATTTTTCTTGAACGCTGTTTTTCCGATTCTTTTGTCTTATAGCTAGTAGTAGTTCATCATGAGAGTCCGATGGGTAGTGAGCAATGAAAGATTCTCTTAGATTTCTCTGACTACTCCTCAAACCTGCAGATTTTTGACTATTCTTACGTCTGGAAGTTTTAGCCAACATGCGCTCAATATTGATGCTAATAGTAAAGAACACCCTTCTTACATCCTGTATCTCCTCCTTTAGCCACAGGCCGCGAACGCTTGAGCTTGAAGCAAGTTTTCTCTTCTTGTGTATAATGTATGTCGTCTTTCGGAATAGGAATATTGACACATTCTTCATCGGCATGATCGCATTCACATTCGATTTCCGAACCGTTGGGATCTGTATTCACCAAAATGTGGGTTATGCGCGTTAGAAGAAATGCTGGAGAAGCCAAATATTTTGAGTCAGAGTGAGAACCATGCAGGCTGCTGGGAAAAAAAAAAACACAAAATTGGGTAAAAACTCTTTAGCGTCTACGATCTGCATGTACGATCTGATCAGCAGTTTAGAATCTATTAGGTAACAAACAAAAATCTTTTTCATATCTGAAAATGTTTTGCTTTTCTTGGGGTGTCTAAGCTTTTTAGCCTGAAGGCATACCTCGTGTCAATAAAAATAACTAACAGAAAAAGCGTGCATAGATCGCTGGTACGATGCATCATTTTCACAGCACTCATCCGGCCGTTTCCATTCCCAATCCATTTAACTACTATTGACATGATCAATATCGGCAAATGAAGTATTATACTAACGTCACATCAAATTTTCATTTTACTTGCGGTAGTACGCCGAAGCGTGTTGTAACGAGTGGCGGGGCCCCATCTCCGCGGCTACAGCTTCGAAGAAACGTCGCAGCGGTGGTGCTGGGCAACACAGCACCGAAGAAACGTCGCAGCGGTGGCGAGCTGCTGGCAACACTGTGCAGATTTGACCGGCCTGGGAATTGAACCTCAGACATCCCGCACCGATAACGTGCGCTTAGCAACTGAGCTAACCGGCAGGTATTATACTAATAACGTGAATATCAAAATATAAAGCTTCTTGATAAGGAAACTTTGAAAAGACCTAAAAATGTCCGTGCAAATGCAATTCGTAATCCAAATTATCGTCAACACTTCCACTCGAATAATGTATTTCAATTGTAGTTTTTGGTAAATATTAGTTTTTACAATATATCTTAAATCCAGAAATAGGGTGTTGCTGTTCTTAACTTCTGTTATTGAGTAGGTCTACAGCTTTGAAAAGCTATCAACAATAGAACAATAGTTATAAGCATTTACAGTACATGTGAACAAAATGAAATAAAAAACTACACAAATGAACAAACTTTACGTTTTTCGAACAGTGGTGTCAAGACAATGTCGTGGATAAGAAACTGGCCCCAAAAGGGAACCAAATGAGAAAACTCAGAGGATTGCTTCGAAACCAAGTCGCTTATGGTTGAAGAAATCACTCGAGACCCAGGAAGTGCTTGGTTATGTTCCCCCCTTCGAGGTTGACCTAAAGAAAAAAGGTTCAATCAATATGTAGAAAAACTACTTGCTGCTTTAGTAATTCGAACAAAGTTTTGGTTATCAGCCATGTGTGTTTGGCTCTGTTTTCCCGATTGAATCAGCAACATGGCATAAAGGCACCAATCGCAAGGTTGCACTTCCCATGTAAAGGGTTCTATTCATGACTGGGGTCGATCGCGTTTGACATGCAAAATGGGTGGCTCTTGACTTGAAGCGCGTAAATCGCATTTGCAGTTTCCTTCAATTACTGCTAAATTTCCAGTTTAATAATTTAACAATAACCTTGTATAGTCTATTGCTGTTGTTGAATATAAGAGATTAATATCAATCGATCGCGATCATTCCAATACATAAATCAACTTCTTTGATAACTTCTAATGTTTCTTTGGTTATAACGATACAGAAATGATAGTGACTCATGATAACCATGTAATGTTTTACCAAAGGAAATGTTATTGCAAAACGACTTGTCATCGAAAGTTTAGGAGTTGCGTTCCATCGATCGGAATTGCAAACCTACGCATTTCATATCTTCCAGCCTAAGGTAATCGGCTAAATTGCATTGATGAGAAATTAGATCATTAAGTAATAGCATTAAGCAGTAGGCACAAAAAATGGCACATAGACACGGTATAGAAGTGTATTTTATTCCAGCAATACTCCAATACCGGTGCGTTTATATCAAGTATGTGTTGTCATTTGAAACTGATGATACATACAGCATAGGAAAAGTTACATTGCAGTGAAATAATAACTATGCCGCTGTTACATTGGATTGTCATATTTTAATTTGACTGTAAGAACGAAACATTAGGGTAAGTAGCGTGGGTGCAAATCTAGGGGGGAGGTGTATCCCCCAATAATTGGGCTGCATAACCCCCAATATTTTCATGTCCCACATCAGCGAGTCGAGATGACCTTTTTTTGGCTTTGGGCAACAAATTGGTCATCTGGGAAATGATGACCTTTTTTTTTGGTCTTCACTACATTTTGTGGGCAAGAAATTGGTCATCTGGGAAGTGATAATCTTTTAATTTTTTTTTGGTCTTCACTTCACTGTGGTGGGCAAAAATTTGGGCAACCGCGCGGGGATGTCATATTTGCTAAATCATCCCCCCCAATCTTGAAAAATGGCAAAAAATGGTCAGTTTTGCAGAATCATCCTCCCCAATGCTCGACATAGATTTGCACCCCTGGTGTGTAGGTTAAATGGCCGAAAGAGTTTAAAATTAAAACATCAAGACTCCTGACAAGTTGTTGCGTCGCAACGCTATTTAGAAGAGAAGACGTCTAAAATTACTACTGGAATCCGAAATACTTATTCGAATAGAATCTGAAAATAAATTGATTGGAAGCATTTATTTACCCCAATAAATAAGAAATTTGCTCTTATATATTCACTAGTAAACTTAAAAAAAAAACAGTTAAATCCTTTTCAAACTATTTTTGAAGATAATATATCACGCAAAGATAGTCGTGGTCGTAGGAAGTTATAAAAGGCTGTTTAGCTTTCGTAGATAATATGGTTATCATAACTCAATTCTCGGATGTTCTTGAATATAGTGAATAAGTTAGGGGTGTCTTATTTCTGTGATACATCGTTTTATAAACAATGGCGTAAATCGATTCGAAAAAATTGCTAATGTGGCATCGCAAGTGATTGCAAAAGCTACCCAGATTTTCAAGGAATATTATCAACCAAAAACAGGAGATCGCAACACTATTTGGAGAAAACAAAGAAATCTTTGAGCAAAGAATGAGCAGAATATACTTGGGGTATGAAAATCCAATTAACTTTGTCAAGTATAAGGATAGGATACAAATTCGCAGAGAGCAAAAATGCAATGAATTTTGGGGAGTGAGCAAAACTAACTAGGTTTAGCTTATATTAATAGCTTAATCTACACAGCATCTTACAAATCAAGCTTAATTGAATTAAAAATGAAGAAACAGTGAGCCAGGTCGTAATTATAACCGAATCGTACCGGATTTGTCTGCATAAGCTGCAGGGAGGATTCTTCTAAGAGTTCTTCCCGATCTGCCGCGGTTCAGTTCGACGCGATTATTACAACTTCCATCCAACGATACGTAGCTGTACACGAATAGCAACATGTTTTAGTAAAGTATCACCAACCAAGTACAGTATTTTTATGCACAGCCTTTTTTTTTCTATTTTGTTGCTAAGGAACCTTTCGCAAACGGCTACGTTGCTCAAGGTAACAGTGGCAAAGGCTCAAAAAATAATCTTATACTTTCTGTAATACATCATAGACCTTACTAGGCTCGAGATGAGTACTGGCAGAAGTTTCAATCACTTAGCACAAAGAGAGGTTTTAATAAGATACGCAATGGTTACAGCTAGAGAGTAAAAAATTTTGTTTCAGTCAATTTCAATTTGATTTGTTGAAACTTCTGATACACCTCCACTCAACTATAATGCTAAAAAATGCTTGGAATCCCCGTTGAAACATTATGCACACGAAAAAACCTATTTTGATGTCTCTAGTTGCGAAATTCATTTTGATACCACTAAACTCGTTCGCTACAGCTCCTACAAAATATTGACGTTTGATTGCTCGTTCACTAATTGTAACCAAGGGTGGAAACTCAAACCTAAACCGAAACCTAAAAACCCGGTTTTAAAGGAAATTTTGGAAACCCAAGCTGAAACTGACACCTACTTAGCCAAAATTTTGAAAACCTAAACTTGAACCAAAACCGTTTTTTCTTGAAACGTCATAACCGAAACTGAAACTAAAACCTGTTAAAAATTTTCTAAGGTTTTAGATTTAAAAAATTGTCATCACCATCCTTACCAGCACAGTTCCTTTAACGCTGAGCGTCGTATAGAGAAGCTGTGAATACTAATTTTTGAGTCTTTGGTTTCACCGGACTCGGAATCATACCCAAGTCGACAACTTCTGAAGCAATTGCTCTCCTCACTCGGCCATCTGAGCTGCTACTTATCATCGTAATAAAACAAAAACGCCAAGAAGTAGAGGATTTAAGTAATTCGTATTCACAGTAAAATAACTTTCTTCGAAGAAACTTAAACCGAAACTGAAACCCAGAAACCGAAGCTGTGCGTGAGCAAAACTGAAACCGAAACTGGAACCGATTTTTCAACAGCCGCGAAACCAAACCGAAACTGAAACCTGACATCTGGGTTTCAACACATCGAAACTGAAACTGACACCCTAACGCCAAGTAGCCAGGTTTCCACCCTTGATTGTAACACCTGAAGCTTTGACAAAAACCTCTGTTTACCTTCAACATTTTATCTTGGCAATATATAGGCCTAATATCCCGATCGTAAATGTCCCCATAACTTGAAAGGGTACAATTTTTTTACCTTTGAGTGAGTGCAGACGCACAGAAAGGCTGGTCCATACATGTTGATTTGTCCAGAACTTGGTTGTTCTCTCGGACAAACTCTACGAAAGTCGGACGGAACGGTCTCAAAAAAGATCTGCCATCTTGACTATTTTTTTCATCAATTTCTGCAAATAGGTCTTCCAAAAACGTGATGGATCCTTCAAAAAACAAACAAAAATTCCAATAGATTGGCTTCTAAAATCAGTAAGTTTAACTGCAACCGTTTTTATTCTTAATTGTGGGATAGTAAACGTTGCATGGTGTTGATCTTCAGCTTGGAAGTGACCCTTTTGCGTTTTTTTTTAGTATGATGGTGCTGTTTATTCATTTAGATCGGGGGTCGACAACCCCCGGCACGCGTGCCAATCATGGCACGCGACGAGGTTTTCTACGGCACGTGAAGTCGTGAAAATTTTCCAAAAACATTTTTTAAACTTTGAAACAATAAAAAATTTACATTCAGCGCGAAACAAGCGGTTAATTTGCTGTGTTTTGCTGTATTGCTTGTTTAGTCATCATTATTTTTTTATTATTGTTATTACGTCACTTTTGTATACACTTGCGTTTTATGCAGTTGGTAACCCTGAGGTAAACCGCCAAGTCTGCGGCCAAGAGGTCAAAATCGGATGCGAGATAATTTCAAGAGTCGTGGACAGCTGATGTTTTTGGTTTGTCTGTTGTAATGACATACCAGTATGTACCATAGTTGTCAACGGGCCGAAGATGTTGGGCCCGACCGGACCCGAACCCGATTTTTCAAGCCCGAACCCGAATCCAAATTTATCAGCCAGTCTGAGCCCGATTTAAGCCCGAAATCAAAAACACCACATTAAATTTTGAAGAACTTGCACTTAATATCTATTTATGATCGGCAGGTCACTGTGAGATCATAAAGCATGCATGATCTCACCTGTCGAAAACGTTTGAGCGATCCGAGTATTTATTATAGCACCTAAAATGCAATCAACATTTTCAATAAGTTGTTATGTGTATGACATCACAACACGTTGCTTTGAATTGTATGACACAAAATCAACCCCCGTTTTCGAAAGCCGATATATGCGACATAGGCTGGTGTTCTCTTTGCTTAATTCCAGCAATCGAGAAAACCCTATCACTTACAGAAAACCTCGATTTCACTCCGGCGTCCGGCCCGATTGAAGTCCGACAATTTTTCAAAATCCAAATCCAAACCCGGCCCGAACCCAACCCAACCCGACCCGAAAAGCTTGAGCCCGATTGACAACTATGGTATGTACACTTGTACAGTACACTTGGTAAATATTAAATACAAATGTCGCTTCCCGTAAGTATTAATCGTCATTTTGAAATCAAACACCAGAAATTATTTAAAGATGATTTGAAGAAAAATAAAGCTTTTAAAAAGGCAGTTTCTCGTTGCGACAAACTCGGTAGCATTGTAAAAAAATCGTTCGCAGTTCAAATCAAAGTACGTAACGTAGACACGAAGTTGCAAAGTGCATTGCCAAGCGCGGAAAGTATTTTACGCTGTTACATAACGCAATTTTTTATTGGCACGCAAACATATATTTAGACATTAAATTTTACAAATTGGCACACTTGATTAAAAACGTTGCCGACCCCTGATTTAGGTGACCATTTTGGCTTCCTTTGAACTAAAAACTGACATTTAAAAGTCAATGCGAATGCCTGTTATGATTAATGGTCATAAAACCACTTTGTGATATCAATCAGTTTATGTGTTCTAAAGTTATAAAGAACTGCGAATAAGCAAGAAAAACATTTCTTAACGCCATGGCGTCAGTAAAAAAACATATATGTAGGTTTACATTTTCCATAATTACAGTATGCTTTAAGAAAAAGACATTGTGATAGTAAGTAATTGCATGGTTAAAGGTTCCCTAAATGTATCTTTTATAAACGACTAGACGTGACAGAATTGACCCTCTCTTGAAACAAAGATGCAGATGCGTACAGTTTAAATGCGGTCATAAAACGCAAATTCTCAGGCTTCATAAACACATTTTGCTTCGAAACAACTATAGTTGTACTTTTTGATCTCTTGCTGGAGAATTTGCTTATCCATGAAGTAACATTTATATCCCCTTCTGAAATAAGTAAATCTCATTCTAAGCTAAAATGTTCGCGCATTTGCGGGTTTTTAACGAAAGTCTAGGAGTTGTAAATACATTCATTGCTTCTAACTGTAGGCTGAAAAAACTTCAACGATTACTTCTTCATACACTTATCAAAAACACCAAGTATCTCAATTTGTACCTTGCACTGCGGAAAAAAGAAAACATATCTCCAAAAAGAAAGCAATCGTAAAGCAGTTCATGTCTAGGAAGGCCTGAATTCTTCGCAATTTCAAAATGTTCGATACAACCTTCGAAAGCGAGAAAGTCGCTGACGGACCAAAAAAATGACAGCTTCAAAATTATTACACTAACATTTATATGAGAATAATCGCAATCTTCTTCGAGATCGAACTTTTTTGTATGTTGTAGTACGACTTTGGGGGTTGCCTACGCAATAACGTAGAGCTTAGGTAATCAGCGTACGAAAGTAAGACGTCATATGAATGAATATATAGGAACATCGTGGAGGCAATTTTGACTATTAGATATGTAATTAACAGTCTTAGCATATGCCATGAGCTTATTAAGAAACCAATTTTAAGTTATACAGGATGAGTTAGTTTACAAAATTAATTTGTTTACGTTGATTAGGCAATTAAGCGTAATTTTCAAGACCCTTTTGCTTATTAAAGGTGGATATGGAAGCATTTAAGTCTAAAATTGAAACAAAAATGAAATTAAGAAGTTATCAAAAATTGTCTCAAAATGTCGCAATTTAGAGTGATTAATCTAGTTGTTGAACTTGATGGAACAATTTTTCTATTTCGGGTGTGGTTTTCTTAAGTTTTGGTGACGAAATTGGTTACACAACAACTTTCAATATTGCTTAAAGGCGCTAATTAAATTGTTTGTAATTTAATAATCATAAAAGTTCGCAATCGAAAGTGGAATATAGTTGCGATTTTGCCAGAAGGAAAAAAATTTAATAAAGCCAAAAAAAAAAAAACTAGGAAAGGAGTTTCATTTACATCTTTTATCGATTAAAGTCTTACTGCATTTAATAGAAATAGTTTCTACACAGAAGAGTTCGATTTCCAGTCATTTTATTGAAAACTTTAAAATTGATATTTTCAACGACGCGTAACCTCCAAGAAATTGGATGAAAGAGGAAAAAACAAATATTCGAGGTATTGTGGGCATTGCATTTTAGCGATTAGGCTACGTAGGGATGAGGGGCGGTTAGGTGTTAAAGGAGGGTGTGGGACGTAGGCCGTGCGAAAGATTTGTGCCTTAATCTTTATTCAACTGCCACAAACCTTCACCGTTCCTTTCGCTGTAACTTCTTGGTTCTTGATGTACGATATGCTTATGTTTCGGTCAGTTAATCGTATCCAAGTTTTAAATTACCAAATTTATCCTAGTTTCCCGCTTATTAAAATAAAATTCTTTTCAAATAGAATTCTTGGTATAAATAACGAATACCACAATTAAAATGTTGTGTCCGGCGTATAAAATCAAAATGACAATAATAGTCGTTTTTCTTCTCCCCAGAATATTAGTCGTTCAAAAAGCCATCAGTCATGATAAAACTAAGTAGTCAGCACCGATAAAACCGAAAGGAAAAAAAAACAAAATTTACAGTAGTTAATTTACTGAAGTGTTTATTGCAGTTCTGCGCCACCAATGGACTGTGTATAATGGACACATTTTTTCAGCACAAAAGAATTCATAAGTACACCTGATACAGAGACTCCTTGGGACAACGCTCCATGATTGATTTTTGAATCGTTTAGACGGACTTAATTGTTTTCTTCCGTGTCTGATGTTCTACTTGTTCGTGTCAAAAAATAGGGGCGGAGTTGTCAACTGATCACCACCTAGTTGTCTGCAATTTGAACGCTTTAAAACCCTTGAGAAAGCGAAAAGCTTTTCAAATCTAATGGGAATGTTTGGCTGACAAAGAGGTACGAACTGCATTTGCAGACAACATTGCATCTACTGTAAGTTCAAAGAACTTCCGGCCTTTTCTGAAGATATTAAAACTGAGTGGTGTTTGTTGCGAACAGCAGTCATTACGTCCATTACTACCCGTTGCGGACGTAAGCGTGTTGGAGAGACAAAAAGTAGCGAGAAAAGAACTCCTTGGTGGAACCAAGAAGTTAAAGAAGCTATTCGTGAGAAAAAAGTGACCTATTAGGCTTGTTACGTCATCAGTTGAACTTCGTTCGCAGTACTCTGAAGCACGTAAGGCGGCAGCACAAAAGTTAAACTGTCCAAGGAAAGGGGGCCTGGAAGGAATTCGGAGAAAGGTTAGACGATGATTTCAAAATGACAAACAAATTATTCTGGCAGACCATTCGCCGTTTGCGTGAAAAAAATCTCAAGTCGCTTTTTTCATCGAAGGTTCAAATGGCGTCACTTTGAAAGATCAAGATGCTATTTTGAATCGGTGGAGAGAATACTTTAGGGATCTTTCAAACCTAGTTGATGCTATACATCGACACAAATTCACGAGAAACAGATTGGGAAAGACATTCAGATAACCGAAGCAAATGTGAATGCAGTTATCAAATCATTGAAAACTGGAAAAGCACCTGGTGAGGATGATATCAAACCTGAAATGTTGAAAGCAATGAGCATGTATGGTGTTTGTTGGTTGAATCATGTTTGTAAGGTGGTATGTATGACTGGACAAGCACCAAAGCAATGGCAAACCAGTGTGACAATACATATCCACAAGAAAGGAGACAAGAGAAAACGCACCAATTATAAGGGCATATCTCATAAGTGTCCCGGGCAAGGTCTATGCCAAATGCCTTGAAAAGAAATGTCGTGCAATAGTCGAGTCTAAACGGATGCTCAGCGTGGCTTTCGTCCTGGCCGAAGCACAATGCACCAGATCTTTGCCATGCAGCAAATCTTTAAGAAGTCTTGGGAATATGCAAAAGAGGTCAATGCATGTTTTCTTGATCTTGAAAAAGAATATGATCGCATTCCTAGAAACAAGCTTTGGGCGGTGCTGTTACAGTATGGCATTGGTGGCCAGTTACTAACTTACTGCTGTTAAGTTGCTGTACATGCATTCCGAGGTCTGTGTTCGTGTTAACGGTGTAACGATGAAACCTTTCAGAATAAGGGTGGGACTACGGCGAGGCTGCTCTCTTTCACCTATTCTGTTCCTTATTTATATGGATTGAATATAGTTAAGAAAAGTAAGTCTTATGGCGGAGTGAAGATCGGTGATTGCACTGTACAACGTCTGTTATTTGCAAATGATCTTGCTCAACTCGACTCTACCCAAAATGGTCTCCAACAAGTTCTAGACAGGTTTTCAGGTGCATGCTCTGTGGCCGCAATGAAAATCAATAGGCTACATCAAAAACAGTAGCGAAAGCGGTGACGTCACAGAAAGGCGACGCGTGTTCGCTACAGAATCTCTGAAAAAATTAAGAACCTAATGGACAAAAATTTATTGCTTGATGTTAAACTTGCTTGCAAAAGCTTGTCAATAAGTATTTTGATGGCCAACTACATGAAACTAGTAACATTGTAATTCAATTGTAAATCTGATATTCGAATCGTGAGCGGAAACGAAGGAAAATTTATACATTGCGTTAGAATTTCCCTTGAAGAAACGTGATTTTGTTTGATCAGTTTTTTTTTAAGATGCATTCTATAGCATTCGACCAGTGTCGACTGTTGATTTGTAGCTTGATCAAAAATTTCAATTCCAATTGTACTTTTCATTGACGTCTACTTTTTATTTTTGTCACTAGAGAACGTGACCAAAGTGCAGCGACGAGATTAAATCAAAATTTTCCAAAGTGACCGTAGCTTCAAACTTTCCCTTTAAGTGTTGGTTTCCTTTTTTACAAGCAGTCTGCAATCAGTGAAAAGCAAGTAATTTAATTTAAGTATCTACAACTTGTCCGAAATGCTTGAAGAAAGCTTGGGATAGAGTTAAACCAATAGCCAATTCGATCTTGCCCCTTATATGGAAAGATATTCCGAACGACATTGCCACTTCGACTGCTGTAGTACCAGCAATTAAAAATATTATCGCTGTTACGCCCAACATTTATTCGCTGTTAGAAACTCGTGTACACCCACTATCGGTTTAAGCCAGAGGTGGGAAGCCTGCGACCCGTGACAGAATTTTGGTAAGTGTACAACAAATTTGTAGAACGGAAAACATTAAGATATTTTAAAAACTGTTTCACATTCAACTACATGCCTATTGCCTAGGTTTGTGGCATAAAAAACGCGCAAAAGTCCGTGGTTTTACAGCAAAGAACAATTCAGCATGAATGTTTAGTAATTTTGCGATGGAATAATGTATATTTTAAGACAAAACGTACAAAATAAAAGTAAACGTAGCCCGCTGAAAATAGTATGCAATCAATGTGGCCCCCTGCGCTTTACCGTTTTCCCGTCCCTGGCTTAAATCTTAAGGAAATGTTCTGAGTGATTATGCACTGCAGGTAGAAAATTAATGCAGAACACAAGCCTGGGTAATTGCACCAGCTTATCATACAAATTTTGTTTGTCCCCAAAATACAACTCATTCCACATTTCAAAAATTGAAACTGTTTCCCACAAATCCTCTGCAATTATTTGCTGCTCAACCGCTTCCAATGACTTTCATCCAGCAAATGCTTAAAAACACAAGCGTCAGGTATGTAGAAAACAATACGACTAGGTAAAAATGAATATTCAATAAAAGAAGCATAAAACAACAAAGCTTACAACCTAAAAGATAAACTATAATCATAAGAAGGCAAAACAATTGACGATTGTCGAAAGAGATGTTGCAAAACCACATCAAAGTTTCTGTAATGCAAAACGATACAAAAATGAATTAAGACATTGTACGTATGTTAATATTTCAGCCAGTGATTACTAAACTCTGTCAACAAGTCTTCGTAGACCAATTAAACACGGGCTTTTTACATCACGAATGCAATTTTTATCATCAAATTTTAGGATTATGTACTGCAATTTTAACAGATCAGATGGCCGGAAGGCACATTTATGCAATGTACCTAACACCATCAGAACCAACATTCTTATTCTATTCTATTATCTTGACAAACCAGATTGTTGAATACATGTCTCAAGCGAAGCCGCGACGAGAATCGAACCCAAAACTAGTGCAGTGTTTCTCTCTACACGCTGCGCCCGCTTTGTCACAAAAAAGCAAGGTTCTGTTGGTGCTAGGTACATTACATAAAAATGCAGCCGGGAGTGGTAAGAGCGTCCGCTGAGGAAGCTGTAGACTTGGGTTAAATTCCGAGTCCGGTCAAACTAATGGCTTTAAAATTGGTATTCACAGCTTCCCTGCTTGACGCTTTAAAGGGACAGTGTGAAGAACAAGCCGGCAAGTTTACTTGTTGTGCCGTAGGGAGAAGCACTTAGCGGGATTCCCCATCTTGGTGTGGTAGACAGATGGCCGTTAACTCCTAAATGAGCTCGTTATAATGCTTTGATCGTTTTCTCGTGATAGGAGGATAAATATGCAACTAAATAAAAATACAAAAAAATTGAAAAAGTGATAATATCTTCGTAAATTCAGTTGTGACGCAGAAATCCTTAATAACTTTATGAAAAAGCACCGGTTTGTAGCGATTTTAATAGCGGTGATCAACTACATGAAAACCATTTTGTTAGTGTCGATTGTAGTTAACGGAAGTTAACTAAGTCTGTTAATTAGTACAAGATAATTTATTGATTGACATAAAACTTTTAAATTAAGCAAATGGACAAAATTACAACTTACGATTCTCGCTTACAATCACTATTATCTCATAATTGCGTTACTATCACTTTGTCAATGTATCAATTCTTTGTAATCACATGATTTTTAAAAGTTTTCAATGGGAAGGAACAAAAATACAGCCATAAATGTCAATGAAAACCGATGTTAAACAATGTGCAGCTACATATTATTTTTCGACTATAAGAACGGTTTCATCAGCCTTGCTATGCACAGCCAAAATAGGCCGGACTCATTCCAGACCGTAAGGACTCTTTGTTACATTGCTCATCCTAAACACCTCAACTTCATTCCTTCTCTAGGTTGTTCACTCTCATTAGCTGGCGACCAGCCACAAACAACGACACCCTGTGAAAAAGCCTACAAGTTCTAACTAGCGTTTTCTTTTTGCTGTGTTTTGAAATAAACACACTACAAACGTTGTAAATGAAAGCACGGCACATACGGCAACAGCGTCAGTTCAGATGAGAACCGACAAATTCTGTTGATTCTCTTGCGACAAAAAATATTTTACAGTTAGATCCTATTTTTATTCAGTTCATAGCAAGCTCGTTTTCAAAAACAAAAGACAGCTAGGCATCTCAGTCTATAGCAATCAAGTTTTTGACAATGCCCTGTGTAAAGAATCAACTGATGCTTCTAAAATATTATTTTTTAACATCAAATTTTACTTTTCATAACAATCAAGTTTTAAAAGCTCAAAACACATAAATTTGTGATTTCTAAAATAGTTTTGAGTGCAACATAGTCGGTACTTGCATGTAATTTTGCCCTTTTAGGTCAGATTCAGGCTACTCGTCGAATGGGTGAAAAAACTTTAAAATTTTGGGTTAAAAGTTTGCAACTTGCAAAGACTTGCAAAAATTGAAAAATGTAAATGACGTTGTTGAAAATTTGAACTATCTTATCTAAT
This sequence comes from Trididemnum miniatum, assembly GCA_964006365.1. Lineage (NCBI taxonomy): Eukaryota > Metazoa > Chordata > Ascidiacea > Aplousobranchia > Didemnidae > Trididemnum > Trididemnum miniatum. The sequence goes on along the minus strand of OZ023243.1, from coordinate 13,833,565 downwards.
CGTCAAATTAAATCTTCATTATACTCGCCGTATTACGCCGAAGCGTGTAACGACAGGCGGGGCCTCCGCTGGGTCACGCATCAATTTTTTTCAATTGTTATTTTTACTCTGGCAGTTTAAGACAAGATTTGGCTTTGCTGCATTGGATCCTCAGTAGGGTGCACCATTTTCCCCCTGACTTGGAATTTAAGTTTGTGCCATTAAGAAATGGTGCCCATATCAAATAAGATTTGACGTAAAAAATATGGAGACCCAGGGCCCCCCCACCACTCCCGCACGCATCGAAATACTTTACCGCACGCACCCCCAAATTTTGATTTATTAAAATCGCCATATCTCAAAAACATGGCGACCTGGAAAAACGGCCATGTCAACAAAAAGCGAGCACTTCGACTGAAGGCTGACAATAGCTTTGTCTGCGCGTAATCGAGGCAGCTGTGCGGGGCATCATTTGTGCAGTTTGCCCCATACATTTAGGAATGATCAACATTTTAACGCTAAACATTTTAACGTTTGAAGACTAAACATTAAATTTTCTAAGGTAAACAAGTCTCATGTATTAAATACTAAGTAAAGTGGTTGCGTATGTTGCCAAAATTTTGGCCAATACGACAGCATACGCTCATTAAGACAAAAAAAGTAACAGTGTTACAGTAATTCATAATCTACATTACAGTGTCGTAACAATGTTTATTAAAAATACTGATATACAGATAAGCACTATTGCAGACTAACCAGAAAATAGTTAGTTGTTGGAATACCGTACCACTACAGTTTAAGAAAGCTTTAAAATCTTAAGCAAGGCTCCTTACTACTAAGTGGAGTGCAAAACACCAAGTAATTTTTTAACAATATATTGCACAATATAGCACAGTGTTTTTTTGAAACACAGTGTACCTTATTGAAATCAATAAAAACATGTCAACAAAAAATTTTCGGCATCCCGCATCTAAAACTTGCATGAAAAAAATCACACAAAATATACACCACTGCACAAGACAGTCTTGTGGAAGAGTGAGTGACCCTCTATTGAGAGCATCGAAATACCTTCCAAACTTTTGGTAATAAAACAAGGTGTCATTTTCTTTCACCACACCACCCTTTTTTTGTACATACCCAGCAACGTATATTAAGGATAACAACGTCTCTTCTTTCACACTTGCTTCTAACACATGCAAATTATGGAAGACTTCACATTCTTTGTCCTTCATCAAACGGGAGCACTTATCACATCGATGGCCATCGTCTTGGACACTGCTGTCTTGGGGCTGATCTACTCCAAGCTGTAGGAAGAGTTTAGCATGCTGAATGTTGACTTTTTCAATAACAGCCTGTGCCGTTATAAAATAAGTTCCTCCTGAACTTGTCGCAATTTTCCAAACGCCTTTTCCCAGGGCCGAAACTAGGCAATGCGGCCCCTCCCCCCCCGAAATCATCTTTCGGGGCCTCCTTAAATTTTTTTCTTGGATGGTGATGCAAAAGAGCGAGCCCCGAAGGGGTGATGCCAAGCTAGGGGGGTCTGGGGGCATGCTCCCTTAGAAAATTTGGCGGAATACGACCTTATTTTGGAGGCTTTTTGTGCGTTTTGAGCCTTTAAAATTCCTCCGTTTTAACAAGGTTTAGTAGTCTGTTTAACTAGGTGTAAGCAAGCCGGCATTCGTATATTGTGTTTTTAGCACTATCTTTGGTTTCGAACCCTCACCTACTGTTCTTTGCGATCGAGATCCAGATTTTATCATTCAAAGCGTAGTTGGTTTATATCTTGACTAATTGATTACGCAATTTGTTAGATCGGCACATACTTCTCGTACAACACGCGCTACACCTTAGGATTACGTTTTTCTTGTTATTTTTTCTAATCACGTACTTGAATTACGTGGTGACACAGGCGGTTTGGGAAGAATGAGGTCTTTTCGATTTGGAAGCTGATGAGTTTAGACGTCGTTTATTCTGAAAGATTTTTGCCACCCCTGGTGAATTTCAGTTGATTTTTGCTGCTTATTTCCTGTTTTATTCCGTTTGAAGCACTCTGAATATAAAAGATTTTATTGAAAGTTGTGCAAAGAAATAACCGAAAGCAGTGAAGGTTTGTGCGTTCCGCACAAGCAAAAAAATACGTACTTTCCGTCACGGCGACGGTGAAATCGTAACACTAGGTCCCTTCCAAACCCACTAAAATAATGCTGCTAGCAAACTCTACTCTAGCATTTTGATATCTACGCGAAGAAAAAACGTTTTCAAGGTTTATTTTTGCGCCTTTCACTTGAGGATGAGGGGCCCTTGGCAGGAGCGGATCCAGAAAGTTTTGGTAGGGGGGATGTGGTTTTAAATTAGGTTCAATGTTAACTAAATACAAAGACGTTTAGACCCGGAAACGAGCGTAAATATGTCCTTTCAAAATGTTTCATGTCAGGGGCGTATTCAGAATTTTTTTCAGGGAGAGAGCACCAAATTTCGTCACTTTTTCAAGCGCAATTTTTGCAAGGCAGAGTTATTTTAAGCAACTTAAGTTACAAAAACGACTTTGGGGGGCATGCTCCCCGAAAAATTTTTGAAAATTTGCATACTGTAATGGTCATTTTAGTGCTTTTCGAACAATTTTCAGGCAAAGTTTGTTCATATTTTTGGCCCCTAACTTTGAGTGCTTCATCAAATATGATGCATTTTGTAAGCACAGCTTCGATTATGCGTGCTTAAGGCGACTAAAGTTTATTGTTACGAACAGGGGTGCAAATCTATGTTGAGCATTGGGGGAGATGATTTAGCAAAATCGACCATTTTTCGATATTGGGGGGATGATTTAGCAAAATTGACACGTCTGCAGATGTCCAATTTTTTGCCCACAATGAAATGAAGACCGAAAAAAAGGTCATAACGTTTCCAGATGCCCAATTTTTTGCCCAAAATGGAGTGAAGACCAAAAAAAGGTCATCACCTTCGCTGATGCTCATTTTTGGGACATGAAAATATTGGGGGGATGCTGCCGTATTATTGGGGGGTATACATTCCTTCATGAATTTGCATCCATATTTATGAAGAGGTTCGAAATTATAGAAAAACTTTATTTATCCAAAGCATTGTTGAAAATGGCTGGTGAGGGGGTGCATCCCCCACACCCCCCCTGGATCTGCCCCTGGCCCTTGGTATGCTACTAAACGTTTGTTTGCTAGTTTTGCGACTGCTATTTTTCGAAAAATTTGCAGGGGCCCCCCATGGCCAAAAGCATAAATATGGTATGGGGCCCCACATCGCGCGAGTTAAGACAAAAAATATATTGAATCTTAGAATAGGCCTATTTAAGGCACCTTTATCATACGTTGATTAAATAGTACTACCTACTGACTATTTACGGAGCCCCCTTTTTGTTCGGAGCTCCCCACGGTTGGGGGGTTCGGGGGGCGCTAGTTTCGGCACTGCCTTTTCCAAAGGATCGGTTGAAAACGATCCGAGCATCACATATTTATTGCCTTTGGAGAGCAAACGCTTTACTAAACCAACTGCACCGCGGTATATATGTGACAAAAACTTTGAAGTATCATGGGTCAACGAGCGAACACGAAGACTTTCTTTCGGCTTCATTTCATCTGCCATGATAGCAACTTCCAACAAAAATTGTAATCTGTGGTCATCAGGCATTCTTATTACAGCTCTCAACGGATCATTGTGCTCTTGGTCTTCTCGTGGACTGCGAACATTGAATATTTTCCATAACTTTACCACAAGGTTTATAAAGTTTGTGGTCCCTAAAACAGCCGTATTGTCAATTACTGGATGAGTTTCCAGTGCTGAAATGGTATCTTCACAAAACACACGCAAACATGTTTGAACGCTCTGTCGCTCAATAGACTTTGGTGAGACTGCAACTTCAGTTAATTTTGATAATTTCAAGAGAGAGTTGCTTTCTGCCTGCTGCAGATTTTTGAGATCACTCCATTTTTCTACTTCAGTAATTCCATTAAATGTATATTTCAACTGTTGTGTTTTTTCTGTTAGCCAATTATTTCTGATGCACTTTACAATATGCACATAATCAGATAAAAGATAATTTTTTGATTTCTTGATCAACCACGGTACGCCATGATCACTTCCACTGCTGACACTTAAAGATGCAAAGCATTTCTGGTTTGTTTTGTGTCCATCAGCTACAATGGCGATTACTTTATTTGTGGCATCACTTTCAATGGCTTTCACAATTTTGTTTTCCTCATCACATAAAAAATTAGCAGTCTAGTTTTTCATCGGATAAATTTTGTGAATAAATTCTGGGCCTCCAAATAAACATTTCACCATAACTGCTAGCACTGTTTTTGCGAGTTTGTCTGGAGGGTCAACAGTCTTGCCAAAGATAGTTCCTCCATGGTAAGTCAGAGCAGATTTGATGAATATTTCGCCCCACAATATGACAAATTTTCGTCGACTCGCAGGAAGCTTAGAAAATATGTTCAACAAAAATTTTGTTTCGTCAACTTTACTAACTTTTAAAGTCATTCTTGTTTAGGTGCGGATGCTGGGAAGTTGGTAATCTTGAGCAATACTCAAATACAATACTCTTCATGTCGAAAAATATTCAAAAGCTCTTACAGTCATTTCCATGGAATACAATTTGTCTTTTCCGCTGTTTTGTCAGTCACTGACAATTGCTCAAGCAAAATTTTTGTTTTGTGAGTGACTTCTTTGCTTGACAAAAAGCGAACAATTTCGTTCAGTGCTGACCACGTTCTACAAAGGTTTGTTGTCACTGATGGCACACGGCATGGAGAGCCCAAGAAGTAACTCGTAAAAGTGAAATTGTTTTTGATCTCTATTACAAATTAAGGTATTCCAAAATTTAGAGTATTTGACTGTACGACGAGACAGCCACTTGAATCCGTATATGCTGTTAAATAAGGAAAATTTGTCTTAATTTTATCTGCAATTTCATGATACACCAATGCACCAGTTTTAATGAATTCCTCCATCTCGTCTGGGTAACAGTTTCAAACTTCTGAAAGAGTTTGGTTTGTTTTGCGAGAAGTGCTTAATTTAGAGAAGAGGCAACCAGAAAGATGTTCGGGAAAAATAGAGGGTGGATTTTTTGGTCTCATCTTGCCATGGACTGTTATCATCTCTGCTTCGTTTGGCCAATGCTTTCCACACACTGCAATATACTTCGAGACAACTAAGTTGGCTCTCGGGATGACAAAAATCCTTTTTTTTTTTCTTCCTCATTTTGTGGCAGTTTGTATATAGGTGCTCTTTTACTACTAGAATCGTAGTTTCCTTTACAAAGAAGTACACAACACTTAACAACCATTTAAGTTTATGCAATAGCCTTTTCTCTGCGAAAATAAAGTATTGGTAGCTTTAGGAGCTTATGTACAGTATACTGTAATTACCGTATGCTATACAAGGCCGCAGTAATTACTAGTATCTACAATTTATATTGTAGCTTAGAGTAATTTTTAAAGATTTTGTTGCTGTATGATATCGTCATTCTAGCTTGCTAAACCCTGGTCCGCGGTACGTGCTATAAGTTATGCATTGGAAACTTTAAACTAAGTAAGAAATACTAAAACTAAGTAACTGAAAACCTTATTTTTGTATGAAGCTTGCAATCTAAGATCCTATTACATATTACCGTCACAGTTGCTACCTCAGCTCATTTCAGTCATAAAAGCTTTTTTACTATCTCATATGTTACTGTATGCGTATCAGAAGCACTCAAGTTGTTTTACTGCGCAAATCGAAAAAACGCATTTAATGACTTCGCGGATGAAACATTATAATTACTGTAGCTACTGTATATCCGATAATTGCACTGTAGTTACAGTATATAATTTAATGTGCTATACAAGCACTGCATCTTATATCGCTGCTGCTTAACTGTTAAGTTACCTTTACTACAAGTTAGTTGTTGCTGTCACTGGTACTCGTCTCAAAAGCAGACTTTCTATTGCAACAACAGTGTCTTGTGACTGACCTAATTAGATTTGTCTCCTGTAGAGAATTTCTATCAGCCTTCAGTCGAAGCGCTCGCTTTTTGTTGACATGCTCAAAAACTAAACAAAATAAACGAGTAGTGCTTAGTATCAAATTGATTGTAACTACGTGATTTAGATCAAATATGCACAAAAATACACAGACTTGCCATGAAACTACACATCAAAAATTTTCACTTGCTATCATTTTACAAAAATTATCGTAAAATTCTTACAAATTTTTGAAGTAGCAGCAAGTAGGGATGTGCAAAAGCTATAAAAGCTTCTGATGGAAGTTGAAAAGCTCAAGGCGATTAGACCAAGACGAGAAGCTAAATACGCGAAAAATCATTTTCAACAAAACCGCTACTGCGTTTTTAAAGGTCACGTGATACGTAAAGAAAGTCTAAGTACAAAAATTTTACGTACACATGGCAACCGTGAGGTGGTGTAAGGGTTGGTGCGATAGACTATCACTCGCTGGGCAGGGGATCAATGCCCTCCTAGGTTTTGATTTTTTGTCAGCGCATTATACTGAAGTCGCTGTAGCGATTTTGTGGAAAATGATTTTTCGCGTATTTAGCTTCTCGTTAAATCAAGTGTATGGCTTTTTCCTAAAATTTGGCCGACTTAATCTGATTTTTTCAATCACTTGCAAAGATAGCAGATGATTAAAAGTTGGTTGTCAATGATTTTATTCCTCGTTCAGAACAGTCATTAACAACTGTGAACGTATTTGCTCGCTTTTTTCCTTGAAGATATTCTTCGTCAAGAGACCAGTCTTTCACACCGTTTTGCCAAAAATCTGTCTCGTTGTTCAGTAACCGAAAAAAGTACCGGGAATCTTCTCCCGTTAAGTCAGCCAGTGATGGCTCTTCATGTACTTCTTCTGAAAACTTCGGTTTTCCATTTCCCTTTCACTTTTGGGGAACTGCAGCATGATGCCCCTTTCCTTGAAGCAAGGTTTCAGCAATTTTTTCTTTTTCCTCATCTGCAACACAGCGGTCAAACAAGTAGTGGGGCACCATCTCCTCAGTCAAATACCAAAAATGGAGCTGTAGCTCTTTGAAAGCGCAGGATACAAATGTCGAATCAATTCGCTTGAAGTACGGGTAGAGTTTTAACCAAATTAAATCAGAATGAGGAGCAGAGATTACAGAACTGCATCTAAACCACCACGCAATGTATGCATAAAGAGGAAATACATTGCGTGGTGGTTTCGATTCAAAAATAATTTGCTACTTCTGCTACTGCTACTTCAAAAATTTGTAAGGATATTACGATAATTTTTGTAAAATGATAGCCAGTGAAAATTTTCGACATGTATGTTCATTAAGATGATTAAAAAAAAAATCAACTTTCGATCTTTTTATGGGGCACCCTCTCACATGGTTCCGCCTCATGAAAAAATATTTCAGTTAAATTTTTATGAAATTTGAATAAGAATTAGAAGTCGCTATTGCCAATATAGTTGAGCCGAAAAACGCTAAATAATCAAATCGTGTGTAAATTCTCCATGCAATTTTGAGCATTGTGACATCATAGTAAGCGTATTTAGTAACGATTACGAAGTAAGCCGCGATTCGCATAGCGTTGCCGGTTACTCTATGGCATCATTAATACATTAATATCAAATATTATCCGGATTCCTACATGATCCACGTCATGCATGCATTATATTGTTCAATATCCAATTTCAAGTATTGCTGCTATTATATTAGCGGTTGGGACTCTTATTTGATTCTCATTTGATTTATATTTGATTCTCACTGCGTCCGAGGTAACTTGCAGAATAAGGGATTCTACATTTCAGGTCCTTGATAGTTTTTACAGAAACGTGTTTTATTTTAACATCTAACCCTATGTACTGTAGTAATTTAACCAAAAGTAAAAATTCAAGCGAATGGCACGTGCAAAGTCTAAGCCTAAGCTTAAGCCTGTGAAAAGAAATGATAATGATATTTGGCTGGTAGGACATTCGGCATCCACTAAACACACCACGAAGCGTACCTCAAAGAAGGAAGTTCTAACTTTGTTTTTTCTCTATAAAGAGGCAGAAAGAAAAGCAGTCCATGAAGCATCACATTGTGCCACCGAAAATCTTCTGAAAAAATGGGCTGAAATCAGGATTCCTACAAGCTTGAAACAGCATGTTGTGAAGAAAATTGAAGAAATGTTCGAAGAATGGGCTAAACTAAAGAAAAACTAAGCCAAACATTCTGAAAGATTTTGATTGAAAGAGAAGAAGTGGAAAGATGGATTAAAAGATTTGCTCGACATTGCACATGCTAACGCATTAGACATGACTACAACTCAAGAAGATAAAAATTTTTTTTTAAGAGAAAAAGGCCTCCCTGGAATGATAGGAAAAGTTAATACAGCATTATTCAATCAACAAGTCGAAATAGAAAAAGACAAAACTCTAAAGAACAAACAAAAGCACAAGCAGAAGATGAGTAAATAGGTTAACTCCAGTATAAACTAGAGAAAACTCATGCATTTAAAATGGTCATTTTCATAAGCAGAAGATATAACGGTGTCGCGAAATAGGAAATGGTATTACTTCGCTGACTGGACGATTGATGAGAATGGTATGACAAAGCGTAGCAATTAATTCGTTCTTAGATCTGACCTCACGCAAAAACCAAGACCTTCTTCACCAAACGAATATAATAAACGACCCAACTTAACTCACCTAGCTACGGTACTCATAGTATTACTTTTCAATAAACACAAGCTTCACTGCTCACTTCAGTAACACCATACAACAAGGGCAACAATATTGCTCACTCTACGCACACTAAATCGACACTCGAATAACTACGCTCTAAAATTCACGCCTATTTTTACTCCAAATTTAAGTTCGAGAACGTTCTATAACATTCTTAAAAAGAAACAAGAAAAGAAATCATTGGACGTGCAAAAATTCACACCAAACTATAGTATACACAATTGTTACGTCACAAGCTCAAATTCTGACCCAGTGAAATTACTTAACGGAGAGATTTGTCCAGAATATTCGCGAAAAAAATACGTCAGTAGAAAATTATGACTTGACAATGCAACCTTACGAAACAATCTCACGAATAAAACTTCGTAAAACAACGCATCGGTCTAGAACAGACCTGGGCAAAATACGGCCCGCGAGACGATTTTATGCGGCCCGCCGGCAGTTACAAAAAAATGAATAGGTCAACTGAGGATGCGAAGATTTTTTCTTTTGCTCCACATCTATATTTTCGGCGAACACAAGAAATCCAGTGGAAAACAGGTTATGCGAGGATATAAAGACCTCTTTTGCTCTTCACGACGTCGAAAGAAGTGAAGACCTTTTTTTTTTTTTGTTTTTGTTTTTAGTCTTCACTTGATTTTGGACGACGAAAACTGCGGCCCCTTCAAATCACTGGGCACGCTTCTTTTCATCTGATAATTCGGCCCGGGAAGGACTTGGTCTTCCCACATGTGGCCCGTCGGCTGAAATAATTGCCCACCCCTGGTCTAGAACCTTCTACAGTAGACAAAGCATATAAAACAAAAACATATTAAACAGTTATGTCGTTACAATCGGTATCAACCAGAGCTGAAAGTTACAAATTTGAAAATTGTTGCATCTGTGATACATCAGCAATGTCACAGCCACTTTGGCTTTGTATTTCTTCAGTTTAGCCCATTCTCTGAACATTTCAATTTTCTTCACAACATGGTTTTTTAGGCGTGTAGGAATGCTGGCTTAGCCCAAACTTTCATAAGATCTTCGGTGGCAGAATACGATGCTTCATGGACTGCTATTCTATCTGCCTCTTTATACAGGAAAAATAAAGCTAGAACTTCCTTCTTTGAGGTACGCTTCGTGGTGTGTTTAGTGCAGGAGTGTCCAACCTTTTTGGCCAAAGAGCCACATACAATTTACGAATGATTGCGCGGGCCACCGGAGTGTTTACAGCTAAGACGCTACTAAAACTCTAATCTTAGAAATGTGTATTTTTACAATTATAAGAACAATAAACGTACCAGCAGTAACAGAGTAACTTCAACAAAGTTTTTGCTACGCGTCGACATTTCAATGTCAAGTTTGGCACTGTTTTTTTCTAACAAGTTTGGCAATATTCGGCAAGATCCAACGATTTTCTTCTCGACTAAGTCGGTTTCCGACCAAAAAATTCGAGATTTTTACGTCTCAGACATAGGCGCAACCTGAATTCGGCAAAGGAGGAGGGCACAACCGAGGGTGTGGGGGCGAAGCAGGCGAAGGGAGTCGGTTTTCACATTAAAAAGAAACACTCATATTAGCACACTTTTTTAACGAAAAAGGGCATGAAGGGAGAGCAGTTACTCGTGACAATACAAAAATATTTTCACAGCTTACGGTATGTCTAAAAGCAGAAGCATGGCCAAAATAATTGAAAGGAGGCTGCAACCATTATCAATTTGAGAAATTATAGACTGAAAGTTAGGTTTTAGCCCCTTATTACAGAGCCAAAGGGGGGGGGGGCATGGCACCATGCTCCCCTTGCGTGCGCCTATGGTATAAATTTGGATCGCAACCAAATCAAAATCAAATCTTCGTTATACTCGTGGTATTACGCCGAAGCGTGTAACGAATCGCTGGATCCATCTCCGCGGCTCAGCGCCTGGGCTATACAGCTCCGAAGAAACGTCGTAGCGGTGGCGAGCCGTTGGCAACACTGTGCCGATTTGACCGAGCCAGGATTTGAACCCTAGATCTCCCGCACCGATAGCGTGTGCGCTAAAAAGTTGAGCTAACGGCCGGTCCAACCTTGTTTATTACTGACTGACTTTTGAAGCACGAACACGATTGTGTGGAAAGGGTGTGAACGTATCGATATCAAAAATGTGATGCGAAACAATTTCCATTGTGATGCAATAAAATGAACTTACAAGAAAGCAAACATTAAATGACAATTTCTCGGAATATAAGTTCACCATAAATTACGTAGCAATCAAGTTGATAATATTGGTAATTTCGGAAAAGTCCCGCGGCCACTCAAAACCTTCCCGCGGGCCACGGGTTGGCGTCCCTGGTTTAGTGGATGCCGAATGTCCTACCAGCCAAATATCATTATCTTTTCTTTTCTCAGGCTTAAGCTTAGGCTTAGACTTTGCACGTGCCATTCGCTTGAATTTTTACTTTTGATTAAATTACTACAGTACATAGGGTTAGATGTTAAAATAAAACACGTTTCCGTAAAAACTATCAAGGACCTGAAATGTAGAATCCCTTATTCTGCAAGTTACCTCGGATGCAGTGGGAATCAAATATAAATCAAATGAGAATCAAATAAGAGTCCCAACCGCTAATATAATAGCAGCAATACTTGAAATTGGATATTGAACAATATAATGCATGCATGACGTGGATCATGTAGGAATCCGCATAATCTTTGATATTAATGTATTAATGATGCCACAGAGCACTTAGTATGATGTCACAATGCTCAAAATTGCATGGAGAATTTACTCACGATTTGATTATTTAGCGTTTTTCGGCTCAACTATATTGGTCGGTAGCGACCTCTAATTCTTATTCAAATTTCATAACAATTTAACCGAAATATTTTTTCATGAGGTGGAACCATATGAGAGGGTGCCCCATAAGAAAATCGAAAGTTGATTTTTTTTAATCACCCTAATGTTCATGCTCAATCTGTGTATTTTTGTGCATATTTGAACTAAATCAGTTAGTTGCAATCACTATGATACCAAGCACTGGGGTAATTCCGGGAGAGATGACCATCGAGGGGAATAGGCCATCAGTCGCTATTTTCTTGGTTTACATGCTACGCGAGATTGGCTTCGTCAGTTTTCAATCAGCACATGGTGCAGCAACATGTCTGAAATTGCTGCCGAAATTTGCTAAATTTTGTGAGATATAGCCGAAATAATTTTTAAGGTAGGGTGAAAATTCTTAGCAGGATATAGATAGCCAGCAGTAATATTTTCTGTGGGCGTGTTTGCACTCTACACTCTACAGTCTTGGGTTAGAGAATTTACAGTTCCAAGAATGCAATCACAAAGCAGGTTCCTCCTGAAAGCTAGTTATCGTATAATCTCGTGAGTGGCCATCTCTCCTTAAGCTGTAGGACAGATGGACACCCACTAATAAAGGTTAGATGGCCATACCTTCGAGCACATGCTTCTTTGTGCAAACTTCACATATGACATCATGGCAACAATTAAACAAGTTAAATGCTACAGTAAAGCGTTAGCAAGCTTATAGGACTAACATGACTGAGTAATACAAGAGTTTCGAGATAACCAAAACTTCTGCTCAATTTAGGTTTCATTTGCAGCTGCGCACGAACAAAACAGCGTTATGACAGACTGAGCGTTATATACATGTCCAGTTTTGTTTATTTTACGATAAATCTTTTTCATTTCGTGAAGCAACGATATTGGCCATCTCACCTACACTTCTGAGCTGAGATGGCCAATGACGTCATTTTTAAAATGTGAAATATTTATTTTGTGTGAGGCAAATTTAAACTGATGAGACGAAGGAATGCAACTCTGGTCCTTAACAGTATCAACCCACCTTCTTACGTACGTTTAAAGCAAGTAAGAAGCGAACCACATTGATTTAGAAAACCATGGCCATCTCTCCCGGAATTACCCTACGTGTTTGTCTTGTTTAGTTTTTGTCATATGGCGATTTTAGTAAATCGAAATTTAGGAGTACATGCGGGAGTGGTTGGACGGGTCCCGGGGTCTCCATATTTTTTTTGGTCAAATCTTTTCTGATATGGACACCATTTCTCAGTAGCACAAACTTAAATTCCAAAATAGGGGGGAAATGATGCACCCTACTTCCTAGTTATGTAAAAAACACTGACCTGAAACACATTTTATTCGAAGATTTATTTTTCTACTGAAAGTTTTTATTTAAAAATTTTTACTCTGGCACCTGAGGGGACACAAAAAAGCTAAAAATGCACGATAGCAGCCAACGTGCTCGCTAAAATACGCTCATAATTGAGAAGTAACCACCATGATGCTCTTGCGTGTTTAAAATGTTGATGAGACAGCTCTGTTTGTCAAGTAGCACAGAGATAAGCAAACACTTAAAAACTTAAGCACAAAATATGATCTAAGATTGAAATTTAAGCAATTCATCCAGAAAGCAAATTGACCGTTGGCGTTGTGGTAACAAAATCGCTATCCATGCGGAAGTCTGGAGTTCGATGTGAGGCAAGCCAAATATTGGACACAAAATTGCCGACAACTTGCTACCTCTTCAATGTTTCCTCGGAGTTTGAAGCTGTGTTGTCAAGGCGTTAAACCACGGAAACGGGGCCTTCGTCACCCGTTGCACGCTTTGATGTAATAACGCGGGTACAACAAGGGTTTGATTCTTTTATGTAGAAAGCTTTGACAAATACGAGTTAAGCAATCCTGCTGCGTTTTGATTAACTGTTGAGTTTTATAACGATTTGTTTCGGCGACGGAGTTTTCAAAACAATGACTTTACCGACCAGGACTTTTACCGGGAATGAAAAAGCTCACGACATGTGCGTTGATTTCGTACGGCGGAAGTAATGGACTCTTTTGAAAAATAATTAAAGAGCTTTTATTCACGACCAAGCATGATGAACTCCATTAACAGGGTTTCCGCCGGAATTTCGGCCCTTGTTGTTATTTTTCCATTTTTTCGCAAAGGGCATTTTCGTGCATGAAAAAAGGTGCATTTAAAATGAAAAACCCGGCAATCTGTGTCTTCCGATCGTGCGTTGAATAAAGTCACGTTTATTCCTTTAGCTCTATTAATGTGGTAATTATAGGCGTGCTTGTCAAGCAATTGGTCGAATTGCAATCACGGCTGGCTAAGAAATGTTCTAATTAAACTAACTTTTGCACACTTCGGCTGTTTCACCATGCAGGCGTTGTGGCCATTTCCGCCGATATTATAAGTGTCTTTTGCAATTTTTTAAAAGTTTATTGTATTGTTGGGATACTCCTACTTTTTTGCCAAAAAGTTTTCGCTTTAAAGTTTCCTATTTTGGCGATGCTTCAAATATATAGATCGTGCCGTGAAGTTTTCTCATTATGCTGCGCGATTTCCCCCGGAAAGCCCGATCGTTATGCTAACCTGACCATGCCAACTTGTCATCCTGTAATATCGTGAATGATATGTTTTTTATTTTAAGTCTAAAAAATGATATAACAAATATAAAAAAATGAGACGAATAACGACCTGTATATAAGCGAGCAACAATTCCAAGGAACTATTTAATTTTGAATCGTAATAGAAAACTATGCTACTGTAATTGTCTAGAAGTTGAAAAATTTTGTGAAAAAGTTACAAGCGTTTATTTATTTAAGTTATTTTTATTTGTGTAAGTAGTTTGTGTTAGTTAAAAATATAAAGATTTGCTAAAATTTTCAAAGAAATTAAATTTTTGTTTTAAAATAGTTTATTGTATGGTGGTTAGAACATTTTAAAATTGCGTTACGTGTTTGCGATTTAAATTTAGTTTTAATTGTACAGTTGGAGGTGCTTGGAATCGCACATGTGCTTGGAATCGCTCATCTGCATAAACTAAAATCGAGGGCATGATCACTGCATCAAACTGCTAATTTTGAAGATCGTGTACTTGCAAGAGTTTTTAATAACGATAATGCATTTCTGTAGCACACTTTCCTGACAGATATCCAGATCAAAAGCGCTTAACAAAAATAACAAAAAAAAAATGCAATAGTGGAAACAGTAGAATTAAACAGAGTAGATATAAATATGAAGTTTGCCCTGATAAAAAACCATTAGGACGCTATGTCAGTTTCAAAAAAACTGTATCATATTTTGACTTTCTTGTAATTTCCTTGTCAATTGAGTGAAGCATTATCAACTAAAATGTGTTGAATATTACAGATTTTAACTGTGATTGTAACAAAGCAAAGATGCTACGCGTTTTGCTTCTTTTAGCTTGTTTCTTTTGTTTGACTCTGGGGGTAATGAGACCACCTCCGCCACCTCGAGGTCCTCCCCCGCCACCTCGAGGTACTCCCCCACCACCTGGTAAGTAGAATACCTTACTAAAAATATTTATCCAAGGTCGCTTTTCTGTTTAAATGTTCTTTTGCCAGTACGTGGCATACGACGTCAAAACAGTATCATTTTTTATTTTATTTTGACGCTTTTCTCCACTCGCTGCTGATGCATCCAACCAGAAATACCTTAAGAAATCAAAGCATTGTATAAGTATACATTGATTAACCCTGAGGAAGGTTAATGGGGTTTAAACCCCAACCCCTAAATTTATGTTTAAACGTATTAGTTCGTTAATGCTTCGATACTCCTGGACACACAATACCAAAAGATAGGCATTTTTCCCATCTTTAGTCTCCCCTTTCCCATTTAAATTTTCTGGTTCCGCTCTCGCTATGTTTCTTCCTGCTTCATCTCGCTCTATTAAAAAGATTTGTGTGATGATTAGATTTTTAACCAAATTTGAAGCTTTTAAAAATTGAGCAAATTGTTTATACCTGGTCGAGTTGTCACTTGCCGTGAGTTGATAAAAAAGACTAAACTTTCTTGGCGTTTAGTTTCTGCTTCTCTGTTGCTTTTATCTTTTATAGCGTTTGCACGCTAAAATAGAATGAATGAAACAAACATTATTTAAAAGTACAAAAAATAGGCAAATCTGCTTAAGATTAGGTGCCATGCAGAATTAGCAAGCCAAAGTAATGAAGAGACTGTTTGTTTGGTACGTCTTATGAAATATCCCTCAGTGCCCTACCTGCTAACGTCACTCTGGTTTTAAGCGCACGCTTTCTAACTACACAGAGTGTTCGAAAGTCTTGAGCAGATAATGGCATTGAAAATCTCGGACGCTATTAAAGGATATAAAAATTTTGTCAATAGCATTACAATAATGTGCTTGGCTTTTATTTTACTACTATTCATTGTTAAGGAGATACGGGGATTTCAAATGTGCCCCAGACTTTTGGAACACCCTGTGTAATAAGCTAAACTTGCTGAAGGGTTAAACTTACTATAGCCTACGAGAAAGTTGTTGATGCTAACGTTAGTGTTCATCACGCAGTAGCAATAATTATAATCGACAATACCTACTAATGTTTTGTTTAGAATTTTTTAATTCTGTTTTCACGTTTGCTTTTTTCCTAAAATGTAAAATAATGTTGCATGTTTGCGATAATATCTGTCAAAACGATGAAAGATTTTCTGAAACAGTTTTATAAATTTAGACCGACAGCCTCGGGGAAGAAGTGGACGACCAAATCATGTAGCCAATTTCGTTGCCAGGACGGCGGTCCCACCAATGGGTGTCCGTACAAGTGCAATGGCTCCAGAAGCTCTTGCAGCCGTAGAAGAAGATTCTCACGCTTGTGAAAAGGAAGAACCTCACTGTGACGACTTTTTTGAACAAAGGTAGGTTAACTTTTGACTAGACTTTTCAAATTCATTACCCGTATGAATGTTTCTATTTTTATTCTATTCCAAAACAAAATATCTTGCAAAAATTTTGAGTTGACAAATAATACTTATTCATGATGCGCAACAGTAGCATTGAATTAGAAATATCAGTATTGCATCGTCGCAAAATATGTGCATACCAGTATCGAATTTTTCTTGTGATACAAAAACTTATATATTTCTTGTTTTCTGAAGTAACCTATCTCAACAATTATGCAATCAATAAATCTTTTCAATTTAAATGTTAAACTGAGTGACTTCTTTAAGATAATACTTGTGTATTAATATTCCTATGTTTAACTTTTGCTGCGCATGTTAAGTTGTGGTAAAACTATTATAAACTATAAAGTATAAGCTGAGTACAGTAGAAGTGATAAAAAGTCTAGTGCTTGGGAACGTAATGCTTGAAACTTCTTACTGGCATCAGTAGAAAACATACAGCCAGAATAATTAAAAAACTGTTCTTAAACAAATAATAATAGAGAATATTTAAAAAAATATTTTGAATTATTCTGGCTGCGTGCTATCTATTGAAACTAGAGCTTGAATTTTGTAATTTTCAAACATAACGTTGCTCTTGAAGAGGGTAGGTTAGTAGCGCTTGGCAAAATACAGCCGCAAGTGCAATTATATTCGTTAAAATAAATCAAATACATTTACGATTATTGCTTATTAAATCGATGGCGAGTACTGCTCTTCTTTTTGATCAAAATCGACAACGCATCGCTGATTCCACTTCTCTTGTAGAAACTTAGGGATTGCTGAATTTCTTAATGTTGAAATACCACAGCTTTGACTCACTGACTTTTATGGATGGAGGTTGGTGCTGCGAATCAGTGGTATAAAATCAGCATAACTAGCGAGTATAATGAAGGCAAACGAAATGAATCATTCTTTTTTATCAGGTTCCCCACACCCGAAGGTTACTGTAACAATCGAGTAAACACTCATCAGGGAGCAAAAGAAAGAACATTCAAGCGTATGATTGAAGCCAATTATGAAGATGAGCACGGTGAGTAAAGAAGAGTCAAATCAAATAAAAAAAAAAAAATCAGATCATCAGTGTACACTCAGCAATCCGCCGAAATGTTGAACGAGTGGCGGGCCCGTTTCCGCGGCTCAGCGCCTGAACTAACAGCTCTCAAGAAACGTCGCAGCGGTGACGGGCGATTTGCGACACTGTGTCTAATTTGCCTAGCCGGGAATCGAACCCCAGACTTCCAGCAGCGATAGCGTTGCGCTTAACAATTGAGCTAAGCGGCCGGTTAATGAAGAAAGAGTATTCAAAAATCATATTAGTTCAAAAAATTCAATTCTTTGTGTAAATAAAAGGATATACCCTCTGCATGGTCCAAAGATACCGATATTTCGAATTACACAAAAATATTTTTTTCGAACGATAGGAAGTGCGGTAATTAACTGCTTGGGGGAAAAAAATTGCAAAAAAGAGGTAAAATCACGAATGTTGAGCGAAACGCCGGCACATTAGTTGCAATCGGAAATTGACTATACCTCACACCGGGAAAGCTTTCTCTTTTAATCATACGTGACGCATGTATAAGCAATAAAACATTATGTACATTAACGCATCGTGTTGGCGTGGTTGTAAACACTTGGAGCTTTTATTTTGTTGGTTTGGACCGACATTTCGATAAAACAAAGTTTCAAAGATTCAACCAAATAATAATATTGCTGTTTTTGTTCTAAAGTTTAAATTTTATGTTTTGTCCAGTTTTAAATTGAGGAATCAAGTACCAATTGTGCCATGTGATTATGACTACCCTGGCAAAAAATGACAAAGTAATTCAACGCTGAGTAGGCTGTTTCTATGTGTATATTTTTTTCTAGACCTGCTTGTCCTTGGGAGGTCGCGGGGGCAGCAATTCAAGTTGAAACCTCCAAACATCTTCATCCTCTGCGACAAAGGGTAGACGCCTTGGTGAAATGCCAAGACGAGACCAACTAAGATTTTCAACGTTCAGTAGTCACGCCATCAAGTTCTGGGACGGCCTCTTGACTTTTAACCAACCGATGCAGAGCATACTGTATTTCCAGTCATTGCAATTACTTTACTGTATTTTTTCAAAAGCTTTACAAATGTGCGTGACAACTCGTAAATAGGCTATAGCTTCTTCGATAAAGGCAGCCTTTGTCTTTTTCAGATAGTCTCCGTGTCGCCAGGAATGGGAATGAACTTCCATCTGCTCGACTGATTTCCAACGCTGTGCAACTAGGGAGCAACACGACCACTCCCTCTACACACATGTTGCCATTTTGGGGTCAATTTCTTGTTCACGACATTGCCTTAACTTTGGAACCGGACGGATCAACAAGTAAGATCTTACGAGTTTTTTATTGTCTTAAATCCGATCAATTTTCCACGTTAGTAACTTTAAAAACAAAAGCGGTTTCAGAGTGGTAGTTGATTTTTCGGTCAAAAACTACAAAAGAAATGAGGCTGAGATAATAAACGTTTTTGTATTTAGGATAAATCTTATAAAAGGTATTATATTAGTTACGTTGAGAAAACTATTTTTAATTAGCGAACAGGTTCATTTCTTGGACGGCAGTACAGTAATTAATTCACAGAAAAAGTGCATTTTTAAGCTTCATAATTTGTCTAAATATGGTAACTATGTCTGGCATTATTTTGTAAATCAAACTTGCTTCCTGATTACAAGTGGGCCAATGGTGCATATCGAATTTCTTGTTTTCACTGTTTATCCGTTGTATAGTTGAATGTGAGTGTGACAAGGAAGGGGAAGGCTATGAAGAATGCATCAACATACCTATTCCCAGAGGAGATCCTCAATATAGATCTGATCTTTCGAAAAGAAAAACTTGCCTCACAACAGAACGGTCTTTGCCTGTTGCTGATTCGGAGGATTGTAAGTTAGAAAGATTTGTTTTAATAAATAATCTTCTCAAATCTGATATGCATAATAATAAAGGGCCAAGAAAAATTCTTGCCTCAAATTTTAACTACCTTGATTGAATATGGTGCCACGAAAATTAAACGTAGTAAGCTAGATTTTCAAAAAGAAACCTTAGCGCTTATAGCCATCAACTACTGCCAAAGGCACTAATTTTTTAATGTGATCAACTGGGCTCAAACTGCCTAAATTTACAAAGTGTTTCAAACTACAAAATTAAACATAAATTTTAATGTTGTTAACTATATAATTGCTCTTTAGCAATTCAATGCACACCCAAAAAAGGATTCAAGTCCTGATGCATGTTTGTTCTTTTACGAATCCACTGGATTATTGATAATTGGTCCATCATTGATGGATCAAAGGTCTCAGCTGCCTAGATGACCTAAATGTCCTTTCGCTGTCTCCCTGCGGTTTAAGTACTCACGTTTTCTATTTCATTACAGTTGTTAAATCTTTTTCTTTTTGTTCCGCAAACAACTATTTTTGAAATGAAAGTATAGTTAAACTTTCTAAAATACAACTATAATCGACAAACTATAATCGGGTGAGCCTATACTTCAGCTATGTTTCGCTAACGTCGGCGGGGCATGTCATGGATTAAACTTGAAAAAAACACGGTAGCAAAAATTGTAACAGCGACATACAGGTAGGAGTAACTGGAGTATGCCGCTGGGCGTCGAATTGCCTGCTGTCAACTAACTGCTGTGTAGGCCTATCCTGATGTTCATATACTCTTACGGAGTTTATTTTCAGGCAATTCATTTGTGAGACAACAGTTAAATGAGGTTAGTGGTTACTTGGACATGGGCTTGGTGTACGGAAATTCCCACGACCATTTGGAAGCCATTCGTGGTCATACCAGTAAGTTACTCAATAAGTTTCAAACAAAAATTTTTGAGAACGAGCAAGATATGTATTCAATACTAATATGGTTTATCGATCTGCCTAAGACCTTTTTTTATAATTTAAAAACCGAGTATTTCTGCTAGCTCAATCATAAACATTTTTTTAATCGTCTTGTCATATCTAAGTTACGTAATGTATCATTCGTAACGTGCATGAATTCGCAACAAGTGGCTTATCCGCGAGAAATGATCGGGTCATTGTTCTACCTCTTTGGCAAAGCCTTAGCAGTGTTTAAAGATTTTTTTAAATACTTCGATCTTTGCAATTTTCAGTCTATTATAATTTGCCGTCCATAATTTTCTATTGTCTACGTCCTTGTACGTAACCAGATCGTTTCGCACTAATATACTCATGGATAAACTCAATGCCTTCATATTGGTTTCAGAGGTACATAAAGAAAGTAAAGCGATTTGGCTCAAAAAAAGTTTCAAAATTTCAGACTCTGTGAGCTTTTTCTATTGTAATGTTCAATGCCTGTTTTGCAGATGCGCTCAAAGGAGAATTAGTATCTGTAAACAACCCAACCAGTTTAACCAATGATCTCCTTCCGGATTCAACTTATCCTAACATCTCTGCTGCCGCCAGTGCGATGTTTTGTCCCGAGTTTGTGAGGAAACCAGTCGGAACAACATGTAGAGTTTCTGGTAAATTTTTTTAAAACAGTCAAAACTATCGATTGCGGTTTTTGTCAAAGTCCATGTGGACTTGTTGGTCAAAGCACGATTTAAGGTTTTGTTGGTTTTGGGTGAAAAAAAAACATAAACATAATTGAATTTCGGAATTTTTATCAGAGTAATATTTGGTTTATATTGCTTACACGGTGTTGTACTGACGGAAAACAGACAATGATAATACAAATAACCTGTTTATTTTTTATCAATACAGCACCTGTGATACTATTCATTAATGTTTAGTTCGAGAAGTCTGATTCATCTCAAAAATTTTGTATTGGTGCTGATGCTATTTTTAATTTGGTTCAGGTGAACCCAGAACAAATGAAAACAGTGTTCTGCAGTCCCACCACACCGTATGGATGCGAACTCACAATATTGTAGCGAAGGAGATCAAGCGTCTAAATCCAGGATGGTCTTCTGACCGTATTCTGCAAGTAAACACGTGCTTGTACTTTTGTATAGCATAGCATAGTATGCTCATGCTCCAATAGCATTACCAACTTCTCGTTAAACTTTCTGCACCATAGTTGAATTTTTTGATAACATAATCACTTCTGTCAATTATGAGATCAAAGGATTGATTATGATACGGAAAGCCGGTGAACTTTTGGCCTACTGAAATTGATGTGGACATGGTAAATTCTTGCCAAAGGCAGCTCTAGGGAGGTGTTGGAGGGATGAGCGTGCGCACAAATTTTTGAAGGGAGATAGGGAGCATGCTGGGGAGAGTTACTACCAGATTGTTGTATTTTCTAGGAGAATCTGAGCAAGAGAGGCTTTTGCCGAGTATCGAAGGAGGCATGTGGGTGGGCGCGCGTGGGAGTTCCTCCTTACGCCACTGCGTGGAGGTATTCAAAAAGGGACTTCAGACAACTTTTACTTTTCCGCAAGACTCCATGACAGCGCAGATTTAATTGTAGGGTGTATAAGCTTTTCTGTTTTTCTTCTTCATTGTTCTTCGGTGGTTTCATCATTTGTTTTATGCTATACGGAAGAGATTGGCTATCATACATTGATACAACCAAGTACCATGTCCTCACTACCATTTTTAAATTAAGTTACCAAAAGCTCGTCGGTATTTCGCATCATAATCAATCTTTCAACATCGCAATCGAAAAACTAGATGTTTAAGTGAGACGCACAAAGCAAATGGGGTTTCTCTTAAAAATGTAAGCATGTGGATTGGGTTACCGCCATAGATCAAGTAGGACCTACATGTGGTTTTTAGTATATTCTTATTTAGCAATTTGATAACTTTTTTTTTTTTGTTAACAGGTTTCCAAGTTAATTGTAACAGCTTTGAACCAGAAGGTCACTTTCGAACATTTCTTGCCAGTTATTTTAGGCGATCGTTTCATGAGACGATTTGAACTGACTTTGCAGAGCAAGGTAATGCTCCTGATGCGACATAATTGTCTTTTACAAGTTAAAATGATTTTGCCTGAAAGCTTTATGCGTAAATTGTTAATTTCTGTAGTCAATAATCAGTCTCTAAAATCACTAACCATTTGCTCGAACCGGATCCCTCATATTTGACTATCACATCTTAAAATCATCCCTTTTCAGGTGTTTATTTATGCTGCGGTGTTGTCAGACATAACCGTAGTTGACAACTAAAATTAAAAATCTGGGCTCTATTTGAGCCATCTAAATGTCCTTTTCAAAAACAAATGTTCTAAAACCTTCTAGCTTATTTTTGCCCCCCAAAGGGATTTCTTTGAAGGAACGAAGTTTTACAGTATTGTGGGAAAGTTTTCGCAGAGCGCGCATTATTTGGACAATGATGAATTTATTTTGTGATATTAGTAATGATGCTGGCAGAATAATTTTGCCAGATATAACAGAATTTGTTTAAAAGCTTTGTTTTGTAGGGATATTTCTACGGTTATGATTCGTCGTACAGAGCTGGAGTGTCACATGCTTTTGCAACTGCTGCATTTAGAATGGGCCACACTCTCATTACTCAACAGTTTAGTCGACCTGATAACACATGGAACAATGCACAAGCTGATGCAATTAGAGTGAAAACAAGGTGAATGATATTTTTTTTATTTTTATTGAGAAGGGCTGACATTTGCAATTAATACGCATAGAGCTGACTGCTGAGTGACTGAGATTGCACCAGAAGTTCCTGGTACGTGAAAGTTGTGAATTGGAAAAGCTATTGATGTTTAAGTCTTGTTTTGTTTTAGAATTGTAGCGTGTTTTTCATAAGGTGTACGTTGTGTTGCAGTTTATTTAATGTCGGAGAAGTGACCAGTGTCTTAAACTCCGGAGGTCCAAACTCCTTCATCAGAGGTTTGGCAAACGATTCTGCTCAGACGTTTGGTCCTACTGTTACTGAAGACTTGAGGGATTTTTTGTTCTCCCCCAATTTTAGTCGTAAGTATATATTTTTCATAACCTTGTTTCAGCGTTTTTTCATGTTTTTGTTTTCGGTGAGTGATCTCATCACTAAATGTGTTCATACTTCTCTTTTCTCTAATAAAATGAAGACATTCCTACTACATCAGTAAAACTATATCTCTTTGAGGTCAACTACTTAAAAATATAAAACCTTAAAACCCACCCGTCTGTTTTACCTGAAACCGGGATCATCAGCAATATCCTATTGAACATAAATAATTCTATGTGACACTCTACAATTTTAATCTTCAATGTATTTTATTTGAAAGTGGAATATTTTTACTGGTATATTCGCCCTAATTCCTTTATCGTCCCCTTTCACGTATTTGTTTATGCTGCGGTGTTGTCAGACATAACTGATATCCACAACTAAAAATGAAAATCTAGACTCTATTTAAGAATAGTGTTTCAAGGTTCATCAAACTTTGTCAGCGACATGGCCTAGCTGCATCGCGCGCAGGTGAAAGATCCTACGTGACGGGTTCGATTCGCGGCTGGAGCCGATGGCATTTGACATATGTAACGATTGGCTGCTGAAGCGAAGAGTGCAAGCTCACTTTGCAGTCTCCCTCAATTACTGTTAAATTTTCTGTTCAATATAATTTGAAAATAACCTCAGTTATCTATTTACAGTAGTTTGAAAAAATGATTTTAAGATTTTTAACCATTATTACTATTGACTTTCCTGCTACAAAAGCTGTTCGTACCAGCTCTTGGTGTACAAATTCATCCACAATAAACTTCCTTCCTCCTTTTCTAACTATTTCATAAAAACCTTAAATACTTCTTCCCCAATTACAAGAACTTCATCTAATAGTAATAATCTTTTTATACTGAAATTTTCTTCAACCAGATTGCAGAGATGCATAAAGTATCACGATGTTAAGACATGGAATTCCATTCCGACTGAAATTCAGAAACAATTATCTTTCACCAAATTTATAATAGAAGACAAATCTTACCTAATTTCCTACTACAAGTGGGCTCTATCGGTTGAATAACTTATTAAGTTATTTGCCCAGGTCAATGCAAACTTTGTCGCATCGATTGTATTGATCATGAAACTACATATACAGCCTCTTTTAAGTTTATGCTATGGGTGACTGCTTGACTCGATGACAGGTCTGTTCGCAGTCTCCCTGCCAGTGTTGAACTCTATTTTTCTATTTATTATTGTTTACTGTACATTTGGCTGAAATAAATGTTGTTGTTCGCGTATCGGTTAAGAGCGTCTGCTCGGAAGCGGAAGATTGGCGCTTTATTCCTACTCGGGTCACATTAAAGTATTCAAATTAGAGAGGAATGTATTCTTCTCATAAGAGGGAATTTTTGAGTACGTATGTGGTGTACAGCACATCTTGTATGTCTTGCCCCTACAGCGTTTCATCGTCTATGATTGAAATTGCAAAATTCCATAACTCATAATGGCCAACTCTGATATCCATGAATGCTTTATCACAGCTGTACGTAGGCAGTTGTTTTCTAAGAAAGAACTCTTGCGTCAGCTTGTCAATCAAGCGAGATAAAAGGTCTGCTTGCTTTGGATAAAATGAGATGCTTGGCTGAGTGATGCCAAAAACTAAAATAGTATCGATCAACTTTTTACTTCTCACTGTGCTAAATGATATAAGCGCTCCAGTTGGCAAACACTCAATTTTACAGCAGATGTTGCCGACCAATACAGCTTTAAATAGGCCTAGTATCGAAAATCTGTTTTAAAGTATACATTAATTTTTGTATAGCAAGTACTTTTGGAGCTGATTTGCTGGCGAGAAACATCCAAAGAGGGAGAGATCACGGAATCCCAACTTATGTGCAAGCTAGAGTGTTTTGCGGCTATTCCAAGCCTAGGTCATTTCGCGACTTGAGTGACTTCATTCCTGCATCACGAATAGCAAACTTGCAAAGAGTATATACGTAAGCAATTTTTTTCTTCACTTGTAATTGCTTTGTCGTGTAAATTGCTCAAACTTGATGTTTTTAACTGAGAAAATCAGTCAGCGTAAATTTTCAAATTTTTTCTAACAGATTTCAAAAGTGCTACACTACGATTATTAGAGATACATTGGGTGCAATCATTGCAATTTATCTTTAATAACCGCTTTAGCAGCACGGACAAACATCACTTATGTACCGGCATATAGCTTCCAAATAAAATTGAAAAATATAAGATGCTGCATCTGTACTCAGGAATTGTACTACTATTTTGCTAGCAACTTCACAGATCTTTAGTTTCACAGATCTTTATATGCTTTTGTAACCTAAATTAATAGCGTATAGAATAGATAGATGAAAAAACATGTAAAATTTTGTGATGAGTTCAGATGTTTTTAAAATTATTCTTTTTTTTAAGGCATGTAGAAGACATTGATCTCTTTGCTGGAGGAATCTCGGAAACATCCGTAGAAGGAGGAACAGTTGGACCTACATTTGCTTGCATCATCGCTTATCAGTTCCGAGATTTGAAAATAGGAGATCGGTTTTGGCACGAAAATGCTCCTCCGATTGGCTCTTTTACCAGAGGTATGAAAATACAAATGGTTACTATTACTCTCATCAACGCTTCACTGTGGTTGTATTTCCGATTCGGTTATACTGCTGTAATACTTTAAAATATGGTTGGCAGCTTTCCCCCAAAACGTTCTGTAAAGAATCGGAGCAACGCGGCAACGATTATAATTTACATAAATGCAGCAGAATTTTGCGTGATCGGTGATTTAAAAAATAAAAAACAAGATGTGAAAAAACATTGTCGCTCACCGTGCGTCGCTTCGCCGCCTTTTGCGTATCGGTAAAATTTACCGTTGCCTAAGTTTGAAGGAGGTGTGTTATTGTTTTAGCTCAACTGGACAACATCCGGAATGTTCCCTTTGCTCGTTTGTTGTGTTTGATGGTTCCGGACATGCGCACTATCCAACCTTGGCCAATGCAAAAAGTGTCAGCTGATAATCCAAGGAGGTCATGCCGATCCTATCCAGCTCTTGATCTCAGTGCTTTCAAGGATCCGGTCGACTCCGCTTTTGCCGAAAGTGTTGATCAAAGTAAGAAAGGGACAACTATTTTGCTTCGCAACTAGAAATTAAATTATAATAGTTTTACTTCCAGAAGTGTTTTACAAAAGTATTTTTTTTCCCTTTTCTATTTTTGATTATTCCATTTATTACAGCTTTTTTGAAAAGACTATTACGAAATATTCGGCATGTAAATTTGATATAGGAAATACAGTACAATCAACTCTCTGTAAAACAACTATCGAAGTAACTTATAGCACAGTACTACTATACTTTAACTCTCATTTCACTTCAGTATATTAAAAATTTCAAGATTTTGCAAAAATTGCAGGTACTTTCAAAAACTTTTGTTGTTCATGTAGTTTTAAAAACAAACAGACAAAAAATTTGAAATTTCGGAGAAAATTTAATTTTACTTTTCGGGTGCAATTCAACAAATTCTTTCCAACCTTAATTAAACTTTGATTCCTGTGCTATTAAGATTGATAATAATTATTCTGAGACTATCTTCTGTTTTAATTTGCAGGCACGGATGGTACCACGTGGTTTACAACCCGCATCGACAGACGAGGAAGATCTTTCACCATTTCTGAACTTTATCAATGGCTGGTGGTTAATCGACCAAATGAAGTGTGTCGGCAAGTGACCAACACCAGGGTCAAAACAGTTAACGGAGAAATCCAAGTTCGGTTCCGATGCTTGCCTGGCACCATTTCCCACTCTGACTTCCCACCAGTTTGGTCAGAAAATTGTAAGAAATGACGTTAAGCATATACATTTGAAAAAGTTATGCTATATTGTAGAGTTTTATTTGCACTACAGTACTTGAATTTTCTACGTACCATAGTGTTTCAAGATTGCTCTTTGGTTGTTATTACTTATTATCAAAGTTTTAATGATATTAGACTAAAAACAAAATTTATGTAAAGAACTTTTAAAGCATTTTACGGCATTACAGTATAATTAACTTACAAAATCGATCGAAATCAAACAATTACCGCTGAGAATTTCGCTTCACCTAAGAATTTTTAGTAAAAACACTTTTATATTTAGATTTCTGGACCGGATGGTACACTGGTTCTGCCAGACCTTTTAGAACTGACTACCAAGTTACACCCGACGTTACAGAATGCTCTGTGCCTTACGCCATTCAAGCTCAAACATTAACTGGGGTAAGTCCATTATTATTCGTTATTTTTGTGCAAAAAAAAAACGTAATTAACAAACTACTGAATTCATATTGTACCTTATGGGTTATCATTGTGCGGTTAAGTTACAAAATCTTCCTTTCCTATGTTGGGGTGATGCTAGTCTGCAAGGCTACCAATTGAAACCGTTTCAAGTTTTTCTCGTGAGGTCTAGTGCAGAACAATTGAAAAGTTTGATTAATGGTAGTAAAACACTATTTCGTTCTAGATACCGGCTGGTGAAACAGGAGATGTTTTTAATCAATTCAGTGCAACTGCTGGTTTGGTTTGCTTTGGAAACGACCAGGAATCAGGTCAATGTCAGCAGTATCGCGTTCGATTTCTGTGCTTTCGAAAGTAAGATAATACCTTATGTGATTTTTGCAGGATAATGTTGAAAAAGCCTCTTTGTGTTCCGGTCTTAAAGTTAGGTTGAAGAACACACTCGCTATGCTCTTAGCATTTACAACGCAAAAGTTTTTATTTTTTTGCCTTTTTTATAATAATTAGTTTTTAGTTAAAATTCGGTAGCCTTTTTTCGTAGATATGCTACTGGAATTCAACAAAAAGTAATTCTCAAGCCGATACTTGGTGCTATAGTTTTGGTCTGACTCAATTTCTCTCCTTTTTATAGCTATATTAATAATAATAATAATAATAGCACACTTCCATCGCGCTGCATCCACTTTACACAAAGGCTCGCAGCGCTTGCCTTTAATCTAAATATTTCAATTTAAATATATTTAATATTTAAATATATATTTAAATATTTAATTTAGTATAAATCCATATCTAAATGTATTCTACAGCATTCATTTAGCAAGACAAAACTTACAATATTTTTCGCCTTTACAGAGTATGAAGTAATTTTTGAGACAAAAGAATTTCGATTCTTCCAATCACTTCTTCAAAATAACGATCAGAGCCTAATATCTGAAGATTTCTTCGGAACATTTACGTGTTTTGTTTGTTGCATGTGCTATACGTCATAAATTATGAAAATTAAATTAAATGTACACAATAAAATGTTACTCTTGCAGTTCTTTTTGACAGATTATCGCCAGCAGCTTACTTCTGAATTTTGTCGGTGGCTTACAGCCTTTAATTGTATAAACTACAAATTTTGTTGTAAACTACACCAATGGCTGTCAACCTTTTGCCTCCTTGACTGATAACACAATAAGGTCTTGGCCCTTTGAGTTTACTTTCAAGTCACGGTGTAAAAATACAAATGTATTTGCGCCTACGCTCGTGGCCCCCATAAAATACTTTGTAGCCCTTTTAAGGGGCCAAGGGTCACGGATGAGTGCCCTCCGGACTGCACATTGACACTACCTTTAAATCTTGATACTACTCGCGGTATTACATCGAAGCGTGTAACCAGTGTTGGGTCCTATCTTCGGGATTAGCGTCTTGGCAAAACAACTTTGAACTCTATCGAAAAAGTGGGCGAAACTGTGTCTGATTTGACCTTATCAAAAACCAAACTCCACACCTCCCGGCTCAATACCGCTGTCGTTACCACTACTTTAACCTATACTACAAACGCACATCAACTCACTGTAAGTCGCTGAACCCATATTTTTTTAAGTTTGACAAAATTGAAAACTCGTTTCATAACAAACCCAAAAACTCCGCTTGATTGACAGCACAGAACAAAATGCAATACTTTTGAAAGTAGCGATAGTGAAAGCGAGACTGCTATACAAAGGTATAACGATTGATGCATCAGTAACAAAACAATGATAGAGCCCACGCAGTTTTTGTCAATTTCCCACTTAGGCCTCATCCACTGGACATTAAACCCAAAAAAGGTGTTTTGACCAGAGTTGGAACCGGTCAGGATTTTCTCCACCCGACCCAACCAGAAAAATTCAAAATTTACGCCGGTTGACCGGCACTGACCGGCCCGGTCGACCGTTTTTTTAAATGAAGGTTTACGTTCAGTGTTCTATAAACCTAATGACAAACTGTGGTTTAGACTAACTTTGTCACTAGATCTACAAAACACGTAAAATTTTATCTGATAAAAAGAGTATTTGAATCAAAGTAAACAGAAAAC
This sequence comes from Trididemnum miniatum, assembly GCA_964006365.1. Classification (NCBI taxonomy): domain Eukaryota; kingdom Metazoa; phylum Chordata; class Ascidiacea; order Aplousobranchia; family Didemnidae; genus Trididemnum; species Trididemnum miniatum. Next base: position 13,803,976 of record OZ023243.1, on the reverse strand, counting down.
AAACTTTTGTCTTCAGAAGGTGCGATTTGGTAGTGCCGTTTTTCATAAACTATTCAAAAAACACATATCGGTATGTAGGCTACAGGAATATTTCGGTTGGTGTTTGGGTGTATTTTAGTCGCAAGAAAGGAGAATTTGACCGTTTTTTTGACTGGCTTGACCGGCCGGTCGAAGAATCTCGACCCGACCGGTTTCCATCTCTGGTTTCGACAAAAGCAAGGGCGAATTACTTTATAGGCGAAACTTGACTTGCTTATTGGATATGATGAAATCCAATCAAGACTTGATAGTAACAGTTAACTTTATCCGCAAAATTATAGCTTTCCTAGGTCACTGCTTATCGCTTTTCGCAAAAAACACTCAGCATAACCTAACTACACTGTAAAAAAAAATCCATCTTTTTTCTATCTTTTATGATCCCCCACTTTCAAAGATAGAACTAATTTTGAATCTTTACAATGATTTAAATTCTTTAATCTTTGAAAGATTTATATTTCCATCTTTTAAGCATTTATGTGCTTTCCTGAAAGAGTGAAAATTTTCATCTTTGGAAGATGAAAATCGATTCTTATAAAGATCGCTACTGTACTTACACCTCATTGACCTCAACCAGCTTTAAATGGTTGTATGTGTGATTGTGCGTTTCCTAGCAACTGCGTATAGGGATTAAAGGGGATCTTTCTTACGAATTCAAAACCGTACACAAAACCGCTAATGTTTAAAATTCAAGCATCCTGCGTTTTACAGCTTAGCAAAAGGTATTCAAAACCAGCTTTCATTCATCAATCAGTTTATTATATGCAAACGTAATCATTCATGCATAAACTGAAGTAAACAGTCTTCTCACGGTTCAGCAACAGTTCAGTTGGTTGCTTGTTCAGCAACAGAACGTCAAAAAAAATTAAAAAACGTGCTCAGTTTTGAAATTGTTCAAATTGTTTCAATAAAACAGAAACTTTATTAAAGATTTCATTTATAGCATCAACTAGAGTTGAAATTTCAGAAAACAACTTAACTTTAGTACAAATAGCAAGTTGCATATTTATATTTTCAATAAGTTCCTTCAATGCTGCTACCACAGTCATTGTTAGACATTCGTTGATTCCCGATTTACATCGTAATTTCAGCACAAATTCAGAAATAATACTTTGCAACACATTTTGAATATCCCTTTCATGAATAGTCTCATCAGTACAAGTCAATGGAGCAGTTTCTTCACTGTGAAGAGCAGAAGCAAATGTTGGTATGTTGGAAACAGTATCTGGATCTTTATGAAATTTCTGCAAGTGTTTTTTGAATGACCTCAAAGAAGAAAAGGTTGTACCAGTACGACACCCCTCTTGAGCACAAACTATGAAATTATGAGAATCAGCATGCTGTTCTCTTATGTGTACACACAATAATGCAATGCTATTTGACAAAAAGTTGCATTCACAAGGACAACAATACACATTTAAACTCATAATAATAGTAGCAGTACTATAGATCTAAAATCATAAAATACGAGTACTCGTATTGGTAAAATAACAAAGCCATTAGAGGCCTAGTTTATTTAACATCTTTGCTTCCACTGTCCCACTTGAATCACTCAATAACTTTAGTTTGCTTTAATTCTTAGCTTACAGCACTACCTGACAACCCCTTCTGATGAAGTAAACTTTGGCGGCTCATGTTTATACCTTGCGTAATTATCATATGTAATTTTGTTAGCATAATTATGGCGGAGCCCTAAAAGCTGAAGCATTTTTAATTTTTTATGCACTCACAATCTCAAAAATGACTTATATTTTGAAAAATTGCGTTAAATGAGACTGCCTACAGCTGTTATAAAGAGGTTTGGGGCACAGCCTCAAAAGCTATGGTATCGCTTAATTACGAGCCCCTAAAGTCCAGTAATTGACTTCAGATGGCTGAAATTACGGAATCCAGCTTAAAAAAGTTGTGTTCATTGCTCGTGCCTGCCCTGCCTGCTGTGCTACAATTAATTTCTTGATGCAAATTTACCACTAAACATTGTATTGTATTTTAAAATCAATTTCTTGTGGTACTAGTATAAAAAAAAAACTGTTTTGATCTGCCTGCGGTATGACGCGACATCTCATCACGTTCCAGTGCCAGGTCGGCGAGTCCTGACAAGACAAGTTTGCGTCCGACCACATCGCATCATTCCCGCCTTCTTGAATAATTTAGGAGTAGAAAGGATTTTTTTATCCATTCCTACTTTCTAAAAGATTGTTTATAGAAAGTAATTAATCTCAACTTACCAGCTTGATAATAAAGAAAAAATCAAGATAAAACAAATTTCATTTCTTTTAAGATTTTAAATCATGTTTACAACTGAAAGCCTACACAAAAAACATCAGAAACTGAAGTTATCGGATTTCTACTTCCCTTGGCTTCTAAAAAAATATTTAAGCGCAATCATCCTTCATAATATCGATATTCACTTCCACTATTCTCGCAAAAGCACTTAAAATATGTTATTTTGCTTCATGAGTTTTTAAGTCTTTTCAAAGATGAAAAATTCAAAGAAAGATTGAAAAAAGATTTATTCAAAATTCATCAATCTTTAATGTATGAAAAAAGATTCAAAAAATTAAAAAAAGATTCATTTTAACAATCAACCTTTTAAAATATTCAAAAAATTGAATCTTTTTTTTTAAGAGTATAAGGGGGTGGCTATCTGAAAAACTTTTGCGCCTCCTGGTGGAAAGAAGCAGAAATAGCCTGCATAGTTCAAGTTAACACCTATATTTATCGTGCCATTATGATCACTGCCGTACAAGATGGTAACCCAGAAAAGAGTAAGAATACACCGTCATCCCCCTTACTCCACCCAATATTTCAAAAATTATTCTTAAAAACGCGCAAATATCATCCCCAAGGGACAAGAATCTCTTGCCTCACGGGTTTCGCCAAGTAATAAAAACATTTCGTCAGTCTTTTTTCAATATGGCTAGAAGAAGTTTTAGGTTATTGAAGAGTCAGATGCTGCATGCAGGGCGATTGACTCATTCCATAAGTAACAAAGAAAGTTGTTTTTGTTTTGTTTATTTATCAAGAAGTTGGGCACGAAGAACATTATCGTCAACTTGACATGCATCGTGACAGAAAATACAAGCCTACGTTGCAGTTCCGGTTTAAGAAAACAATTTAGCTTTACCTTACGAGCTAATGCAATTATTACGTAAGTAAGCGTACATTTTGTAAACAAAAACACCCCGAAGATTTAAGTAATGCATTTACCCTACTCATCTATCATATATAAGGGCTCAGCGCTTAAATCTCAGTTACGTTGTAGCAGCAAGACAGGCCTCTTTACTTAATCTGCGAAACTAAGATATTAATGTCGATTGTTGCTGTATGACTGGAACTTCGCGTAAAACAAAAGCTGTGGCATAGGCCTAGTGACCTAGTAGCTTTTACGCTGTGTTTAGAAAACGATTGTGCCAAGTTTGTTCATAGAGTTTATGTGGTAAATTGAGTTACGAATGCAAGTATGTTAGATAGTCTGTGCAAAAAACTCCGCTAAAACCTTTCTTCTTGGGTGACAAGAACACAAACTACAAAAAACTGTTGTTACTGAGCACGATACAAAAGAGAATAATTATGTTCTTAAAGTTTTGAACCTTCTACTTGCGATTGTATCCTGATACTTAAACCTTGATCATTGACCAATCAAAAAATAAACTGTTTGATTCAATTTCTGAAACAATTAATGTCATTTACGTTAATTGACATTGTTTTTGTTTTTAAATTTATCGAATTTATGTATAACAGCAGTCAATATATTACAGTTTCTTGTTCCGAAATAAATATTAAGTTTTTTAGTAAAGAGGTAAAATTCATAAGATGATGCGGAAAACATCGATATTCATGCTACTTTTTTCCCTGAAAATTTTTAATGAAGTTCGTGGTCAAACTCATGAAGCTTCATCGCCCATTGGTAAGTTTTGTCTGTGCCCGAACAGTCAAACCAAATTAGGGTAAAGGCGCGTTTACCGATATGCGACACGCGGCATGCAATAACGCGACTAAAATTACAACGTAAGTAGGCCTAAATGTAGAAGGATTTCAAACAAGGTGCGAAAAATTTTTGTCGCGTGCCGCGAATCGGCAAACGCGCCTTAATTATTGTTCTTCAAAATATGAAAAACTGCAGATTTTTTTATATTTGTTTATCAAGCTACTTTAGTGCTTACACATTCCATAGAGCAATTCAGGTCTGTTTCGGGCAATCAGCCCTAATCAGCCGTACTCAGGAAAAGATACATTCGACCTTCGAAATGATTGAATTCAAGCAGAAACAATCATCTCTCCACTTGTATGAACCCAAGAAGGTTAGGAAAGTTTACATCTGACGCATCGTCACCAACAGCTCGCCACTCGAGCGACATTTCTTCGGAGTGCGAAGCTGTGTTGCGCAGGCGATAAGCCGCGAAAAAGGCCCTACCACTGACCATTAGTTCCGCGCTTCGGCTTAATATCGTGGAAGATTTGATTATTTTTATTCTACACCAAAGCACAAATTCTGGCAAACGTTCATGTACAAAGAGAATTACTAAACATTTACGGTTGCCAGCAACATGGCCTAGCAGTACCGCGCGCAGGTTAAAGATCCTGCAGTACTTTGTGGGTCCGATTTGCTGCTGGAGTCGCTCGCGTTTGACAACTACACCGGGTGGTTGCTGACTCGAAGAGCGCAAGCTTACCTCGCAGTCTCCTCAATTACTGTTAAATTTTCATTTCAATATCATTTGAAAATAACCTCAGTAGTTTATTTATTGAATACTATTTTAGGGGATTCAAATTCATGTTATTCTGTTAAAGCTAGATTATTTCCTTTAGATTCTGATGCTCAGCTTCTTGAGCTAAGTGCTAGACCTGAACTGGTCTTAACACATCCTCCACCTCCTTCCGTCTCTACGCATTTCTTATCTGCACAAGAAAGTGGTCTTAGTGAAAACGGGGAAGAGGATACCCACCACGTTTGTGGAGACCATATTACCTGTCCCGGATTTTTCAAACAGAGGTAGGCCCTATAAAGGGAAAAATGTAAAAAGTAGCATCTCAGCAAAAAAAAAAGGGGGAAAGTCACCCCAAGCATTTTTATTTTAGGTTCACATCACTTTATTGCGCTTCCAAATAGCCGAAACTTGCAAGCGAAACCGCTTGGCTAGTCACTGAAAGATAATACTTAAAGAGGGTGCTTTGAAAATTGACTTTGCCTTTTTTCGACAGCTTATGCAAGTAACCTGTGCTGGCATGCACATTACGCAAAAATTTCAACAAAATAACAACCCGTTTTCATTTTATGGGCCACTTTATACCCAATTTTTTGACTCATAAAATTTGTTACTACAGGAAAAATCGTCGACATCATTTTAGGCTACTATGAAATAAAAATTGGAATTTGGCACAACAACATTGTATGTGCGCGCTCATGCGCATGTTTTGCATTGTTTGAGTGTGTCGCGTGTGCATTAACTGCTTGTAATTGATCGAACCAACAAACACTCAGACCACAACGCGAACCAACACAGTATCAGCCAAAGTTGCAGTGAGACACTCCAAGTTCGGAACCACAAGTAGAATATGTTCTCCCGCTTGTTAAAGCGCTGGTTGTTGCAGTCAGCAAACTTCACTGATGAAACTTGAAAAGTCGAAACAGGCAACGTACCAAAGCGTTGGCCGAGTGGTTGGTGTATTGGGCTCCGAAGCTGGCTTCGCGGGTTCGGTGCTCAACTAGGTCATTTCTATGATGCATGTACTTCACTACCACAAAAATCCCAAGCTGCAACAAAGTGGCTTGAAATAAGAAAAAAAAAAAAAAAAAAAAACGTACCAACTTATGCAACTTTGTGACAAAGGTGAACTAAATCGCAAAAACTATTAGATTTCCTGGTTTCCTGGTAAGATCGTGCGCAAAGCTCTTAGAGCTTTAGATATCATTAGAGAAGGGCATTTATCGAGATAATTTAGCGACGATAATTTATTGCCAATTATCGTTATCGCTCAAAATAGTTTTGATTTATCGATTACCGATATCTCTTTTGTAATACATTTTGTTATGGCCGATAAATTATCGCGATAAACGATTGTGTTCAAAGTTAGTAAGTTAGTGTTATGGAAAAAATACACGGTGTTCATTAAATCATGTTGCAAGTTTAAAAAATTTTTTTTTTTTCTAGAAAAATATTTTTGCAATTTGGTTTACGAAAAATAACTTGTCAAGCACTTTGAAAAATTACCGCAACATTTATCGGAAAGATTTATCGGCGATAATTTATCGATTACCGTTATCGCTTTAAGAAATTGAGATTTGTCAATTATTAGTATCGCCCAGAGCTTTTTGAAAATTATCGACTATCGTTATCGCTTTAGTAAAAAAAGGATTATTGTGCCCATCACTGTATATTATGATGTCACTGTTAAATTTTCTCCCATTTTAAAAGAAACTTTTGGGCAAATAACAGCGACACAACAAATTACCAAATTAGATTCAGCCAGCTTATCCTAGGAGCAGTGGCGGAGCGAGAAATTTTAAAAGGGAGGGGGAGCATGGTTTCCACATTTTTTTAAGCGTACTTTTTTTTTTCGGCAGAACAAATTTGAAGCTGATTGAGAAACAAGAAAGGTTCTAGAGGGTCCGGGTGCATGCTTTCTCGGAAAATTTTTGAAAATTTACTTGCTGTGATGGCTATTTCAGTAAATTTACATGCTCTAATAATTTTCAGGCAAATTTTGCACTTTTGACCCTAATTCTGAGTGCCTTGCCAAATATCATGCATTTTGTTCGCACATTTTTGATTATGCGTGCTTAAGGCATATTGCAATCGAAGAGATTCAAAATTATGGAAAAACAGTACACATCAAAAACGTTTTTGATATACCCCTCAACCTACTCTCCTGGATTTGTCCTTGGCCATTCAAGCTACAGAAACCATCAAAAAAGTCTGACATATTTCAGTTTCTTGGCACCATTAGTTTTGTTCGTTTTTACTAAAAGTCAAAGTCAAAAGGGGGTGGGGGAGGGGCACAGCACAATGCATCCCTAAGTACGCTCCTGACTGGGACCTTGTTAACGGATAATAAGTTCATTTAAAGGAGGTTAATACGTTTACAAATGTCGATCTAGTTACTGTGTGTAAATTTATGCTAGCTAGAGGAAAGCTCGAGTTATCAAGCAGTCTCCAAGTGACTTTTACTGAAGTGAAGTGCACGATACGCATGATGAACGTCAATCAATCGATTACAACTTTTATTTCTGAACGCCTACAATAACCAATCAAAATAACGCATAAAAATAAAATGGCACAGAAAAAGGAATATGCAACAAAAACGCAAAACGTTGAAACATGCAAGTTACGGATAACTGTGCATGGTTGCACAACCTAAATAAAAAATTAATAAGTATGCTCAAAAAAAGAAAATGCAGCTAACTGTATGTACACTGTACAGCAGCTCTTTCACCTTTAATTTCCAATAGATTTCGTACTAATCGTTTTTAACAAGTAACCCTTGCTGAGGGGGGCTTACAGGTACTACACCTTGCCCAAGGGTGACCTGGAGGGAGTTGTGATAAGGTACCCTCATTAATCCGACCCAACAACGATGAGCTCACAACCGTATGCATTTTAAGCTCATACCCAGGAGCGATTGATTCAAGACGATTATTAATGGACTAGCTTATAACCGCACACACATAAAATTTCTTCATTTTAATTTTTAATGGAACAAAGACTTTTTATTGAAATTTTCGCGGTCTAATACTTTAATTATTTACAGGTCTATTGGTTATACATAACAAACTCGCATTTTATCAGTACACACACACAACACCGGCATCAACGAATGTTAATTTGACGATAGCACAAGTCTGAATGCGGTGGATTCTACCTAAGATGACGTACACATATGCTATACAGCACATTTCATTGGTTCAGGCAGTCTATTAACCAAACTTTGTTATTTAGCTCTTCGGTCATGGCTTATTCTTGCATCTAGCATTGCTTCATAGTTTTAATCTTTCGGACTTAAATTAAATTAAAAAGACTTTATCGCCTTTAATTTCCCATACTTTGTCCCGGAATTACAAAAAACAAAACAGCAGCAAAAAAAGAAAAATAACTATACGGTAACGCGACAAGTTACTGTCAGATAGCTATAAGAATCTCACTCCATTGAAATAAGATGCGCTTTGGCCTTAGGAGCAAATGATCGTAACGATTTACTTTCTATTGAGGGCAGCTTGTTCCATATTTTTGGTCCAAGAATTTGATAGATTGCTGGCATACCGTTGCCCTGTATGATGGAGGAATATACTTACCATTGCTTCTTGCTGTAATGCGAGTTGCTTTTATGCTGAACAGATTTTGTAATGCTGCAGGAAGACATTGATTCGAATATTTGTAGTTGTGCATAAAAATACTTCTTTCAAGGTCCCGTATTTGCTTGATAGTTAATAAACCGTTTTCAATCATGCCAGTCTTAACACTTGAACGACAACTTAGTCCAAAAACAACCCTTATAAATTTGTTGCTGATTTGTTGTAGCTAACCAACCATTGTTTCGTTTTCAAAGCACCAGTTTACAACACAGTAGCGTACGTGGCTCAGTAATGAAGAGTGATACAAAGTTAACATCGCTTTTCTGTTCAGAAATGACAATCTCAAGAGCAGCTCCCATTTTTTCTTTTTTCTTTATTGCATACATATGATGCCTCCATGCATCACAGTCTCAAGAGCAGCTCCCATATTTTTCTTTTTTCTTTATTGCATACATATGATGCCTCCATGCATCACAGTCTCAAGAGCAACTCCCATTTTTTTCTTTATTGCATACATATGATGCTTTCATGCGAGATTCTCATGAATAGTTACGCCTAGAAATCGAATCAAAGTTACTCTTTCAATCACCTCATTACGTAGTTTCAGTTCACTTGTTGGCATAGTTTTCCTAAATTTACAAGGATTGCAAGTTTTGAATAGAATACATTTGGTCCGGTACGTTGCGATAACAAGGAGGGCGAAGTCCCCTAGACGTTGGTATGGTAACACAAATTTTAACCCCCCCCCCCTACTTAAAAGTACTTCCAGCGCCACTGCTCATCAGTAACGAAGGGCCTATGGTCGCCTTCGAAAAGTGCAGATTTGTAAAAATCTTGTTTAAAAGCGTACGCGTTATTCAACAAAAATTTATCAAAGATGGATTAGAGATCTATCAATGAATGCAACGTCTCAATTGCCATTTTTACGTCATAATAGCCTAATCTGACGTCAAAAAACATTTTGTAAAATGCGTTTACCGATACGCGACGCGCTGCACGCGACAAAATCTTTTGCAGGTTTTCGCGTGATCGGTGAACAGTAAAATAAAACAAACAAGGTGCGAAAAGTTTTTGTCGCGTGCTGCGTATCGCGTTGCCGCGTATCGGTAAACGCACCTTTAAAACGAAAATCGGCTGTTTTTTCAAAGCTCAGTATCTCAAAAAGTAGTTGGAATTTTATTGTCAAAAAAGTTGTATTTTGTAGGGAAAAAATTCCTTCATCTTACCCCCAAAACATGAAAATTTTCGATTACCGTTACAGCCCTACTTTAATAAAATGCAATAAAATGGTTGCTTCTAAAAGCAAAAGGGCTCAATGACCAAGGGCTGAGCATATGTTTATTTCTTTACTTAAAAATAAATGTACCTATGCATAAATGTGCTTCTTCAATTGGATCAAAACGTAAAACTACCAGCAAAATCTATTTGCTTACAAAATAAACATTCATGTCATAGCTTTCAGCCAGAGGCGGATCCGGAAAGTTTTGGTGGGGAAGACGTGATTTTACAGTAAATTAGGTTGAATGTTAACTAAATACAAAGACGTTTAGACCCGGACACGAGCGTAAATAAGCCCTTTCAAAATGCTTCATGTCAGGGGCGTGTGTTTGAATTTTTTTCAGTGATAGAGCACCAAATTTCGTCACTTTTTCAAGCTCAGTTTTTTTCCGGCAGAATTAATTTCAAGCAACTTAAGTAACAAAAACGACTCTAGGGAGGTCCGGGGGCATGCTCCCCCGGAAAATTTTTGAAAATTTGCATACTGTAAGGGTCATTTTTGCGCTTTTCGAACAATTTTCAGGCACAGTTCGTTCATATTTTTGGCACCTAACTTTGAAAGCTTCATCAAACGTAAGCACAGCTTTGATAATGCGTACTTAAGACAACTAAGGTTCATTGTTATGAACAGGGGTGTAAATCTATGTTGAGCATTGGGGGAGATGATTTAGCAAAATCGACCATTTTTCGATATTGGGGGGGATGATTTAGCAAAATTGACACGTCTGCAAATGTCCAATTTTTTGCCCAAAATGAAGTGAAGACCAAAAAAAAGATCATCACGTTTGCTGATGCCCAGTTTTGGGACATGAAAATATTGGGGGGTGGGGGTGCTGCCGGATTATTGGGGGAGATATATCCCTCCATGGATTTGCACCCATGGTTATGAAGAGGTTCGAAATTGTAGAAAAACTTTATTTATCCAAAGCATTGTTGAAAATGGCTGGTGGGGGGGATACATCCCCCACATTCCCCCCTGGATCCGCCCCTGCTTTCAGCATACAATTTAATTACAGTACTGTACATTGATTAAAGCGTGATGCAGTAAAAATGGAACGACAGCTTCACCAATGCCTGTCAAGCATAGTAAGGTTGTGTGCGTTAATTTTACGTACGTCTCTACATGCAGCATTTGAATTCAATAGATATCCTCTAATCGAGGGAAACTGCAACAATCGCGTAAATCCAGGAAGAGGCGCCAAAGACAGATCTTTCAAACGATTGCTGACGGCTGATTACGATGATGGCGAAAGTAAGTCCTGAAAGTGAAAACCACAGTCAAAATGCTGATTTAGCAACCAGGGGCGGTTTAGGATTTATTTTAAGAAGGGAGATCATTAACTTTCACAATGCCAAGCATACAATGTGCATCAAACATTGTTCGTTTCAACTTCATGAACAACACTTACCGCAACTTTTTGCTGCTGTGGGTGTTGTAGGGAAGGCAATTGCCTCCCTCTTAATTCGTCCCTGATAGCAATGTCACTCAACTGGTTTTGAAAAGCAGATTGCTTTGTTTTCTATCTATTTTAATAGATTCCTTTAATCTTTTTTTGCTAACCGGTACGGATTTAATTTTGCAGGGGATAATGTTTCCTGTATTTAATTTATCTTCAATCAGGCATATTAGCAATCATTATACCGTAAAGGTACTGTACGTTTGCCGATACGCAACAGGCGACAACCCGGAACGAGGCAAGCGACAATTTTTGATTGCGTTTTTTTTTTTTTTTTATTTTACTGTTTAGTGATCACGCGAAATCCTTTTGGATTAACTACACTTATACTGTAATTTTTGTCGCAAGTCGCCTGTCGCGTTTCAGTAAACGCATCTTAAGTAACTTAAAAGAGTTTTTCAAAGTTGCACATACGAAGTTAAAAAACAATTTTCTACACAGAAACGCTTCGCAAAGCAGTGGCAAATAAAACTTTGCCGTCGGCTCGGCTCATTTCAACTGAACTGCAAGGAGAACAAAACACCAGCACCCCTTCCACTCACATGCTACCATTTTGGGGTCAATTTTTAGTTCATGACATTGCTTTGACTTTGGAACCACAACATGGAGCCAGTAAGTTGTATTTTTGGCAAAGTATCGGGAAGGGATGATTGATCCTGCCAGGTCATTCATTCTGAAAGGTGAATGTAATTTACGTGAGGGCGGTTGATAAGGGCTAATAGCCCGAAACAGCGCTGTTCCGCTTCAGGGTTACAATATTAAAGGAGTTGCGTTGCAACTGTTGGTGATGGAGAGCTGTTATAGTCTCCGACCCGACAAGAGGATGTCGTCATGACTCCTCTTCAGCAGGCCAGGAAGCCGAGGAAGGGCATTACGTTATACTGCAGTTATTGTATTGCGACCTAAACTAACAAATAACTTGGATTGGATGACTGAGAAATAATTTGCTAAATTGAAAATGTAAGGGCACCAGAAAGAAAATAAACTAAAAGCAAATACTTACTTGGAAATTGCTTTTCGCTTCTTTCAGTTATTGCGTGGTACTCGTGGTAGTTTTATCATGCAACTTCTAAAGTGCTCAACTATTGCTTTGAGTAAACGTCGGTCACACCAACTGCACTGATGACACCTGATAGGTCGAATAGTGTTCACTGTCTGCAGTTTTGTATTCATACTTGTGCTGTATTCGTGTTTGCATAGTACCACTTTTTTTTCACGCGGCTCGTTACTTCATTTCTATTTCTATTTTAAAGCGATGGTTTCTCTCAGTGTTGCTATTGCTGTAGGCTACTAATAACGCTTTTTTCACAGTTAATTGCAGCTGCAGCATAGGAGAAAAGAATTCTGAATGTATTAACATCTTAATTTCCCCCGATGATCCTCAATACCATCCTACTAATTCTACTACAAAGACATGCTTTGAAACAACAAGATCTGTGTCAAGGCCAGATTCCGAGAATTGTAAGTTAATCAAAGTACCAATTAGTTATATCAGGCTTCTAAGCACAGGATTTCTCAAACATGTTTATTTATACTCTAACGCAGACATGGGCAAACTACGGTCCGCGGGCCAAATCCGGCCCGCCGGTCTTTTTATTCTGGCCCGCCGGCACTTCCAGAAACTTAAACTTCCACCATGAATTGAAGGGAAGACCTTTTTCTTCCATTAGAGATCGCGGATGGCAGTGATTTCAAAAAAATAAGCCTTAACGGTTCAAAATTGAAATGAAAAACGAGGTGAAAACCTTTTACTTTGGAGATCACATTCGTACGTGGACCGTGATCTCCGAAAAAAAAAAGAATGGTTGTCACCTTTCCAATCAGCGTGCGGCCCGCGGCTTCAACAGTTTTGTAAATCTGGCCCGTCGTGTGAAAAGTTTGCCCACCCCTGCTCTAACGTGTTTTAAAGCAGATTCTCAAACTTTTGCAAGCCTCCCCTACAGTGGTGTAAAGTAATGAAATACTTTTACGTGAGTAATCAATCAATTCATCACAACTTTTATTTCTGAACGCCTACAATAACCAATCAAAATAACGCATGAAAATAAAATGGCACAGAAAAAGGAATATGCAACAAAAACGCAAAACGTTGAAACATGCAAGTTAAGAATAATTGTGCATGGTTACACAACCTAACGTAGAGTAGATTACTTGAGTAGTCTTTCGGTAACGAGTACTGTTTTGAGTAATTTTTGGCTACTTTTACGTTTACTTAAGTACTTTTAGTGTAAAGTAACATTACTTAATTGAGTAGTTTTTATTTTAGAAAAGTAGGCCTACAAGTGGTTTACTATTGTGACGCTTGAGTTACTAGTCTCGCCTTGAAATCCCTCGTTGCGCCTAAAGTCTGTATTTACACTCCGAATCTTCATTTTTCAACTCCATAACACTCGGTCTCGTCCTTGTAATGGAAAATTCACTCCATGCGATACGAATCACGCTGTCGCCTTTGATGCTGAACGTCATGCAGGAAAGCTATAAACACCAATTTTTAAGTCATTGGTTTAACGCAACTCTGAATCGAACCCCGAGGCTACTGTTCCAGAAGCAGACGTTCTATCCACTCGGCCATCTGAGCGGTAATAATTTCTTTTGGTTCACCATTTTGCCACCTTTAAAGCTTGGCCATCATCGAGGAATTGGCAAGTGTGTAGTTGACACTGTAACGTTTGAGAACGCTATACTTTTACTTGAGTAGTTTCTAAATGACTACTTTTTTACTTTTACTTAAGTGTGATTTTGGTCAGTACTTTCTTCTTTGTTTCGAGTAGTTTTGCCGTCAGTTACAATACTTTTACTCAAGTACAGTTTCAAAATACTTTTTCCACCACTGTGACCCACATCCCCTTATCTAAGCTCTCAGCACTTGCGTCCCTCTTTCTCCAAAAAAAGAAAGAGCATCCGATTCTTTTCCTAAAAGTATCTTTTAGATTGCAGTAATGTTTTAGGTTTATACAATGGCTCATGTTTGACATACACTAGTGCCTTAACGCTTCAGCAAACGCCATGTGGTCCTTCGTGCAGTTTACAAGCTCTTTTATTAAAATGTGCATTCAGGCGCTTCCAATGTGAGACAACAATTCAATGAAATCAGTGGATATTTGGACATGGGTCTAATTTATGGAAACTCAAAACAACATTTGACTGCGGTGCGAACCAAATCAGGTGAAAATATGAACAAAATCAAAGCCTTTTTTGGTTGCGATCAACCCTGAATGCTTTTGGTTGTTACTTCATGTTCGCAAATCGTGATTTCCCAAATTCATTTGGCAAAAATCTTGGAAATTTTGCTTTATGCAGAATTAGAATGCATGTGATATCCTGTGCGTCTCCTCTACTCACCTTAATCGTGCGGAAGTGCAATTTGAGTGATAGGCCTAAATCTTCAAGCGTAAGCTTACAAGTTCTAGTAAAAATCCAATTTAGTACGGTACCGGTACCCTAGAAATTTATTTTTTTAATTGTCGGTTTAAAAAAAAGTTATGTGTCCTAATAGTTTGATTATAGTGCACTACACCCAGTCATCAAATATGGGTAGTTTGAAACTGCAGAACTCTAGGTAATGCTGCTTGACTGTGCATCCAGTACATTATTAGATAACCATTTACTTGTATATTAAATCAGGATCAAAGAAAGGGGAATTAATTTCCGTAAGAAGTCGTTATTCTGGATTCGGACCACTCCTACCCAGGACGAATCACAGCGAAGAGATCAAGCCAGCAGCAGATATAATGTCCTGTCCCTCGGCAGTAAAAGTACCTCCATCGATTGTTTGTCGCGTTTCAGGTAAAGTAGGTAGCAACAAAAAACCCTATCTTTTATTTAGATTTAGTGTCGTTCACAGATGGAGTCAAGAACATGAAATGAAATTTGTCCCCACTCACTTAATGGTTGAACATTATGCTATAGGCCTATATCAATCGTGTTAGTTTATTTGAGAAATAGTCAACCAAGGCAAGGTATTTTGTAATTCTACTTCATGTAGAGGTCACAGTTATTGAAATAACTTGTTGCGCCCCACAGAAATGCACAGTATTGACATTCACAATTCAACAGCGTTGAAAAAATTGCTTTTTTTCCCAGTTTTGTTCTTAGCGCTTTGCTGTTATATGGCCCCACTTGCGGGGTGTGTTTCTGTATCTAGAGAAACTTTGTGCTCCAAGCGTGCGTCAGCAACTTCAAAGAAATGTACAAAAAGTAATGGTAGACCTTAATCAAACGAACTTATGTTTCATTGCTAAGAACTTTACGATGCAAACCAAAGTTTTCCTGAGTATATAAAAATGCTTTGAGAAGTTCGAGTTAATTTGGTAATGGTAATGCGATCTCGAATGTGTACAGGTGAAGCCAGGACAAACGAAAACAGTGTTTTACTGTCTCACCACACCGTATGGATGAGACTGCACAATGTTGTTGTCAAAGAACTGAAGAAACACAATCCCAAATGGTCTTCTGAACAACTAATGCAGGTAGGTGACAATCCACCAAAAAACTTTTTAATAAGATTATTTTTGTACACACCATTCACAATGGCGGATCTAGGAAGCAAAAGAAGGGGGCATATCCCCATAATTTTTCAGCCATAGCCTACGTATTTGACACTGGTACACTACGAAATTTCTAGACGCATTAACTTGCACGATAAGCATTGTTTTGATTCTCAGCCACACCTTTTTAAAATATTTCGGTTCTGTCCGTTATGCTAACCGTAATATGGACGTTTACTAGGCAGCAAACAGACTGCTGAAAGCAGAAACCGAAAAAATACTGAATAATGCTAAAATAAAATATAAACAAGTAAGGTATAATCTTTTCTTACCGGGAACTGTTAAAGTTTATTTACGATTTTTGTTTAGGTTGCAAAACTGATTGTTACAGCAATGCATCAGCGAGTAACATATGAGCATTTCTTGCCGGATATCATAGGCAAGCGCCACATGAGAGCCTTTGACCTCAACTTGTTGGAACATGTAAGTTTTAAGTATTTTGTCGTATAAAAACTGTGTCGAGTTACCCTTTGGTAAAGTTCGCGCTTCCTCACAGCAGGACCGGTGCCAAGGGGGGAGAGAGGGCAGGGGGAGCCTGGTCCCCCAATAGACATGCTTGCCTCCCCGATCAACAAGCGTAAAGACAGCGACTTTTGTAGTTGATTGCAAACTTTGGCCGCCCCTGATAAACGCTTGGCCTCCCTAAATCGATTGCTCTGCTCCGGCTCTACCTCACAGCAAGTCGAATAGTGCCAGCAGAAATAGAACGGTTGCTTCCAGTCGCAGCGTATTTACCTAATGGCAGTTCATACCATAAAGCCAGGCTTTTCGTATTTATCACTGCTACCAAACATCAAGCAATTAGCTTATAATCAAAGCCTCACCTAACTAGATGATTTAAAAAATGTATATATTTGCATTGGTAAGACTATTGTTTTGCTTGACAAAAAGCATAAATCGAATCTAGTGTGTATAAGCGAAGAATAGCTATGACTGGAAGAAAATAGAAAACACGAGCCACAGCTTTGTATTTGCCTGTTTCAAACGCAGAACATTAGCCACTTTTGACTGGGAAAAATGCATTTTCCTACTATTCAACTTTCAAAATGGCTTCACAGTTTATCTTAACGAACACTTAACATACTTCGTTTTAACTGTTCACGCAGGGACATTACTATGGCTACGATTCATCGTACAGTGCTGGCGTGGCCAACTCTTTCGCAACAGCTGCATTTAGAATGGGCCACACTCTCATCAGCGAGATGTTTACTCGACCCAACAATCGATGGAATAAAAATCAATCTGATCCTATAAGAGTAAAAACAAGGTATAACCTTTGCTATTTTTAACATTTTTGAATGTAATGTGTGTTTATTCATGTTTGCATGTGTCATAATATTAACGCTTATAGCATCATAAAAAAGAAAACAGGGGTGCTAATTTCTCTTGTCTTCGAGGCTTCAAAAATTAATTTTTAACTAATTTGATAATCTGAAATCGTCTCAAACACATTCATACAATCCTTCACCGCTTTCGCCAAGAACAAACCGAGGACGAAAGTTAAACTTTGACGCTGCAAACATGACCGTTTTTTAAAAGCACGCTTCATTTCGCTGTATGATGCTTAAAGAGGGAGGTAACGAAAATCGACTTTTTTGATGTTTTTGGTGTAAGGTGGCGGACTTTATTGCCACTACAACAGGCAACAATTTTGACATAAAAAATTTAACTACTTTTTGAGTTATTAGCCCTTGTATAAAGCAGACGATTGTCGTAGTAAAACATATCGGTTACGTTGCATTTGGTCTCTGTAACGTAACAATGGTGATTTAGACGTCGCATTCATTGGCAAATCGCCTTTCTTTGATTGAAAAATCGTCTTTTGAAAGAGGCCTTTCTTCTAAGCTGTGCGTAAACAGCATATTCATTCGGTAGTTGTGTCGCTTACTGCTGGTGTTAATCGTTCTGGAGAAACTCACCAATTAGTATTTCCATTCTCTGTAAAGGCCTATTACAAGTCGCAGCTGTTGATATGTAGCTGAAATGTTTGATCTCAGCTCGTTCATATTCTGGTTCGCACATAAACGCTGGGAGCCTTCGTTATCTGCTGGCACTGCCGTTCCGGTACTTAAAAAGTAATCTCTAGTATCAGACTGGCACCGGTATCACTCAAATAGCTCATTGTACATGCAGTGAGCTGTGAAGAGGTTATCGTTCTTGGGCTACTCATATTTAGCCTAGTACAGAGGTTCTTAACCTAGAGTTACCACATTTTCACTGCGCAAAAGGAGGACAGGTTTCTCTGAAGGTCTTCACGACCGAGACGTCCAATTTTCCGCCCAAACTGAAAATCAAGTAAAGAGCAAAAAAAAGGTCGTCACGTCTGCAGATGTCCAGTTTTCCGCCCAAAATCTAATGAAGAGCAAAAAAAAGGTCTTCACGTCCGCAGGCCGTTGTTTGAGTTAAAACTTCCCAAAATTTTTGTGTAACCATAATTTCACACGTTTTCACTGTTCAAAATGCCAAAAAAGAAGACATTTGGGCATTTTTCAGCGTCTTCGGAGGGCTAATTATTTTTTGTTAAAAAGGAGGACATGTCCTCCAAAAGGAGGACGTATGGTAAGCCTATCTTAACCGGGGGTAAAATTTTTCTATTGAGGGGGTAATTTTTCTGAAGTATAAACTAAAACAAGCTCCAATTTTTAGTATGAAAAAGGTGAATGTGCTGCACTGGGGGTAAATTATACTTTTCTTAATCGGCAAGGGGTAAAGAATACAAAAAAGGTTAAGAACCTTTGGCCTAGTAAATGTATGAATAGTAGTAATAATACAGAGAAGAGCAGCTTTAATCGCGAAGACTACAACTGTTTTTGGAAAATCTCACCAGTGCAGCATGACATGAATCAAAAAGAAGGTCTACCGCTTAAACCAGTCCACTTAATTCCACAAACTACGCTATGTTAACAAAGCAACATTGAAAGTTTATCGTTATTTCGCCTTGTAGCCTTTTTGTCTTCACACACTTGTTTACTCCCTGAAGTTTTGAACCAGGGTTTTCCTAAACTAGTAGCCGCTATGTCGCTTCTTTCTTTTTTTTTTTTTTGCATTACAACTACGTGTCTACGACTTAATTATTCGTGTTGTTACTGCAGATTTCAGCAATTACTCTAACAAGCTTCTCTTGTCTGAGGCAATATTCTTTTTCACGTGATTGCGGTTGTTAAACTTCTTCAAATATCGCAGATGGAGTTTTGTTACGGCCCTGCCGGACGTATTAATTGACCTAATTCGTCTCTGGCTATTGCCAAAGTTATTGCCGTTTATTGAATGAGAAACGCTGGCTAATTTGTCATTTCCTTTTACTTGGTATTTTGTGCGTGTAAATTTTGTTCTTCAGCAGTACGTGTAGGTCTTACAAATTTAACATATCATCTTAACTGCTAAATCATGGTGTTACTTGATTACATACGAGACTTCTTTTTAATTTCTAAATTCTAAGTTCTCTGCAGTGACTCCATGGCGCCTGGTGTCGCTTCAGATAACGTTTCCGTACCTTCTCCATCAAGCCGAGTGGTTGGTGCATTGGGCTCCGAAGCTGGCTTCGCGGGTTCGATGCTCAACTAGGTCATCTCCATAATGTATGTACTTCACTACCACAAAAATCCTAAGCTGCAATTAAGTGGCTTGAGACAAGAAAAAAAGTTTCTTTTTTTGACGTCTCGTACGTACTGTGATTATAACGGTTGGCAATTGTGTTCTTTTTACATGTTAACATGTCCAGGCGCGAAAAAACCTATGCAGTTAATGCGCCTCTCTTTTATATATTCACATATTAAACAAACAAACAAATTTGCCCAAGTTATTGTGGTTTATTGAATGAGAAATACTGGCTATTGCCACTACCTTGTAGCGAATAATTATATTCTGCAAACTGCAATGCAGTATTCTATATCCCGGCGGTCGGTTCTCACGCTCTGTTCAGGCGTACCGTGAAAATTATTGGTAAGAAGTTTAACTTGAAGTAGTGTTATTTCCATATGTTTGATATAAAAACCGCTGTGTAAAGAGCGTTCACCATATTGTAAAATCCATCCAGCAACGCGTGTATAAAACCTTTCAGCATAACACAGTCAGGCCATCGCGGCTGAAAGTGTGTTACAGCAGGCGTGAAATGATTTCCACCATCACTCAAAATGACATTCTGTCCTGAATCTCTGAGAACCATAGAAACAAAAAAATTTATACTGTAAATAAATGATAGAGGCAAAACTACATACAAAGATCTGAAACTGGTATCTTACCGCATTGCAATTTAGCCGGTACAGTATCGGCTCGCCCTGTTCGTTCAATCCATTAACAACAGAAACACAAGAAGCAAATTCCATTATCCCAAAACATACAATGCATTGAAGTGTGCGCTGTACGCGCGCACAATTTTGTAGTGGTAATATCCCATTATTACGTCATACAAACCAAATGCTAGGCCAAACGATTTTTCGAGAGGTAAAAAATGATACGCTGAAAATGGGACATAAAATGGCTGATAAAATGAAAATGAGCGATGGTTTTGCAAAAATTTTTGTTAAAAATGCAATCCAGTACAGTTAACTTGCATTTACCGTCAAAAATAAAAAAAACGATGTCAATTTTCGTTACATATACGTAATCGTTACGTATACGTAATGTGTCAAACAGATTTTGTTTTGAACGACAGCTGTTATCTTCATAATTTTTACAGCTTGTTTAACGTTGGGCAAGTCACAAGCATACCCTACTCTGGAGGCCCAAACTCTTTCATTAGAGGATTAGCGAATGACTCGGCGCTGACCTTCGATCCTACGTTTTCCGACGATCTGAGAAATTTCTTGAACAGACCAAACAATCAAGGTAATTTTAATTTTCAGTTTAAATTCACTTTACACCATTTTGAATTAAATGTTGTAGTAGATTTCAAAACTCAGAAAGTTAGATCGGATCAATGCATGGATAGAGAGGTATAGGTTCCTTACGCCAGTGGTCGGCAACCACCTAGCTTTTCGGGTCGGGCTCGGTTACGGACCGGGTTCGGACCGTGATTTCCAAATAGTTTCGGGCTAATATTCAGCATGTCAACACAAAATATTTCTTATCCTTTTTTTTTGAATGATTTCGCTGTATTTTTTATCTGAATCTGTATTCTGTAGCAAACACTCGATTGGATTATTTTTTGTTTTTATTTTGCAATAATGACATAATAGTGACGCAACTAAAGAGCACTGCGTTTTGGTAAAAATTTATTTTGTGTGTTTGAACCAGGGTAGTCGACAGAGCTTTTAGCTTCTCACTTTAAACTTTTTTTCAACATGTGAGGAACTTTTTTGGAGGTCAGCAAAATCAGAAACGGTTTTTGGTGTATTAGCAGGAAGCACAGGGCCCCCTTACTTTGACCCTGCTGCCATTTAATTGCTAGATCTGCGTTGATTAGTTTCCGAACCAATCATGGCATTATGATAGGCCTAGGCAAACAAGTGCAAGCGAGGAAAGTTTTTTTATCAATCTAAGGATAACCAAACGGATATTTTCTGCTCAGTACTCTAGTTCTCAGTTCAAGAGGGACTTTTCGTCAGCAAGGCTGACGATCAAGCAAAAACGAGCACTGTTGTTGCCTCACACTGCAGAGGCATTGGAAATTAGTCACTCCGCTTTTTCCACATGAAATAAATAAGTTTTCAACTGCTTGCCTTCTTTTTACTTTCACTTTTATAGAGCAGCATAAAATAACCTGCAGGCCTATAACTTGCACACTACATTATTTCGGGCCAAAATCGGGCTCTTGATTCTTTTGTCAGGTTCGGGCTGGGTTCGGACAGTGGGTGTTGGGTTCGGGCCGAGAAAACCCGCCCGCGTCCAATTCTGGTTTTGAGATTAAATGCTTTAAATTCGAAACATTTTTATAACGTTGGAAGCAACTTTCGAACGTTTTTAAAAACACTTCATAGCACGATTCTGGTAACCCAGCTGTGCACATCTTTCAATTTAAGTGTGAAAATTTGATTATGATGTCATTTTATCGTAAATCTTGTGTAAATCAAACAACGCTATAAGCGAAATAAGTTCAAGTTAGAGTTACTACTAATTTACCTACGCGCAAAAAGCACAGAAGGGAAGCAGTGCAAGACCGCGAGGTCACATGAGTCTACTGCTCTCAATCGCAGCACAGCTTAATGCCACAGCTTAATGATTTAAAAATAATTGCCACAGCTTAATGACCCTTATCATATTTTGTTAAAATGATCAATTTAGTAAGTTTAATAGACTTTTCAAATGTCCGTCCGCAAAAAAAATTCTGATTCACACTGGTCCGCTATGCGAAAAAGGTTGCCGACCGTTGCCTCAATAGCAGATTTGTAATGAAATAAGGAAAAGTTCTGCTTCAATAAGGAGATTCTGATGAAGTTGCATGAATTAAACAACGAGTCATTTGGAATAACCATTGGTGTTAAAGTCTTTTCGCTGTTCTTACTAACTGCATGTCTTTGTAATTGTAGCCAAAGCTTGAATGTGTGCCAATTATAAAAAAAATGCTTGTAAATGTTTGTAGCAAATGGATTTGGATTCGATTTGCTTGCAAGAAACATCCAACGAGGTCGCGACCACGGCATACCGCCGTATGTTCAGTTCAGAGAATTTTGTGGTTTATCGAAGCCAACTCGATTCAAAGATTTGCGGGGTGAAATACATCAAGACAGACTTGAAAAACTACGAAAAGTATACAAGTAAGAAAACATTTTTTCCAAATTTTGGTTGAACTGCTGTTTTTTTGCCGTTTTCATTGCTTATTAGAACCCGCCAGACGCAGATTATGTAGCGTCTTTAGGGACGATTGCTTATAACGTACAAAAAGTTCAATCAATAAATTGCTGATTAAGATGCTGGTTGATTTGAGAAAACAAGCCGATTAGTTTGAAAAGCGATATCTCAAAAATTTTCAGGAACGTGAGAGACATTGATCTTTATGCCGGAGGAATCTCGGAAACATCCGTAGAAAATGGAACTGTAGGACCCACATTTGCTTGCATCATTGCTTATCAGTTCCGAGATTTGAAAAAGGGAGATCGGTTTTGGCACGAAAATGTTCCTCCGGTTGGTTCCTTCACAAAAGGTAGCCTACTGCGTATATTTCATCAGTGCTTGGTGACTACTATGGGTAAACATGATTGAATGGGCGTTTCATAAGGTGTAGGGGATTGCATTTACAACAAAAACTCGTTTATAGAAGAGCAAATAATTTCAGATTGTTTAACGAAAAATTTGCAGTTTTCACGCTTGCTTTTCGAAATTAACGACTTTTCAAAAACCATATCTGCTTAAAATTCATGCAATAGCGAGCAAAGCGATTGACTTGTGTATATCGATAATAAAAAAGCATTGCGTAGATTTAATGTTTTTTTCGTAAAATAATGATAACTTATTGGCATGTTGTTAGTCATCAGCGTATTGCTGGGCAAAAAATTGCAGTTTCTAGTGCATTGCTATGATTACGTACCACATCTAATCCAAAGTTTTATGATTCCGAGCAATAAGAGCCTTAAAACAATTATCAATGGAGTTGATGCTTGAACAGCAATTGCTTATTAATTGTTTCACCGTGATATTATCTTAGAACAATTAGCGGCGATTCGCGCCATTTCTTTTCCGGCTATTCTGTGCGCAATCGTAACCGATATGAGAACGATACAGCCCTATCCCATGAAAAAAGTATCGAAAGACAACCAGAGAGAAAAATGCTCGTCTTATGGATCTATTGATCTGTCTGCCTTTAGTGATGATGCTCACAGCTTTGCTTCTGAATTAGTCTTCCAGCAAGGTAATTAAAAAATCTGTTTTTTTACTGCAATCAGCAGCTATATGAAGGATGATGGAGACAATTTCTGCTAATTACAATCAAATTGTTTTGCCATGAAAGAGAATGATGTGATTTCAATCGGTTGTTATGCTAGTTATGTAGCGTTGTCATGTGCTTAGCAATTAGTTCTTGAAGGGTAAAAAAAAATAAAAACAAACTTACTCACGCCTTCAAAAACTTGCAGATTCGGTAACTACTGCTTGGTTTTCATCTGAAATCCTCAAAGAGGAAGGAATTGTATTTACTGTTTCGGAACTCTATCAATGGTTGATCATCAATCGACCTAGTGAAGTGTGTCGTCTAGTAACTGACACGAATAGCAGAACCATCAACGATCAAACGCAATACCAATTCACCTGTCTGCCTGGTACCATTGCTTATTCTGACTTTCCGCCAATATTATCCGATAAATGTAAGTACCGGCATGTTCTCTAAAGGAAAGCAAATATCATCCAACGCCAGTAGGGTCCACAAAATCACGATCACCACCCAAGCAATCTTGTTTGTCGTTTCATATGGGTGCCATTCGTAAACCCTTACTTTCCTATGTATTATAGCCTTTTTAACGATCCCATGTGCTATATCACATAGGTATGAGCTAACTTTTCATTCACATGTGCTATACCACATAGATATGAACTAAGTCTCGTTCCTATGTGCTATATCACATTGGGGATGTGCCTCAAGGAAAATTACTCGGACTCGCCGAGTAACGAATATTCACGACATTGCTCGGCCGAGTCCGAGTATCTACGCCTTCAAAATATGAACTTAAAATTTGGTGAAGAACAATAAAAGAAGGTCATCACGTCCGTAGAAGTCCTAATTTTGACCCAAATTCGGATAAAAAGCAAAAAAAAGGTCAAAATAATAATGGTTTAATACTCGGACTCGGCCGAGTCCGAGTAATGCCTCATTACTCGGCCGAGTACTCGGCACATCCCTATATCACATAGGTATGAACGAAGTCTCGTTCCTATGTGCTATATCACATAGGTATGAACTAACTTCTCATTCCTATGTGCTATATCACCATGGTAACACATTGGTATGAACTAAGTCTCGTTCCTACGTGCTATATCACCATGGTAACACATAGGTATGAGCTAAGTCTCGTTCCTTTCTACTATAGCGATCATGCGCGATTGGCGGGAATTTCTCAACATTTTTGCCTTTAAGTTGTTCAAGGAATTGCTGGTACTGTTCAGTTCCCGTAAGCGAAGAGTTGAGAAATGCTTGAAATGTAGGCTTAGTGTTGGTGTGTTTTCATTGGCAAAGCAGAGACAGGTAAAGGTTAAAGTACCTTTTAGTTTTAAGTTCAGTACTAGAGAGTTACCAGTAATTGATCTGTAGGCTTAGAATAGGGACGGTAGCACGAGTATTGCATTGGACTTACAACTAAAAGGTTTTTTAACCTTTACCTGTCTCTGCTTTGACAATGAAAACACACCAAGACTAAGCCTACATTTCAAGCATTTCTCAACTCTTCGCTTACGGGAACTGAACAGTACCAGCAATCCCTCGAACAACTTAAAGGCAAAAATGCTGAGTAATTCCCGCCAATCGCGCATTCGTCGCGCATGATCGCTATAGTAGAAAGGAACCAGACTTAGCTCATACCTATGTGTTACCATGGTGATACAGCGCATAGGAACGAGACTTAGTTCATAACAATGTGTTGCCATGGTGATACAGCACATACGAACGAGACTTAGCTCATACCAATGTGTTACCATGGTGACATAGCACATAGGAACGAGACTTAGTTCATACCTATGTGATGTAGCACATAGGAATGAAAAGTTAGTTCATACCAGTGGCGATTCCGGCACTCGGGCTGAGCCCGAGTTACAAAATGATGCAGAGGCGACTCCGGCACTCGGGCTACTCGGGCTGAGCCTAAGTTACGAAATGATGGAAGGCTTGTTATTATTTAAATTTTAAAAAGTAAGCTTAAAGCTTTTTTTAACTTAATTCGTATCAAGTTCGTTGAAAGAAACAGTCATCGTAAAAAACAACGAAGTGTGCGGTGGCAGTTGCGTTTTTCGCTCAACGATTTGTCTAGCCATAAGCTCGAGCCGCATTGCGGAGAAAAGAAAGAGACAAACGAGACAAAAGCCTTTTTCCTTATTACATCTTACTCGGGCTCGATCGCATTTGCCGGAGTCAGACAATGCAAACGTTTGTTACGTTGTTTCACACAATTCTTTCCTTAACTTGTTTGTGGAACTCGGGCCCTCGAGAAATAGCCCGAGCTACAATTGGAGAGAGGAATAGAAAAAAGATTTCGTAAGACGCCTGCCATCATGCTGCCATGTAGTAAATGTAGGCTTTTTGTTTGGTCATAAATGTCTGTTCCTCTGTGGCTCACAATGGATAGCTGATAACAAAGAGCTACACAACAAACTCAGTATGAGTTTGCCATCAAATTAAGAAGATTAAACTTTATGTATGAATGAAAGTATTTTGCAACAATTTAACTGTTGTGTAAGTTGCTATTTTATTGCTTTTTTTACCGTTTTTTTAACACTGTTTATGTCGAGCCCGAGTAGCCATAAAAAGCTAGAGTCGCCACTGGTTCATACCTATGTGATATAGCACATAGGAATGAAAAGTTAGCTCATACCTATGTGATATAGCACATAGGAACGAGACTTAGTTCATACCTATACGATATAGCACATATGAATGAAAAGTTTGTTCATACCTATGTGATATAACACATGGGATCGTTAAAAAGGCTATAATACATAGGAAAGTAAGGGTTTTACGAATGGCACCCCGTAGTTTCATACCTGATTGCTACTTGGATTAACCTATTAACGACTACCCTTACAACACCCGAGAATCAATCTGTAATAGAAACCAAACTACCCTGGCAATGTTGAAGTTTGGAATGCTCTTCAGTCTTCATTCGCTCTAATCTTTCCTGTTAGTAACTGATTTTAAAAAAAAATTTTAAAAACACTCCGCGAAGTTTCCCACCTGTAAGAAGTGTACGGTAAATGGGAACGAAAAAAAAAAAAAATAGAGGTTGAAGTCCAAACATTGCTTTGACCAGGCAGGAGTATCAAAGTGAAGAAATTCATTTTTCAAATCTTTGATTAGGCCTACGTTATTTTTCTAGATTTCTGGACTCGTTGGTATAACGGCACCGCCTCACCTGGTGAAACAGATTACAAGGTAGAAGCCAATATCAAAGAATGCGATGTACCATACGCTATTCAAGCTCAAACCTTGGATGGAGTAAGTTTATAGCGTTAACTGAATATTGGAATGAAATAAGAACTTTAAGTAGGCTACTGTACATACGTCTTATTGACAAAATTTGATGCCTTCTTCAAAAACAATTGGTGAAATGTCTACTGTGAAAATTCAAACGATAGATATGGATGCATAAAGCATGCACTACCAATTTTTCAAAGTATAACCCTTCAATATCAGCTTTTCTAAAAAAAGAGATGACGTTTTTTACGTTTATTTATTGCTTTCTTCATCAATTAAATTAATTTCAACCAGGGAGAAGTTACCAAAATCTGAACTTGGAGCTTCTACAAAACGAAGTGTGCGGTTGTTAACTTGTTTCTTTTTTCTTCAGGTACCTGCTGGTGAAACAGGAGATGTTTTTAACCAGTTCAGTGCAACTGCTGGTTTATCTTGCTATGGAGTTGATCAAAAGTCCGGGCAGTGCCACCAGTACCGGGTCAGATACATGTGTTTCTTGGGATGAAAGAGCTCTGATAAAGTAAGTTTCTGAGGATATGGTTTCATAATCTTATCTAACCTGCGACATGTGCACATAATTAAAAAAACTTGTGGTTAAGCTTTGCTTACGATTAATTTAGCTAGTTTAGCTCGAATTTGAATTTTAAAAAATTGGATCAGAAAATTAGTAAAATAATAAATAAATAACTGAGGTTATTTTCAAAGTATATTGAACTGAAACTTCAACAGTGATTGAGGGAGACTGCGAAGTGAGCTTACGCTCTTCGAGTAAGCAGCCACGCGGTATAGGTTATGTCAAATGCGATCGGCTCCATCCACGAATCGAACCCGCCACGTAGGATCTTTCACCTGCGCGCAGTTCCGCTAGGTCAGAAGCACTCAAGCAAACAAAGTATATTCAGTGATAATAAAATTCATTTTTATTCTTTCAATCAACTTAATTTAAAGATTTATATTTTTAACTGTTGAATTGAATTAAAGCACTTAAACTTGGTCTTCAAATAGAGAATCTGCTTACCACTCAATTCATCCGTATTTTAAAAACTACCACTCAGTCTATTGCTTATAGCTCTTAGGTTCTAGTTTCCTTTTCTTTTTGATTAAATCTAATTACATTTAGGCACCGAAGAACGCATCATTGATAAACCAGACAAGAATCTACTGATCAAGCTTCCAGAAAGCGAAAAATACTTTTGAAATGATTTTATTATCGTTAATCTTGCAGTGATTGTTGTTTCAACATTTTAATAAAAACTACGAAAAACAGTTTTTGCTGACTGAGGTTTTTTGTTTCCCGCGAAGATTTGCAAGTTTTTGCTCTGCTGCTTTTGCTAAGCTTCACGACTGTAGTGATATTCGAAAATTTATCTTTCGCTGGCGAATTTTAAGACGGACTAAAACCCAGGGTATAGCCTAGAGGAAGGACGCCAGGCAACTGCTTCCCTCTTTTTTGTGAAGAAACCTTATCACTACAGTAATTTATAAAATACCACTATATTTGTCATTTTTACCCGATTGCAACTTGACCCTCTTAAAGTTTTCCACTTGCTATGCATCCCCCTATTCACACCACTTGCCGGTTTGTGTAACAAGTTTAATTAGTAACAAAAAAAACTTCATTGTACTCGCGGTGTATGGCCGAAGCGTGTAACGAGTGGCTAGGCCTACCTCCGCGGCTTAGCGCCGGTTCAACACAGAAACATCGCATCGGTGGCGAGGCATTGGCAAGACTGTGTCCGATTTGACTGCCTAAGAATGAAACCCAAGACCTCCTGCGCCGATAGTGATGGCTTCTACGACTGCGCTGATCGGCCGGTTCTAATTAATAAAATAACAAAAATAAGTTCATTTAAGTTAGATGATAAAGTTGCAAGGGGCCAACTAATGTTTTGACTATAGACCTAACGAAAGTCTTGTCGGCCATGCTACGCACAGCCAATCCAGGCTAGACTCATTCCAGACTGTGAAGACTCTTTTGTTGCATTGCTCATTCTAAACATCTCGACTTCATTTTTTTTTCTAGGTTGTTCCCTCCTTTTAGCAGGCGACTGGCCACAAACAACGATGCCCAGTGAAAACGCCTATAACCTCTATCCCACAACTAAGTCACTTGTAGCTTCATAAGCCATTTGCAGTTGCACAAGCGTTTCGACCTCATTATGATCTCATCAGTGCATCATAGCAACCTCCCACCTCCTAAAGAAAAAAGAAACAGTTTAAACCTTCAAAAGAACTGCAAGCCCCAACTCTAAAGGTGTGATAACACTTTCTGAAACACTGAGACATTGTGCAGGTTTATCTCATTGCGACGACACATCTCAATGACTTTGTGCGGATGTGATGTCATGATAAGATAAACCTGCATAATGTCTCAAAGGTTGCGACTCAGTTAGTGTGATCGCTCCTTAAGCCTCTTTTTTTTCTTCTTAAAGAAAAGTATTTAACTAAAAATTGCTATTGGGCAGGAGTTTCCTAACTGGGGAACCTTTCGACTTTTCAAGAAGTACGTTAGGTCATATTTATTATTAGCTGATGTTAATAATTAGAGCCAAGATTAAAGCAGCACCGTTTAGAAGAGCAGAGAAAAAGGTTTACACGTCTTCAGATGTTCTGTATTACACTGAAAGTATCTGTGTAGAGCAGGGGTGGGCAAAGTGCTGCCCGCAAGACCGTTTTCTGTGGCCCGCGGGGCACTTACAGAAATCTAAATACCTATTGTGAATCAAGCCAAAGACCTTTTATTTTAGCTCCTCGCTAGGTAGCAGTGGAAAAAAGGACATCTGCGGATGCGAAGACCTTTTATTGCTCTTCACCGGTTTTTAGTAGTGAAAATAGGACATCTGCGGACATGCGGCCCTTGGCTTCATAATTTTTCGAAATTTTTTCAAATGCGGCCTTTCGTGTGAACAGTATCGCTCAATCCTGCGGTAAAGTAAAAAAAGGTCCTCGGCTTGATACACCTGATAATTTTACGATATAAATTTGGGGATACACGAGCGAATCCATAAATTGTGCAAATGGTATGAACAGAAAGTTTGGGAAACTCTGCTATAGGCAATACTAGTATGTATTATGATGTCACAAGGTTCCCTCTAAATAATCGAAAAGACTAGAATGATCGGTTGGTCTAAACCAGAGCTTCCCAACCTTTTTTGTGCAAGGCCCCACTTTGATCTAGTATAAAATCTCAGGGTCCACCAGAACTACCACATGTCGTAAAGATTTTTTACTCTCTTATTAAAACGCTGGTTCAATTATAAACCTAAATAAATACACGAAGTTTGCTGCAATTTATTACTCAATACAATAGCATGTGCTAAAGGAAGCTCTGCGTGCTTGATAGCGGCCGCAAAATATGTTGGTTGTGTTCTTTGAACACTCGCGTTTCATTTATCATTGGCGATATCGCTGGCGCACCCAGGATTTGGCAAAAAAGGAAGGGGCCGATTCTGCAGCGGCTGAAGACCAAGGGGGGTCTGGGGCGATGCCCCCAGACGTCAACGGATTATTACGGTTTTCACATAAAAAACACTCATTTTAGCATTCTTTTTACTGCCGCTGTGAAAGCTATTTAGGTTTTGGTAGCAGCGAAATTATGATTCACAAGCCATTCTGAGGTCATAAAGATAAGAATGTTATAGGCTCCAGGTCAACCGCCCTTTTGCTTCCTGCAGTATAACTTATAATATCTACACCAAATTCTTGACAAAATACTCTAGGACCTGGGTGATGACGTTTGACCAATGTGTAGCTTCTCTATAATAATTTACAACAACGTTAGGGCCAAGAGGGGGTGGCTGTATGCAAGGTATGCAACCAGCTTAATATGTACTGCAGTAAGTTTAATTGTGAACAAGTGCATTATTATTTTGTATGTTCATCAAAGTTGGTTCATAATGTCGTAAAGTTCCACGGCCCACCAAACTTTTGTCATGCCCCACCGGTGGGGCGCATGCCCCACGTTGGAAACCACTGGTTTAAACCAACGTAGAAGCAACTGGGACGATATGAACCGGAACAAAGCTGCTGCGCAAACTATACTAAGAAATGATATAAATTTGTAAATTTACTAGAAATCATTGATGTTTAGGCTAAAATATCACAGTTATGACGTTGCTTGTTCATTTGGCGTAACAAAATTCGCTCATGTTACTAATGGACTACCCGATACTAATAATAATCGGCATCTTACGAAAAATGGGAGGCTGCCAGCAGTGGCACCTGCAGAAAAAATATTGGGGGGCAAAGTGTGACGTCGTTATCTATGACGTCACCAATCAAATTTTTGAATGTGATACAGATATGCCTACTGATAGCAACGAGTGAGTGGTTGGTGTGCGCTTATTTGGACGTGTAAGGGACTCTTGTGCAGTTGTACACGTCTCGTTTGGCAAGAGATGAGCAAACTTTTCAGCGCAAGGGCTTCATTCAAAATTTTTGCGGGCGGCACATAGTAGGCCTATAATACCCCCAAACAGCAAATTTGAGTAAACCGAAAAATTCTTGTTGTTAACAAAAGGCATTGAAAACTTCCAATTTGTGGCGTAGTGAAAAATTTTAAAAGGGCTGGTTGGGAATGGGGCATAGTTTTTACTTTTTTTCAAGCGTATTTTTTTTCGGCAGAACAAATATTTGAAGCTGATTGAGAAACAAGAAAGGCTTCAGAGGGGTTCGGGGGCACGCTTACCTGGAAAAATTTTGAAAATTTACATGCTGTGATGGCTATTTTAGTGTTTTTGAATAATTTTCATGCAAATTTTGTTTACATTTTTTTAGCATAATTCTAATTCATGTTTTGCCAAATATGATGGATGCATTTTGTTCGCACATTTTCGATTATGCGTGCTTAAGACGTAGGGCTTATAGCTGTCGAAGAGGTTTGAAATTATCGAAATATTGCGTACATCAAAAAATTTTTGAAATGCATGGTGGGAACATATATACGCCTACCCCTCATCCTTCTCCCTGGATCCGTCCCTGGCCATAAGTTACAGAAACCATCGAAAGAGTAGACCTTATAGTATATTTCAGTCACTTGGTACCATTAATATTATTCTTTTAAAGTAGTAAAAGTAAAGTAGTAAAACTGTAGTAAAAGTCCGAGTCAAAAGGGGGGGGAGAGGGGCATGGCACAATGGTCCCCCTTAAATACGCTTCTGCGTCCAATTTACTCGTGTAAAGTTACGCTACTAAATGTTAGAGAAAAATATAAATTAAATCAACGAAAAAAAAAAAGATGCACAGAATGCTCAGAAACAACATGATTTCATTTGACGATGGGTCGTAGAGGCAAATACATGAACAACTTGAGCCACATCTATTTTTTTGTGTATATTTGTTATATCTGTTTCAACAGACATGAACATGAAAGATTGTAATCTCTCCTATCGGTTTGGACAAAAACATCTACGGCTTTGTAGAAAAAATCTCTTTTTTGTCACAACTCTTGAAGTCTATCCATCTCCATGGCAGTTGTTGCTAGCGATAAAAGACCCTCTTCCTCACTTCGATAGCTCCTACGAGTTTTGATTTTTTTTTTCAGTGTAGAAAAGAATTTGTACTGACCTAATCGATTGTCGAAGCGGATTATTTAGATCGGAAATATGTCTTCCTTTATTTAGTTCACCTTATCTTAACTTTAGATTAATCGCATAGTTCTAAAAAACTTCTTTGACTTTGATGCTAAATCTTCCTCCATTTTAACACAACTTTTGGCTCGTGGCTAAAAGGAAAATTTGCAACCGTACCTTACGCATTGCTCTTATTTTATTGCGCTTTGTCGAATAACAAAATGTTTTTGTGTTTTTATTGTGACGTCATATGTTTCAGGCACTGCTTCAAATCGTATAT
Source organism: Trididemnum miniatum (assembly GCA_964006365.1). Lineage (NCBI taxonomy): Eukaryota > Metazoa > Chordata > Ascidiacea > Aplousobranchia > Didemnidae > Trididemnum > Trididemnum miniatum. Next base: position 13,771,465 of record OZ023243.1, on the reverse strand, counting down.
CGCTCTGGCAACTCAGCATGATTAATTCTAGTCAATGTTGTCGAGACACGCTTTGTATGGTTTTTGAAATCTTTGCCATGATAGACGAGGCTGAGTTCACGCTGCTTCATCGTCTATATATCGGAAATTTTGACCAAACAAACGATTGGTTTGGAAATGATAAACACTTTAGTAAAAATTTTTGAACATGAACAAAATATTTTGAACTGGGGGGATATGGAGTACAGCCCTAAAATAAACTTAACGGATTTGTGCGATTTGAAAAAATGCTCAAACAATTATTGGGGGGGCAACTTGTCCATTTTGCCCTCCCTCTGCCCGGGCGTATGTCTGCCAGTAAATACAGTTGTAAGACATTTTCGTGATGATTGTTTTGAACTGACTAATCACAAGCATTGGTGGTTAAAATATCAAAACTAACGCATAAGGAAATCATAATGGTAAATTCAAATGTCTAAAACTGCTGCTAAAATCAGTTCATGTCCGGTTAGTTGTTGTCATTTATAAAAAATTTGTGACTTATTAAAGTAGGCTATGGGTGATAGCAACATTATTTCGCAAAGTTGCATAATTTACTCGAAAAAATCAAGCATTTTCCTATCCCAACAATTGCGTTCCTCCCAATAGGTCAATAAATCTTACCTTAATCACGTAATAGGTCAATAGTTTCACTTAAGCCGGTTATCCCACCAACGTTATTCTATTTTCAAGCTAAAACTATCGTATTTTACAAGCCATAAGCCGCACTTTCAATAAACTGCTTTGATTGTTTTTCTTTTTATATCATCAAGGCGTACCGGACTACAAGACGGAACGGTTTTTCAGAAGTATCAAGACCGTATAAAGCTCATATAAGCGAAAAAAAAAAAAAACAACTTAATAACAGATGAATAAAGCATAAAACACTGCCTCATCCACACATTAGGTGCACCGGCTTATAAGGCGCACCATCAATTCTTGAGAACAAAAGATTTAAAGTACACCTTATGGTCCGTAAAATGAGGTGCGTAAATCATAATGGTTAAGTATTCTATTGTAAGAACTGCAGCAGTTGTGGGATTTGAGCAGTGGTGCTAGGTTTCAGCAAGTTCGTGTCGGTTTCTTAGAGCGAATTTTATTATATCAGCGAATTTTATTATATCAGCGAACTGGCCAGCATTGGTTTTTATCGTTGTAGCACTCGTGTGGATACAGAACAGGCTAAAAGATTTTCTTTGTAATAGAAATAGCTGACAAAAATTTAAATCCCATCCTTGCCTTGATGCGATTTGCTAATTTCGTATCTTTTTGCTTTATACCGTTTGCTTACCATGCCACCGCAACTTCACTCTGCGAAAATTGTCGTGGAATGACGAGAGAGGAAAGCTTCGCCCGTCACCTGCCAGTAAATCAGCTGAAGCTGATAGAATATAAATCGGGGGGAATCCACTACAATTTTTCAAAACACACACGAAAAACAGTAGTTTCGAATAATTAAATGATGTGGCTACTGTATAGCTGTTACTGAAATCATATTTATCAGCTGTGATCTTCAATTTACGATTTTGCCGTCATACTATCACAGATCGCTTTAATAGTAAATTACACGTAGATGAAACTAGGCCTGTGTTGTACAAAATATAGTACAAGGCTACTGCGATGTAGGTGAATTACGATCATTGCTTGGTAAGGTCAGACAAAAGTAACGAAAGTGTCGTAAAAGAACATCACTAAAAATGTCTCCTATCGTCAATAAAGTTGCGTTTTAAGGTAAGGCTATTAATTTTTTTAGCTTTGATGTTTAAACTTGTGTTATGAGGAGCTCGGATTCATCGTAAACGTGTTTGCTTCGCTGGTAAAAACACCATTTTCTACACCCATTTCAAGGTCTTTAATTATCAAATATTTGCTAATAAACATCTCGGGTCGAACAATTTGTTGTTCCAAAAGTCTTCTTTTACATTGCTTTTTTTTTTGTTTAACTTGAAATTGTATCGGAGCGAGCGTTGTAATATTGTGCCAGTGTTAACTGCAGCTGTCTTTTTCAAAAGCAATTAGTGGTAGTCGTCAGCGTTTGGTCGAGAATGATTCCAAACCATGAGCAGAAGCTTTGAGGCCGAAGGTCTTGTCTATTTAGACTGTGACAGTGACTATCAACCAGGATTACGCGCAACTCTATAGGGTTACGCCAGTACAATTCAGGGGTTCCGCAATTATTCATTTAAATCAGAGAACTTATGTCATTACCGTGTGTGCATGGGGCATAACTACACATAGTTAATCTTAATAGTGTTTTTGCTGCACACGAATATGAAAATAAGTATTTTAATTTATAGATCAAGTGCTTTTTTTGCTTAATGCTGTACAATCGTTTCATTAGGGTTTTATTAGGGTTTCAATGTTTCATATGGGTTTCGCTACGCCAAAAAGGTTAAAAATCCTTGGACTGTGCATTATGAAAGTATTGCCTTCACAAATTAATTTACGCAATGATAAAAAAAGAAATTGAAACTAATATTGGTTATCAGTAATTTACATTTTCCTTCTGCCGCCACACATTATTTCAAGCAGTTATACTGCATAATTATTATAGAGCAAGAAAAATCCTGCAAAATCATAGCGGACGAATCATTGTAATCACATATAAACTGACAGTGTACAATAACAATACATAGGATATTAATTTGGTACTTTAGTTAAAAAAGTACTTGCAAATCTTTTAAAATGGATGATGCTCTCGCAATCCTAAGACTTGAGTAACGTCTGGTAATGAATAGTGATGGAGTCAATTGATCCTGATGGTTGACACCGAAACCAAAACCAAGACTTAAAAAAAATTCGAGGCCAAGATCCGAAACGGAGACTTGAAAAGCATTTCGAGACCGAAATTTGGTGAATTTGATCGAGACCGATACGAGACTTCAAGGCCAAAGTTTTTACAAAAAAAAACATTTTGTTTATTGTAACATCTACCGGTAACACTTTTCATAGCGTTTTTTACCTAAAAAGGTTCTTTCACCGCCCCCAGAATTTTTTCGCGTCCTCCCGATCTCGTCATTAATGTCTGGAGATCAATTTCCACGCTCGGTTGAATCGGACGCAGTGTCGTCAACGGCTCCCTGCCGCTGTGACGTTTTTTTTTCAAAGTGGTGTTGTCCTTGCGCTTAGCCGCTGAGATGGACCCCGCCACTCATTACATGCTTCGGGAAATTAATTACCAGAATATAACGAAGATTTAATTTTTGGTTCATAAGACATTTAAATCTTCACTTGCCCAAATAGTCATCGGTACTCTTAGATGTTTTGAAAAAAAAGTTTTGATTAATAAATTTTCGGCAAAGAGACAGTTTTACTAAACCAAATTGCAGCAAAGGCCAGCAGACTTAGTATCGATAACATTTTATTGGAAATTTTGAACGTTTTCGACTATAGCTTTTGGTCTTCTTCAGAATAAAAATTTTTTAACCAAGAATAAATTAATCAAATGGTAGTATTTAAAAAAATCAAGTAAACTTTAACATTATCAACAATTAACACATTATTGCCTAACATTAATTTATAATACAAATCTTGCACAAATGAAATGACGTAAAAAATCTTGCACAAATACTACGTCATTTCATTTGTACAAGATTTGTACTGCATATGAATTAATGTTAGACAATAATGTGTTAATTGTTGGTAATGTTAAAGTTTACTTGATTTTTTTAAATACTACCATTTGATTAATTTATTCTTAGTTAAAAAATTTTTATTCTGAAGAAGACCAAAAGCTATAGTCGAAAACGTTCAAAATTTCCAATAAAATGTTATCGATACTAAGTCCGCTGGCTGTAGCTGCAATGTGGTTTAGTAAAGGTTTAATTTTTAAAGGAATACAGTAGTTAGTAGGCTCAAGTTGATCATTCTGAGTCCGCAATCTCTATACTGATTTATAATTACTGCGTAGATGTCTTCTTTGATATGAGACTGAAAACAACCACCTTGAGCCTGGCTTGATTGACTTCACTTGAAAAAAACTTATTTTATAACTGCCATGCTACCACCTCAAGCCTCGACGTCATTCCATCAGCAAGGGTCCAAAACAATAAATTACAGCTTTGATTTAAATCAAAGAAAAAAAGCATACAGCAGCTATTAAATCAAATCTTCATCATACTCGCGATGTTACGCCTACGCGTGTAAACGAGTGGCGAGGCCCATTTCCGAGGCCTCGTGCCAGGACAACACAACCCCGATGAAACATCGCAGCGGTGGCGAGCCGATGGCGACACTGTGTCCGATTTGACCGGCCTGGGAATCGAACCCCAGATCTACCGCCTTGAGAGCGTGTTCTTAACAACTAAGCGAACCGGCAGGTTTTAGCAGCTGCAATTACGACTTCTTTAAAAGATAAACATCAGATAACATCGTGATCGCCGCATCCTCCCCTTTAGATTGTTTTAGATCGTGATCGCAGCATTCTTTACAAGTAAATTACAAAGCGAATATTTACAGATGGTTGAAACTTTGAAGAAAAAGTCTAGCAGTCCTCTACCATCACTCCACCCGCATTTTTTTCAAATCTCAACTATTTCCCACTGAAAAGCCAATTATCAGAAATTGAGAATTTGACAAAATACTTCTTTTCACCTTGTCAGTTTAAAACATTTAAAGTGAGATTGTGAGAAATAAAATTTGGAATTGCTTTTAATCAAATCTTTGTTTGCAATGCTCGTATCTTATACTGTAATTAACTTTAAACTTTTTTAGTCCTATACGCTAACCTAAAATTTTGAGTCTCGAGACTTCTTATATTTCGAGACCGAGACTGGAGATCGAGACTTGCAGTTCAAGTCCAAGTCCAACACCGAGACGAGACTTTGAAAAATGTGTCTCGAGACCCAAGACTTGTTTCGAGAACTCCATTACTAATAATGGAGCAGAACATCTATTGATGTCGCCAGCCTATCAAGCAAACCAGTGGAGCAATTAGTATTGGAGTCAAACGGAGCGGGCTGACTTATACTAAGTTGTAACGCCTAGAGAGCTTCGCGCAATAGATAGTACGAAATGCATCAACGCCTATAACACAATCTCTATTCCACAAAAAACTTTTTGATTCAGCATTTTACAGATATCTTTTGAATGCGCATACTTCACGTAAGCGCTTGTACCGTACAGACAGAATCGTGAGTATACACCAATGGGAAATTTCCGTCCAAACTAAGACGGCCGTCGTAGGTATATTCGTTCTTTTATTATAATTTTTGAAAGAACAATAACATAAACATCCTATACGGAAACGCGTAAAAATGACTTAAAAAACGAAATTTTTAACAGAGATTGTATAAAAGGCCTTCTATTATAATAAAATTTAACGTGCAATTATCGTCACTATTTTATAGCGACGCTGGGCCATTGTGCTGTTTCACATAGATGATCATAATTGCATAGCTGCTTCAACTTTGACCCAAGGTCTGTTTTTACCTTCGGCCCCCCCAAATGAGATGTACCCAAAAAAAATACGCCCAAGCAATTCTTAGATTCAGCAAACTTAAAAAGTAAGACGTTGAAAGTGAGCTTAAAGTATGGAAAACAGAAACAACTCCTAGGTGAGTATAAGTTTATTTTATGAGCTGCTTTTAATGAAAAGTAACTGATTAAAAAAATCCAAAACTTAAACTAAAAGCTCTGAAAAAACGTTATTTTATTGTTTAAAATACTAAAGCAATAGTTAGCTGCATTAGCAAGACACAACAGTTCGTAACAGTGTTTACAATTTTTATCATTCTTTGTATTTGTAGCACTCTTGTGTAATTATAAACAACATGGTCCGAGCAAGTTTGCTGTTTTGTTGCTTTTTGACGTTAGTGTTTTTTAATGACGTTAGTGGTCAATTCACTTTCGACTTTTCCCACCCTCCACCACGAGGTAAGTAGCCTAGTAAGTTTAAACTAGTTTTACTATTGTTGCCTCAAGGCGGACAATACTGAATGTACAGTGCATGTTTAGAAGTACGTAGTGCGACAAAACTTTTATTATTGCTCCACGCTCAACATAACCATTCTCAGAAGCTGCTTGCGAGAAGAATATAACGTTGACCCTAAGCGGTATCGAATTCAGTGGCGTAGCCGGGGTAGGGGGTATCGGGTACTGCCCCCTCTTTGCTTGAACTTTTTTTTGTTTTATTTGTTAAGCTTGTATGCCGGTACAGGTATCTCTCGTGAATCCTATAGTGAAAGTAGTCTACACCTGTACTACTTGGTATAACAGTACTTACTCAGAGCGTTTCTATGCACGCGCCCCCGCCTCAAGCTACCTTCTAGACTCATAAACAGCCGTTCTTGTTTAGATTCTTCTAGAAAAATTGTTCTTGGTAGTGATAAATCTCTTTTACGCGACTCCCCTTCAAAAAAATTTTGCGTACGCAATTAATCATGCAATTATGTCACTGTTGTCTTATTGTAAAGCTATCCAACCTCGTGGTAGGAGTGGAAGACCAGAGCAATTTTTTCAATTTCTTCAACGACTGATTCCGGAGCTTGGGGAGGACAGTGGTGGGGAAGCGACTGAAGAGGCTCACGAATGTGAAGAAGAAGAGCCGCATTGCCCGAATTATTTCGATCAAAAGTACGTATAACAAACATTTTATTGTTATTATTGTTTTTTGAAATAAAATACAAAAAATGACAAACACAAAACAAAAACATATTCAGACTTAAATTAAGATAATTTAAGCTATTTCTTTGCATAAGTGTCCAATTTGTTGGTCTGTTAATTTCTTAATTCCGTATTCAGAAGCGATTACGCTGATGCGGGTCCTACCGAACAATTACAGGTCTTATAAATTTGCTGCTTAGTTTTGAATTTACAACATCTGCTTGGCGAAATGATCAAAAGCGCTTTGCGATACGAAATATAAAAAGGCAAGCGTCATGTGCAGAGGGTCTGGGTGACTTGAGCAGTCAAAAAGCGCTAAAAAGTTCTAATATAGAAAAGAGAATAACAACGATTCGGTTTTGCATTTTAGGTACCCTACCGCAGACGGAGAGTGCAATAATCGAGTAAATCCTAGGAGAGGAGCAAAAGAAAGATCATTTAAACGTCTGATGAGCGCCAACTATGCTGACGGAACAGGTGAACCAGAGCCAGATTTACCAATAGGCTAGGCCAGGAATGTCCAACCTTTTTCTTAGATACTGACAACCTTTTTCTTAAATCTTAAATATAACACTTAAATATTGACTGGGCCGCAAAGCCACCAGTATAACAAAAAAACGTCTTGTTCTTACTGAAACTTTGGGTGAAGACCAAAAAAAGGTCCTAGGAGACTCAGACGTCCAGTTTTCACTGTAAATATAGTCTCTAAAGACATTTTTTGATGAGTCGATAGTGGGCCGCATCCACGCATTAAGTGCTGAGTCAGGAGTGGGCCGTATCTACACATCAAATAGGCCGCAGGTTGGACATCCCAGAGCTATGCAGAATGAAGCCCAGGGCCTTGTCACGAAAAACGAAAGCCTTTTCTTTTTGTGCTGGAAATCGACCATCATGATCTTTATAAACGTAGAAACGAGTCTGATCATTGGTCACTAAGGCCTCATTCATTAAACTAGTCTACAGGCCTCTCATTGTCTAAATCCGGCTCCGAGGTGAATAATGCACTTGCACAATCCCTGAAAACTCAAAATAGCTTTCCATCACCTTTTTTTGGGTTGCTTTTGTTCCTTATAGCTTGGTTTATTGAGAAAGCATTCAGAGACTAACGGCCTGGTGAAAATATTATACAGGTTTATCCGTAATGTGCTCAACCTAAGATTGGTGCTCACGAACCTCTGCAGCAGTGGTTCGTAATTCTTAACCTTTTCCAACCGCTGGGATCATTATTCATAAATTACTGACTTGGGGGTCACTTGTCAGCGAAATGCAAGAGATAAAATTTCTGATTGGGGACCCCGTCATAAGAGCCACTTGCATTTTAGAGTGAAACAAAACACAACTGGGCTTCGTTTGTTTATTTTCAACTTTACGCAACTTCGATATATCTTCATGATAGAAAATGTCGCTTTCGATATCACATCAAGAGTTGCTTTGTGGCCTGTTTGTTTTAATACTTGGATAAACAGTAGTAACAACAAAATTAGCGAGCAAGCGTCATAAAAACTATTCAATATCATATTCATACATTTTAGGCTTTTTAACGTGATATTGGTATTTTCTTTGGTTATCTTTATTGTACCAATCAAAAGATTTATTTTGACAATAGCAAATATTATTAAGATACCCTTCGTAAGGCAACAAATGGAAAAGCACTGTCGTCGGCCCGACTTATATCAAATACTCTGCAAGGGGGTCTGAACACAGAAACTGCTTCGACCCACATGCTGCCATTCTGGGGTCAATTTCTTGTTCATGACATTGCTTTAACTCTGGAACCGGAAGGATCAACAGGTTTGTATATGTTATTTGCTTTAAAATTGGCAATCATATGGCCTATTGGTTAGAGCGTCTGCCTCAGGAGCGTTAAACAGAAGGTTCCATTCCGGGGCTGGTCAAACCAATGTCTTTAAAATTAATAGTCACAGCTTCATGCTTGACGCTCAGGACTAAATAGACATTGTGGAGAACAAGCCGGCAATTTTACATGTTATGCTATTAGGATTTGAGAAAGGAGCTTAGCGGGATTACTCATTTTAGAGTGATAAACAGGCCCTCTGGTTTGCAAATTCTGTGAAGGGCAGTGAGTTTGTTTGCAGTGATACTAAGCATGTACATAACCTCGTTATTACTATTGTAAGACGAAACTCGCTCGTTAAATTTAGACCCGTATCCGCATAATCTTGTGTCTTCTTCGTTCAGTTTACATAAACAGGCAAGCGGGGCAGGTGATGACAGCACCTTAAATAGGCTCATCTAAGAATCAACCTTGGGTCTCTACTCAAGGTTCATGTCTTTATTTGCAGTTGAGTGTGAATGCGGCCATAATGACAATCCTGAATGCATAAATATCCCAATTCCTTCTAACGATCCCCAATATCGATCTGATGAAGCGAAACAAAAGACTTGCTTCACGACTGAGAGGTCTGAACCAGTCGCAGATTCAGAAGATTGTAAGTCTATGAAAACATTGTATATATGTTTGACACCCTTATTCTTAAATAAATTTTAAGCCAAAAATATTTCATCATTAGCAATTATAAAGACGTTTTTTTCTAATCTTCATCATTCAAGCTAAAACACGGTAAGCCATGCACTTAAGATGCCTTTAAATCTTTTTAAATACGGCGCATATAGATTTGTGCGCACAACCAAATAATAATTTTCAAAAATTTTCGTTTTTGTTCTAGTGGTCTATTTGTTATTTTTTTGTGAATAGTTTGCATCTAAAACTTTTTGAAATCATCTTGCACAATCACTAGTCTAATTTGAATCAAAACAAACAGTTAGCTTGTAAAAATAATTTTCCAGCAAATTGCTTTGTTTTATAGGAAGGCAGTGGTTTGTTTTTAGCTCTCTGTGTCAAGTGACCCGAAATATCCAGTTTCTAGAAACTTTTATGACTTTTTCTGACAGGCTCTTCGTTTGTGAGACAACAACTTAATGAATTAAGTGGATACTTAGACATGGGGTTAATTTATGGAAACTCAGAGGCACACTTTGAAGCACTGCGTTCCAAAAAAGGTAAGAAACATATATCATATAGGCCTACCCTTGGCACTGCTAAGTTACTTCACCAAACTTTAGTTGCATCAAAAAAATAGTAATACAGTTATATAGTGGGTATAGTGTAGTTTGAAGACCGTAAACAACACAGAAGTCATAAAATTGCTTACTTATTTTTTTTCTTAAAAAATAGGCCTGTCTTGGAAAAAAGTAAATATTGGACGTAAACGTTGTACAGTCCTGCTGCCTGGGTTATCCTATAATATGTAGTTAGAATTATTGTATATTCTGGTTCATAGAGTTTTGCACTGTCTCACATTATACTACAACTGAATCTATATTGTTGAAACGTCCAGCTACAAGAATTACTGTCCCTTCATTTTTCTTCTTAGGTCTTTCAGGATTTTGCTCAAAGTGTACCTTGAAAGTGTTTTTCAAAATTCAGAAAACAGCGTAAAATTTACTTGATGGGCAGTGAAACTCATGCTATTGCACCTGCAAAACAAAGGCCGCGTTCACACATGGCGGTTTTCGCGACCAGGCACAAAACTTCATTTTGTTATTGCAGACGCTATTTTAATTCTTTTCGAACTTGTTTCAGCGATTCAAAAACTGAAATGATTACCTTTCCGATTTGCTGAAATAGTTTTTAAATCTTAAAAAATTCCTTCTCAATATCAAAATGAAGTTTTGTGCCTAGTTGCGACAATCATTATGGGTGAACACGGCCAAAGATTACATAAATTGTGTGATAAAATGTATCCAAGAACTTCTTGGCCATAGCTTTGGTCAGTGCATAGCGCTTGCAGCGTTGCATTCCACTTAATCAGGTATGTGTTTCAGCTTCAAAGAAAGGAGAACTTATTGCTGTGAATGGCCTAGATTCAACTTTTGGGGATCTTCTTCCCAGCTCCAACCACAGTACAGATATCACCCCGGCCGCAAATGTTATGTTTTGTCCTGAGCTAGTGCGAATTCCCCCTCAAACTGCTTGTAAAGTATCGGGTAAGTTACTTCTTACGGCTGTACGATATTTGCCCGCCAAGTTGATAACAATTAACCCTAAAATACCAACTGCGTAGCATCTGATGTTTCCTAAACTTTTGGAGGCTGGATACCCCTGAAATAGTCTAACACAATACCAATGGATCCATTCACACGAAACTTATTGCAGCGACCTCTATTTAAACAGTCGCAGCAATAAGTGCATCGGGGTTTACGGACTCATTTAAGCATCTTTATGCACCCCTTGTGGGTTCATGAACTCCAGGTTAAGGACTCCTGATTAAACTTTTATCAATCAGGTGAAGCAAGAACAAACGAGAACAGTGTTCTACACTCTCATCACACAGTGTGGATGCGCACTCATAATGCAGTGGTGAAAGAACTGAAAACACACAACCCTGGTTGGTCATCCGACAGACTTGTGCAGGTGTGTAACTGTTATTAGGTTTTTAGTTAAGAATTCGGATATACAATCCCGTCCAGTCAAATCGTCTATAAAAATTTATTCACTGAATATTACGAAAACAGACTAAAGGCTGATTAATTTATGAGTATTGAATTACTGTAATTACGAGGTAAAAAAGTTTGACTTTTAATCGCAAGGTTCTGGGTTCGAATCTGAGTCTGCCTGATGAACGGTCAAATAATGATGCTCGTCGTAGAATTGATTTGTATAGGGTTTATTTAGTTAGTCTTCAAGAGCCTACCATACTATCTCTTTATAATTATGTTAATTTATGGCTGAAATACTTATTTTGTTTATTGTGCGCAAATACTGCATAATAAACTCGCGTAACACTGACATGATATTAATTTTTCAAATATTTTAGGTCGCCAAACTTATTGTCACAGCCTTGAATCAGCGAGTTACTTATGAGCACTTTCTGCCGGTCATAGTTGGTCCAGATGCTATGCGACTATTTGATCTTCAATTATTGAACCAGGTAAATGTGCTTCAAGTGCTTTCGACCATAACCCTAGCAGTAACGCTACGATGATGTCTTTCCCCACTGTATTTTTATTTAGGACAAAATAACCCTTATGTTTTCAATCACTTTCATAACAATATAGTGACTTATTGCTGCTACGTAACGGGTTGAAAATGTTGTACCTTGACTGTTAGTGTACACAGTAACGTAAGCATTACCAATTTGCAAGCTGGTAAAGCGAAAGTGAAAAGCAGTGAGTAAAATTAATACTTGATGTAGACTTTACAATAGAATTTAAGTATGCCTGTAAGTGACACTGATAACACAACCTTGCTGATGAGAATAATAAAAATAAGTCAATTTTCTTTACGAAGGGATACTACTATGGCTACGATTCATCGTACAGCGCGGGCGTGACCAACTCGTTCGCTACAGCTGCATTCAGAATGGGGCACACTCTCATCAACGAATGGTTTACTCGACCCAACAGCCGATGGAATGGAGCTCAAGCGGACGCTATAAGAGTCAAAACAAGGTATTGGAGATAGTAAAATCGTTTGATGATGCCGGATCGACTTTTTAAAAATCTACCGCAAATTCCGAAAATCGAACGGATGTTTTTGTATACTGTATAACTAGTTTTGTATTGCCTTGCTTACGCTGCAGCTGATGATTACAGCGGAATCTATGTTGTCGAACGTCCAAGTTTAAGAAATACTATAGCTTTATTTTTCCTCCTAAATTTACTTTTTAATCGCAATGAATTATTGCATAGAATATCTTTTGATTATTTCCATTTTAGACTCGAATTCGTTTCAGTATTACAAACAAATGCAAAAAAGGAAGTGCTTGTTTCTTTTACCGTTATGCATTTTATTTTACAGCTTGTTTAACGTTGAGCAAGTCACAAGCATACCTCACTCTGGAGGCCCAAACTCCTTTATTAGGGGATTAGCGAATGACTCAGCACTGACCTTCGATCCTACATTTTCCGATGATCTTAGAAATTTCTTGGATAGACCAAATTTTGTTGGTAGTTACTTTATTTCTTATTCTTTTTCTATACTACAATATCTGAAAATACCTGCAGTAACGCCGTATGCGCTTTTAAAGTACCATACAATACTAAACAATAAAAAACGATTTTTTAATTGATACCATCAATGGAACTACAGTAGCTGTAAACGCCAAAAAATTATTGTATACTAATTCTGTGTAGTGTAATAATACAGCATCTACACCGTGGGATTTTAGTTTTCACTATTATTGACTTTAATAGTAGACTGAGACATAGACTTATTTATATATCCTTTAAATTGGCCTGCTTAAACTTTTCGCCCCATTTTGCTTTGACATTCAGATGTAGGTAAAGGTTTATCGACGCAACCATCGAAGTATCTGCTTTGAACACACAGAACTCGTTGTTGTTACAGAAAATGGATTTGGTTTTGATTTGTTGGCAAGAAACATACAGCGTGGACGAGACCATGGCCTGCAACCGTATATCGAGTACCGAAGATTTTGCGGTTTTTCCGTTCCAAGTTCTTTTAATGATTTAAAAGGCTTCATGACAACCGACAGAGTTGCAAAGCTACGACGCGTATACTCGTAAGTTTCTTTTTATAGATCGCGCTACATATTAATTTTTTGAATTACATTGAGGTTTGGTAATTTGTATGAGGCAATAAATTTCACAATTTAACCCCTTCAACATGAAAAACACTTTTCAGAGTTTTGCTTGTTGGTTTTGGGTGGGACTGATTTATCAATAGAGTAGGCTAATCTAGAACTCGGCAACGTCGATCTTTGATAACAAGCTAGGGCGCTGTATTCAAACAGATTTGCTGTCGGCCATGTGGCAATAGTTAATTGATTGCAATTATTCTCAATAGTCTGAGATATTTTCTCCCTGTAAAGCAAATACCTTTGCAAATACTGTAAATAAAACAACATTAGCATGTGGCCTAATTACCAATTTACGACTGCATTAATCGTACATACAAAGCACAAGATGCTTTATTTTTTTCTTGTTTTTTATAACTTTTCTTGATTTCACGATAGCATTGAAACCATATTGGCTTTTAGTATACACTTCTAAAACTTTCGTTTTAAAAACGGCAACTTTGTTTTCAATGGGATAAGCCAGAGTATAAAGCATGTTTTTATAAAAAGAAAACGCTTTATCTTTAAGTTTGTTTGCATTATTATCGATCGTTATTTATTTGAAGCATCTTATTTAATATGTACGATATGTACCAATTATTTAATATGTAAACAATTGTACTAAACAGCAAACAATTCAACCGTAAAATTCTGGGATCAAACATTACAGTAGTATATTTTGCTTGAAGTTGTTGCGAGTAAAAGTGATGGTGATGACAATTGCTTAAATAAGGCTGAAATGATTAAAAAGTAAGATTAAGGAAAACTACTTTTTATTTTCTCCAGGAGTGTAAAAGATATTGATCTTTACGCTGGAGGAATCTCGGAAACGTCTGTTGAAGGAGGAACAGTTGGACCTACATTTGCTTGCATCATTGCTTATCAGTTCCGAGATTTGAGAAAAGGAGATCGGTTCTGGCACGAAAATGCTCCTCCTGCAGGCACTTTTACCAGAAGTAGGCTATATTTTTATTTTGTATTTTTTTGCACTGGCATTGACTCTTTGAAACTTGTAGCAATTAGTATAGCTTCTCCGTTAAAACTGAAATCAGAAGCATATTTTGATGCTGTGCTTTTTTATACCAGCAGACAAGGTAGCCTTTTTCGCCATCATATGCGCTACTAAACGCAGGTCTTCATGCAAAATGGTAGTGCAAAAAACACCAAATATAACATTCACTGTTTCCAAACATTAGCAGGCTAAACGACAAGATTACTAACTTACGTTTGCCATTTCTATTTTAATTTCAACACCAGCCCTGATTTTTCTAAATGAACTATCAATTTTAAACTTTTTGCTGTGACTCGATCAAAAATCGAACCCAGTATACCGACTGTAAAGAGAACGCTTAAACCACCCAGCCAAAAGTCCAGCTGTTTTTACAACCTTGCAGATCAGCTGGAGGCAATTCGGGCGATTCCTTTCCCGGCTCTTTTGTGCGTGATGGTTTCTGACATGCGAACAATTCAAGCGAGACCAATGGAGAAGGTAACTGAGAATAATCCAAGACGCAGATGCAGGACTTATGGAGGCATCAACCTAATAGCATTTAAGGATACATACCAAAATGGTAGTTCTACTATCCATCAAGGTAAGTCAGAAATGCAAAAAAGTATACTACTGTAGGTTATATTTTTTGTACTGAAGTTTTGGCAACTCGATTTATGCGATTGAGATATGCGTTTAAAGGGTTTCCCAATGTAGAGTGGTGGACAGATGGCCAGAAACAGAAACTCACAAAGGCTGAAAACACAACCGCAGTGCTGCCAGCGATTCACCTTACCGACAGTGCTCCTTGCATTTGTAGCTACTGTTGGTGCTAAATTGCGAAGATGGACATTGTCAGCGAATGACCGACTCCTCCTGCACACTGGATTGTTCTCTTAACACGAACAATGACATCTCCTTTGTTTTTTCCATGGGTTTCAAAAGGCTGCTTTTTTCATCAATGTGATT
This sequence comes from Trididemnum miniatum, assembly GCA_964006365.1. Lineage (NCBI taxonomy): Eukaryota > Metazoa > Chordata > Ascidiacea > Aplousobranchia > Didemnidae > Trididemnum > Trididemnum miniatum. Next base: position 13,756,288 of record OZ023243.1, on the reverse strand, counting down.
AAAAGATAGAAATTTTTTTTTCCAATTCAGATTTTTCTGATTACGCTTGATGTAGCGCAAGATCTTAATGGGTTAGATTTAAATTCAATTCAATATTCTTTATAGAAAACTTTTTCCTATGAATCATTTTTGAAAACTTTGCAGATACTGAACACACGGTTTGGTTCCCAGCCAAAATCAATGAAAATAAGAGGGAACTCACAGTTTCGGAGTTGTACCAATGGCTAGTCATCCACCGACCAAGCCAGGTGTGCCGACAAGTGACCGACACAAATACCAGGACCGTGAACGGGAACACCCAGGTCCAGTTCAGCTGTCTGCCGGGAACAATCAGCCATTCCAATTTTCCACCAGTTCTATCTGACAAATGTAGGTATTGAGCCAAAGAATCGGCAATTTGAAATGTCCTTTGCATTGTCCTCTTTGAGATTAGTGTGATTTTTCCGGTTATTTACTTCGGAATGGTTTCAAGCAGAAAAACAGGGTTTGGTCGGGATGATGATAAAGATCTTTTAAGTCCTGTGGCAATACAACATTTAACGTACTGAACTTCTCTTCCATGAGTCTGGGGTTAGATCATGCATGCTCTGGGTTTTCATTTTGTTCTCAATGTCCTCGGGTTCTTATGTGTAGTTATATCAGACGGTTTCAAACTTTAACTAACCATGTTTGCACTTCTCAAGGATGAAGAGAGTGGGAAAAGTAGGTGATATGTAGCACATTTTCATTTGATCATATCAAACTCGGAACTTGTAAATTTCGCAAGTGGTTATGGCTGTGGATGACGCTCTGCGTTAATTCGGGTTTCGCTTTTATCACGGCCTCATTTTTAAAATCATGGTTCAACTCATTCCCAAGCGTGGTGACGGGGTACTTAGATAAGATGCTCCAAATGAATTTACTTTTTGGTGTATTTTTGCAATTAGCAATCCCCAGAAGCAAATTACTAGTAAGAAGAAATAACAGCTTCTTTACAAGTCTACGTACTGGTTTTATCGCTCTTATGAAGCATGAAGATTAAATGAGTAAATCAATCTTTGTTACTACAGTTAAAATATGCAATAAGCCTAGCTTAAAATATGAGCAGTAGTTATTTTATCGATTGACTCAAACATCAACGCTAAACGACCTATTTTACTGTCGTCTTGTTTCTCAGATTACTGGACACGTTGGTACGTTGACCTGTTGTTATTTTTACATCCACATGACTCTATCATACCTGCTCTTGTTGCTATTAATGATGGTTGTGCTGAACCTTTGGCTATCCAAGCCCAAACTGAGAATGGGGTAAGCTATGAAACCCAAGATAATTGCGGTCGTTTCGGTTTATGCTTTTTGTTTAATTTTGAACTTTTTTCCTTCGTTGGTGTTTTAAAAGTATTGACTTTTCGAACTACTAAATAAAACTCATGACAAAATTGGCCTTATAATGTCAAATAATAACTCTAAGAGTGGGGGCAACGAACTGCTATTGCATACGAACCGCTATTTTATCGAGCTTGTTGCTTGATACGGATGAGTTAAAAATTCTATCGCACTATATACAAGAAATTTCACTCTACAGCATCCAAATGCTTTTGCGGGTGGATGAAAACTTTGAATCAGATCAAGACGAGCCGCAACAAATAGGATAGCAATATACGTCATTAATTAGAGCTTGCGTGATTTTGAATCCCATTCGTGATCAGATAATCTTCATTACCATTTTAATCAGCCCATATAAGATTTTGCGAGTATGGATTCAGGTGTTAATTTATTGGAAATTTTAATTGCAAAACATTAAAACTGTTTCGAACTTTCAGGTTTCATCAGCGCGGTTATAATGTGACCAATAAGCGCGTAAGTGTCGGTTACACCAACTGCACTGATGAGAACTGAAGGGTCGAAACGGTCTCTACTGTATGCAGTAATATACTCAAGCATGCTTGCGCTTTTGCATTTGTCATTGGAATTTGTTGTAACAGTTTCTTAATTAGGTGCCAGCTGGCGAAACAGGGGACGTGTTCACTCAATTTAGTCCCAAATCGGGTTTACTGTGTAAAGGAACTGAACAAGAATCCGGCGAATGCAATGTGTACCGCATTCGTTTCCTGTGTTTTAGAGATACGGACGAATAATTAGTAAGTGAAGAATTGCAACTCATTCAGACTATAAAAACAAAAACTGAAATTTCTGCATGTTACTAAGATTTTAGAATGATTTTAGGAATTCTTTGTGTTTAGTCTTCAAATTAGACCCTCTGGAATTTCAACCGCGGTCGAGTTACTTTACTACATATTGTAACACAATGGTACGCGCAAGAATCGGTTTTAGCCACTCAGATACGTTGTTTTAACATTCTGTGCTTTGCGTTGTTTCATCTTTAGAATGTTAATAAAAAAATCTACCTTTAAAAATCAAGTCCTTATGTCATTCCGATAAAATTTCGCGGATCGCTAGCCCATAAATTCAAATTGTAGCCTACTGTTCCACACATTAGTTCACTTTGAAATTCGACTTCAATTCTTCAGCTTAAAAGATTTTCGATTGTGAGTTTTCCAAAATGTACAGTATTGTATGAGCTTGCATCTGGAATGCAAAGCTCTTACCACGCTCTCGTCGATCTGACAGTAGGCGTGAACTGCTTTGTTAAAAGTGCCTTAGACAATAGTATTAAGAGAATTTTCAACAGTTTTTATTTGAAAAAACCTGCTAAATACCAACTCGATCTACATAAAATTTGTCTACTAAAATCTAAAATCAATCAGAGTTCTTGTAGAAACGTTGACCGAAAAAAAACAAAAAACGATAAGTTTCTGTAATATATTGAAAATTACGAATGTTTACGATGATTTTCCCAAATTCTTCGTGATTTTGCAAACTGGGCCTCTTGAATCTGTCAGACGGAAAAATTCAAGTATGATAGGCTGTATTGTTTCTAACAGCTATATTTAGATTCTGTTCGAAGAATCACTTAATCAAAGCAAGATTTATTATTCTTTTATTTCCATAATCTTTTCCACACGAAACTTGTGGAGCATGCACCCCAAATGATTGAATCACTGTTGCACTAATACCGTTTTCGTTTCAAATAAGCTTGCATTAGAGACTTTTAGCTTGATTGCAAAAGAAACTTTGGATGAAAAATTTAAAGGTCTGTTAAATCGTCTTAACTTTGTCTTATCAATAGGCTCCCAAAGTTTAGTATGTACAGCCTGTACGCAAATTAATTGACGTTCGCAAAGCATTAAACTGAAAATTTATTTCTTTGTTGAAGGAGACTGCAAATTGATTGCGAGTCTTAGAGTTTGCAGGAGCTTGAACTCCACGTTAGACAAATTTATCCTTGAACCCTCTACATTTAGTTCCCGAGTCAGTTAAGCACAACATTCAATTGGGCAACTCTACCCTTTTATGTGCGCTTAAAGTTTTAATGCTTTAAACCAGAAGATTTTAAAATCTTTGTGATTTAATCAATTAAATTTACAGTACTTTAATTTTAAAAACGTATAGTATTGTATTAGTTGCACATCTATCCTCCTATCACAAGAAAGCGATTAAGCGCTATAACGAGCTCGCTTAGGAGTTGCCGGCCATCTGTCTATCACACCAAGACGGGGGAATCGCGCTAAGTGCCTTCCTCAACGGCTCAACAAATGAACTTGCCGGCTTGTTTTCCACACTGTTCGTTTAATAATGAGCGTCAAGCATGGAAACTATGCATAATAATATTAAAGTCATTGATTTGACCCGACTCGGAATCGAACCCGAGTCTACAGCTGCAGAGGCAGACGCTGTTACCACCAGGCCATCTGAACTGTAATACACAGTGCTGTCAGAAGAAATTAATTTGTTGTTGTTGTTTTCACAGGAAACGAGATCAAATCAATCTCTCGCTACTCTGTTCTTTGTCGACTGTCTTCAACCTAATTTTATTGTAATGTAATTTACGTGTAGATTTACGACACGAGTACTATTTGAATGCTTTTGCTTGCATTTACGTTGAATTACAAAAATAGTAAAACTATTTTGAATAAATAAAAACTCTTTACGTGTATGTGTACATATCTTTTGTAATTATTATGACCAGAATTTTTGTGTAGACACAGAGGGTACTTTTCAAGCAAACATGTATTAAAAATCACGATTTTCCAAAAAGCGCAAGAATATTGGAAGTCAGCAGCCAAAATACCATTCGAATAGTTTTCGAAAAGAAATACCGTAATAAATAAAAGTTAAGACAACAGATGTCATATTAACGGCGCAAATAAACGTCGGAATACTAAATTGATATTATTTGCAACTTCTTGATTTTACAGGGTGTAATTATATAACTTAGTAACAATACTGACAATAGGGTATAGTTTCGCTTCAAACTAACATAAATTTAATTCATTTCTTCGCTTACTGCTTGCGCGTGTTCATTCAAGTCACATTTTATTTGGCTGGTGTTTTTTATAATAGATTGCTTGTTTCAAGAGGTAAATACAGCTTTTTTTGGTCCGAATATCCATTTATTAAACATATTCAAGATATTTTTTGTTAATACAATACAAGAAGCAAAAATTACTAATAAATCCAACACACTTACATTGCATAAAAAGCACTGAAAACATCTGTAAAGTGATAATATCTAACACGTCTACTTCTTACAATTTTTATTGAAGTTTTAATCATAGTAGAGTACAGTAATATAAAATGCATAAATCTATGATCAACACCCGCATAAAAAAAAAGAAACAAGATACAAAACTTCGCTATCATTCGCTAAAGAAAAAAAGAGAAATGGCTACGAAACTGAAAAAAACATGGAAAAAAGTATTGCTCATAAATCATTAAAAAAACTAGAACAAAAACTTTCTCAAGCGAAAAAAGAGAACAAAAAGATACGCCAAAGAGCAAGAAATTGTTCTATTTTCGACGGATGTACTGCAACTTTTTATCAAAGTAGTTTTTTCAAAATTACAGCATAAACAAGGGGGAGGTTTGCGAAAATATTTTATGGAAAATTTTTTGTCACATTTCGGTTTACAGTCGTCTTAATGCAAACCAAACGGAAATGAAACCAAGTTACCGGCCTGACGAAGTCATGCCGATGAAGGCAAAAAATTGTCAATTGGAGAAACCATAATACCTTTTTGCATAAAATTATCAATACATTTAAAAGATGAACATAGAGTAAGTATTATTTATTTTGTTTTAATCAATTCAATTTTTTAATGCGGTTTATGCATGTTAAGTGGTGTTCTCCTTGGAAAAAGTTTTGACTAATATTTGTAATTTTTCAACCAAGCAAACCACAAACAAACAACTAGTCATCGCAACTTTTCACGAGTAAAAAAGCCACGGAAACCACTAATTAATTTGGGGTTAGGGCCAACAAACTTAGTCTTAAAATTGATTTGACAGGCAAAAACGCAGCATGATCACTTCTCACGACTGGAACATAACACAAATAAATTTTTTCAGTCTCTAAACTTATCATAACACCAGCAACAAATATAGTGAGTAAATTGTCGTATATTTGTCAAGTTTTTTATGCATACTATGAAGCGATATGAAATATTTTGTAATTTTCTCGTAGATTGCGCAAAACGGCACAACTTTGCAGTCGATGAAAAATTTTAATACTTTTTTAAAACTGACAACATTTTTGAGGTCACAAGACTGATCTTGACAAACTCTCCAAAACTCCGTATTTTTCGGTTTATTTACGATAGTTTGAAGTGGTACGTACATAATCATTAACAGTTACGATTTTTATTATAATTATAAACTTAGCGTATGACTTAGAAAATTTTATATTTTTATTCGCACGCAAAAGATTTTTTTGCGTAACTTACGCCCAATTAAAGCGCATTGCAGCAATTAGTCATTAAGTATTTTTAATATTTTTAACTTGTTTCTTCCGTAGGCCAATTAAAAAATTTCTGAATTGATCTTCCATAAAGTGTAACCGAATCATGTAGCCACTACTTGAAACTCTCATTCACCATATTCGAACCGGTACAGGAACGTTTTTTTGCGTTCACTAGTGATAACTTTTATCACACGCGTTTGATTGATTAAAAAATTTCGAAATCACTTCCCTTTTATTTGCTGAAAGATCAACCCGAATAATTTTTTATAAAATCCGTCAAAAAATTTAGTAGTGAAAAATACATCGCTACTAAAAAACGACGATGCTTTCAAAATAAGTTTTTTTACAAAATCGAAAAACGAATCATCATAAATATTTGGAAAAACAATGAAAAAGACTGAATCAAACACTCTTGACTATTCTCTTTTACTGAAAAAAAAAAATAATAATAATAATATTTTGAAACTGAACATTTTCTACAAAAAAGTTTCCACTTGTGTTTGAATAACAAAAATACAAAAGCCAAAACTTACAAAGTGAAGTGTCTTTCAATAAGAACCCTTATTTTTTTACTTTTTACTGATCGAAAATTAGTTGACAAACAATGGCCAAGCAGTTTATGAGAGAGCAATTTTGTTGCTGTCCAATTGTAGATCAGCTTTGAAATGAAGTTTTTAGTTGGATATGTACAGTCATTTCAAACGGGGCAGAGATTTTTGCAATTTTAACCACGTTTTTGAATTTAAAGAGTTAGAAAATTGTAATAAGAAGGAGTTGATTAATTGGTTTTTACTCAATACAAGATTTTTGCTTTATAGATATAAAATTGAAAAGGCCAAACCAAATATCATGTTATACACAAGTACCTTTAATTCGCTAAAAAAATCAGAATATTTGACTGCTATACGCATTGGGGATTTGGAAAAAAACATTTTCGAAAATGGAATATTTGTTGAATCGTACTATTACTGTACCTATATGTGCTTTACGACGTTAGTTTGTAACGACAATATTATTTTCATTTTGATATCACTTGATTATTTCTTACAACAATAAAAAAAATATATATATAGATTGGTAGGGGTAGAGGTTTTTAGATTTGTGGTACCGGTACCACAAACAAACAATTTCTGAAGTTCAATAAATTTGATTTTAAGGATCTTCTCCCCAGACTACTTTGTGCTCCTCTGATGAGGCCTAATAAGGTCGAAACAGTGGCTGTCAGGAAATTGAGTATTACTGCTGTGTAGAGTAAATACTAAACCTCCGGAGTAAATATGCTCTATTCCAGTGCTACTCTAACTTTTTTATGCCGTGTACCGGCTGAGCACCTTCCCTGATTTGGCGCACCGGTCAATATACGAAAAAAAAAACAACAAAGTCGTTGTTACTTTTGTAACAAATACACAGTAAAAGCAAGTCGCAAACACTTTTATTAATTGTATTTTGAATTCTGATGCGAATTAGTGTGCGCCTGCTTATTTGCAACCCACTTGTCCAATTGCGGTTCAAAGGAAGACAATGCTACTGTACTCGAAGAGGAGCATGGAAAATTGGATATCCAACGCGTTTCTGTGTTTTCCCTTTATACAGCTTATGGAAGAAAAGCCGGCTTCACATACTGTAGATATGTGGAAGGAAATGGAAGCAGTGTTTTAATAGCCATGCCACTCAGTTATCGATATTCTGCTTTTATTTTGATACAGAAACTTGCAAGAAAGTTTGACTCAAAAAAGTTTTGCAAACCTTCGTCAGCAGATAGCTCCAATAATTTAATTGATAGTAAAAATATGCTCAACTCTTTACAATCATCTGATATTTTGAAGTCAGAGTGTGGCCGATCAATTGAGCTTCTCACTTTTCTACTCGTTACTGGACGCAGCGATATAGTCAAGCACGTGGAGTGGACACAGCACAAACACACGAAAAGGATGATCATCTCACATCGAACGTTGCGATACTTCGTTGAAATAGTGCATAAAAAATACGAAATAACATTTCTTGTGACGTAACTGGTACGTCATAGTAGCGGACCACCAAATAGTCTATACCTGGGAAAGCAGATTGATCATTATCGTTGCCTAAACATAATTATTCTCAACTCACAATTTCTCCTAATTGACCGCGTACCGGCAGCCAAGCGCTTGCCTACGGACACTGGTACGCGTACATGCGGTTGAGTAGCACTGCTCTATCCTTCGCACGCGGAGGACCCTCAAAATCAAAGTTAATAAACTTCAGAAATTTTTTGTTTGTGGTAGGCCTACCACAAAACAAAAAACCTCCATACATACACAATACACATTCCAATTTAAAAAAAAATTCCATTTGAATAAGCCACCTGATGATCGTTCTTCAGCGTGAAACACAGTGTAGTGGCTAGTGTATGCTGTGAGTTTGAAGTTAATTAAATTATTTATATTATTTTTTGGTTTTTTTGTTTACTGCAAGAATAAACAAAAGCAACAAAAAAATTTCCAAACTAAGCTCACACAAGTTTTCATTTTCTAAAATATTTTTTAATTTTCGAGTCTGTTTTCTCTTGTGATATATGTCATTGAGATGTTTGGCACCGATTTAAAGTCAAGACACAAATAAAGATATACTTACTAACTTTGAATTGATTTGAAAATAAACACCGCTGATAGCAAATGCACTTTTGCAACTTTATCGTTTATTATGCTTGACTTTTTAAAGGGGCACTTTTACATTACAACAGTACAGACATTATTTTTACAGCATGAAACAAATCATTTCGAAAGCATATCAAAACTTCATTAATAAGTCCTGCAAACTTCACGCAAAATCAATTGGAAAAAATTCAATTTTGAAATAACACTCACTGAATGTTACATACCGCAATAATTAATTCTCAAAACTGGACGTTTCGTTAACATAGATTCCGTAGTCATCATTAGCGGTGTCAGTTGCATATAACTGAGAGTTTTAAGAAAAAATCCTTTTGGTTTTGTACTGCTTACACTGCTGATAATGACAGCTGAATCTATGTTTTCTAAAAGACTAATTTTGAGAATGATTATTACTGTGGCCATGTTTTTCTCCTTCAGCTATTTTCGTCCCATATTTATTACATCATAATTTTGTTATGACTATGATCGTAAAATGAGGGTGCGAAGACGCGAAAGTGTGAACACGGGGTGCGCGATTGCATTTATCGCAATCCAGTATAAGGAGCCGAGTGAAAAACTAATCGGGAAACACTGCACCACAACAATGACTCAGCGTTTCTTTGTTGCATTTGAAATGCGGTAGTGACGTCATCAACGGAAATTGTTTTGAAAGAATTGAAGTGCGTCGACATAAATACGCTGGCTGAGTGAGAAGTTTTCTTTTTTTCACGTCGCACGTAAAAATTTTGTTTAAAGTTACTTCCTGATAAAGTACACTGCATCGTTGGTGTGACCTGTTTTTTCATGATTTTTTCGACACCCAAAAGTGCAGCTGATGGATTTTCCCTAAAGTGTTACCGCATCAGTCACCAATACAGAAAACTGCTTGTAACTATTATTGAGCAAAATTTGATTAAAGTGAAGAACGGTTTCTATTTCCGTTAACGAGTTATTAAAATTTTGATCGTTCATATTTGATTGGTTAAAAAGTAAAAAAATGTTTTAATCCAGTATTTGCCAAAGTATCAACTGACATATACTGTACGTAAACTAAACCAATTGTAAAGTTATACCAGGGGCGGATCTAGGGGGGGTATGCATCTTTCCCCACCAGTCATTTTCAACAATGCTTTGGATGAATAAAAATTTTTCCGTCATTTCGAACCTCTTCATAACAATATGCCTGAGCCGCCTTTAGCACGCATAATCGAAATTGTGCGAACAAAATGCATCATATTTGGTGGGGCACTCAAAATTAGGGGCCAGCAACATAAACAAAATTTTCCTGAAAATTGTTCAAAAAGCACTAAAATGGCCATTGCAGCATGTCAATTTTCAAAAATTTTCCGGTAAAGCGTGTCCACAGACCTCCCCAGAGCCGTTTTTGTTACTTTAGTTGCTTAAAATTAACTCTGCCGGAAAAAACTACGCTTGAAAAGGAACAAAATTTGGCACCCCTTTCCTGACAAAAAATTTTCTGAATAGGCTACGCCCCCTGACATGAAACAATTTAAAAGGGCTTAACTTATATACGCCCGTTTCCGGGTCTAAACGTCTTAACCTTTTTGTGTTTAGTAAACATTCAACCCAATTTAAAATTACATCCCCCCGAACCAAAACTTTCTGGATCCACCCCCGATTTATCAAAAAAATTTTTGTGAAAAATAAAATTGAAAATAGATAAAATGATCATACTGTCGAAAAACTTTATCGCGTATAAAGTGAATGGATTGTTTGCATACAATTACCATGCAAAAATGCTGAACGCTTGCCCTTTCTGCGTTTTATGTCTTGACTCTTGAGTATTGATCAATGAGCATTTCATCTGGTTGTAAGCTAACCTTGTTTTTTTTTTGGGCATTTATGATACAAATATATATCTACAAATACTCAAAAAGGATGATACAGACTTATCATATGTCCGTGTGGAACACAATTGCGAATTAACATTAATTAATCTTATCTTCTTTTGTTCGTAAATTAACCTTAATGGATTTTTGTGAATTACCATTAATGAATTTTTCAAATTTTGTTTGCAAAAAGATGCGGCCGGACAAGTTTTTTGACAACGTACTGTAGGCCAATGCGAATTTATTTTGGGGATTTACGAATTGATACAGTACGATCTGTTGCAGAGTCGAAATTTGCGTATGCTTTACGAATGACGTTTAGGTGTATTACCCGGATGTGACGAGTTTAAAATTTTGGCTTGCAGCTGTTGTAATGATGCGTCATTTTGCGTCAAAAATGTTGAAAAAATAAAAAAATTTACACAAAAATCACTATTATCTTGTGTTTTCGGTTCGCTAAACATAAACCAAGCAGAAGAATTGACAACTTTGCAACCACGCCAATTTCATATTTCACATAAAATACACGAAGTCGTTTTTTGCCAAAATGCTGCCAAAAGCAAAATAATAGTCAGCCAAATTTTTGAATTAACAACTGTACCACATTAATAAATATGTTAACAACTGTAGCAACCAGTTAATACTATGCAAAAAAAATTTTGACGTAGAAAGAAATTATTGCATTAATTAGAGTCTTAATTCATAACACTAAAATTGGTACGTGTTAGATACATTGCATGAAATTACTTGGAAAACCAAGGTCCCGCTCTCGTCTCGAAACTGTCAACGCCCTTGCAATCATCATCAAAAATTCCAATAAAAAGTGTTCATCGTACGCACGCATACAGGGTGGAAAAACTAACAAAAGTGGTTTGCAAAAATGTTTTCCACATTGCTTTTTATTTTATTGGAAAAAACGTTGTTTAAAATGTTTGATGTCAAGAAGAAAAAAAACAGTATCAACTAAGACATTTTTTGTCAGGAAAAATTTTAGGCAACTCTTTTTTGTTTTTTTGAATACTTGTGTTAGCAAAATGTTTTTTTTCCCTGACGCCAGTTCGACTTGTAAGGTAATGCGTTAAATCAAGCGATGAATTTTGGATTTGAACATTATTCAATATTTTAAAGCGAACTAGGAAATACGTCATCGTATCGAAATAGAATTTTTCGCTGCTTAATAGTTTTTAACTTTGTAAAACTTCAACAAAATGTTTTCGAAATTGCACTCCCGTTTATTACATAACATTAGAGAGCAGCAATCGATAAAGCAACTACCATATAAAAGAAAAGAAGAACTTTTATTTTTACTCCAAAACTCGGGACTTTTCTTAAATTTGAATTTCAGAATGTATAAAAGCTCAAGCAAGTTCTGAAAAAACATCATATTCGATTTCTGAGCATTCAGATGAAATCGTAAAGATGAATTTTGGAATTTTTTGAAAAATCAAAGTAAAAAAGTTAAAACGTATCAGACCTAGAGATGTTTTCAATTGAAAATCAGTCAACAGCATGTTAAAACTGCTGGTATTATTAAAAAATTTCGTATTTCATTTATCGATATACCATAATGCTGTAATACAGCAACAAAGTTTTTGCACATAAAAAAATCTGGATCTAAATGTTTCAAAATCATATTTCGCACACGTAAAGTTGCTTTAGCAAAGTTTGGTTCAGAAAGCTAGCCTATTGCTTAAAGATGAGATAAAATTTACAAGCAAATAGGCTACACCGAGTTTTCTATTCGAACCTTTACCGTTTTTAGCAATATAGTCAATAAACATCACATAACAATATTGTTAATAACTTTTTTCAATGCTTAATTTTTTTTCCATGAATTTATTTTTTGATTCGTTTGCTGTTACAGCGGCAATTCTGTGTAAGGTTGAGGCATAAATGGCTTTATGCTTTGCATTGCGGTATAGGCCAGTATCATCGCGAAGTAATGACTGAGCACTGTTTTGTGCGACGGCATATTGCGAAGTAAATTAGTACTAGTTCACTAGCAGCGATGAAAGACAGGGTCATTTAAAATTAGTGATGCGATTACATTTAAGAAGGAACAATAATTAGAACCACAATCAAGAAAGGAAATTACAGTTACAGTATTTTGTCTTGTTTCCATTCGTTACACCTTCCTGAATTGGAAATAGCCCTATTATGCGTTGCACTTTTGTATTATGCGTATGACCGCAGTTTTCTGCAAAAAACAATTACTGAAGGCCTACTAGGCTCATTTGTATTACATCTTCAAGAACCTTCTAGCATTTTGCGAAAAATGACTGTTTTCAACGTACTAGGAAAAGAAAATTATTTCCACGCAATTTTTAAACATTAGCAAATAACCACAAAAGTGGTTAAAATCTAGAAACCTCCAAGGGACAAATTAATGCATGCATACATACATGCATGCATATTTGCAAAATATACATTGCGAGCAATTTTATTGAAGTTTTGTCTCCGGTCCTATAGGTCCTGCCTTGAAAAAACTATGCGTAGAGGTCTGTGAAAACCAACATAATAATTTAACTTATTTTACAGAAAAGTTTTCAAAATGCTTAACAATAAGATATTATGCTTTGTATTATTTTGTTTCTTTGCAAGAAACTCAAACCAAAGTAAGTAGAATAGTATTAAGCAAAAAAATCGAGGGACCCAAAATGCACGAGTTTTCATTATTGAAAACAAAGATATTCCAAGCAATAGCAAAGAATATTTAAAACGAAGTTTAACAAATGAAGTGGTGTTGGACCTATGATGAGATTTTTCACTTAATATGTGTTGCTATATAATAATGAAAATAAACTTGGTTTACATATTAACAACACACAAGGAATTCATTTTATAGTGGCTCCCAATCCAGTGTTGGAGAATGTGCAACAATCCAGTAACAACGCAAGAAGAAGAATTCCATTTCCTTCCAGGTTGCCTTTTCCACCAGCAAGACAGCCAACCGAACCAACTCCCGAAATAGACGATGGCAATTGCCGCAAACAATTCGCTTGCCCTTCCTTTTTTGAACAAAGGTAAACGTAACGCAAACTTTTCAAATTATGGACAAATGCAAAGATTTTTCGTCTTTTTCAAGAAGAAAAACTTCACAAATGTAGCTACGTACATCAAATGTTGATACATAGCTTAAATAGATTGATTTTGTACGGTAAAAACCATCGCCAACAATGCCCAATTCGATGATATTCTAAGATCATCTTTAAGACCAAACGTTTGTGTTTCGTTCTCTTAACCTAAAGGAGAGAATTTCGTTTCAGCTTCATACGTCGTTTCGTCGTAATGCGTAGAAAGCCTTCATTTCTTCTAAAAACTCTTCCAACATAGCAATGCCAAAACAAACTCATATATTCCGACACTCTGGATTACCTCATAGCTTCAAGCAATTACATAAAACTGAATTTATATTACGGTGGCAATTGTTTTCAGATTTGCCACGATTGATGGAAGTTGTAACAACCGAGTAAGTCCAAACCGAGGAAGTATAGATCGTTCTTTCAGGAGACTTCTCGCTCCGGAGTATAATCACATAGGTAAGAAAGCATATTGCTGGAAACTTTTGTTATTGGTATAATGGCTGGTGACTTAAAAGATCATCTCATGTTTGCAATACTTGATCTTTATTTAAAGTTCTAAATGATGGAATTTAGATCAACCTCGTTTGGGAAGAAATGGGCAACCGCTAGCATCAGCTCGTATGATTTCTAACGCCCTTCAAGATCCTGCTCTCAGCGTTTCCAACAAAACTACTCAAATGCTTCCACTTTTCGGACAATTTGTTGCTCACGATTTGACGTTGACTATCAGCTTGAGTGAAGACGAAGGTAGGTTGCTCGCACTACTATCTGAATCTCATTTTTCTCGAATGTTTCTTCAAATATTCAGCTGCACTGTTTGTTGGCAACATCTCAGAAACAGTACCTTTTAATATTTGCAATCAATTACAGCTCACATTACCGATTAAATAAAGCGTTTGAATTTGTAGCGGTAGATTCGGATCTCGATTCTTAATCGGGTCAAATCAATGACTTTAAAATTGGCATTTACATACAGCTATCCTGCATGACGTTCAGAGCTAAAGAGCTGACGTGCACGTAGTTAGTAACCTACCGAAAGAATTGTTGCTTTTAGAGTTGTTTTAATTATTTTGACGTTTTATTGCAGTAAACTGCCCCTGTACAAGAAGTTCGCCGTTTTGTCTCAACATCCCGGTTCCTTTTGGCGATTTGCAATCGCGGTTCAGAAGATGTTTTGAAGTGATTCGGTCCACGCAAGTTAGAGATTCAGATGATTGTAAGTAACTCGATGGTGTTCTGTTCAAAAGTTTTGTAATTTCGGCTTAGCACGAAGTTCAATTTAACTGCTTTATGATATGATGCTGATCGTTAATTATGCAGCGGTGTTTCGTCCTCGGTTTTGTCTCCTGCATACACACTTTGTCATCATCATCATACTATGATTTACAATACAACACTGTGTGCTGAGATTAATTTAACATTGCCAAGTTTTTGTTATTAGGAAATATTGAGTATCGGAAACTGCGAACTCAAAGCTCCATTTTTTACAACTTTCAGGTAGCACTACCGTAAGACAGCAAGGTAACAGACTGACTGGTTATTTGGACATGGGAGTAATTTACGGCACTTCAGAACGACAACTTGCATCACTTCGAGAAAGATCAGGTAAAAATTGAGATGATGAAATGATGATTATGAGAAACGCTTTTTGATAACTAATGTTTGATCTATTTCTCTTACAGTACTTTTACAGCACTCGAGTTGGATTATCAAAAACGCAAATTGTCTTCTACCATTATGAAATATGCAAGAATAATAAAAGTCTCGTTAGCCTTGCTACGCACAGCCAATCCAGGCTAAACTCATTCAAGACTGTAAAGACTTTTTTTTGCATTGCTTTACCTGGACATCTCGACTTCATCTCTTTTCTAGGTTGTGCCCTATTTTTAGCAGGCGACTGGCCCCAAACGACGATACCCAATGAAAGAGCCTATAACTACTAACCCCAAACTAAGTTACCAGTAGCCTAACTAGCCCACATCACTAGAAGCCCCCATGGCAACCACTCATTTGCAGCTGCAGAAGCGTTTCGACCTTATTATTATTATTATTTTTTTTTTTTTTCAGGAAGGTGGGAGGTTGCTATGCTGCACCAATGAGACCATAATAAGGTCGAAACGCGTCTGCAGCGACAAATGAGTGGATTGCCATGGGGGCTTCTAGTGATGTGGGATAGTTAGGCTACCGGTAACTTAGTTTGGGGTTAGTAGTTATAGGCTCTTTCATTAAGTATCGTTGTTTGGGGCCAGTCGCCTGCTAAAAATAGGGCACAACCTAGAAAAGAGATGAAGTCGAGATGTCCAGGTAAAGCAATGCAAAAAAGAGTCTTTACAGTCTGGAATGAGTTTAACCTGGATTGGCTGTGCGTAGCAAGGCTGACGAGACTTTTGTTGTAGTCGAAACATTATGAATAGTTTGCAAAAAATGTCCTCATGATTTGAATTGCATTTGTCTCACTCTTGAATATAGAATGGCCAAAGTCAATGCAATTAAAAGATGTTTTCTCTCTTTCGATCATCAATTCATAACGTGGCGAATGCGAACAAACTCGATAAATGAGGAGCTTGGTAAATTAATACCGGTACTATGTCTTCATTAAACAGTTTCTTAACATTTACAGCCAACATGCCAGGAGAATTGATTTCGCAAGATCCAGATTTTGCTCCCGCTGGAAAACTACTTCCACAGGACGATAACCCGGATGTTGAGGCAGCTGCAGAGAGCATATCCTGTCCCGAAAAACTCATCCGTCCTAAAGGTTTTCCTTGCTTTGTTTCAGGTAATAAACCTTCTAGCACTATAAATAGACGGCTCTTTTTTAACAATAGAATTTTGGGATACCGGTACCCTTAGTGTTGTCGCAATATCCTCGATTGACCAGTTAAACAACAAACTCATTAAAGTTTTTCTATCAGGGCGGTGCACATTGCAAATTATTTCGTCATTGATCATTATAGTAAGTAAGCCAAATGGTATTTTAAAGCCAGAAGAAAAAGGCTAGTATAACTTTAACCGTTTTGTATTTAGGCGAACCTCGCACCAACGAAAACAGTGTGCTAACATCACATCACACAATCTGGCTTCGTCTTCACAACTTTGTAGTACAAGGATTGAGAAGAGTTAACCCGACTTGGACCTCTGACCAACTTTTCAACGTAAGACTATCTTTAAAATCCAATGTATTTTGTGATTTAAGATACACTTCCGTGCAATATAATGCAGAGAAAAATACGAATGTGAGGACATAATGAATTTGAAATAGAATGCATCAAATCTAACACTATAAAAAATGTACAGCTCTTCACAAAAGGTAATACTCTGGTATAAATCCACATTTCTTTTTACATACCGGCATAAATACTTACGGCAACTTAATAAACTTGTAGTAATATTGCGCAGAATTAAGACTTTGCACATTTTTTCAGAACGCCAGATCTATTGTAAACGCATTGGAACAGAGAGTCATTTACACACACTTTTTACCTCTTGTGATGGGTGATCGATTCTTGCACCAGTTCGGACTCAAACTTCTCTCAAATGTAAGTATGTTTACCAAAAGTAGACTGTACCAAATCTAGTCTGTCATCTAGCAAAACCGTCGTCCATGTGTTAAACGTGACGCGAGATGGTATCACAACATCACGGGTTTCTAAGCCGACGTTTGAGAAATTACTTTTCCCACGTTCGATTCCCTATTTTGTATCGTGTTAATGACATTTACAGTTTTTACGCGAACCAAACTGATTAGATGGCTTGGAGTTGTTATGATAAACACAATTCTTTAGTGGAAAACCTTCGTGCAATGTGAAATGCCATCAACAACTGGTTCCACTAACTTTGCCAGCTAAGGAATAACTTTTGTCACAACTATTCAATCCTCAATGGAGTTTGTCTTTACTATTTCAGGGATACTGGCATGGATACGATTCGTCATTCGATGCCACTCTCATCAATTCGTTTGCCACGGCCGCTTTTAGAATGGGTCATCCTTTAATCAACAAATTCTTTACCCGTCCTGATCCATCATTCACAAGGGCACAGGGTCCAACAATCCGTGTTAAAGACTCGTGAGTATATTTTATTACTACGATACACCTGAACATCTTCATGAATCATTTTCTCCTAACTTTTTACTGAAAAGTTGGTTGGGATTTTGTGATAAGTTATTGTAATTTTGCCATAACTTAATTTGAACTCTTTAGTTATGCGTTAATCACTTTGAAATAGTTCAAAAGCAATAGATTTGTAAAGAAATGGACGTTCTTTTTTCAAAAATCCATATCAACGTATTTTCGTTTACCTGAATTTTACGATTTGTATTCAAGATTGAACAACCCTGGAGTTGTAGCTGGCAATGTATCCGGAACAGAAAGAGCTGGGGGACCCAATTCTTTCATCAGAGGACTCGCAGATGAAGAATCTTTGGAATTTGATTCGACCTTCTCTGATGATTTGAGAAATTTCTTAGATGCTGAACGTACGTTGGGCCATACATATAAGAAGTTGATAAGTTTTGATCGTATGATCATGCGTTATTGCATATGTGTTCTATGGGTGCCACCATGACCAAACAGATAAGTTTATAACTAGCTGATATATGTTTGATGAAAGTCGTGTCATCAACCAAGTAATCACAGTTGAGCATTTTGAGAAGTATAAGCCCACCGACCCGATATAATCTAAGACAAAAAACGAGATGGTTGTATTTTTATGACTTTCACGATTACATCTTTTCGGATTAGTGCACTTTTTAGGACACTTGATAAAACTATGCAGTAGGCGACGAACGCTGCTGCTTTTCGTTAATAGCCTAATCGCTAAGCATCCACAAAAATCTCCATTCGTTTTAGCTGGACGATTTGGAAGCGATTTGTTGGCAAGAAATATTCAAAGAGGAAGAGACCATGGCATCCCTCCTTACGTAGAATATCGAAAGTTTTGTGGATTGTTTGTTCCTAGATCCTTTGGAGAATTGTTGCGAATTATGAGCCCTATCAAAGTGCGGAGATTGCAATCAAAATACACGTGAGTAAATGTCTCAATAAACATTCAGCAGCATTAGCTTACGAGCTCTAAGTGTCCTATTGTCAATCTACCAATGCATGGTACAACCAGATGCCAAACACACGCTTCTTTGTGGCTCTTTTTTTTCTAAAGTTAAGCCTGTGGCCCTGGACCTCAACCTTAAGTAGACACACGGGAATGGGTGGCCACCAAGTCTAATTAGGCTTGCATGTTTATTTGACTATGATTAGAGATCCGATTAATGTAGTGCTGTTTTCTTGAAAAACTTGCTTTCGTACTTGTAAAATAGGGGATAAATTTGACTTTCCAATAATACTACGATCTATTGTTGCTCAGAAACAAAATGTGTTTTCAGCGTCTGGTCAGAAAAAGTTTAACGTCATGTTCTTTTTAGTTTTTAGAAAAACTTTTTACGGTCTGTCATGTAACATCTCCACTAATGATGCCATTTTAGGAATGTGTCGGACATTGATCTTTTTGCTGGAGGAGTATCTGAAAACACCCTTGAAGATGGTATAGTAGGCCCAACCTTTGCTTGCATTATTGGCCATCAATTCCGCGATGCCAGAAGAGGAGACAGATTCTGGCATGAAAATCCTCCGCCAATTGGAACGTTTTCGGAAGGTATGAGCAAGATTTTAAAGAAACGGTTTGGTGCAGTCTTATCTGCTTTTAGAAAAGACGTTAATTCAATCATCAAAAAACGATTCATGACAAAATAGCTTCAGCGTAGTTTTGGGGAGTCGCAAGTGTATTTGCGTGATTTTTATATCAGTTTGAGCAAAATCATATCCGTGTTATACGGGTAATCAAATAATAATCTTATTGGTTTTGAACCGGTGTCCACTATCAAAATAAACTGTGACTCTAGCACGCCATATTCTAAAGTTATTATATTTTTCGTTTTTCAGATCAACTTGCCTCGATTCGTGGCTATGAATTTCCTCGAATTTTATGTGACGTCATACGTGACATGACTACAATGCAGCCATGGCCGCTGATGCAAGTCTCCGCTGATAACTTGAGAAGACGATGTTCAACATATACAACTCTGGACTTTACTCCGTGGCAAGAAAACAGAAAAATAAATACTCCAAATGCTCTGATTAAACAAGGTACAATTCATAATGTTTGCAACGAAATCAATCGTCAAAATTCATACAGAAATCTGAAAACCTGAAGCTGGGTTGGCGCTGAACGTTATTTACCCTGAATTTGTGCAGAAATAATAAACTTTGTTTCAATTTTGGTTAATTGGTTTGTGCGCTATGGTACCGGTGCATATCATCTTGTATGTTTTATTTTTTCGAACGATCTTTATGTTGCAATTTGAAAACCATAAGACATTTTTTCCAGATACGGAATGGACTACATGGTTTCCATTGAACGTTGATATACGTTTTTACGCCTCTGAAGTCCTGACTGTGTCTGAAGTTTATGATATACTCCTAATCACTCGTCCTGATGATGTCTGTCGTCAAGTACTGAACACTCAAACCAGAAGGATCAGAAGTGGCAGAACCGTGCGTACACAAGTCAGATTCGAATGTCTACCAGGAACAATTAAACGATCTGACTTCCCCCGAGTCCCAAATGATAAATGTAAGTTGGTCCTTCAACTTTCACGTTTTCTTTTTTTTGTATGAGCTAGTTAGCTTTCATCTTTATTTTCAAATTTTTGGTGAGACTGGGCCACCATGGCAAACACATTGGCTAGTCCTCAACTTTCAGGTTATAATGTGCGATAAAGTGTTAAAATGATTGGGCTATTTACACGAATTAAGGCAGCAAAGTTTATCCCTAAAATATAAATTTAGGAATCTGAGAAAGTATAATTGTGTTTTTGCTACCTCTTACTAATGCGTGTCTTGAGCCTGCATGACTTGCATTGATAATGACCAAGCAAGCGTACCGTCATTCACATGGTATGAGTTGGGTATTTTGCCTGCGTCTACAACTGCTTTAACACAGCGTGCTGAAATCCAAAGTCGGAAAGCGGCAAATGAGAACCAAATAGAGGTTTTGGTTTTGGATCAGTTTATAGCCATCCGATTACTTTTCAATCCAACTTTTACATAGACTAAGTTGCCACAGCGTGAGTCATTATATTTGTAAATGTCGATGCAAGACGGTCGCAAACTTGACAATCTTTTAACAAAAACTTTACGGCGAAAAGCATAAAAATATTAACATCATTGTGTTGCAACGACAGATGTTTGGAGCAACTGGATTCGAAGTGATCGCGTGATTTCTCTTGGAAATGGACAGTGTTTGAGACCGATTGCCATTCAGGCCGAAACTCGTTCTCGTACTGGGGTAAGTAGATACGCAATGTGTTCTGTGTCGTATGGCAATGAAATATGCAAAAACCTTGAAAAGAAAATCAAACACGACGAAAACGATTACACGTTTGTAATACCCCTAAAACTTATGAAAGATTGCTTACCTGATTTTTAATAGCAAGAGGTAATAAAAATAATTGCTTACGGGGGCATACCAACTGTTATTAGTACGTTACTTGACAGCACTAATCACAAATTATGTGTCTTGTGCAATGTACTTACAAGTACGACGTGAAAGCGATAAGCGAAAAGCAGGAAATTTCGTAATATTCATGAACATTACAGAATCACGCTTTTCCCGTTTCCATCATAAAAAAGCACGTGTTTTGTTGTTTATTGTTCAATTAATAGGTTTACTGACTATTAAGATGTTGGCATATACTGTATATTATGAGATCACCGCTTCTTGTGGTGTTTATTTTAATGCATCCTTACTTGACTTATGTTTGTACGTAACGTTTGATTTATGATGGACCCGCCGATTACTTACGTTTGTAGTATTGCAATGGGTGTGGCTGCTGCATTTACTTTTCAAATTTATTGACAAAATCATGCGATTTTTGCTAAATATTTATAGGAAGCTGTTGCAAGTTTCGTTTCAAGTTTATCACATACTTTTTTGTTGTTTTCCTACTTTAATTTTAGACTACAACGCCATAATTTTAACGTTGTCCTTTTTTCAGATCCCCACTCCAGCTAGTCAAACCGGCGAGGTATTTTCCGATTTCAGCCCAACTTTCGGATTTAAATGCAACCATGAAGACCAAATCGATCAACGTTGTCGAACCTATTATGTCCGTTTCCTGTGTAGAACTCGTTAAAAGTTCTATCTGACTGGCATATCGTCCATTGGATAAATACTAGGCTAAAGCCTATTGAATCTTATTAAAAACTATTACAAAGAGTTAAGAACAGCGTTACTGAATTTTTACCTTAATGAGCTTAAAATTAGAAAGTGACGGTTCAAATTTTCTCTTAGTATTTTTGTATTGGTAATTTCTATTATTCATCCTTATACACGTAGTAAGAGAGATGCACAATCTTCCTTTCTCTTTTTTGCTTTTCCATCGTTTGCACATGATTTTATCGAGTTTTATAGAAAAGTCTTTTTCTTCATGTACTTTTATCGCCTACTAATGCATGTTTTGTTTTGTCGTACTGTTCATTAAAGTGATGTTTTTAATTTTTCGTTTCTTTATTAAACACTTAATAGGGTGAAATAAGAAAGCCGATTACCTTCTTCACTTTGTTATGAAAAAAAAAAACAGTAGTCTACCTATATGATGCCACTTCGCAAATGGTTGATAAACATTTTTATCAACTTTGATTAAATTTCTGCTTTTTGCCGTTCTTGTTGTGCGGTGTACATTCAACTCTCAGAAAATCTATAACGTACAGCGCTGCAAAATGCCTGTACGTACAGCAGAGTATATTATCGCGTACAATGCTGAAAAATTTTTGTAACGAGTTGCTCGTATTTATGAATTGTTTTTTCAAGTGAGTGTATTAATTTTTACTTAAATGTTTATGCAATTTTTTTTTTTCATTGAAAGTGTGCATTGTTTCTGATTATTTTGCATGTACGCTTGTTTATATAAAATTCTCTACCGTTGAATTAGTTTTTTATAGCTTATAATTATGTTAAAAGTACGAGGCAACAGAGATTATTACAGCAGAAGATCATTGCTCATGGTTCTGGGGATTTTATTCATCAGCTCCTGAAATTAGAGAAATATAAAATATGTAGAAAGACACACACACAACACAATGTAAAACTTAAAAGTCTATTGCAAAATTAACATATTCCTTCTTGAAAAAACTTCATTATTATAGACCAGGGGTCGGGAACCTATGGCTCGCGAGCCACTTGTGGCTCTTTTCGTGACGGCATATAGCTCCCATAAAAAATGCAACATTTCGAGGCTAAGTTTACTTTGTTATTAGATTTCAATTTCCTTTTTTAACCAAATTTCATAGAACATTTGCTAATCTGGCTACACTATATAGACGGTTCTTTTCGTTTATTTGTAACAGCTAACAATTCTTATTTGCTATATTCGACAGTTATTACCTAATAAAAACTAGATATTCTGTAACAGTGGTTCTCAGACTTTTTTAAAATTTCGACCTTGCGGCCCCCAAAGACTTTTCCATCACTCACGGTCCCTCATTTTTAAGCATAAATTTCCACGCAAAATCAAGTGAAGAGCAAAAAAAAGGTCATCACGTACGCAGATGTCCAATCAAGCATAATTCCATTGGGTGATTTATGAGAAATCCACAAATCCGCGGCCTCTTTGCGGTCCCCCTAAAACTGCTTGGCGGACCCCAAGGGGACCGCGGTTCCCGATTTGAGAACCACTGTTCTATAACTTTGTTACGTAAGGTATTTTTATCGTACTTGTTCATCTGAATTTCCAACTGAAGCTTACTAGCCGTTAAGTTTTCAGTCGTAGTTTCTGCATATCTAATTCTCATTAAGTTGCTTGTTTAGTAATCTGAAGAATCACGTGGGGTTAGATCTAGTTATTAGACTTTATAATAGAGCTCTACAGACTGATGTCTAAGCAAAAGAGAGATAACGATTATCGTGGATTTCAGCTTGAATGGACAGAGAAATTTGCGTTTGTAGAGGGAACAGATTCTTTGGTGTGTCTAACATGCAATGCTCAAATTGCGTCGATGAAACAGTCGTATGTAAAGTGGCATTTTGATAAATGTCAGTGATCAAAAATATTATATGGCTCTCATGAAAATACAAAAAAATATGTGCCTTTAATGGCTCTCTTAACAAAAAAGGTTCCCGACCCCTGTTATAGACCGATGTTACCTCTTAGCGTGATTTTATGTTCTCAATATACTCGTAGTTACAAAAGTTTAAATCATTACACCGTGTAACACAAACTTGTCCTTGAGTTAAAGCTATTGTTTTCTGATCTATTGTGACCTAAGAAAGTGCAAATGAGCATTTTAGGATTTCAAACTTTGGTTTTGCGTTCAGGAGATCAATTTTTTGTTTTCGCTAGTTTTCAAGCAATTGCACTATTGTATATACAATATACATGCAATATTACGAAAACATGAACATTGTTGTTTTTTAGATTTCGAAAAAGACTTCGCTTTTATGCATTAATATGAAACAGAGTTCGGTGAAAAAAACTGTAGGCTAATTATTAGGCCTACACCATATTTTCAGCTTTTAATTTGCTGCGGCAACGAAACGCTAAGCCGCATTTTTCACAATTTTCTTTAGAAAAAAGGAAACGTTAAACCGGAAATTGCTCACATATTGGCAAAATAAAGCACATAATGATAATTCAGGGACCGGCGACTTAGGAACCAAGCTAAAGCATTGCAGAGAGAAGGTGTCAAACTTGGTAATAAGCTAGAGAAAGCACTGTCATAGTCGTAATATAAACTGCTACTATCGTAAATCAAAATTAAGGAAACTAATAAATAGCTCAGATGGCCTTGTAGTGGATTGAGCATTTCAAGCTGTAGGTTCGGGCTCCGTTGTGAGTCGAGTCAGACCAAAGACTTGTAGCAGCTTCCCCGCTTGACACAAGAATTATTGTAAAGAACTAGCCTGCATGACCTATTTGTGCCTTTTGGAAAGGCGCTTAATGGGACTCTCCTATGTGTATGTGGTGGAAGATGGCAGCTTGATTCGAAGATCTTAAGGCCATGCAAAAAAGCTTAGTAAGTAAAAACAACTCAAAAAGAAATTTTCTTGCGAGACAGCCGGTTGTACGTGAGATCGCTTTCACGCAGAAGATTCCAAATGTAGTCGCCCATCATGTTGTCATTATATTAGCCTTCGTATCGTTCTTCAAATGATTTCACATCTTGGTGAAACCTTTCACCTTGCTCCTCTGAGTAATCTCCCGAGTTATCCTTGAACTCGTCAATGTGCGAGTGAAGAATGCGAAGCTTTAGCAACATCCTGCCGCCCATCTTCTCACAAGCATTTACAAGTTCCTCCATAATATCTTTGAAGTTAGGTACCTTGTGATTTCCAAAGAAACCTTTCACTTCAGAAACAAAACTTTCAGAAGCTGTTCTTTCTGCAACTGATAACTTTTCAAGAAAGCTATCAGACTGCATCAGTCGCTTCACTTGAAAACTCACGAAAATTCCACCTTTAACTTTTGCTTCCGATAGCTTGGGAAACAATTCTTGAGTGTGCTCGAACGCTTCGCCTTCTGGGGGCATCTTCTTCACAAACTGCTTTATGAGGCCAAGCTTAATGTAAAGAGGCGGAAACAGCACTTTCATCGCATCCACCAATAGTGCTAGCTTCACCTTGTGAATGCCAACGTCGTAGCTTGATCATAGAGGCCAGTTCTCTACTTTATCGTGGAGAGATGTATTTCGACCGTCCCAGAGACAGAGAAAACAAGGAGACTTGGTTGAGCCTCCTAGAAGGCCTATCAGAAACGCCACCATCTTGAAATCATCAATGACATCCCACTCGTATTAAGCGTAATTAAACGCATCTAGCAGAGCTTTACATTCTGATAGTTCTCTTTCATAACTACGGAATGAGTCAAAGGAATGGAAGGACACTGGTTGGTGTTGTGCACTGTGCAGCAAGACAGCTTTGAGGCTCCTTGACGAGCTGTCAATAAAGAGACGCCAACCATTGGTGTAGCAGGGAATTTTAATAGCTTGGAAAAACTCTAACGTCATGACAATAGCACAACTCTTCCTGTAAAGAGAAAAACCTAAAAAAATTGCAATGCCTCTTCCTCTGGGAAGCAATTCGCCCCCCATTATCAAGCAAGTGCCATTGCTTCAGCCGGGACACCAACGGCTCAGCATTCGATTTTGTCAGGGCCATCTCTCGATTGTTGATGTCCTCTGGTTGGGGTAATAGGGACATTGTTCATCTCGTGACCGCTGACGACGGCGCACTCTAAGTAATGAGGATGGTTTGCCTTCTTCCATTTCAGAATCTTCAAAACTTTCCACTGCTACCATTTGCTGAGCTTTTGTAGGTGGAATTGATACAGGTAGGTCGCTGGTGTTATGCGGCACCAGTGCAATTGAGGACGGGATGTTGGGTTATTCAATAGGAGGGGCCTTTTTCCCTTTTCTCCGTTTTGATGGGTCCACCATGCAGAAATAGCAGTTCGAGTGGTGATTGGAAGGTTCACGCCAGATACGAGGGAAAGCAAAACGCATGGCTCTTTTTCCCCTTCTTAATCAATCTTTTAGCGTACGGCGGCAATACTCAAATGTGACGTGGGGTGCCAGCTTTTATCCTGGTCGCCGACAGGCATGCCAAAATATGCATGGTAAGCTTCGGTTGCACGATTGCACTTGCTCAAACAGTGCTTTTTGGCTTTTTTTGCAAAAAATTCACCACGCACGTAACAAAATGAATCGGCTGAATGTCTGCATCCACGGGAACTCATAGCAAACTAAATCAGTACTATCTTACACCATGAAAACTTCATTTAAACACTGATAATTAACAGTTACTAGCAATAGAATCATCAAAGTAGGCTACAAAAATAGTGCAAATACATAGCAAAATCTAGACTTTGGTTTTTAAACCAAAGTTTCAAAGCAATGAATGTTATTTTGGTGGCCCTAGAAGGCTAGCAAATCAGAATCTAGAAGCTATTTTCAAGGAACAAAGAAAAAAAATTAGTTACACGGTGTTATGTATGTACCACTTCCAACTATCGTTAATAAACCGAAAAATACGTAGTTTGAAGAGCTTGTCAAGATCAGTCTTGTGACCCAAAAAATGTTGTCAGTTTATAAAAGTATAAAAATTTTCCACCGGTTACAAAGTTGTGCCGTTTTGTGCAATCTATATGAAAATTATAAAATATTTCAGAGCACTCCGCAATATATGCATAAAAAACGCGGAAAAAATATAACGATTTACTATTATATTTGTTGCTGGCGATACGATAAGTTTAAACATTGAAAAACTTCATTTGTGTTATGTTCATTTTGTGAGAGGTGATCATGCTCCGCTTCTGACCTGTCAGTTCAAGATTAAAAACTAAATTTGTCGGCCATGACCCCCACATTAATTATTGGTTCTTAACTGTTGGTTTTCTACTTGTGAAAAGTTGCGATGACTGGTTGTTTGTTTGCGGTTTATCTTCGTGAAAAAAGTACAAGAATTAATCAAAAATTTACCTAAGGAAAACACCAAGCTACTTAATATACATAAACCGCATTAGAAAATTGAATTTTTTTTTTATTAAAATTGAAGAGAGTAATGCTAACGCTCATCCTTTAAATGTGCTAATTTAATCATCAACACTTACGATTTTTGTTATAATGATCAACTTAGTGTATGACTTAAAAAATTTTACATTTTTATTCGCACACAAAAGATTTTTTGCGTAAGTTACGCCCAATTAAAGCGCACTGCAGCAATTATTAGTCATTAAGGGTTTTTATTATTTTTAACTTGTTTCTTCCATAGGCGAACTAAAAAAAGTTTTATTGGAACTTCCGTAAAGTGTAACCGAATCATGTAGCCACCACGCAAGAACTACTTGAAACTCTCAATAACGTAATTCGAACCAGCACCGGAACATTTTTTTGCGTTTACAAGTGATAACTTTTATCACACACGTTTGATTGATCAAAAAATAATTGAATATTAACCCTTATCAGCACAGCGATTTTGGGTACCCTAATCGGCACATGTGTTGACAAATTGTCAACAATGTGTTTTTTGTATATTTTTTGCAGAAAAATATTCAAGTGCTGTTTTTAAAAAATGTTTGACATTTATGAGGCAGAGAAGCTTTATGCATGATTTGAAATTACAGACTTTAGGTTTTTATAGGCTTGCTACCCTTTATTAAACATGGACCACACTTCTCGCTATGCTGCTAGCTTATCACTAGGGGGGTAAAAGTCATTAAAGTTATATTTTTTAATAGGGCAAAAACTTATGAAACCGATAATCGCGAAAAAACTACGTTGATACGAGGTCTATTTAAGGAGTTATAAAGTCATAAAAAGTCATATTTTCTTTTTCAGGGCATAAAATATGACCATTGATTTTTGCTATGAAATACAAATTGTTAAACCCCCGTACAACCGTAGATAAACCTCCTGTAGACTTTAAAATTGATAATTTTACGCTAAGAGGGGCAATGAGCATTTTTAAGTTTTCATGCCGTCTTTCACGAAGCATTTGAAGCGACTTTTTATTTTCAGTTTAGAAAAAAGTTGTGCAAAAACCATAATGGAGACGAGTAGACCAGATGTTTCTCCAGCTTTACATGCCAATTTGTTAACATACCAGCTAGCCTACATCAGCATCTGTAGTAGAATGGTCATTTTCGATGTTAAAGTTTATGATTCATGAAAATCGAAATTTTACCGATGCACACGTCGCATTCTATCATAAAATTGTGTTCAACAGTTGAATATCTTACTTGTTGTAAGATGCACATTTGAATTTTTTTTACTGATTTTCAAGTGAATTCTTCGTTCTTTAGAGTATGTTCTTGTTCAAAGTGCGTGTTTAGACTTACATAATATGAGATGCTAATCACGGAAAGCAGCATAAATTTGCTGTTTTAAAAATAAAGTCATATGTTTCGAAAAATAAAGTCATATTTTTCGATTTTATAGGTCTTAAAAAAATCGCCCTACTTATCACTGTCTTGTCTGCCACGTTGATTGCGTTATTTATGAAAGCAAATGCAACCAAGCATAAATTTGTATCAATTCAAAGCCATAGTTACGCGATAAAATAGCCTGCTGTCAACAGGATCCCACAAACGAGGTGAATAGGTGAAGTTATCTCTGTCTAAGCCGGAAGGAATCATGATAACAATATCAGCTTCAACCTCTTCGACAGGAAAATCTTTGTAAATCGAATTTGGTAGAAGGCCATGTTAATTGTTGATGCCTTACGTTTCTTGCTTTTCTGTTTGTCTCGCGGACTGAAACGAACATATTAAGTAGACGGTAAAACAGCATGAATGTATCTATTTTACTATCAGGAGTCGCATCTATTCAAGCTCGTTGAGTTAAAATATTTCTTCTTCTGAGCCTGCTTTGAAAAGGATTTGCGTAATATGTAGCAATCCCAGCCTATGTTTCTTCCTGATCTTCATTTTTCGTGCTTTCATGGTCAGATATTTGGCCATCATCAATAGAAATTTCATAATTCTCATCACTCTCATCTTCAAATATCATCATGTCAGATAGCACTTCTTTTGGAGGAGCTTCATCATCATATGACAGAAACTCGTATGGGCAATCCGATAAAGAGTCATTTGGGTGATCTGATGCTGAATCATAGAAGCTCTTCCGTTTTTATCTTCTCATCTGGCTCATTTTTAACATTTTCAGAAGTTATACGCAATTTATTTAGAGCTTCTTGAAAGGTAAAGTGTCTTAGTTTTTTTCATTAGGCAAATTTTAAACCTAATTGTAAAACTTGCCAAATCATCTCACCAGCAAATAATTCTACAGTATTCCTACTATAAAGCCAAAAAACAAATTAGTAATTGAAATTCTAGTCAGTCTTTTAAGCCACGTGTTCCGTGAATAATGTAGCACGCGAATTGTTCAATTTTTTTTTCATGAAGACTCGAAGTAGGTCTAAAACTCTCACGTCATTTCATATTACAACAAAAATAAAAAAAGTTTCAATCTTGCGAGATTATGCGTGACGTCAGCACTGAGCTGGTAAAACAAAATTGACTCCCAATCACCATGCTTATGGTACACAGTTTCATCAAAACGGTGAGTTTGCAAAACAATAATGTTATCTAGCGCTCTTAGTTATTGGTTGGAGCAGTAATAAAACCTTCGATTTACATGGAAAACAATGTATTTACACAATGGTGCCATTTTGTCAACAGATGTGCCGATTAAGATAATATGCAAATATCTCGTTTATGGATTATTATTATTATGCTTGTTTATCTCTGCTAAAATATGCTACAAGAAAGCCTTCCTTGGCCAGGCAATGCAGTTGAGCTAGTGTGCAAGGAGTGTCAGCATTTCACAAAATTATTTTGAAATTGACAAAATGTCAACAGATGTGCCGATAAGGGTAAAACCTTAACATTTTTTTTTTAAATCCGCAAAAAAATTTAGTGTTAAAAAATAAGACGCAACTAATATACAATAATGCTTTCAAAATGATTTTTTTCACAAAATCGAAAATCGAATCATCATAAATACTTGGAAAAACAATGAAAAAAACTGAATCAAACACTCTTGACTATTCTCTTTGGCCGGAAAACTTAATATTTTTGAAACTGAAACGCTTCAACAAAAAACTCTCCACTTGTGTTTGAGTAATAAAAATACAAAAACCAAAATTTACAAAGAGAAGTTTCTTTCAATAAGTGCGCGCTTTTATTTTTTTACTTTTTAAAACGTCAAGATCGAAAATTAGTTGACTGAACAAACAATGGCCAAGCAGTGCATGAGAGAGCAACCAATATTTGTTGTTTTTTTGTTAATTTGTTTACTGCAAGAATAAACAAAAGCAACAAAAAAAATCCCAAACTAGGCCCACACAAATTTTCATTTTCTGAAATGTATTTAATTGTTGAGTCTCTTCTCCCTTGCAATATTTTAGTGAGATGTTTTGCACCGATTTAAAGTCAGAGATAAAAGGTAGGCACATTAACTTTGAATAATATTGGAAATAAACATCGCTTATAGCAAATGCACTTTGCAAATTTATTATTTATTTTGTTTGATTTTTTAAAGTACAACTTGTACATTATAACAGCATAGACATTATTTTTACAGCATGAAACGAATCATTTCGAAAGCAAATCAAAACTTTATTAACAGGTCCTGCAAACTTTGCGCAAAATCAATTGGAAAAAATTCAATTTTGGAGTAACTCTCACTGAATCTTAAATACCACAGTAATTTACAAAACTGGACGTTTCGACAACATAGATTCAGTAGTCATCATTAGCGGTGTAAGTTGCATAATATCTGAGAGTTTTAAGAGAAAATTCTTTCGGTTTTGTACTGCTTACACTGTTGATGATGACGGCTGAATCTATGTTGTCGAAAAGTCCAGATTTACGAATAATTGTTTAGTTCAGGGCATTTTTGCAAAAACCTGGAACTGCGAAATAACAATTCAATTTTTTCGCCAAGTTGGCCCACTGGTATCACAATAACACCAAAAAAAATTTTAAGATCGAACTCGATGGAGTACTCCCCAAATTGGGGGTTTATAATTGTCTATGTGGTCCCACTGCTTCCAAAATCAAAAAAAATAACATGTAAGGTGTCTATTCCTACATTATTTTACCCCAGAAGTCAAATGGCGACGATGTTTATGCTCTCAAAGCAGTAGTTCCCCGTACGGACCATAATGTTGCATATTTTACTGCACTGAAAGCTGTTTTGAAATACTGCATAGTTTTTTTTTTTTTTTTTTTTTTTTTTTTTTTCATTGCGACGCACCCAGACACAGTGACTAATGTTTCAACACCAATAGTAATTTTCAAATTCTTCGTAAATCATCAAACTGCTGCAAAAGTTGTCTCTGAAGACTGCGATACTAGTCTAAGATTGCGCTATGTCTATTTTGTATCATCGTCACTTGATAGTTCATCGCCATCAATTTTTTTCCTCATTCTGACAACTGTCACAACAAGAACACAAATCTGTGCATTTGATTTCAATCTTTTTGCAGCTGCGTTGGTTTGCTTTTGAACATTTGCAACAAATGATTTTCAACAGGGTTTTTGGACATATTTAATCGTAACCAAGAGATAGTGAAAAAGATGTGCCTTTTAATTCCCATCCGTAAAATCGTGGATCTTTTTCATTTCCAACCACTGCTGAATCTGATGAACTAATATTTTTAGTTCAAGCTTTACAAAATTGAGTTTCCTTAATCAAGCTAGAGTATGAAACGCCAGAGAAAGATCACTTTGGCTTTTTATTTTATTTTATTTTTTTTTATTGAAACGTAAAAGTAAACAAACACAACAAATTTACATGAACATTACTTGCTTATTTATGTTAAGAAATCCAATGCCATTTCTTCGTGTACAAATCAAATTTACATTTTTGCTTCGCAATTTCTCTTTCTGATGTCTTGGCATTTCGAAGTACATATGCATGTTTGGAATTTCCTTGGCAATTTTACATTTGTAGATCTAAAATCGAGCGTGTAATAAAAGACAGTTAAAAATTTAATGGTGGTCATGATCTTTTTCAACATCAATTAACAGAATAAACGGTTGTAAATTAAGCTGCAACTTCTATTTAGTTTCAATCCAACTTAAAACATTTTCCCTAAGAAGAACCAAACTAGAACAAGTACAAAACAAATGCAAAAGAGTTTCACATTCAGTCTTACAAAACGAGCATTTATCAGAGTCAGCAATATCGAAACAACGCAATGCAATATTAGTCACAATAGCCCTTAGATTTAACTTTACTTGGAATGATCTCAATTTCGTTTTGGGAGTTGCTGAGTAATTGCTTTTATATACATCTTACCAGTTGACGCTATCAGATGGTAAATTTAGTTCGTTAGTCCAGGGTGTTTGGCGTTTAATCGGAGAGGAGTCAACTTTTGAAAAAAGATAACAATAAAACGACTTTGCAGATTTTCCATATAATTCCAAATTTTCTATAACACCATGAATATAAGAACTTCTGCGGTTAATATAATTAGAATCAAATTGCCAGTCGAGAGGAATAGCTGAAATTAATTTGACATACTCAACAAAACTTTGATTGTTAGGAAGTAAGTTGTATTCTGCTGCCACATCATCATACGGTATGTTTTATAAATACCATTTGGGCCAATTAACTGTCGGGCATCTAAAATTCCAGCATCAGAAAATTCTTTTATAAACATTGACTTGCCATTGTATTTGACGAACTTGTTAAGTCATAAATGTGATTCAAAATTCTCTTCAGCAAAACTAGCACCCACAATGTTTTTTAATACAGAAAACGATGTTGTTAACGATCGTAGCGGCAAAAGCTTTTGAATCACTTTCAATGTTACTTTCAGATTGGAAGTCAATACAGCGTACAGTAAGTTGTGATCAAAAAACAGACTTTCGATAGTTTTTCATTGCGAAAAAAAGAATTCATTAAACAAACACAATAGATACTTTGCATGCAATGCAGTAAGGTAAGATTGAAGGTGAATCATATTTGCCCCACCTTTCTCAAAGCTGCTGTACAATCTATTCCTTCCAACCCGCTCCGATTTTGAACCCCAAACAAACTGATACATCAGTTTGTTAATTTTAGTAAGGAAATTTTTTGGAAATATTACTGGTAACATTGATGCTTTGTACGTAACTTGTGGTATCACTAAACTCTTTAATATAGTGACTTTACCAATTAATGAAAGGTTTCTGCAAGACCACAAATTTAAAATGCTCGCAGTTTTGTCAATAACATTAGCACAGTTTAAATCCACTAATGTTTTATCGTTATCATCACTTTTTTTAATTGGCACCAATATACCCAGGTATTTGAATATTTCCTTGGGCCATTGCAAACCTTTATCAAGATAAGGCTTGTCAAAACTGTCTCTGTTACTTCCCACATGGAAAGCTTGGCACTAGGCCATATTAAGTTTACAATCGTTGTGGATAGCAAAATCATGCAAAATAGTAAAAGTACGCTCGAACTGATCTTCTTTACCAGGTAGAAAAAGTAAGATATCATCAGCAAACCATGTTAGTTTTAGGGTTTCATTTGTTAACATAACACCTTTGAAAATCACATTTTGTTTGAAAATATTTGCTAAGCACTGCATACATAAGATGAAAATCGTAGGTGAAAGCGGGTCGCCCTGGCGTACACTTTTCGAAATTTCGAAAAATTGCGATAAAAAGTTATTGTTAATAATATGACACTTTGGAAATTGGTAAATTGTTTTCAACCAATTGTTTAAGTAATTACCGAATCCATATGTCTTAAAAACTTAAAAAATGAAATCCCATTTCAAAGAATCAAATGCTTTGCACATGTCAAGGGAGAGCAATGTGCCTGGATCATCGTTGTGATCCATGTAGTCAATAAAGTCAAAAAGTATTCGGATATTGTGGCCTATATATCTGCCTTTTATAAAACCAATTTGTTCATGGCCAATCAGGGAGTGTAACACACTGGTAGGTCTGTTATTGATTACTTTAGATAGTATCTTGTAATCGCAATTCAGCAACGTTATAGGTCGATAGTTGCACGGGAAAGAATGATCTTTTCCCGGTTTAGGAATCAGTGTAATTAAACCTTGATACTGGGTCTTAGTTAAGACACTGGTACTTGCAGAAAAATTGATTGAATCCAAAAAATACTGTTTAAGGTCATCCCAAAAAGCTTTATAAAATTCAACAGAAAATCCATCGAGACCGGGAGATTTGTTTGTACGCAAATGATATAAAGCTGTCTTACACTGTAAATCAAATTGGGTAACGTAGACCCAAAAAAAAAAAAAAACTTGGGTTATCATTTTGGGCTCGAAGGCTGAGAAACCCAATTTGCCAACTTGGGTAATAACGACCCAATTTACAAAGTTGGGTTTGTTAACCCAATATCCATAACCCAAGTACAGTGGGTAACTTGACCCAAACTACAAACTTGGGTCTTTAAACCTAATTGAAAATTTTGGGCTCGAAGGCTGAGAAACCCAATTTGTCAACTTGGGTAATAACGACCCAAATTTTTAATTTGGGTGTTTAACCTTAAATCTTGTAGATCAAGAAAATTGGGTAATTAATACCCAAGCTGAAAATTTGGGCGCTTTGTCCCAAAAGCTTTTAGCTAACGAAAAAAGCCCAATTTTCAGATTTGGGTTTTCCGATTAATATTTGTGAATGCGTTTTTGCTTAACTCGTAATCACAACAGTCGTCATAATCACTTAGTAATGGAGGGTTCACAAGAAATGCACAACAAAATATTGCAATAATGCTTTATATTGTCAAAAGAAATAGGTACAAATTAAATGTTCAACAAATAACAGCATTGATTATTTGAACATGTTTAGGTTCACATATGAAGCGATTACAAATAAAACTGATCCAAACGATGTAAATATTATGCGATTATGACCTCAATTTAAATGAGAATTGCAAGTAACCAATTCCTGCAAGCACAAATAGAAATCTGCCACAACCATATGCAAACCCAAGCATTTTTAACTCACAAATGTATGTAAAAAAATAAACAATCATAGATACGGAGCAGTTACAGTATGCTACTCAAAGAATAAAAAATGAAGTGCATACGCAGAGACAATACAAAATAATGCTTTTGCAAAGATACAAAATAATGAAGTATTATGATACATAAAATTAATTAATTTCAGTTATTATCAACAATTTACTGTGCACTTTAAGTGCAAACTATTGTGCGCTCACAAAAACAAGGTTAGCAGCAATCAAGTTTAACAAGATGTTAAAAGGCAATTACAGTAGCTCTCAACCATAACCAAGAGCTTGTGTCACGAAGGTTTCGACTATGCATAATTATATTTACGTTATGTCAGTCAGATATTTCGCTGAAGCAAAATTATGTCAATAAGCAACCAGCCACAGTCATGATGTTGCATAAAAACTAACCAAACAAAATAGGCTAAAAAAACATGACACCCATACGTTAGAATAGAACACAGGAAACAAAGACGGGCAAACAATGTTTAGTGCAAATGTTATACAATCGGTAAGCAGCAACACACTTCTTTGGAATAAATTCGACAAGTTATCAGTTCAAAGTTTTCCCCCTAAAACGTCTGTTTTCGCATATTATGCATCTGAGAAGTTTTTATTTTACCATTTGTCTCAATTGTTTTTTCCGTTCGCTTTCATTGAAGCCTTTTGTGCTATTCAGGACGCATTAGATAGCATCAACTGTCTGCAGAATTTAGTGTTTCGATGCACATTCTTCGCAGAATTCCCTAAAAAGATGGAGCAATTGTAAGCTCAAATATTGTATATAAATAATGAGCCAGAAAAGCGCATGATGAAAATGAAAATTTCCATCAGATTATATAAATTGCAGTATTTGAGAGAAACCGTTTAAACTTGGGCTTATGTCCAGCAGTGCTTTTGTTAAATTTCAACTATGAAAAACAGTTTGGAATGACTGGGTAAGAAAAAGCAAACTGGAGAGCCCGCGTATCTGCTTTGGTAGGCTTTCATTTAAGGTCAAATCTTCAGCAGTTCGAGTGAAGGGGTGTCTTAGATATAGAACAAAAGAGACAATTCGGTTTTATTGTAGCGTGAAGCAATATGGTAATAACAAGACATATAGCGTTTCAAACCAAATTATTATTTACTCCGATCTACAGTGCGAACAGGTCTTTTGGAACTGAACAGTTTTATGCGTTGATGAAAACCTTTTGCGCGTTATAGACAGGCAAGTAAACCAATGCCATAGAAAGATTATAGCCAGTATATTTGCAATCATACTCACAAACGTTTCGGTAAAAACTTATACCATCATCAGTGTGAAACTACATAGGCACTAGGCTAGAATAACCAGCACAAGAAAGAAATTATTTTAAATACAGCATAACTATTACGTCATAAACAAAGTAGTTGGGATTTACGTAAAATATAACTAAAGGGGCAAATTAAACAATTACGTGCAACTGGAGTGACTAGATTAGTAGTAGGATTATTAAGTACAAACACTGTAGGATTAATTAAATCATAACTAAAAAAAGACGTTGAATATAAATGGAAATTAAACACGTTACTAATTGCGATTTAGGCCTACACGAATATTGTGCGAAGTGAGCTAAATGTTAAATAGGTAGATGGGGTTGGAAGAGTCATCAATATTTAATTGTGGTTGAAGATTTTGGATGAGTAGAGTTTCTTTGATGCGGAGTTTTCGGATATTATTGCTGTGAGCTAGTATTTCGGGGGAATGAAAGTTCATCGTATGGTCTGGGTTATTTTTCAAGTGTTGGGACACATCAGTTTCATTCTTAGTTGAGTTTTTTGGCATATGGTCATTGATTCTAATCTTCAAATTTCTTTTGGTTTGTCCAATGTATGATTGTCCGCATGAGCAATTGAGTTTATACACTACTCCTGAGCTGTGTAGCAGTGTTTGACGGTCCTTGTACCTGAATTTTTGGCCAATAGTTGTTGTTTCGTGTACCATAACAAATTTTGATTTTTGGGAAAGTTTTTTGAATAGATATTGCCGAATTTCTTTTTCAATTTGATGAGACATGTCTCCGATATACGGTAGTTTTACAATCGAGAATATGGGTCTTGTTTTGCTTTCAGAGTCTAGTTTTTCTTCGACTTCTGGAGTTTTTACTTTTTCATGCATTTTGTTGAAAAAAATTCGAATTTGCTGATTAAGAAATCCAGTCGGATAGCCGTTTTTCTCTAGCATGGTGGAAATAATTTTGAAATCTTCGTGGATAAGTGAATAGGAATTGCAAATTTTGTAAGCTCTGTGCAAGAGGTTCCTCACTAAATCAATCTTGTATTTCAGAGGCACAAAGCTTTGCCACTTGATGTAAAGTCCGGTATGAGTGGGTTTACGGTACGTTTTTAAGGCTAGTTTTCCATCTTGATTACTAATCCATACATCCAAGAAAGCCAATTGGTTGTTCTGGGCCAGTTCATAGGTAAATTGTATGTTAGGGTGAATAGAATTAAGATGTTTGTAAAATTCGGTAATGTGGGCGCGTTTTTCAAAAGTAGCAAAGCACGCGT